>CM029534.1:5063957-6263957 GCA_017141395.1 Laodelphax striatellus
AATATTCCAATAATGTCTTTTGCTATTTACACAACCTAACCTAACCCTATAACCTAAACTAAAATTATGATTTTTTTTATTCCTTTCAAGCACTATGAAACTCCAAGTAGCAGTTTCTGTCTTTTGTGAGACACAAAAACATATTGCATCTCATACAACGAACTCTACTTTTACCTTTCCTGCACAATTCATTGCGGCATCTGTTGGGGTTGGGAAGATCAACTACTTCTGGCATGTGGCTTGCTCCTTTCATTCTTGCTTCCTTACATGGCAATTTGATTCTTTTTGAAGGCGGTTCCTCTTCATCCTCATCACTAGCAGACTCACTTTCATCCAGTTTCCCTGTTATCATCTGCTCAGCCAATGTAATCCGAAAATCTAGAAACTTCATGGGTTTTCTCCTCTGTACCTTTTTGTCTTTCCTGTACAGAAGCCAGGCATTTACACTCGCTAGGTCAAAAAAATGAAGAATGGTACGTAGGGTCCAACGGTTTGTCCTATATTTGTTTCTGTAGTAACTTATCATTCTGTCATTGAGATCCACTCCTCCCATGAATTGGTTATAGCATTTTACCAGATTAGGTTGGGGAATAATTATATTGCCTCGAGACCAATGCCTCGAGGGTGACCCGTCTGTACTCTCGAGCGTCAGCCGAAACTGCGCTAAATTGTGGGAGAGAGTAGATATCCCTGATGACCCTACGAGCGTTGCGGTTGTTATACCACGCTATGGGGAGTGGATTTGGTTGTTCAGGGGGACGAGGGATCACAGGCGATAGACAACACCAGTCGTTGTAGTTGTCCTCTGGTGATGTTTTGTAATATCGCGGTGCATATACGAGTGCTACGCCAATCTGGCTGTGCAGCTCCTCGTTGATTGTCTGGATTGTTGTCAGGCCTTGTATTTTTCGTGTTACTACATGATCAGGTTCTGGTTGGAACATGGCGATTTGGGCCGTTGCTCCGTATTCAGAGAGACTTGGAAAAGAAATAGTCGTCATCTTGAATGTGGAGAGGGACGATAACACTTCGGACGTCCTGCGTAGCAGGCCAAAGTTGAGTCCGGTGTTGTTGGGGTGATTTTGAATTTCGCCTGCGTTGATGCCGCAATCAATGATAGCAGCATATGATTCCGCGCGATAATTCTTAGTTGGTCTGTACCCTAACAGATTGGTGTTGGGCTGAGTGTTTGGTGGAATACCAGGAGGTTCCCACAGACCGACGTGTTGGTTTTGGGCTGTTATGAGAGCTGCGAGCGCAATGCCTAAGCATGGGAGCTCCTCATACAGTGTCATGGCACTTGCACGTGGCTATCATGTGATGCTATCATGTGGTACATGTTACGCCACAATACTAAATATGAATCATTTACCAAAAATTTAACATGTATGAGAAGACCTGAGTTCTGATTCTTTAGAAATAATCAATCAATCTTCAAATGAAACTATCAATCTTCAAATGATATTTAAATTAGAATTTCCTCTTCCCAAAATGTATATTATCACATCATATTTAGTTGGTCAACCCTATTCATTCTACTGCCTTCAAAAACAGGAACAAGATTGACACAAAAATATGAATCATTTACCAAAAATTTAACATGTATGAGAAGAGATCAGTAGGCTATTCAAAAGTTTTGTATAATGGAGTTTTCCCTTACAAAAATTGATAATCTTAACATCATATTTAGTTGGTCAACCCTATTCAATTCTACTGCTTTCAAAAGCAGGAACAAGAATGACACCAAAATATGAATCATTTAGGCTACCAAAATTTAACATGTATGAGAAGATATCAGTATTCAAAAGTTTTCTAAAGTGGAGTTTTCCCTTTCAAAAATGGATATTCATCACATCATATTTAGTTGGTCAACCCTATTCAATTCTACTGCCTTAAAAAGCAGGAACAAGATTGATAGGCATTTTAAATATGAATGAATCATTTACCAAAAATTTAACATGTATGAGGAGACCTGAGTTCTGATTCTCAAGAGTAAGCTCAGTTCTGATTTCTCAGCTGGTTGAGACAAATGTCCAGTGTATGTTGTATCCAAACAAGTCAGTAGGACTATACCACGCAGTGATAAATTCGCAACTGGTGTACGGTCTGTGTTTATATAGGCCAAGTGTATAGATACATATGTATATAATTATCAACATGTATCCTATAAATGGTTTTCAAGCGTTTTTTCTATCTCATTCTATTAAAATTATTCAATGAAGAGTGAAATAGAAATTTAAGGTCAAGGTGAACGCAGCTGAATGTTGTAAATTCATCGTATCTATCCGAGTGTTAGGCTAGCTTCTTATGAGAACAAGGATTCTCTATTGCATCACCCTAACCTGAAGCATGCTTACAACACACTCAAATCTCACCATTGCGATAAAAAATGAAGATGTTCATTTCAAATGTATGAGAATTTGAAAGAATTTCAAAGTCCTAGTGTTAGTGTATTAGCAAATGTTTTCTACCCTCCAAGCTTGGTAGGCACGGCAGGGGGGCTTGGACTGGAGGCTTTCGAGGTATTTATAGCATAAATACTATATTCAACTGATTATTAACCGATTATACTATATTAACTGATAAATTAACCAATTTATCTATCAAATTACTAATAATTCATTAGATAGGTTATAACTTATAAACCTACCATACTCACAACAAACCACTTACCAGTATCACAGATAAGATAGTAATAATAGATAGTAATAAGATATATTAATAATATATAAGGCCAATAAATTATAATAATAATATATATATATATATATATATATATATATATATATATATATATATATATATATATATATATATATATATATATATATATTTATATATATATATATATATATATATATATATATATATATATATATATATATATATATATTAAAATCTATTAATAATAGATAAAATAAGATATAATAATAATGTATAAATATAATAAGATAGTAATAAGATTACTATCTTATCTGTGCCAGTATGTTACAAAAGAGATCAGATAATGCATAATCACCACCAGGAGAACTTATTTTTACATGAGTGCAGTCCAGGGCACCAATACAATAATTGGAAACTTAGCTTTTTTGAAAAAATCCTTTTTTAAAACATTAAGTTCATTTTAAGTACTGTGAAGTATACTGTAACATGTCAGTACTGTAAAATATACTTCGGAGCTAATCTTGCTATGGCCCTAGAAACTTTATTTATTACTCTACTAACCGTACTCGAGTACATGCACTCCACTATGGTCTTCCACGTTAATTAAAAAGCTTCCAGAAGCAAAATATCCTCTGAAAGAAGATATAATGTCTTCAGCTGAGAGAGCACTGTTCCAAGTTGTCTTATGTTCTTTATTGAGTCTTTTGTTTGATTCTAATACTTTGTTTGAATACTAAATTTAATACTAAAAACAAAATACATACATTTGAAAGAAATAAGACAATACAAAAAATATACTTCTCACCTTTTTTTTCCAGAAGGAAAGGCAGAATGCCTTTACGCACTATGAGCCTAGCAAGCTAGATTCATTGTGTGTGGGACTCTCTATCCCTTTCTTGAGAGCCTTATCATGTAAGGGCTGTTGACATAGCCCTGGCACGACCACACTCTCAAAACTGGGTGAATACCCACTAAACTGCCTAGTTTTCTCCCCAAGATTACGACTGGAATCCTCACCAAGAGAAACTGCTTCAGCCTACTCATGGTATATGCCATCTGGAGTGCAGATAGACTGCACTCCTCCAACCTTGGTGAGCCAGTATGAAGAAGGAGGTGGCTCCCTCTCCCACTATCTCCCCAGGTGCATCCATCTTCATCTGCTTCTCCTGTGAACAGAAACAGTACACCCTACCTGACCTACTTAACATACTTAACAAGTCTACTAGCCTATTCAGCCTTCAGCCTATTCCTATCCCAATTTTTTTTATCAAAAATTTAAATAAGATCTAAAATTCAAATAAATTTTAGAAATGTAATTGAGAGCTATTTGACGTTGAAGTAAAATTAAATTGAAACAAAATATGTAACAATATGCATACACATAAAACAACAATATAGAATAAATTTAAAGTTTAACAAATTTTGGATAGGAATATTAACAAGATATAACTCAACTCCAAGTTTCTGGTATCCTTTCTTCAGCCAGCTTCTGGCTGACACTTGTCCGGATGATGTGTGCAAACTCCTCACATGTGTCTCTACACTCAAGTATTGCAGCCACTAGTTGGTTCGCATTAAACTTGTAGGCATTGATGAGATGCCTTTGTCTGATTGCATCCCATCTGTGGCATATGAAGACAGTGTGTTCTGCAGTGTTGTCTTCACCATAGTATGGACATTCGGCTGAGGGGCGCCTCCTCATCCGGTGGAGATAGTGGCAAAAGCATCCATGGCCACTCAGGAATTGGGTGAGCATATGGTCCAGCTCGCCATGTTTTCTCTGGCACCATGGTTTTATTTCAGGGATGAGGCTGTGTATCCATCATCCAGTTTGTGAAGTGTCTCACAGCTGCTGCCTGACCATCTCTTCAGCCTCTTCCCTGGACATGCCATTGTGGATCCTGGCAAGCTCTTTGGCACGAAGAACCAGGGGTGGGGTCCCTGCAATGACATGTGCTGCATCCTTGGATATGGTCCGGTAAGCAGCAGTTACTCTCATTGCCAGCCTCCTTCCAATTTGCCCCAGTATCAAGCTGGTTCGTTGGAATTGTAGAGCCCCTTCCCACACTGGTGCTGCATACAGAACTGCTAAGCCTACTGTAGAGGCTAGAAGCCTTTGCTTGCTGGTTTTGGGCCCCTCTGTGTTCCGTATGATTACATACATGAAAACATACTTCTCACCTAGAATGAGTCTGTATGTGTAAATCTTATTAACTCTTCTATAAATTGCTCAATTATATTCTTATAAAAACTCATGTAATTGCTCACATGAAAGTGCACTTTCCTAGCGTTAATAATGTGTGCAATGTCTGCAACAAAGAATTTACAACTCCTTTTTTCCTCAATCGCCATAGTGCTAACAAACATAACTGCAATGTATGTAGAGCCGGGTTCCCCTTGAAGCAGTTGTCTTGTCCCATGCATACATAAATCCCAACTCAGTTTTCAAGTCATTACAGCCTAAATTGTACACATACATATTCCGTTTGTAGTAGGCAATTGATGTTGTCAATTTAGGGAAGGGTAAAGCCTTTTGTAAATTATAGTACCTGGATTCGGTGGAAGTACGAATGAAAGAAAATAAGTGAAATATTGAAAGGAAATTTGGCACTTACGTAATGTGGTAATGTGTCGGCAACGGACGATATTAGACGGCTCGGCCACGGAGCTCTACTCTGTCCAGTTCACAGCACGGCTGTCGACTGATGAATGACGTTTGTTTGCGTTGTTGTCTAGGAACCTTATCGCTACCGGGGTAAGGCCAAGAGAAGGGTAGAGGAGGGGAAAGGAAAGAGATAGGTATTATATTTTATAGGATGATCAAACACCTTTTCTAGATCAAACGTGAAAGCATGGATTAAAGGATTAGTCTTTGACATTTCTGCATCATAAGCCATTGAAGTTCGGGCCAAATCTGCTTTTCAAAAATGCAATTCATGCTGAGCTTCCAATTATTGTACTTTACATCGATCGAATATTAATTAAACATCATATTCCAGGATAGAATGTTTACTGTGTAACAATCACCACATGAATAATCAAGAAAAACAACACAAGATAACGACTAAGTTAATAACAAAACTGTAGCATATATGATGTCATACTCATGTAATCATCTAAATAAAAAAACTTTATTATTCACCCTTTTCTAAATGCATGTTTTCAAGACCAATTGGAGTTTTTCCAGGATTACATTCTCCCATATTGAATCTAACAACCTCTTTGTGTAACCTGATTGGCTGACAGTTGAAGATCCTTGTTTTGTTCAAAGATGGTTTTTCCCGATTTAGGAAGTAAATATATTATATTTATTTTGCCAAATAGCATTTCCATGATTCAAGTGCTGATTTTGAAGCAAGTATAAGTTTTCATTGAGAATGTTGATAGCTCGCGGCATTGGTTTGACAAGGTTCTAACTGCTCAAGAGTCACTTTGGAGAAAAACAAGTTTGAAATTTCATTTTGCTCTATTTTTTTTATTTATCAATGAATTCGATTCTTTATGCTTTCTGAGGACTAAGTACTATTTTATGAATATAATAATGTGATTATATCATTGAATATTGTCCCAATAGTATTTATATAGACTATCTAATTTTGCAGTTAGAACCTTGTCACCCCAACTCTGATCAATTGGGAGTGACAAGGTTCTAACTACATACAACCTTGTCAAACTGAAAATTGGAGTAGAAATAAGATGTAGATAAAAATGACATAGTTTATTGTTGGAAATTTCATACAATTCAAGGAAAGAACAATTATTTTATACCTTAATTTCCTGTTTTATACTTTTTTTGAGTTTGAAAATACAGTTACTGTTGAAAATAAGTTTGTATTCTGTTTCAAAAATTTCTTCTTCGTTTTTTTCCTTTACACAAACACCATTATTATTACAAAAAAAACACTTGATTTGCTCCTCATTCTCATTGTTCTTTGTTATTATAGCACAAATACCATTATTTACAGTACAACATTATTCAAGATTACTCTATTTCAAGATGAGATTGTAGAACTCTCGGTCCTGGAGGGGCATGAAAGGAAATGCACTTTTAATGTCTTTCTTCTTCAGCTCCGGTATATTGTTTTGATTTTTTAGAACTTTTGGTCGAACTTCAAATACAGAGATACTTCTTGAATGCTCAGTTTTCTTACTGGATTTTCGTTGTTTTGCAGCCTCCGTGAACTTTATGTTTGCTCTGTTGTTTGCTCATGACTGCTTTTGAAAAGGATTTCCCCAAAAGCTTGTGTGTATTTGATCACTAACACTTGCGTGTAGGGAACAGCTTTGTAATTGAGCAGTTTTCTGGTTTCAGCAAAGAAATTTCTGGTTTTTGAAATCAGAATGAATGATTTTATATGGATTTTGACGACTTATGCCTTTTAACATTCTTATTAACCCAATCGGTGAATAAAAATTAATTTTGTTCATTGCTTTTTCAATTTGAGAGTGCACTTTATCGACCTCTTGCACACAAGAATGGCCTGGCAATGAATATTTCATAGTCACTGACTTTATTTCAGGGTGGTCCCTCAAGAAGTCCAGGATAGCATTTGACATAATAGAGTTTTTATTTTGAGGAACACATGAGTCTGACCACGTTATCAATTCAGTTACATCATTCTCTTTAACAACAACTGCTAATTGTTCATCATTTACTGGTGGAACACCATCACTTTCACGCTGTGCTATGTTGTGCAACACAGCTGTAGCAACAATTACACTATCCAAATTCCAAATGTACACTCTACAGGATTGCGTGTACGGATTTGTGGTTCTTGAAAGAGAATCTTTGCTGGGTTATTTGGATTGGCCAATGGTGTTGTTAGAAAATTGCGCAAGCCATAGCCACTGCCACCAACAAGAACGCTTGATCCAAATTCTCATCTTTGAAATTGTGAACATATTTTTGATGAATTGGAAATATGAGCATCATGTAATGGCCCATACCATCAAGATAATTAATAAAATAAGGAATTGATTATTATTTCAATGAATGAAGAACTTATGGTCTGATGATCTGATCTAGCGTATGGCTTTGAAGTTCTTTGCACAGTTCTAAGGCTAACGCCTGTGGCTTCAGCTATACGCGTTTGCGTTTTTGTTATTGAAATTGATGGTCCTTTCTGTTCTTTATTAAAAATTTTGTATAGTCTATAAGATAAGATAACGGAACGCGCAACTCAGTTTTTAAAAACATTTATTTAGTCAAAAACAAACATACATAGTGGCTAGTTAACGGATCGTGATGGAATGACAAGAGAAATAATCGAACAGAGGTTTAAATACTACTACAGACTGCTTACTCTACATTTCCTAGAATCTATTGTCTTTTATATATATAACTCCTCCCCCCTTAAGATGAAGGTGTCCTCAGCTTCATAAGGGTAGTTGAGTTGTGCTGGTCCGTAGAAGGATTAAAGTTGAACCACAGATAAAGAGTTAACACTCACGTTTTTTCGGCACTCGAGACGATTGGTCGCGAAAAAAGTTAATTGAACTTCTACCGAAAACACTTCTGTAGTCCCTGTTCGGGCGCCAGATAAGATAACGGAACGCGCAACTCAGTTTTTAAAAACATTTATTTAGTCAAAAACAAACATACATAGTGGCTAGTTAACGGATCGTGATGGAATGGCAAGAGAAATAATCGAACAGAGGTTTAAATACTATTACAGACTGCTTACTCTACATTTCCTAGAATCTATTGTCTTTTATATATATAACTTATAAATCGTTAGTTTCGTTTGGGGTTGCAAAAAATGTCTTCTCCTTTACCTTTACCTTTCGGTGTCTTCCTCTTAATCTGGGGATCGGGTAATCGTCATGGTCCTTGATTGCCCTTGCTAGGGCCATCAACTAGATGTTCAGAGTGTCCTCCACTACACCACTATGAGGCGGTGGTAGGTGTGCTCCTCTATGAACTCCCTGTCCTGGAATAGTCGCTGTTTTCACTCATGGTACGGTACCGAAAATTATAAAAATAATATTAAATACATAATCTGGAAGAAAAAAAAATCAGGAAAAATTCAATAGTTGACACTCGTTGGTTCCAATATTTGTCACCCTGGGTCATCTATTGGTCCCAAAGCTTTTTGAGTTCTAAAAATGCCACACATTGTAATTTTTCAATGATTTACACTTGATTTGATCGCATCAAAAACCGATTTTTAAAATGGAAAAATAATTGAGAAGTTGACACTGGGTGTCAACTACTCAAAATACCATTCATTCAGCTTCTTTAGATGACACCCAACACTAGCAATGATCTTTTGAATATTTACGTGCCAATTTCGCAGAATAATAACTCTCCAACAATTGGAACCCCAATTCAATCAAAACATCCCCAAAAATGGTGAATTAATAAGTAATTTTAATACTTACTTTGAAATGCGATCCTTGAGCAAACTCAAAAACACGCAAAATCGAAGTTCAAATACTTCCGCCGTTTTTCTCATCTCTCACGTGGGTGACTGCCGGCAAATGGCGGATCATAGGTTCTTATAATAATTCATAAATAAATCATAGGTTCTGTATAACCACATTATCAGGTTTTGTTCCTATGCTGCAGCCACCTGGGATTTTGCAAAATGTAGGGTTTTCCTTACAGCTAAAGAACTCATATAGTTCTGTCTCCCAGGAAGAACGTTTTATTTTTCTGTTCCCATTCTCCTTCTTATCGGTTTTATTCTTTATACTTGATTTTATATTGATAAGCAATTTTTTTAACTGGATTTCAGTTACTATTTGTCCCATTACCGAGTAATACTCGTCTGTAACAGACTTCCCTGCAGCCTTTTTAGCAGCATCGACTGACGGAATCTGTGATTTTTCGCAAATGCGATGCATTAGTAGCATTTTTGCAAATAGTGCTCTATCTAAAGAGGTTTTATCGTTGGTATTTTCACCTTATCGCTTGATGACATTGTCTTGATTACCTACTATTGTCTTTAGTCTCTATCGCAGCACTGAAATATTGAGTCGTAAATTTAAAATAATTCAAAATTTGGAACATGGGCTAAAGTTGATGTATTTGAAATATTACCAAAGTTACAATCATAGTCTTTTGCAGTTCTAAAAACTGTTGGAAGATCTGGATCCAAGTTTGAATGTACAAGGTGGCGCAAATGGATTGGATGGTTTTAAAATACTTGTCAAACTGTCAATTTTAAAGGTATTGGATTGAAATAAAGTGCAAAACGTGTAGTTACAAGGGGAGTTTATTAACAAAAAATCATTAATCATTAATTGATGTGATTTCGTTGTGAATTGCTGCCTCCAACTCCTGAATGGTCCCGGTTTTATTCATGTAGACCCTTGCTTTTAAATAGTCTTATAAGAAAAAGTCACATACTATGAGGTCCGGTGAGCGAGGGGGCCAATGAAAATCTCCATTATGGGAAATCAAACGGCAGAGCGCTCTGTTCCCTGGCCGTTCAATTCTTGGTGATGTGCTTGAGCGGACATTGCAGAATGCGTCACTTGAGGAGGAGGGCATTTGATGGATGTAATTTTTAAAAACGAATATTAATGATTTTTTGTTAATAAATTCCCCTTGTAACTACACGTTTTGCACTTTATTTCAATTCAATACCTTTAATATTGACAGTTTGACAAGTATTTTAAAACCATACAATCCATTTGCGCCACCTTTTACAATGAATTCGAATTTGATGAGTAGCCTAGGTCGATATTTAAGCATACGAGTATGTCACTATCTAAGCATATGTCACATACATTTTTCACTTCAATATATTTGTTCCTTTTTATCTCATCTTCGTTGCCAATCAATTTGTTGTGACCTTTTTGTGGTGCATGCGTATTAATTGATAATTGAAGTGAAATTGATGAATAAGACATAACGTCATTATATTGAAATCATTGAAGGTGAATTTGTCAATCTTCAATTGATGTTCTATTGAACTGAATTTAAAAGAAAAAATGTTGTTTTTCCGATGTGCGGGTGATACAACTATCAAATTTATTTATGTTTTTCAACATAATAAATACTGCCTAATAGGGTTGAGAATCAAAACCATTTCCATGCTTATCGGTGGAAAAATATAGCTACCTAAGAGAATATCCATTTGGGGTATTTTCTTCACACGCTAATTGCAAAATCACCTCACTCACATAAATTCAGTCAATGTTTATTTCATTTATTTTGTAGGAAATCTTCGGAGCCACTTTAGAGTCATCAAAAAATTTTGTACATTCTGAGATATTGACGAAGCAGTCATCGTAGTGCACTTTACCATTTTCGTTCCTAGAACACTATTCGTATTTGTTCATATACTTCTTCCAATTTCCATCTGTATTCCAATTGATCTTCTATTGAATCTGTGCATAATTCAATTTGTGATTGTATTTCTTCGATTACAGTCCATATTGTTGAAAGTTGTTTTTCCGTGTAACAGGCTAGTTTCTTTTGACAATTTTCAAGTTTAGGCAAGTCCTCTTGTATCTTTTTTTAACAACTTGACTGCCATGAGACCCCAATTGGGGTCTCAGTCAATTGTCACTGTAGGCCATGCTGAAAAATTATGAAGTATCACAACTGGCCACAAGCATATGACATCTTAAATTGATAATAATTAATCATGTGTGGCATTTTGTATTCAATTAAGTGCAGACATACAATTTTAAGCGTTCTAAAGCCTAAGACCCCATATCCTCTCCAGTCCCGAGCAATCCCCAGTGTTCAGAAATCGTTCGAATGTACTTTTCTAGGTTCTTATAGGACATTTAAGACCTGTCATGACATTTTTAAATTTTTAGAGTTTTTTGGTGGGCTGCAACAATTTGTACACTACTGTGCACATTGGGTCTCAATGACTACTTTGATTTAAATAGACAAAATCAGAATCCAAGGATATTTCTGACAAAAATAAGCAACAAAAGTGTGAAATTATGCTATTTAATGTTCTCCAAATACTAACAAATGCATTCTTGATAATTGTATACAATTAAATAATAATACTATCAATAAAAAGTTAAATTCAAATAGAAATAAAACAGAAACCAAGGAAATTTCTGGCAAAATAAGCCAGATGTTCTATCAATTATCAGTTCATCAATTAAAAGTAAGACATTATGCTATTTAATGTTCTCAAAATACTAATAAATGCAATCTTGATAATTGTACATACAATTGAATAATAATAGTATCAATAAAAAGTTAAATTCAAATAGAAATAAAACAGAATCCAAGGAAATTTCTGGCAAAATAAGCCAGATGTTCTATCAATTATCAGTTCATCAATTAAAAGTAAGACATTATGATATTTAATGATCCTCCAAATACTAATAAATGCTATCTTGATAATTGTATACAATTAAATAATAATACTATCAATAAAAAGTTGAATTCAAATGGAAATAAAACTGAATCCAAGGACATTTCTGGCAAAATAAGCCATATGTTTTATCAATTATCAGTAGATAACTTTGGATACATAAGTCATAATTATGAAAAGTCTACACATTGATAAATTTTCAAGCTTGCCAAATGGGGACCTTTATCTATGAAAATTCAAAAAACAATTCCTGTCTTTTAGCACACAAAGGTATACATTGCATTCTGTGCACTTAACTCTTGACTTCCCTGAGCAATTAGGATTCCTACAACATTGAGCAAAAGGAAGTTCCATTGCTTCAGAAAGATGTAATGCCCCCTTGGTTCTTGCTTCACGTGGTGGAAGAGGAATCTTTCCTGGCCTTCCTGCTGATTTTTTTCGTGGCCTCTCATCTTCTGAATCTGAATCAGCCAGTCGTTTTTTCCCAATGATTAGCAGTTGAGCCAGGCGTATTTTGAAAAAATGCAAGTCCATCATATCCTTTTTTGGAACATTTTGAGTGGAACAGTCTCCTTTGTATCTCAGCCAACTATTCACACAGGCCATGTCAAAAAAATGTTCCATAAAACGAACTGGATTGATTCCTACACTAGTAGCAGAGGGATCATAAATAAAATCTTCTCGAACTCCATCATCATTACCCCAAGTCAATAAGTCTAGATTAGCATTACCATTATTTGAATCATCAATCTCATCATTTGATTCAATTTCATTTGGTTCTACGTTATTGTCACTCAAATTACCATCACTGTCACAGCCACTGGGAAGGAATTCTGGGTCCAAGTCGGAATCAAGAATGTCATCATCATCACTGGTATTCATCAAACAATCATAAATTTCTTGAGCTTCCATATCAATACCGATATTAATTTAGCACTTACGTCATTTTATAAACATACAATTTTCAAAATCCAGGTACAGTATTATATCTCCAGAATTGAAAGTTATACATTTTTGTGAAGAACCTGGTTTCATTAAAACAACATTCTACAAGTGTGTAGAACCAGTTTAAAAATTTCAATTAACCACCATCTTAAAAATTATAATTCTTGCTTTAATATTGAATTTTATTTTGAGTTATAATGTCGAAATTAAATTTCATGTCTACCTTGGTTAATAAGATACTATGTTTTAATTGAATAGTCTAATAGTAATTGATAGTATTAAGCACTATCCTTGAAGTGAGTGTTGAATCAACTCAATCCAAACTATTTGTTGGTTTCATGGTTTATGTGGATGTGATGTATTAATTCGGTTATTTCCAAAGTAATAATTGTATTTTTAGGCTTCAATTATTGTATTGCAGTACAATGAAAGTGAGTGATATCTCTTATGATTCCTTACAATCTGATTTAGAAATTATGCTTTTTAGTCAATTATTATGGCAAACAATGCAAACAACTTACCATATCAAATGTATCAACTTGCAACTACATGCACCACATAAAATTGGCTACTTTTTCAATATTCATGAATGCTTCCTTGGAATATTTTTGTTTCCAATGAAAATAAATTTGATCGATTTTCTTTATAATAAATTACTGATAGTTTAATTAATAGTCATCAATTTATAAATCGTTTCTATGTATTGAGATCTCATTTAATTTATTAGGCTACAAATCTACTACATATTTATGTAACATTGTGAAGATAAATTTTGTGAATAAAAGTATAATGTAAATAAAATTTAAAGCAGCTTTTATAAAACAATGAAAGATATTTTTTTAGTTGAATCAGCTATTTACTGAAAAAAAAAATAGTTTTTAGAAAAAAAAAACAATTGAATAATGTAATCCTATTCATTGTTTACTCATACATATACCAAATCAATCATGAATCTGTTTTTAATTGGTAATATAATTATTCAATTCCCATATTATAAATCACTGAGTAGTTTTATATTGTTGTAATACGTTTCATCTATAACTTTTCCTTATTCTTCCCTTTTCATTTTAGATTTTCTCTGAACATCCTCACTGATTAATTAGGAATTAGTTGAGTCCAATGTACGGCGCTGATAGTCGTGAACTAGTCACCTCTTCTAAGCATCTAATCGTTGACTATGGTATTATTATTCAAGGAAAGGTTACTAACAGAATATTTCTAAGACGCAATACAGTATTTATCATAATATGTATGTTTTCTTTATATGTAATGGGACATGATCATTATACTGTATTTCAACTCAACTGTTTTATTCAATAAATATTTTACTCCAAAATGCTGGTCATATTTAGCGCATGTTGGAACACAATTTCTAGTGATAATTTTTATTCCATTCTTATTAAGAATTTGAACTATTCTGTCAAAAAACATAATTCAATAATTGTCGTACCTTATTTTTGTGTCTGTGATCTAAAATCATGAATAAACTTTTACTCTCGATTCCTTCTCTGCTTAAATGATTGAAGGCTTACTGTTTTACTCGAACGTGTTCTTTTGTAAAGTACTCTATTGTAAAATTCTAAATCGTGCAATTTCATGTCTAATTCTTGAAAACAAAACTGGTGCCCATTATCAAAGAGGTGGGCTTGCAATTTATTCCATATAATTTGTTTGTGATATACTTCCATGAATTGTGAAGAAACAATAAATTATGTATTATTTCTCAATGATTTCTTTTTGTTGTTTCCTTTTCTCCTTTGGAATATGAAGCCTAAAAGATTCAAAGGCTCATGAGTTGGGGTATGTATTACAAACTAATGAGAAGTTTGTTGTAGAATGTAATTTGAATTAAGTGTATTGAAGGTCCAAGTGGCGTAACAACCTCGTTGTGTAGCTTCTCTGTTCATAATAATTAATTGAGCTGTGTACTTTCACTATTACTCTATAAAAATCAGGGGGTTGTAATGGTAAGTCAATCCAATAAAGTTTTGAGAAGATAACAAATTTATATAAAACAAACACCAATTACAGTATTTCAAAATATAGAGATGAACTTTAAAAAACAACAATCCAGTGGTATTATTAATAGTTGATTAATAATTCTTGTGTATTGAATTTCATTCAGTCACATCGAGTTATTTATAAGCTTTTACAAAATATACATAAATCCACAGTGAAACTATGAAGGACAGTTTTATGCTTCCATGAAGAAATATCTCCAATCACGATAATATTTTATAACGCTCTTTTATTCTATTGGAATATAATGTATGGCATCTTACAAAATATCTTCATATTATTATTACATATCGATATACAGTAAATACATGTTCTTAAATCCAAACATAGTTTGCAAATTCATCCATCTAATATTTGGGATGAGCCATATATATTTTAATACTAAGGATAGGCGTACACCGGTTAGTCAAGACGAGATTAGTCACGTTTAGTCACAGTACTTCACATAGTTTCTTATGAAGCAACACACACCGATTAGTCATTGCATCAGTGTGTGCTGCTTCATAAGCAGCTATGTGAATTACTGTGACTAATCTCGTCTTGTCTTATCTTGACTAATCGGTGTACGCCTAGCCTAAGGTTGAGAAAGACATTATAATCACAAATTATTATAATACAGCTATTAATAGAAGAATACGTTAACAAAAGCTATGCTTACATTGGATGTGCTTGTATTTAAATTGAAAGCTGCTACAATAGATTTATGTAATTTCTTGTTGAGAATAATAAGGAATTCACCTATGGAAAATGGATTGGGAAGTGAAGGGTTGAAAAGCGGCCTACATTTGAATTGAAATCTCTATTTCATTCCCCCTAGGATAACTTTGGCCCAAACTTGATGGGACTTACTTCAGTTAACAACTGAAAGTTACATAAACCTAGTTTTAGAGAAAATTTTTGTAGCTGCTTTTATATTTTTATTAAAGATTGCAGTTAATATGGATTACAATCTTAGACAAAAATTAGTCGTCTTGGAAATTCGTAAATACACTTTTGTTGGAGTGTAAGCTGGCAAGTTGCTTATTGTGTAAAACTGTCAGAGAAGCTTATTGAAAATTAATCAGATAACACATCATTTGTGTATTATTTTTCCAAGTTACCAATTTTTTAGATAGTGGATCTTGGTCACGCGTAAGACAAAGGTTTGATGATTCTTGTACAGAACTTCGAAAATTGAAGGAAATTACAGAAATTTTAAAAAATGATAACATGAATAATAATAATAAGTCTAATTTGATTTGTCTAATTCTACTACAATCATCAAACTAAAATGGAAAAATCCCTCTTAATTATTTTAGGATATAATTTTCTAAGACTTTTATGACGTCATGATTTACGAAAAAAGAGAAACATTCGATACAGATATTGATAAACACTAGAAAACACTACATCCATTTATTGTTGAACAATGCAAACAGCAAGAGGAATTCGATTAATTTCAGTGTAAATAATAAATAAATATTAACTTATTTTACAAGATAATATTATTTTAATATATTTATTATAATAATAACAGTATAAATATATCTATTATGTATTCCATACAAAGTTTAAAAATACTCGACAGCATTTAAAGTTATTCTAGTTAAACCATTGCCATTGGATTACTACAATGAAGACAGTTCAAAGACACATAAATTTTCATGGTGTGCAGAACGTATTATTACAGTGCTTGGTTGCCTCAACATTTATAAGGGAACAAATCAGTCATACATATTCTTAACAAACACCTTTCTTATGGATACTATGGTATTATAAATACTATATTAGGCTGATAGTAGTATATTTTGCTATTGAAGTGTTGAACAAAAAATTATCTCCAATTCAACTTAGTAATGAAGGGATGCAAAGATTGCAAACTCAACAATATAGCACTAAATGCATTTACAGTTTTAACCTACTGTACAATGTTGTTGTTGAAATTTTATTTTCAAGAAAAGTAAGAGTACCTATATAAAGTAATGATAATGCAAATATGAAGTTGAAATTTTTAAAGTAAATCGTTCTCGGACATCTGACAGATAGTATGTAACAAATGCTTATAGTAACATTAGAATATATTAATGCAGTAGTAGGCTTATTCAAACTGTGTTATATAAAAATACAGCGTAAATTATGAAGTAAAGATCCATATCATCCATCCAATAGAACTCTTCAGGTTCCGAATCTATATTATATCACTTCATGAATCATGTTTCATTCTAATTACCGGTACCAACCACAAATTCTGTGCGTATGAAGGTTTTGATTTAACTTGAAATAAATAGATTATAAACTCTTTTGGAACTTCCACGAAGTGCCAAGTGGTTAAACAAACAGAACTAAATCTTTTGAGAACAAATTTATCTAAATATTGTGAAACTTGATGTATATATAGATAGCCCATTCTCATTCATGTAGAAACACACTCCCAATCATTCACTCTCTTGTTATTAGAAACCACAGTTGATAATATTATGTATTAATTTGTGCATTTATAATAATATTCATTTTATTACATATAGAAACCAATTAATTCATTAATATTTGAAGAAATCCCCATTTTACATCTATTTTAACATCACATTAAAAAATTCTAATTCATATTAAAGCATTAATAACTTAAATATAATATGTATTTAATACTCTGTAATAACAATTTATCTTATTTTAATTGTGCTTGAAAATTGACAAGTTAATGTAAGTATCATTTGATTCTTATGCATTCTTCAACAAGGAAAATGGTTGAACACATCGTTTGATATGTTTAAGACTCATATTCCCTGTTTCTCTGTGATTCTTGAAAACACTACTTGTTCTCAGTAATTTCTGGAAATAATTATTGTAGCTGGAATCGGCCGATTTCTTGAGTAACAACACCTTCTAGTGCATTCGTTTCTATTTCTTCTCCTTCTTGAGCATACTTCTTAAGCCTGGTGGAGGTTAAGCCCTCCATGAAGCCGCTACTTTCCTTGAACTAATCATCATTTTCCATTCTTCACCTTGGAAATAATTGGGGTTTCCAGTCAGCTATTTGCCTATCAATAGAGAAAAACAATATTGGTTACGAATAATAATAATTGTTGAATTGATTGTTGGAATATTGGTTTTAACCTAAGTCCAAGCACCCACTGAGATGGAGTGGCGATGGCGTGGCAACTACTGGCAACACGCTAAATATAAACATGAAACTAAATTAAACAGCGTACATCAATGGTTTCACATATGTTTATATTAGAATCCATGAAAACTCATCTCAGTGGGTAACACATCATAGAAAATCATTTTTCTCATGCACTTATTCTCAAATTAATAAATAAAAAAAAAAAACTGGAAAGATATCAAATCAATTCATTTCTCACAATCTCAACAATACATTATCTCATATTTATATATTCTATAATAATCATTATTCAAATAGTAATCATAAAATATTAATAGGTATTAATATATTATATTCTATAGTAATCATTATTCAAACCATCTAACATATGTAATTCATATAATACAACCAATTTTCATATAAATTATGTACCTTACTTTTAAAAATTTGTGAGAGACTCACATGTAGGCTGAAACCTGTGTTGTGAGTGGTCCGGCAATTGAACTTTGGCTAATAACAATTGAGTGAGAAAAATACTATAGCAAGATCAAAATCAGTAGTGCGAAAATATCTCAATTAAATGCGAAAAACAAATGATGAGCTACAGTGGAATAAATAAATGAAACTCTGAATGGATATCACAGAGGTGAAAATGGATTCAGGTTAGACCTGAAAGAACTTCAAGTCGGCCAGTTACACGGTAATAACAGAGTGCATAGCACTTTTCATGTGTTTATTTACCTGTTTCGTTGAAAACTGTTGGTTTTCGGATGAAATTAATAATTCCGATTTGCCATTACATGGCGTTTATGAGTCGACCAACACATGCCAACGACACAGCTGCTCGCCTTTGACTTGCCGCATGTCCTCCCAATGAGAGAACTCCTCCTCGCCGGAGCCGTTCAGGCCCAACGAGAACCAGCCAATCATTTCTTTTCGTTTCATCGGCCTTCTGTTGTACACTGATATCATTAGCGTCACCTCTGGTAATTGGAATAAAGCCACCTTCAACACACAAAACAATCCAACTGAATTGAGCGTTTGAAACTACAGTAGCCCTATTTCCCAAAAATATCATGTTCGTCTACAAAATAATGTGAATAATTTGTTTGAATATGAAGAAAACTTTCGAATACTCTCAATTTCTTTTAGATAATTTTCATACAATATTGAACATTCTATCACATTAAATTTATGCAAACATATTTTGTAACAAAACAATGATTTTTGAAACCATAATAGAGAAAAATTTCCTAATTATATAACAGCTTTATTTACATGAAATGGTATCAATGGAGACAATGGTATAATGGATGGTCAACATCATTTTTTTCTTATAAAACAATTGACACTAACTGGAAAATATATTTTCAATAACAATACAAAAATATTGCATCTTAAGAAAGGATTTCAAGATCTTTTGCCTCTAAGGATCCCAAAGGATCATCAAAAGGATCGATCCCATAAGCCATAGTCATCCAAGAAGAAGAACTGGAAAGATGAATGGAATCACACATAATAGAACATATATGGTTAGAGTTTTTAGAAAAAGAATAAATCTTGAAATCCTTTCTTAAGATGCAATCTTTTTGTATTGTTATTGAAAATATAGTTTCCAGTTAGTGTCAATTGTTTTGTAAAAAAATCTTGGGAAATTTGTATTCGATTCTCTCAACTTTATCTGATTTAATTATTCTTCGACCACTGTTTTATTTATCTTTGTACAAATGTATATTATTTTATATGTATTTTTTTGTATACTGTATATTTGAACTCGTATTTATTTTCTTGAGATAATTGTTGTTCTTGAATACTACAGTACTTCATCAGCATATGTTTAGAAAACTGAAATATCATTTTAATAATGCTGAGTAAACTTTATAAGTTGCAGTCGCTCACCTGAAACATGAATGTCTCCTTGAATAATGGATTTGGTTGTCCTCGTCTCACGGATGTTTTGCTTCTCGCCATTTCTTGGCCACTACTGCTCACTAGGCTCAGTTTAACGTAAGTATCTGGAGCTCTTGTCATTGCCAGGTTCCTGCAAAATTTAAGATAAGTCAGAATTTATGTAAAAACAATATTTTATTGATTTTGTCCGAACTGGCAAGATGACAGATAGATGAATATTAATGACTTTGATTGTCTTATTTTGTACATTAGGTACAGTGATATTCATTTAATTTGACGCTTGGCACTAGATAGATAGATAGAGATATATTATTTCTTTGCCATCATACTCTACGGTCATCAGCAACATCGAGAAATGATATCTTTATCTATCTATCTAATGCCAAGCGTCAAATTAAAATGAATTTCACTGTACAAAAGTGATGTGGGTGAAGTTGAGGCATAAGAGCCCCCTCCTCCACTTAACTCACTATGAGAGATGATCTCTAACTGATTTTTCAGTTTTTCATATTATTGTTAGTCAATTTGTTTTTCTTTTTCAAATTTCTATAATTATATTATTTATCCACAATAATTCATTTTTTTATATCTAACAATGCCAACAACTTGAATGTCAAGTGGCAAAAAATTGAAGTTTTCCTACCTGAAATGACTTCCTTTGACTATTTCAACAGCTAGTCTGCCCGTGGTTCCATTATAAGCCAGGCCAATCAGCAGTTCTGGAACACCCCCATGCTGCATGGAGGCTGTTGATCCCGTTGAGTCACTCCTCGCCAAACTCAGCAGGTCGCATGACGACGTGTTTAACTGAAATAAAATTAATTTATAGGAATACTTGAAATCAAGGAGGAAAAATTAGAAATGGGTTCATTACGTTATGGCTGTTGATTGGAAGTTACGTTTTTCCAAGGTGAAAACGTCACCAAAAAGCCAATGCATTAAATTCAAACATATCTTGTTTGGGATGGCCGAATTAATTAAAACAAGAAATTTTTTATAGTATTTATGTTCAAGTTTTCTGAATAGACCTACTGTAGCTTTTAGTTGAGTATTAACTCGGTTACAGCTCTTTCACTTCCATAAATGTGAATTCATATTCATTGTTCCATTTTTTTTCTAATCAATCATGATTATTGTTTCTACTGATGTTTGTAAGGATCATGAAAATAATGTAAATTCATGTTCATTCTTCCATTTTCAAGTCATTTTTCGTCATTAACACTTAACATGTTTAGGCTTGAGGTTTTCTGCTGAATTTGCAATTCTGCATACCTTTGTATTAATTATTACAATTTTACTGTATTAGTGTTTTGAATTAATTTTAGACTGGACACATTTTTTTAGAAAATTTCAATAAATTTCACAACCTAACATAAAATATTGTTTAAGCTAATTAGATGAATAAATTAAAATGTTTAAAATAAAAAAGTAGGCATTATAATAATTGAACTTATAATGTTATAATTAACATTATAAAGTTTGTATTGCTGAACGACCTTTGATAGTCTACGGGTTTTTTAATAATTTCATGAAATTTTCAAGAAGGATTTTAAAGAATTCTCTAATTTCTGCTGAGGCTACTTTTCCAAGTGTTATTGGTTAATGCAGATGAATATTTCATGTCCATGATTAGATTTATACATAGTTTTGCATCTTATTTGAAAATTTATTTGATATTAGTAGAAATGTATTGACGTTCACCTACATTAATAAGGAATCTGAACAAAAGTCATTACTCACTGTGATATTAGCTCTTGGTTCCAGGCACAGCCAAATGTTTGTTTCCAATTCCAAATTCACACTAGAAAAGCCAATCGCTGTTTCTCCAATCATCCTCTCTCTTCTCATTCTTTCACAGCCGTATAATCTTATTCTCACTCCCATACTGTTCACATCCTCTGCAACAACAAAAAATCATAACATAATTAACACTATTTTTTTTATAAAACACTTTTAAGTAGAAAAACTGCACAAAAAGTGACTAGTGTTTTTAAAATAGTGTTATTTTATCAGTAGAAAAAGTATAGATTTAAAACACAATAATAGAATTAGTAGGCCCATTAATTAATTGAAGAGAATGAATTATCCGAGAACACAAATGCTTGTTGCAAAATTGAACTAAGGCCTATTATAAGTAGGTATCATAGTAATAATAAAAAAATTATTGCCAATGTCAGTTGCCTATGTAGGCTCATTCCTTTTTTATTGAAGTGAGAGTATTATTTTAGTATAGTTTCCATTTAATTTTTATCATTAGGCTGATAATTATTTGTATCCTACTGTGTTTCATTTTTGGAATAAACAAGATTTTTTCATTTCATTTGTTTTGAAAATTAGAGGATGTCTTATGCACAAGTCAGAAGCTTAAAAAAAGCATCTGTAAAGTAAATTTCATTTGTTGAGAGCTTAGAAAGAAGAGCATCAATCCTGTTCTAAGAAACACATATCAAGCCTGTGTAAGGTCGTGTTTATATACGAGTAAATTCCAATTTGTGCCGTCTGCTAAACTGGGGAAAATTTTGTTTTCTCCAGTGATTTATCGTTTTCCTTGCTCAGAGCTTTTTCTTGTTCATCAGCACCGTTCTCTTCTCTGTTTCGGTTCGAAATAAAAAGCTACTGCAGTGAGCTGGACTCTAGAAACTGTGCCATATGTAACACAGATTTATTGATAACAGTAATGGAACAAGGAACGCAGTCATCGTTAACTGTGTATGGTAGAATTTATTTCTGATTCTTTCTATCTATACAGAAGAGCAGAAGACTCTGGAAAACGATTTCTTGTTACTGGAGAATGTGGAACAGTAGTCCAGTAAAATTGCAGTGAGAAGTTCTTATTTCACTCTTCTCTTCTACAACCATTTTGAATCACTTTTCCTCTCTCTTTCTCACTTTCTACTCCTTTCATTCTCACAAGATTTTCAAACCCTCTCAATTCAAACCATTATGTCGTTTATGCTATCCCTTTTCAACTCTTTAACAAATAACACTCTACTATGTACCCTACTATCGTGCTCTCTTGCAACTAAAAGATACAAGTTTTTCTCTCCACCCATTCCATTTATTTTCCCCTTTTCTCCCATCCTCCCTCTCTTCAATTACCCTTCTTCCTTCCCTCTTTCCAACTTCACCCCTCTTTCCCCCATCTTTTCCCTTTTCTCTTTCTTTTCATCCTCCCTTTCTTCCATCTTTTCTCCCCTTCCTTTTTCTTTCTTTCTCATCCATATTACTCTTCTTCAAACCCTTCAAGTAAATGACGCTTATTTATTTTTCAAGGGTGATGTCCTTTTTCACATCATACCGTCCAATAATGTAATATTCAGATGAAAATTCTTTACTTAGAGATAGGTACTTCTTTTAGATATTCTAATATTATAAACGATGAATATATAGAATCGTGTAACCAGTTGATTTTTATCTTTTGAATGTATTGATATCAATTTTAGCAATAAGGTGTTGAATTTCTCACCTGCTTAATTGAAAAACGAGTTTTGAGAGATAATAATTTATTCATCTCATTATTAAAAGACAATGTTGCAATAGTATATTTATTATACTCTCAGCATCCAAATCAAGATAGCCTATTTTCAGTTTCAAATCATTGTCAAAACCTACTTTCCCATTATATTAACTTGGACGAAATATTCATGGGATTTCATTCCATTAAGAGCGACTTACATGCTCTGACATCTATGACTCTGCAAATTTAACATTACCGGTAACTTTATTATTATTGGTTCCCTAGGACAAAATAATTGAAAAAATTTTATCCATTAAAAACTACTTACTTATGCCTATAACACTGAGAATACATATTATTAATTCAATTATTGTTGACCTTTATTGGAATGCATTCAATGTATATGGACAATCTTCAGTACCTTTAGCCCTAATTTTATATTGCAAATAATTGAAGTGTTGAATTTTTCTTCCAACGAGACCCCTTTTCAAAACAAAACAATTTTGAATTAAACTGTGCTTTTTATTACAAATTAATCAAATTTTTATTATATTTCAAGTTAATTTGTCGGTACCAAAATTTGTACGCTACTTGCATGATTTTCCAGTATACTGGAAGAAACAATAGTTTCGAATCTCTTAGTTTTTGGCAGTATTGTGAAGTTTTCCAGTTCGGAAGCCGCTCTACACTTCAGTTAGACACTACTTAGCAAACTGGAGAGTAGTGAATAGGTTATTAGAGTGCCACTTGTTGCCTACTTGGCGCCGTGATTCCTGCCCCGTTATCGATTGGCTCTTTTAACACAAGAAGTCTTGACCCGGTAACCCGTCTTTTGAAAATCTGCTCCTCTTTATTCGTTAATATTGAGAATTAGACACTTCTAATTGATACAGTATTCAAAATTTATAATAACTCATCATAATAATACATTATATTGTATCATGCAACATTATAAAATCATGCAAGTAGCGTACAAATTTTGTTACCGATAATTATACTGGTAATAAAGCAGGCAACGTCACAGTTATGCCAGAAGGTAATGCCTATGTTATGGTTTTTTATTGATTATTGTTTTATTATTAGAATTCAATGTAACTTTTTCATATGGAATGTTTTTTCAAAGATGTAAATAAAGGCATTTTTATTTCATATTTTATTATTTTATACTGGTAATAGAGATACCAGTACTCAATTACCGAGAAACTGGAATTGAATGAAAATAAAAGTATTCTATCAATAATAATAATTATTATAGAATAATGATATAGAATGACATGGATAGAATTTTAAATAATACTTTAATATAAAAATTGAATTGATTCATTCATACATTTAGATTTATTCAAGCAAAATAATATACATAATAATTTATTGGAATGAAAATACAGACACAGAGTTCAAAACAGAAATAATTTCTAGAATATTATTATAATATACTTGAGTGTCAATATTACCGGGATTAACTCGATGGAATAAGAAGCTCTCCATAAACTGCGGATTTTCGCCATGTCTGATTTTGCTCTTGTGCTTCTGCTTCTTACTTGGTAGAAGTAGCAATCTTACCTGAAAATGGATAGACTAATCCTCATTTGTATTTTACAATGAATGATGGCGTTCACTTTTGAATGACTATCATTTTGAATCGACAAATAAAATCAAAATGGTAGAGCAACGTTATAATTCACTTAATTATTTTTTAGAAATACATAGTAACATATTAATTGATTAACAATTCAGCACTACAATAATTGTCAGCATAGAAGTTTCCATCAATATTAAAAATAATGAATATTGACAAATACTCACTAGAAAATTAAATTGTTTTATCTCCCAAAAAAACCGTAATAACATTCACAGTGTATGGACTATACTGTATTTTAAGCTCTATTGCCTCAATATTTTCAAAGAGTGACAATCATTCAATTCATATTCTCCAATTATACCTTTTATTGTTTATTTAAATATTCTAACTCCTATTGACACTATTCATGTTGTGATTTGCAATGATGATTTGATAAAAGTCTTGCCTTACAATATAATGGCGATTTCTATGTCAAATATTAAGAAAATAATTGTGATTATAAAGAAACTAACAACCTCAACTAAGTTAAATTTGACTAAGTTAAATTCAACTAAGTTAAATTTTGTAAGCTGAAGCTTTCATAACAATTAATTTACCTATGAAATGAAATTGTTTATTGCATTATCATTTTATTGTCGTCGACACAAAATAAGGCAAGGTGGAACGTACCCGTAATAGTCTCCCTACCAATAAAAAGCAATACGGACATATATTTATGTATGTTTCGAAGCCAATACTTTGAATTTGAGTTATGAAAGTTAAATCAATTAAATCAATTTATTCAGCCAGAAGGTACAGTCATACATAAGGCTATGTCACAAAACGAAATTCATAGAACAATAAATCATTAACACTTTATCCCACATATTAATTCGGGATACGTTACAGCATTTGCTAATTATTAATAGCTAAAATTAATTAAAAATTCATGAAGCTATATCACAATGAGATTGATTAAAATTCTTAAAACGTCAAAATCATTAACAATTATCCCAGCACTTATTAATTCATTAATAATAAGTTCTTATTAATTCGTTATAGCATTAACTAATTTTTAACAGTTAAAATTAACAATTTATCCTACACACTTCTTCCTTGAATTCATCTATAGAATAAAAAGGATTTGCAATTAACCACTTTCTTGAAGCTCTTATGCCCGGTTTTTCAGTCGTTCAATAAACTTATTGAATCAATAACTTTTTTTTGCATTTGAAAACACATGGTTATTGATTCAATAGTGCTATTGGATCCATAAATTGTCTATTGAGCGACTGAAAAACCGGGCACTAAGAAATATAGGCTGGGGTAGGGCACGAAAGGAGGTTGGTAGGAGGTTGAAAAATTTTATCCCCACTACTGGAAAACTTGACAGGGATTTACTGAGCCTGCATCTTGGAACATGTAGATTTAGATAGTATATGAACAGTATTCAGGCCCATTGGAAATAAGCGAAGCAGAATACGGTACTATTGCGGTTGACTTACTTGTGTGTGCGTGGATCCGCCGCGGTCCTTGGTGGGGATGTGACGGGCCTGCAGCACGTGCACGGTCATCTTGCGCATGGGCGCGTCGTAGGCGAAGGCCACCTCTATGGCCCCGCAACGGGCCGCCGACTCCGGGCCCGTTCCCAGGTCGGCCACGTCGAACATTGGCTCTTGGCCCATCACCACTATGCACTGATCCAAACACAAGTCAAGATTATTTTACAAATAGATTTATAAGATGGTAAAGATGATTAAGAAGATGATGATCGATAAAATTGATTTGAAGTGATTGATTTGACAGAACAGAATTGGCAAGTATTTTCATAATTTTCCGAATACATTTCTCATCTCCTTATTTATTTATTTCTCATAAAATTACAAATACAACTTTTCAAACAAACAGCAAAAATGAATCAATCACAATACAGTACAATACAGTATTATACAAAAGAACATAAGAAACTACTTCCCCAAAAGAGCAAGCTCGAGCTTGGGGAAGGAGCAGCCGTGCTACAATAGCAACTAAAAACTATATCCTTCTACGAAACATATAAAATTAGTAATAATATAGTAAGCCATTCATTCAATTCTTAAAATTATAATCATATAGTAATACATAAATTTGTAATAATAAATGATGAATGAATTAGATCATTATAATCATCAAGTTACTTTTATAATATCAGAATACTAGACAAAAATTTATGGTTACTGTTAAGGACCTTAAGGACCTTGAGATCATAATAATTGATAAAATTGACTTTATCATTTTTTCCTCTATTTAGATTTATGAATTTTGTGATTCGTTTAGAATCACATCTAGCCTGCTTGACAAAATATTTGACTGTCTTTTACAATCTTGTTGAAGGTCTATGTCTTGTCAGGTATTGAACAAGATTTGTATCTATTTTAATGAATGAAAACAATAACATTTTATTCCAGAATAATAGTCTCTCAGTGCAATAAACTATTAAAATCCATACTTTGTCAATATTGACGCAATCTTAACAGAAGTCTTATAAAATTTTATTAATTCATTTCATGATATTCAAGCTATCACTGTCCATTCTCGCTAAGTCCACTGTATATTTTGTGCTTCAAATTCTTGTTAAATACTCTTGTAAAGACTTTCAAAAACTTTTAAATACTCCCAAAGTCATTCTATTCTAGGTCTTGTCTAGTACCGAATAATATTGGATTTTTTAAATTTCATTAAATGAAAAATTAGTTAGTGTAAATACACCTTGAGAAAATTGTACAATGCAAACGAAGAAGAATAGCAGACTGTATTTAGAATAGAATAGAATAGAATGATTTATTTGCCATAAAAAACAATAGGCTACAGTATAAACATTTTATAGGTAATGGAATTGAAAATATAATTTGTCAATTAACAGCCCTATATTTCGATTATAAAGCTGGTTGAATATTTGAGGCAAATTTTAATTACATCGTTGCTGGTGCTGCCGCGATGAGAGGGGGGTGGAACTAGGGGCGTGGCTTCCTCGTCATTCTCGTCCTCAATGCTCGACTGCTGCAGCGGCAGCTGCTGTTGTTGATAGCTGCTGCCGCCGGCTGCAGTTGCAGCCATAAACGACCGTCGCGCGCTGCTGCCGCCGCCGCTCACATCGACAACTGCAGGGGGCGACAGTGGTCCCGCTGCCACCGCTGCTGCTGTTATCTCGCGATGCCGTATCTACGAAAAATTGAAAAAAAAAAAAACATTGACAACAGAACCAAATAGCTAGCAAGAGGAGATTCGGTGAATGCCACTGTACAAAAAAAATTGTACCCAGACTGCGAATCGAACCCCATACCTCTCAATTGCTGGTGAACAGCAAAGTAGATTCGATGAATGCCACTGTACAAAAAAATGCGAATCGAACCCCATACCTCTCAATTGCTGGTGAACAGCAAAGTAGATTCGATGAATGCCACTGTACAAAAAACAAATTGTACCCAGACTGCGAATCGAACCCGGGAACCCCATACCTCTCAATTGCTAGTGAACAGCAAGAAGAGATTCGATGAATGCCATATTGAACAAAAAGTTGTACCCGGACTGAGAATCCAACCCCTTAACTCTCAATAAATTGCGAACGAGCGACGTAACATATTTTGTACAATGACATTCATCTAATCTTCTCTTACTATTTAGTTCTATTGTCAATGTTTGCCAATGAAGAACTATTTAGTTTTCTTTGGATTTTCGTTTCTCTCATTATGATAGTTATAATATTCTTTCTGTTCTAAAGATTGCTGAGCAGGGCTCAGTCAAGCTCACAAACTATAGATATTTTCAGCCAGTTTTTTTTCAATATTATTTTGTCAGTTATAGAATTTTACATCACAAGGCTGGAAGTATTATAAAAATAATGTTCCTACATATTATTTTACAATAAGAAATTATGTTTATATATATATTATAATAATAATTATGTATGCTATATATTTTCATTTCTGATTAGTTGAGTTTTTTATGTTATTCTATTCTTTTATTTTTAAAAATCG
Organism: Laodelphax striatellus; assembly: GCA_017141395.1. Classification (NCBI taxonomy): domain Eukaryota; kingdom Metazoa; phylum Arthropoda; class Insecta; order Hemiptera; family Delphacidae; genus Laodelphax; species Laodelphax striatellus. The sequence continues at coordinate 5,092,906 of CM029534.1, forward strand.
TTTGTTAATTTCATACTCACCTGAAAATTTTCTTGCACATGATTTGTGGCAATAAATTGAATTTGAATGTGTTGAAATAAGATGAAGTTTTAAAAATGCCTGATTTGTGTTTTGTGAGTGGTTGACACTTACCACACTGCCGCTTGCAGCCGCTGCAGCCGTTTCATCCTCAGCGCTGGTGGTTGAACAGCTGCTGCTGGCGCTGCTGCTTACGCCGCCAATGCTCGTGGTTCTGGCCACGCCCATTTTGCCCTTCTCAGCCAATGACATTAGGTCGGCGCCTTTCAAAGGCCTGCCGCTGATCACATCTTAAACATCAACCAATTCAAATTTGAATTAATTCCGTACGTTAGCCTATATCCCAAATTTTCTATAATTAACCGCATTTAACTTGGACACAAATTTCCATCATCTATTACATATATTTCAAGGATAGTTTTAAAGGATTTGAAATTCAGTTCTAAGCATTGATAAGGTAATGATGAGATAAAAATCATTATGATTTCTCCAAACTTATTAGAGGCTTCGTGATGATATTAATACCTTATGTTGAAAGTATGATCTAGTGACAGAGAGTGAGTGAGGGAGTGAGACACGATTATTTCAGCTGCTGAGATTGTATTATAAAAGTGTAATTATAGATGTATTTACTATATCTTGAACACATCACATCTTGTTGCAATTCAGAAAAGCTTAATAAATTATTAAATTTTCAAATTCCTAAATGATATTAAAAAATGTGAAAATAAATTATTAGATCTTCAGCCTAATACTTATTTTAACAAAACAAGGTCCTTCGATTTCAACACGAAATATTAAATTGAGTACCTTAGGCCCAGAATTGATGTAAATAAAATATTTATGTATAATAAAGAATAAATATTTATGAAAGAAAATAATCGAATTCCTCATAAGCTATCTAGGTACGGTACTGGTTTGATCCTTCTACTCTAAAATAATACATGTTTTCTTTTAAATTTTATTCCAAAAACTAAAATTTTATGGAAGAATGTAAATAAATGTGATACTGTATACGATTTTATAAGTTTTCTTGGAGGGAAGTTTTCTTGTGGAATCCTTTCTTTTGATGTGAATTGACGATTGAAATAATGATTGTGTTTTGACCTTTACAACCCTCTTACGTTCTTCAATACTGTTGCACTTTATACAGGTCTTTATACATTTCTTTATAATTATAGACTATTACTTAATACATTTCTTTCGACAGGTTCTTTATACATTCCTTTATTATTGTAATTTTTCTTTCTACTTACTGTCAAAACTGACCTCCATTTTTTAACAGGGACATGAACCATATCTACTTGTGTATAGCAGGAGCCTTTTAAATTGTCATAAAACAGCTGATTGATGTACGCCCGTTCACTAACGTTAAATCAGCTGTTTTCTGACAAGTTAAAAGGATCTTGCTATACTGATTTCACTATGCTATTACTATGATAAATATGCATTTATATTTTTATTTATTGAACGCACCAGTCTGTAAAAGCGGCGAGAACTGGTTGCGCGAAAAGGACGAAGAGGGACCTGCCTCTACATGCTGCTGTGGCTGCTGTTGATGGCTCTGAAAGAACTGCACTCCATTGCGAACAGCAGCAGTGGCATGGCCGGCTGAGATGCTCTGTTGTGACTGCTGGCTGGCGGACCGCTGCAGCCTCCTAAGCACGTCTTCTTCACTGTCCGAACTTGTCTCTTGCTCCTCATAGCAGTAGGCTCTATCTGCAAGCGCAGCGGGCAAACAACAACACTAAATAAATGAATGATTTATTCATATTTTACATTTCACCGGCTATACGGTATCCAATAGGCAGGCCTTATATATGTTTGTTTTTATTTTACTGCATGTGGATGGATAAATAGATAGATAAATGACTTATTTTTTCACTTACATTTTAAAGTGCTGAGGCAGTTGAGGCAAAGCCTCCTTTCACTCAACTCGCAACTTTCACTAACAGTTTAACGTGAATGATTTATTTATTATTACAATTAATCTCGAATTATTCAAGATGATAATAGGCCTAAAACCGTCTTAAAACAGATATAAAGGAAAACAATTTGTATAAGTTGAATGTCATAAATAGACCGGAATGTCATGAATAGGCTTCTAATTATTATTGTCCTGCGAGTTCAGTGAAAGAGGAGGCTTGCTTGCCTCAACTTCACCCTCAGCACTTTTGTAATGTAAGTGATAAAATAAAATCATTTATCTATCTATTCATCCATCCACATACAGTAAAATAGAAACAAACACTTATATAAGTGTTATATAAGTGTAATATAAGTGCTATATAAGGCTGCGGTTAGCCTACACATTGGATACCGACGTATAGCCGGTGAAATATAAAGTAGGCCTACATATTAGACAACAATTCTTCAAGAATGAATTCAACCCTTCAAAAAGGTTTAAAAAATAATATTGATTACAAAATTGTTACAATAAATTATGTATTGTTTGGAGGGAAAGACTATCACTAATGACTTTGCTGGCTAAAAATACAATAAAAAAGCACCCTCACTACTTTTTAGAAATCCTTGATGAAGGATGAATATTGAATAAACTTTTTAAATTGTTCTATAATCTTTTTATATCTATTGTTTCATTAACATTACCGGAACCGTACTTTTCCTATGATATTATTATTGTGTTGCAGTTCATTCTAGAAAAGACAATATTCTACTCGAATCTTTAATATACTCTATCTATACAATGTATAATTCTAAGTTTAGGAATTGTCTTCGATTCTATTCTATAGTTTCAATTTGGAAAATGATTTTCAATAGAAGTGGAGTAGCTTACCCAAATCTTTTGATCTGGACGTGGTAAAAGGTTCATCACAACAGTTGAGAGCAGAAACGCCGTAGAAGCACCATTTTTTGTTCAAATATAGAAAAAACACTAGCAATAAAACTACGAAGGCTGCGACAGCTCCAAGGAATGCTGTTGCTTCTGCGGGCACTGCAAAAGATGAGAGAAAAATTATTAGGCTACTACAGTCATCATCTAATTTTGTGTTGTCTTTTAATGTGTAATATAACTGTTGTCTATAACTGTTACTGTTGAATGACAATGAAATTCTATTTTTTTATTGTTATTTATAAAAGGTGATATACAGAATACTATCATAAGACTTTTCACTTATACCTTATATATACTTCTACGTGTACGTCAGTGGAATATAGAAACCGTCTATAACTCAATTTTCTTATCCTGGTGAAAGCTTTCAACGGTAACTTTCAAAACATATATCACATGCACACTCTTTATTGGTACATGTATATAAATATACTGTACAGCACATGATATGTGTGATACTCTCAGGGGTATGGGAAAGAGGTGTCACTAAGACTTTAATCCTCCCTTGAGCTTCTTTTACATGGCATAATGTCTTCTTACACAGACATTCTCTTCCTCGTCGTGGAAAACTTGGAAATATTGTACCAACTTCGTATTCAATAAAGGCTTAGAACTTGAAGTTGAGGTCTACAAATTTATTCAAATAAATGTAGTTCCTATCAAGTCCAACTATATTTTTCTACTAGCCTAATATTGTAGTATTTCTAATACTACAAGACTACTAATTAATTTTTACAAATTGCAGATCATTATTGTTCTTGATCTTTGTTTAGAAAAAACAAATAATTTAGACTCTATAATGTTCAACATTTTTCAATAATAATAAATAGGCAATGGCGATATTGTATTTAACTTTATTGTTAAATGATAATGAAGGGCATGAAGCGAGAAGAGAGTAGGGTTTAAATTGAATTCGTCTTCACAACATTATGAGTTGAAATATCTGATTATATCCATAAAATAATCTATTATAGGTACCTTTTTCAACTTGAAAACTCACGGGTTTTTAATAAATTTTGTCTAATATCTCAATATCAGTTGCAAAGGCCTACAATAATTCTTACAAAATAGAATTCAATTATTCAATCACATTAACACCTCAATAAACACCCGTATATCACAAAATCTTACATTTGTTGACAATATAATGTTCAATTTTCGGCTATTTCTTTTATATAACAAAGCATTCACGGAACTTTTTGTAGTCTTTGGTTTTTGAGTTGATGAGTACCGTACCGTACAACTAGGAATGCAGTACCTAGATGCTGCTATTGCAAATGATGAGCGGAGCGTTTGTCTGCAGCGATTTATATGCCGTCAATTCGACCAGTCTTCTTCTTCTTCTTTTTCTCCTCCTCTTCATCATCTTCTTCCACTGCTTCCTCGTCCTCCTTCCTCCCTTTCATCTTACAGTTTCATCTTTCCGTATCATACTGTATCTCTCTGTATCATCGTGCAACTCTCAGCTCGATCTAGCGTTTAAAAATGTAACTACTCTGAGCTTTCCCCAACTCGAAAACTCCTACAGTATATTTGACTACGATTTTATGTCCAGGTTTTTTCGGCGATTATTCCTCTATGCTACCATTGATTTCAGATTTAATTATTTTACAACCTTCCCACCGTTGGTATAGCCTATGCATATTCCAACCAAATTTTATGGAAATCGGCCAATTAGTCTAGGAGGAGTATGATCACAACCAAAGACGATAGGAAACTATTAATATTCTAATTGTCTTTTATCACCACCGAAGTGGAGTTATCTACATCGCTCTCATTCCTCCTCAACAATACCTCAATATAATTGATTAGAATGTTACACACAATACAATGATAATTGATACAGGGCGGAAACTTATATCTAGTGAGATATTGTACCTGTGCTATTTATCAGTACCTATCACTAACGAGCAGAAGCAAGCGAGAGCGAGAGTATCGATGGTGTTTTGAAATGTGACTGTGTGACCTTCTATTTATGTGAAGTTCACAGGTCAGTAGAAGTTTATACAGTTGATAAGTGACTTGAAATTTGTCACTCCTTGCTGGTGACAGTAACACGCAATCGCAGCTGCAGTCAAGTGACATTGTACACACCACTCGCCAAAATTCGATCAATTGTGACCTTCTCGCGCCAGTATTTACGAGTACAAATGGTAACAACTCGCCTGAGATTTCGCTTGATAAGGCTCGTTTCGCTGATAGCTGCTTTTGATTTTCATCAGATTCTCATTTCTTGTTTGAGTTCATATCATATATACATTAGCGTACTACATAATATGTATGAGCTACTATATATATAGGTAAGCGTTTTAGGTAACTTTTTAGAAATACCGTAAATAGATTTTAACTTTTATTAGATTGTATCACACAGAGATAAGCCATTCTACATATCAACAATGTATAAATATAGTTAAATTTGGTTAGTCTATAATAATAAACATTATTCATTCTTCGATAAGGAAAAAAGTGTTGGGCCTATTCTGTTAGTTCATATAGTAAAGCTACGTCATTCAAGTTCTTATCTCACTCTTTAACGGTTTCATGTAACGTAAGGGTAACGGTTTCATGTAACGTAGTAGTAACGGTTTCAAGTAACGTAAGAGTAACGGTTTTATGTAACGTAACCAAGTGCGATCATTTCGACGTAACAACACCCTTGATGTAACGTTCATGAGAAACGTTACATGGTAACAGTGTTACTTCTCTGTAACGTTATTGTAAAGTTTGTGTGTTCTGTGGGAATCTATCTATATTATATTAAAAAACTTTTGGCGCATTCCTTTCTACTTCGCTTCCTCCACTGCGAGATTTGATGTGAAATCTAGAGGAAACTCACACTGATACAAGTATGTTGCAATGATACTGCTGTATTCCCAAACGATACAGTACTGAGCAAACAAGCGGCACTTTGCGCTGCACGGGGTAAACTTGTCTATTTTCAAACGGAAAATGGCTGCCGTTGTGCTAGAGCTAGAAAGTAGGGCAGGAGAGCTGATGGCTTCAGTATTTAGCATAATCCTCTTTTATCATGAACTTCGGCTGGGAGAAAAGTTCTGGTACTCTCTTATTAGCATTCAATTTCAAGAGGAAACTTCCATTTCAAGTCGTCCCCTTTACAAAACCTCTTTGTGGATTATCAAATCACTTCTTCAATTTGTCAGTCACATTCAACAAGCACCTTTTCAGGTCACCGTTGGAACAAACATAATCATGCATTTTTTGTGGTACTATACTGTACGGTGTATTGATGAAGTGAGTTCACGAACTTGCTTGGAATTGAATTTCAAATTCAAGAATATTGAATAAGCCTATTTTATCACTATCTGACTACTCGGTGATTTTTTTTCTAGATACTAGAACCGCGCTAAAATGTTAGCTTTTACGACAATATAGTTGGTGAAAGATTTACATTGGGTTCCAGTTCAGACTATGTGTGATATTAATAATATTGTCCAAACTACAAAACAAGATTTTGTACAAGTACAAAACAATAAGAAAGAATTCAAAATTCTATATTTCATTATTCTTGACATTCTCAAATAAACACATGCCTCATGTTATTATTTGTGTTATTCGTATACAAATTATTATAGTTTGTATAACTTCAAGCGACAATATTAATTGTATTCTCTTTTACAAACAAAAACCATTCATTCATAATAGTAATGTATATGAAAAACATAGACAGCACGTAGGCAAGTATTGTACATATAGGATTCAATATTACTTAAGTAAGCTTAAGCTTACTCAATAGTTTAATGAATTATATTGAGAGGTACAATCAAGTACCGTACATTATCTCTTCATAAATATCTCTACTGTACAAATTAGTAGCTAAAATTTCTTTAGAGGACATAAAAGCACTAAAAAATGAGCAGCGAGGTGAGCTGTATTGATTAATCATTCATCACCTTTTCATTAAGGTGATATAGTGATGCCCCATCACTATGAGGAAATAATTTTGATAATATCTTTAATTCACTTATTTTGTATAGCCATTTCCAAATTGCTGCACTATTAACACTATGTGTTGGAATTTAATCCAACTGATTGCTCATTGTTTCACTCGAGAATTACTAATACATTCGAATAACAATGGCCCTTTTCTCACATCCCTTTTTATGGTAGTATCCCTACACATATCACTCGACTTATTTTAGCAACCACACCCAACCAATTGCCATTTTTTCCCATGAATGTATTTTTGCTAATGAAAAATCATCAACAAATGCATTTTGAAAATTAAGCAATTTTCTTCAAGGACATTGTCAGAATGTTTTCATGGAATAATATAGTTTTCAAGTCAAGTTCTAGTAAATGATAATCACTATTGAAAAATGTTTTTGTTATCCTTATACAATAATGTTCCCATTCAGTCTATCGATTTAAGTTTATTATCAACTTGATTCAGCTATAAGTCAATCAATAGATTGTATTAAGTCAATCAATATTTAACCTGAAGCTGCTCATGAATAATATCACTTCAAATTTTTGAACACATTACCGAGTTAGTAAAAATAAGTATCTGAAGTGGAAGGATAGGAAATTTATAATAGGCCAATATCCGATTGAAGAATTAATTCTTCATGATTTTATTTGTCCAGAATAGTGGTTTATTATTTTATAATCAGTTTGAGTTGAAAATTAAGTTTATGGTAGACATTTAGCTCAAATTAAATCAAAATTGGACATCTCAAAATATGACAATGCAAATGCTTCACTGGAAACTTGAACATCACCTTTTTTCTGAGGGTGATGTCCATATGAGCACTAGGCTTGTGCGTGGGTAATGAGAGGGATGATGATGAGAGATGACGACTGTTTTTAGGCAGACAGCTTTTCGTCTCCTCCGGGAAAGACGGGAGTGGCCGTTTTTGTCAACATCCGTTTCGTCAACTTGATAGATGATTATTTTCCAGTATTAATTAGACTTTAGAGTAAGTTTTGTTGCAATCAGTGTTGTCATGGTTTGTTTTTCTGTTGGGAAACTTAATCACCTTCCAGCAAGCAACCGCCCCTGAGCTCTAAATATTTAATTCGACGAATATCACAGAGCAAGAAAATTAGATTTTAGATTGACCGCAATCTGCGTGGTCAGCAAATTGCTGTGAATGTTTTATCTCCACTAGCCAAGAATTGAGTGGAATTAATTTTTAAAATGCCTGCAGAGTCAGAACCATAATTTGGAGTTGTACTGTAGTTCAAGGAAAGATTCAACAGAATTTCATATTTTCAGAAATTGCTGGGAATGTTGTGTTATTTGCTCCATTTGTAATTGTAATAATGGATATTTTAAATTTCAATTATTTTTCCTGAATAGTGTACAAGTACAGTACATTAATTTACAAAAAAAATAAATGGAAATGACTTTTAGTTTACATAAAATAAGTGGAAATAATCTTTAGTTTACATTGTATAGGGCACTTGTGTGGAATTGTTTAGTTTATAGAAGATTTTCCACCATACTCGAGTAGATTCAGTATATTGACGATTATTCATTAATATTCCAACGATTTTAAATCATTTATTCGATTGATTGCGTCACAATAAAGCAAAGGTAGAAATGGAAATAAAAGAAGAAAGTTTCTAAATTGGCACAAGCTTCGAATTGTTATTCTTTAATAGCCGCAGGAAGCAATTACTTATCATACAGTAAGATTTTTATTCAATATTCCGATCACAATTTGAACGTAATATATACCGATCACAATAATAATATTATTATTTGAAAGTAGATGAAGAGTTTTTTCCTAATTATTCATTTTTTAGTCTTTTGTGTACCATATATCAAGTTGTTCAATCTCACGTTTTTCTTGTTCGTATTTTATTATTGTATATATAGTAGCCTATAGTAAGTTTGTATAATGGTGTAACCCAAGTTACAAAATCGATAATAGGACGTATTAAATTAATGTATCATGGATATATAAATTATTTTACTTTTATTAAAACCGTAGAGAATAAGATAATACAAAATTTCTTTCAATATTTGAATGAATATTTAAAATTATTTTTAATTTTTATAATCTATTTCGTCGCAGATAACCGTAGGGAAGAAGATGGGAAATATAAATTCAATATTGTAATGATCTATGATTTCTATCAAGTATGAATTACTTTTTATAGAATTCGATAAAATATTTTCAATCATTCAATACATAATAGAATTAAATTGAAAATAAAGTATAGAATCCATGGAGAGTAGAGATAATCATGGAGATCCATAAATAATAATCCACGTGGACTATTGTATAAAATACAAAAATAGAATCCGATTGTAACCGAATTGTCACACGCTACGCCATGCGATTAATGTATAATTGAGTGCGTTGTAGTCTTTACGCGGCGGTGAAGTCGTGTGCTAGCTTTAGATGAGAAAGGCAAGCCGCCTTCCCCCTACACAGTGGAGCAGTCCCGATCGATGCCACCGGGGGGATATGCGTGCCCCTACCACCACTACTGGGGGGAGGGGGGGGAACTACCCCCTGATAAGGGTCACAAACTCCCGCCCCCCCTCACCACAAATCTACCTGCGAGATTGTTACTTCAGAAGAAGAAGCCGCCGAACTGAATATACAGCACGACCCTGAGACTCACCCTTCAGTAGGCTATACAGTAGTAGCAGGGTGGTAAACAAAAATGCGTTATCGAACGAACGGCCTGTCAAGGCGACATTGATGGGAATAAGGGAATGAGACTGCTGCTGGAAGTTCGATCGAAATGCATCAACAGTCGGCTCGGATCAAGTAGCTATTAGAGCATTACGGTACATCGTCCTCAAACAGGCTCTAGTTAATTGTCTATCATCTTCGACCCTACTCTTCCCTCGGAGGGATTCACATCAGATGGGATCTTCCCTCACAGCTTACTACGTTTATTCTAGAGATTAATGTACCCCTTGAAGTATGAAAAGTTTTCTACATAGAATTATGCTTCATCATAATCTCAACTTATTGAGTAAGACATAATATTGATCATAATATTTATCACAGATTCCTATATTAAATTTATTGAGCTGATTTAATCCCTTTTTTTCTAAAGTTCATTTATTAATTGAAGATTGAAATCATCTTAAACGTTACCATCTTCCCAGTTTGGTAGGACCACATCATTGAATTATATGTTCATGAATGAGTTGATATAGATGCAATGTCGAAAGGGCTCTAGAGCCTTTCCATGTTGATAGCCTTATTTTTCAAGTAAAATGTTCTAGGTAGATTTCAGAATATGAATATGCTGTCAGAGGAATTCACTTCCATAAAACTGACACTGATCAGTTATTTGATGAAACTAGTTATGTGTAAATTTTATTAAATCTGACTAATGGACAGATTGTAGAAAATGTGTTTATTTTTTTAAGACAGTAACTAAAAACAAGAAGAAATCATAAAAATAAATAACGTAGTACTGTTTGTTACCTTGAAACAATATGATAATATATTTTTATAATAAATTAGAAAATCAAATTCCTGTATACAGTAGGTGTGAAACCAGTGCGCAGGTTTTCTCACTTTATCTTGCTCTTTGAGAAAACTTTAAAATTTGTACCTCAACAAAATAAGCTACTTTATACTTTAAAATAATATTCCAAGATTCAAACTTGATGTAGAGAATACCACAAGGAAATATTGTGCGTTAGCTTACCTATCATTTTTTGTGTTATCTTCTTTGGAATATATTATTTGTATTTTATTGAGATTTGATAGCTGAATAAAAACCCATGATCCATATCTGTTGAATCCATGATTGTATGTAAACACATGTAGGCATAATTATATTATAAGATAAGATTTCCTCAAGAGGGTCTATTACTGTGGATAGCAAATAGCATAATATGACGTAATCTACATGTATATTATTAGAAGATCTATCTATGCGGTAACTATACACTTACATCTCTGCTGTTTTAGAATGCCGGTATTTGATGGTTTTACATGTTTTTCAAGACAGTTTTCTATTAATAGGTTGTTATCGTACAACTGGAGTAATAGACTACCATTTATAAGAATAAAAAATAAGCGTTTCCATACCTAAAATTTTATAAATCAAGCACTAGAGACGTGTTAACGCGGCATATATATGATAATGGAATACGGTACATAGGAATTAGTACCCACTTTTATTATATTACAGTACTAGTATTTTAATTTAGTATTGACTTACATATATTTCGTATATTTCCTAATATTTATACTGACTTCAAGCTGCACCGTATCTACAATAGTGTACGGTGACAGCTAAATCCTACTCAAATCAAGCGAAACCTTTCTAAAGATTTATTGTCAATGCAAACATATTTTTTATTTTATTTTTTCATTTTATACAGGCTCCTGACAACTGGAATTGAATTGTGAATTTACTTGGAAGTGAATTTACTCAAAAACATTGATTTAGTGATGGAGTGATGCATCGAAGAAATTAGGTGTTACCTATAAATAAATTCGTTGAAGAAATATTCTTCCGTTTCGTCATTTTTCTGTTTGCTCAATATTGCAGCACAATATACCAAACTTGTATTGAAGTCATCAATCCAATGATCAAATTTCAGTTATAAAAACATCAACAAAAGCATAATATGACAACTCAATTCAACTTCATAAATAAGACAGATAGGTATTATATTATACAAGACTCTAATAAAACAGCCAGCTCCATTAATAACAAGTCATGAGCTTCAAAATTAATTCCTGGCGGTTCGGAGTCCACCTGAAACTGTAGGTCCTCATTTAAAACCCTTTCCCATCACTAACGCTTGAGCCTAAGGCTTATTTATGTAGGATATCCCTCAACAAGAGGGATTATTTTTTGCTCTTCAAGTTCCTTCAAGATGCAGATGAATAAATATTATGATAAAAAGGACTAGATGTTTGTAGAGCTCTTTAGTATTGATTTTATGATTTTCCTCGTTTATTGAAAAGTTGGCTACCATATTTTTCCTTTTTTGTTCTAAATTTTTCCACTTTTTTCGTTTGCAATCATAGAACAGAGCTGGAGGCTTCTATGAAAGACTTTAGGATCATTAAGTTTATTTTTAGTTTATAAAAAATGAGAGTTAAAAATTAATGGTTAGTCCAAGTGACTAGTTTTAATGAAATATTGAAAAAAAAACGTTTTTCTTTACACAATATTGCAACTTTGGATAAGCCTACTGAAATAAAAAGGGTCAATTAAGATAAAAGAACTATAAGATATTATCATTCCCTGAATTGCAGTATTTATAAAAAAATCTTATGAAGATTTACTTTTAATTTCAATGTTCATCATATTGATTTGACACCCTTTGTGCCTCCCTTTGTGCTTTCAAAGTATAATTGTAATCCCAACGTTTAAGCTTATTAGAAAAAATATTAAAACAGTGTCTCTACGCATAAAAACAATGAATTCTTGTCTTGAATCACTTACCATTTGAAAGCGAGTCAGATCCAGCTATCATATTTCACTTCTCCGTTCAATCATTAAACATCCAAAACAAGGATGCTAATCTTGATATAATTGAAGGTCTGAACAAGTTATGGAAATATAAGAGGGAATCAAATTGTTACACGAGTAATCAAAAGCTAAAATCATTTCTGATTCCTAATTGAATCAGGTATAAAAAATTCACCCTTAAAAATTATGAAACGATTGCTTACATAGGTACTGAAAAATAGTAATTTTTAAAAGTGTGGTTCACAAAATATTTAATTGATTTCACAAACATGGAAACTAATTTTGTTCCAAAAATGTTTCGTCGACTATTAGATTATGGAAATTAAGTCCAATGTACTTGAAAAAGTACAGTTTTTATAATTCTGTACTGATCACTACTTTAAAATAGTAGATGGTGTGTATTTTAATTTCATTCAACTCCTTAATCTAATTTTACAACAAGGAAGAGTTCCTTTGATTGTTAAGCAAATGAAAACACTGGTAAATTGAATCTTATAAAGAACCTATTTTGGAAAATATGTATCATCATTGTACAGAATTTCAAGCTATTTTTTGGAGAAATAATTATGTCTGTTTGTGATCGGATTTCATATTGTACAAATAAGCTGTTGTATTAAAAAATATGGTTTGTTTTTGTGTTGTTTGTATATGTCACAATGCTCTATCACGGACAGTAACAGTTCTCACATGTCCTCGATTTTATAGTGTCTATGAGGCGACGGAAGGTGAAAGAAAATCGTAGTCGAACTTGCACCAGTTTCCCTGAACGAACATCCTGCGCGGTATTTCCAGACAACTGATAACGAGTCGATTGTTTCGATTGCACAGAAACGCTGTATTCACGCCACGCACGCTGAATGTAGTTTGACACTGCTCGGCTCGACTGGCGCTGGGTGAAGCATGGGGCGACTCGGAGGAGGGAAACTGACAGGGGTGAGAGAGCCGGAAGGGCAACGAGTATGCGGTTGGGAGGAAGTGAAGGAGAGTGGCTGGAGGGAGACTGAGAGGGCCGAAGGGTTATAAGAGAGTGGGAGTACAAGGATGAATGTGACTGAGTAGGGTGAGAGAGAGAAGTGAAGGGATGAAGGAAAATGAGGAACGAAGCGTAGCAGCAGAGTGGGGTAAATGGCGTGAATGACTGCAATGGTGGGGGGCCGACCGTCTCAGTGGTGAGGATATACTCCCGACAACGGGCTAAGCGGTCACATGTATCTGAAAGGGGCGGTTGAACAGCAAAGAGTGCCAGACTCTTATTATCTCTCTCTCTCTATCTCTCTCTCTCTCTCTCACTACCTGGAGGAAGTGATGACAATTTTTTCAAAATTTCTTATTCCAAATTGGGTATACTGTTGGTTGGCAGGAAAGAGGTGATCTGTGTAGGTACCACATGGATTGTCTCTCAACTCCAACACTACCACCCTCCGTGCTGTCATAGCAGGGTGTAGCACAGTATTCCCGTGGCCCACAAGCCTTATAGCAGGATGCAATTAACTTGTCATAACTCAGCTGATCGACGAGCATATGATCACAATACTTAACCTACAAATGCTGAATCTCCCAGCTTATTGAAAAGGTCTTTTAAAAATTGGTTCTTTGAAAGGTCTTCTTTAAATGGTCTTTAAAGACTTTAAAGGTCTTAAGACTTTCAATCCTTATGATTATTGTGTCGAAATCACTCTTTAATTATTACTGGATCAGCTGATTTATGACAAGTTGAATTGAATCCTGCTATACGTCCTAGAATGGTGATAGTCCGGCAAGGTAAAACAGAAATTGAAGACAAAAATTTTTCTGTATTAACTTTGTTGGTACCTTGCCATGTGTGGGCCGGGCAACGTAAGTCATGGGTGCCCTCGGTTTGGTGACATTTCCTAACTATCAAGTTTTGATATGTCCCCGGACGGTGGGTTACCACACACTGCATACAGTGACTGCGACTAACAAGGCTATGGCCAAGCTGAGGGCTCCCGAGGCTATTAGATAGTCTGATCTACTAATAGCCTTGGTGAATCTCACTTTGTCTTATTTATTAATAGTATATTTATGGTAAATATTTGAAAATTATAATCCGATTAATTTCTTTGTTCAAGACATACATGAACTTCTGACGCAGTGTCATGTGTGAGATGTTGTTATTTTGGGTGGTTCGTAGCCGAGGCTAAGGCGTCAGACTGATTAAGTTATCAACAGTCAGATAAAATCCATTGGGCCAGGGTTCGAGCCTGGTTGACGGATTTTTGACAAATACAACCATCCTCCCCGTCTTTTCAGAGGAGACGTTAAGCCGTCGGGTCTTCCCACCCCGCCCACCCTCTTAATCCGCCCCTGATGGGTGCCTAAAGGTGAACTTTTTGGGACAGATCATTTACCAACTGGTTGCAAATAACATTATAAATTCTTGAGAAAAGATGCCTGAAAGTATTGTCTCTTCACACGCGGACAGCCTTCTAAAATCTAAAGAATTCAAAGAGTCTAAAATAGTCAATATTTATTTGAAATTCGGTCGATAACAATATCGATCATACTGTATCAAAAACTGACGAACGATTCGAAGTCTTGCAAAAAAGGATGATGGTACAAAAGTGTCCCAACGACATTCTGGTCCACCACTCCAAAGGATTCCAAACGACATTTTGTTACTTTCACTGACAGGCATTCTGTCCACATTTTCTAGAGATGGACCAATATGTCGGCACCATGCATTGACATTATTTTTGGTCCAAAATCTATACTCCTTTACTTTCCGACAAATTGTGCAACGACATTTCTGTGTCCCCACATTCCTGAGCTGGACCAATATGTCGGCTCCATTCACGACATTTTGGTCCAATTTACTTACATTCCTTCACTTCCCGACAGTAATGTGCCAGCGACATTCTGTTACGTTTCATTCGCAATTTCGATTTAGGCAAAATATCTGACTGGTTGAACTCCTAGTCAATTGGGTGTAAGTGTAATTCTTGACGTTACTGAATCCCAATCTGACATTACATGTTTCCCAAACATTTTGACAATGACGTTTTGAAGAGTTGGTATACGGTCGATTTTTGATTAATATGCTTTTAAAAATAAAAATTGGTATAATATTTTGTCTTTTTCATGATAGGGTCATAATTAAAGGTAGGTTTTAAAGCGATAGAAAAACAAGGTTAAAGTGACTTTAGAAATTGTCAGTATTTGGATTTTCTGATATTAGCTTCTTTTTCTCCGCTATCAAAATTAAAGATAAAGAAATCATTATTTTTGAGGATATGCTCCCACTGGAGAGATGAAAGTGGTAATTATGTATTCATTGAGTAAGACAGAAGTCAAATCAGAATCAAAATCCATTGTTATTGTAAAGACAAGAAGTAATGTAGCACAGCGCCTTGTATAGGCCACGTCAAGAAACATAAGTACATCGAGTTACAGTTGATTTGAAAGCAAATTGGTGAGGTGAAATTTAAAACTAAAGAAATACAGCATCCTATGAAAAGAAGTCAGTTGGACTATCTTCCTTTCCTTCAAAATTCTCCAATATCATGCATAACCACATCTCATACAATTCCAGAATTTAGAGACCACACCCAGGTTTTTTTACATTTACACAACCGACCGGCTCACCCGGAATTGCAATTTATGCACCAATATATGTCGATAAGGCCATGAAGTGAATCGGTGAAATCTGATATCGATATTTACGCATTCCTGTGATGGAATAATATCAGCTCCATGCACGACATTTTGAATCCATTCTCTACTCTTCATTTTCCGACAATTTTTTGCCAACGACATTTCTGTCCACACATTCCTGAGTTGGACCAATATGGCTCCTTGCTTGCGCGACATTTTGGTCAATTTGCCCACATTCCTTCACTTTCCGACAGCCTGTACCAGCGACATTTCTGTACCCACATTCCTGAGTTGGACCAATCCACTTGAAACATTTCACTGTACAAAAAATAGGACAGAATGCTCGCTAGTTCTTCTATCGTTGGGACAAAATGTCACGCTCCACCCACGAAAGACTGACTATTAGATTGATTATCAATTATCACAATGAGCGAAATTGAAGTAATTGAAAATTTTATCATATTAATTAAATAAATTATTTTATCGATTGTAGGAATGTTTTTGTAAATATAATATCTTGGATCACTGATTGATCAGCTGACTTGCCTAGTATCAGCTGTAAAGATGAAATCCAATCCGTACTCCTCACACTTCATTTCTGCTTTCACGTAACCGGTAGTGTTAACCTTCCATTGGGCGCCCGCACTTCGAACTTTTCTGGAGGTGGGCGCGTAGCAGCACCTAGTGCTGCCTCTGAAATATCTTTGTTTCTGCGCCTCCTTACGAAGCTCAGGATTGGAGAAAAAGGATGTTTATATCATAAAAGTAATTTTCCTAAATCAATTTGGATGATTGTCGTTATATCTTGAACAACTATACTATTGTTTTGTAATAATAGAACTGGAGAATTGTTACTCTCATTGTGATTGGAAACTGGGAAAGAACACTGTCAAATACAATAATACTAAATCCCCTCATGAAAAAGGAAAAATTCCAGCTGTCAAACTATTTAGTATTGCTTAACACTAACAATGATCATAACTGATAAATAATAGGGTCACTCAAACTTTTTCCCATTACGTATATGGATGGATGTGAAAATAGTAAAAATACTATCATCACTGGGCGCGCATTTTGGCTTTAGAGTGCTGCCTAAAGGAGGTCAATAATTGTTTCTGACGACTGGGAAACCAATGAATGTAAATAACATCTTGGCATGTGGAATGTGTTCCCAATGTTGCTAAAGGAAAGTAACTGAATATCCCTACTTCTGTAAAATAAACTTCATCACTAGGTATAATCAAAACAAGCCCTTGGCAGCGCAGGTGCGCATACGCATAAGGTTAACAGCTTGGTCGAATATATGTTCTGAATTTTTCGAAATATTTGCAGGTGCTTTCAACTACGATCTAGCTACATAAACGAATACGGCTAAATACTCAGGTGTAACCAGTGTTTCAACTTCAATAATTTGGTGGTTAAATGAAACAAAATTATACTACAGTTTGAGTTGTAGAGAAGTTTTTGATCCGGCAATTCTACTATTGAGGTCAGTTGATCTTATTTATTTTCAAAGTGAATAATACTAAGAAGTTTTAAATATTTTTCCTAATCAGTTGAACTATTTAGAATTATTCAGAATTTCTTTACATTTTGAGTATGGATTTGATATCTGAAGTCTACTTCACAAATTGGTCCCGAAGTTGTGAAACCGATATGAGTCAATCATTCTCCAACAAATATTCCGAAACTTTAATGATTCATTTACTCTTAGTTGATTTGATTTTAGATCTCGTTATATTCCATTCATCAATACAATATATATGTAGTTTTCCACAAATAGTTTCTCTTGAAATTTAAGCTAATCTAACAATTCATTCAATAAATCACAGCTATGGTTCTTTATTTTGTTAATCAATTCAAAGTGGAAGCGGAGGTTTTACTTGGTTCAGGTATTCAAACTTTACCCTTCATCTTGGAGCAGTGGTGTGGTAGACCGGGAGCGGTCCCGAACGTCGCTCCAGCTACGTGGCTTTGAAGCCGGAGCGGTCCGGAGCGTCGCTCGGCACAGCTTTGAAGGGCGGCGCTCAGCTATTCTTTCAATCAGATTTTTATATAGGACAAAATAGATCTGAAATTGTTTTATTTAGAAAAATATTGTTTTGTCCTTTACTAAGTAAAGTTTTTACACGTTGGTTATCGTGGTTAATCAGTTGAAGGCATAATGGTTTGGCGATATGGTATGTTCGTAATTGCTTAAGCGCAAAGTTTGAGGCGAAACGAGCGGCAGACTGTGACAGGATGGTTGATGGATGAAACGCATTGATAGACATCTCGGCAGTCCGCGCCCAGCACTAAATGTCCGTGTCTCCGTACAACCCTCCCACCACAACCCTCCCCCACGGAAGTGAAGGAGGAATAGCCACAACAATATTGTGTCCTTCAACACAACTTCTCTAAATAAGTTTCGGGTAGAGGTAGGTGTATGGTTTTGGGATACCTTAAAAACAGTTTTAAAATTATCAAACTGTATAATCTGCCTCTATAAGAAAGTCTTACTACATATTTTAAAGTTAAAATTATTCTTTGGAGGAGGAGTGTGTGGCAAGGAGCCCTACTAACCCTAACTACTATACTCACTCAAGATCATCATTAATGTGGATTAATAATTAAAACTTTTCAAAACATTTATGAAAGGGCCTTAAAACTCACGATTTGGGTAGTGAGCTAATTTTATTTAATCAATTCGGTAGCAGGTATGCTCCGGTTCAATTATTCCAAACTTACCCTTCATCTTAGGAGATATTGAAGTGCTTGTTTTCGAAGTCTAGTTATCTTCACAAACTCATTGGATGAGTATGCTTAAGGTTTTATCTTAACATTGTGAATATTCGACTATTATTTAATATCATAAAATATTTAGCCTATGCATAGCAATAATTATTAACAAATTGAAAATACAAGCTAAACTCAAGTTTCATTTGTTTCCAACAGGATGGTTTTGAAAAATACAAAACAAACATGAACAATCGATTATTGGAAGGCATCAATTATGTATTGAATGATAACCCCACTACAAAGGGAGGTTGAGGGTCAAGTTCTCAAGGGCCCGGATGACTTCTTCGCCCTCCCAGGAATCAATTAAGGCAGTCATTCAACACATTCAATACAAATAAAGATGTGGAATCAATCAAACCAAGATGTGGTTAAGTGAATCTGTTGTCAGGTATCTTTCCTTAAATTACTAGTTGAAGAGTTCTAGAATTATCTAACATTGTCCCAGAGTAGCAGGTGGGTATAGGGGTGGGACGTTTATGGTTGTTGGTCATGTAGCATACTCTGACACAATCTTGTGCAGTACCACGTCATCATGCTTGTTTTGCGATGAGGGTGTCTTCTGTCTTGGTCGGGCGCTTTTATAGCAGCACCGCCATGCAGTGCAGATGTAAATGTACATGTTTTCACCATCGTGCAATGATGGGATATGTGGTACTGTGCCTGTGATTGCATAGTTGGATGTGAGTCAAGATAACAGCCATAAATAGGGATTGAGCTAGATAGGGGTGGGACGTTTATGTTTTGTTAGTCATGTAGCATACTCTGACACAATCCTGTGCAGTACCACGTCATCATGCTGGTTTTGCGATGAGGGTGTCTTCTGTCTTGGTCGGGCGCTTTAATAGCAGCACCGCCATGCAGTGCAGATGTAAATGTACATGTTTTCACCATCGTGCAATGATGGGATATGTGGTACTGTGCCTGTGTTTGCATAGTTGGATGTGAGACAAGATAACAGCCATAAATAGGGATTGAGCTAGATAGGGTGGGTCCCCGTAGGATATTTGCAGATTTCAGTCGAGTATCGTAGTGTCCTAGTCAGTGTTCTGTGTGGTAGTTCCACTGCGTTGTCACTATGATTGCGGGCTCGATTCAGCATCATTTTTATGACGAGGTGGTAACTGTTACACTGTAGCCTGTTGGGATCTATTATACAGGAGACTGGGAATTGCAAGTATAAGATTGTAGTGCCTTCAGCAAAGGGGTTAGAACTTAGGAAGGGGTACAAAAGATATTTTTGATAGCTTTTTAAGCTGCATGTATATTATATAAGAGTTTCTAATTTAAAATTTATACTTATTCAAAAATTTTGATCATAGTATTGCCTCCAGCCTTTGCTGGTTGGCATGGGGAAGGGGGTTCAAGCTATTATGGCTTTGGGGCTGTATTTATTCTAGCCTTCATCATAAGTATTAACTTGCATGTTTTGATACGCCAAAAGGCGCAGATATTCTTGAGTTCTAACTCAAGAGTTGAATGATTTGGTACTTTTCACATGCTAGAAAAGAAAACTGCTTAAGGCACTCTCACACGCTGAGAGGTAGATTCATGATTATTATTATTCTACTAATAGGATTTAAGTTAATTTAAGTTACAGACATCAATGAGAGTTAGAAACTCTTAATGAGTGATGTAAATGCAGATATTGAAATATCTGTTTATAAGACGCCTCCCACACACGATAGGAGAGCGCAGTAGTTTAGGCATTCTCTCACACACGCTGAGAAGTGCTGAATCATGATAATATATTATAATTATTATTAAATTGATTAGTTCTAGTTTAAGGAATATTTCACGTATAGTACTGTTAGAAAGTTAGAAATTCTTATAGATGCTGAAAGTATTCTCAAGATATTGAAAATCTTCATTTAAGACGCCTCCCACACACGCTAGGAGAGCGCAGTAGCTTAGGGCATTCTCTCACACACGCTGAGAGGTGCAGTTATCAATTGAAATCAATATGAATATCGATTGATTTTTATTAGTCAAAAGTTATAGATTAGACCACTCCTGGCGGTTCAGGCGTGAGTACTTATAAGAGTTTAGTTATAAGTTCCAGGTCGACTACTCAACTTTAATCTTGAAAATTTACTCAATTCTTCATTTTCTAAGTGTGTTTCAGATACAGCTCCGCTTTTCCAAGGGATCCAAGGCCATGGACATTCTATTTTATGATATACTGTGTGCAAGGATTGAATATTCTGTGTTACATCTAGAACTGTGTGTAGTTACATGTTGGATGTTATTTATTCGCCTTCTTTGCATGTTAGATTTGGTATGGTGCATCTTTGGTAGAATTCAGAGCATACTTCACGTATTTAGCTTGATCCAATATTAAGATTCACACGTAAGTGTTTTGTTTCAGGATTGTGTTTTATTAGTAGCCTACAGAGAGTATATAGTCATGTATTACTATACACTCTCTGTAGGGTAGCCTATGTATTTCATCTAATGAAAGTTTTTTGTTACAGATCACCAAGTTTAAGCATTCACTTCATTTACGCTACATTGCAATTAAAGAGTGAAGTTAATGGACTGGAGGAAGGACGTCTACTGCATATTTGTTAAAGTTGGAAGCATTGTCCACAGAATAATAATAATTTATTTATTATCATTCTGTTAATGCAATCGTATACTCTGTTTACTGGCTTCACCAACTTATACTAAATCGTTTCCAAATTCAATTTCCACTTTAAAAATTCTTATTAATTATATTAGATCGTTTGGTAATTTTCCATTACAATTTGAAATTTTATTAGCAAAATAAACTTCCTCTTGGTTTTCTGCGGTGCAAGGAGGATGCAACTCAGGTCGACTTCATCTTCAAAAGGCATCCAAGAGGTTCTGTTCTTCTGGAGCCTTTGATGATGTTTCTTTCTTGTTGGGTTAGGGATGGGGGGATTGTAGAGGTCTTTGAACTTCGTTGTTGTAGGGGGTTGTTTGTATAGGCTCTTGAGGTCTATGAGAGTTACTTTAAAGTACTCTCATGTAGGCTTAACCTTCTTGTACCGCAGAAGACCCAGAGGAAGTGATGTTATTTCAAAAATTTTTATTCCAAATTGGGGATACTGTTTGGTTGGCAGGAGAGAGGTGATCTGTAGCGGTACCCCATGGATTGTCTCTCGACTCCAACCCTACCGCCCTCCGTCATAGGGTGTGTAGCAAGACAACAGTATTCGCCTTAGGTCGCGTGGCCCACAAGCCTTACGTCCTCGAATGGTGATTGTCTGGCAAGGTAACACAGAAATTTATCTGTATTTCCTTTGCTGGTACTACTCCGCGTGTGGGCCGGGCAACGTATGTCATGGGTTCCTCGGTCTGGTGACATCTTTTAACTTTGAGTTTTAAGATGTCCCCGGACGGTGGGTTAACATACAGTGACTGCGGCTAACAAGGCTATGGCAAAGTTGAGGCCCCAAGGCTATTAGATACTTTCACCTTCTAGTAACCTTAGTAGTCTCATCTTGTCTTCTTTATTGATAGTATACTCATGGCCTATTTGAAAACTATAATCAATTGATTTTTTTATTCAAGACAGATATGAGCTGTGCATGCAGTAGCCTAATATGTGCGAAATTTTAGTTCTTAGACCATTGTGCCACGTCCAAAAATTAAATCATTAATTTCATTCATTAATCTTTAATAATAGATAATCTTTGAATAATAGTGTTTAATTATATATTAAATTTTATTATATTATCTTTATTTTTTTTTTTTTTTTTCTAGGGATGATGCCCACATAAGCTCTAAGCTTTTGCATGGGTAATGGAAGGATGATGATGGGATATGAATCTTTAATAATAATAATCTTTGATAATCTTATTTTGTTACATGAAAAAAATGCAACTATCTGTTTAGAAGTTTTCTCAAACTGGAGTTACAGGGACAAATATAATGCTGTAAATATTCATTGTAAATAGTAACATGATTATTTATCAATTTTGTCAAAAAGATAATTAAAAGCAAAGAAAAAATAAATTTGAATTGTGAATATTTTTAAAATTCATTTGCTAAGCTCGCCATCCTCCATTTTGACTTGTAAAAATATGCGAACATATCTAGAACGTGTAATTAAAAAGTATGCTGCTTTTCTTTCTAGTAGTTTAGAGCCTGGTCACATACGATTGTGGTTTGCTTTACTTCACTAACAAAGCTAACTGGTTCACTTCACTTACTCGCATAGTAAATCTATATAAATCGTATGGTATAAATAGTAAGTGAAGTGAAGCAAAGCAAACCACAATCAAAGTAGCATTGCAAGTGAAGTGAAGTGAAGCAAACCACAATTGTATGTGACCAGGCTCTTAATGATAAGAAAGAAGAAGAAAAAGATGAAGAAGAAGAAAGAAAGAAGGAAAGAAGAAAGGAAAGAAAAGAGGAAGGAAGAAGAAGAACAAGAAAGAAAAAGAAGAAGAAAAAGAAATGAAGTAGGATGTGGTGGTGGAGAAGAAGGAGGAGGAGGAGAAGAAGAGGAGGAGGAGAAGAAGAAGGAGAAGAAGATGATAAGCTAAAGAGAAAGAGACCGAGATAAACGCAGTGCATGTCAATATTCGGTTTCTCAGAAATTGTTTTCAGAGCATTGCATTGATGAGCGCAATCTGCAAACTCTTCTGTATGGGAGCCTACCATACTACCAACGAGCATCAGACAAAAGGAAGGAACGGCATCTGAACTTGAATTGAAGAGGTTTTTAATATTAGTGAGTCTCTGCTCATTGGTACTTTTTTGTGATCAAGAAGACAGTAATATTGCAACTGCAATTAGAATATTTTAGGAGTTATTGTTCAAATTTGAACCATCAATAATTGGACTATGAATAAATTAAATTTAAACTATCAATATTGATAGATAATTGTTTTCCAGCAAAAATTTGTTTTTGTTTCATTTATATTGACACTGTTCATGTTGTATCGTACAATAATAAATAAATATTTCTGATTTGAGAATAAATATTGTATGAATAGTTTAAAAATTTTGGATGGCCTGGCACCGCTGCTATATATTTGCGCCAAATCACGGCTCGCATGTGTACCAAAAACCTCCTAGGACCGGCACTGCCGACGTTGAGCAGAAGCAATGCTTTCTACGTTCCTTTTTAAAATATAACCATTTAAATCCTCATTTTTGTTACAAAATAATACTAATGTATCTCTACTCTAATAATAATAAAACTACTGAAACTATAATCCTATACATATTAGTTTTTGATAAGTAATTGTAAAGCAAAATTTTCAATCTCTGTAGCCGTCGGAGGGGGTGGTCGCCCCCCCCTCTTAATCCGCCCCTGTGTGCGGATGTGTTGGTTGTATTAACCAAGCTTTCTATCTCCAATGGCTGAGTCTCAAACATTAGTCGCAAAATATCATTTGAATAGAGATGCTTCCCATGTTATTTAAATGGAGTTACTTTTAGTCCCTAGGGATTAAAGTAACCACTTTATTACCTAGAGAGAAAAAGTGATACTTTAGTATTCGATTCCAGGGAGTAAAGTGCGACTTTAGATAGTAGGTGGAGGAAAACATCATTATTTATAGCTTTAAAAGATGAAATGATTTATTTATTGCTTTAAATGCTTGACATTTTTGCGCCTTGACATCCCTCTCGATACTAACACAATCGATAACGGAAATCGATGTGTATAGCCATCACCAACTTGAGAACAGACCCTAACCTTCATACAAAATGGTGGAACCATGAGGGCTGACTGCATCCAAAGTACTACTGTTTACATTGTATTGTTATGAGTTTTAATTGATCTTCATTACCATATATATTGTAAATTGTTTGTAATTATAAATCTACTAGCAAGAGGATATCTATCTTATCATAGTGACCAATGATAAAACTTATCGCTCAAGTTCAATTTTGTTATAAATGCGTGTAAAATTTGAGAAGTAACCTCACTTTATTGCCCAGTTTTGAAGCGAACAGTTGAAGTTTTATTATCAAAAACAAAACTTTTAGTCATTGATTTAATCAATTACATATTATTACATATAATATGTTGTTCTAGTGTTAACTATTGAGTGCATCATGTTGATTTTACTCACCTAAAATGTCAGGTTTTGATCATAAGCTGTCTGTTCTATCACATTGATAATATGCCTACAGACATTAGAACATTTCTTGAAAGTTGAACTTGAATTTTATCTCCGGTCTTGATCTCTCAAATTCAGTGTTAAACATGGTTCATATACATCCAGTTAATGAATTCTATTGAATTGATAGATTCGTTGACTTTTTACTGTTAATAATTTTGTAACTTTTCAATTGTAAGTTATAACTTAATTCACAATTCTCATACATACGGTACCATACCTACATAACTAATCTTGTCCATTTAATTTAACCTTGCTGTGTAGAAGAATTTAGAAGCTAATGGCGTGGTAAATCTGGCACAATAAATACATTTCATACGATCAATTTTTCTTTTGTGTGTGAATAGATTTTCAACTATAATTTTCATATTATGTGTAAGATTTGGACTATTCTTCTGTGTTTCTCTGCTCTATTTTTCAAATCGTGTTGATGGATCTCTACGTTTTTTTAGAATTTCTATTTCATTTGAACGATTTGGAAAAATAGTTGGGAAAGCATCGCTTCTCAATTTGGGTTTCTTAAGGTGGGATTTCGTTACTGCGGCCTCGCAGCCGAACCCGACACGACCAGCCAAGATGGCGGACAAATTCGCAGTCTGGGCACCCCACTGCCTTCGAAGGCCGTTATCAAACCAAATTGATAACATCAGATTCAACAATAACAAGATATTGAGGGCCTTTAAACCCGCGAATTACAATATCTGAATAAGTTTTTGAACGAGATCTGTTGCACCATGTATACACACCCGCTGGGGTGTATACATGGCCTTCAAAGGCAGTGGGGTGCCCAGACTGCGAATTTGTCCGCCATCTTGGCTGGTCGTGTCGGGTTCGGCTGCGAGGCCGCAGTAACGAAATCCCACCTTTAAGCTGGGTTTTCGTTACTGCGGCTCCGCAGCCGATCCCGACACGACTAGCCAAGATGGCGGACAAATTTGCAGTCTGCGCACCCCACTGCCTTTGAAGGCCATGTATACACCCCAGCGGGTGTATCAATGGCGCAACCGATCTCGCTCAAAACTTATTCAGATACTCTAATTCGCCGGTTTAAAGGCTTTAATATCTTATTATTGTTCAATTTGATGTTATTAATGTGATTTGATAACGGCTTCGAAGGTACGTTGCCAGACTGCGAATTTGTCCGCCATCTTGGCTGGTCGTGTCGGGATCGGCTGCGGAGCCGCAGTAACGAAATCCCACCTTTACATGGAACCCGTATTGGCTCATCATTATAAATTCCACTCGAATTAAATTTACTACATGAATTATTCCTCTATTTAATATTCATTATTCACAGTTACATATTACTCACTACCGCATTTTACTACTTTCATTAATTAATGCTTCACTTTTTGAATTTACCTGATACCGGTATGAAGCTTTGACTTTCTGATAGCGCTAGTAGCCTGTATGCAGTCGACATAATGGATCAGCTGTTCTCAATCCAATCTCTACAGCTAGAACAACTTCCGCCATTTTGTCGAGTTTCGATACTATGGTTAGGGTCTGTTAAATAATAGTAGGTACTGGTATAGCCTACCCCATTATCGATTTTTCATGACTCGATAGCTGATTGTCGACTGAAACAAACTGTGTTGTGTTGTAGATTTATAACCTAATAAAATTTTGTTGAAATTAGTTCAAAAATTCGAACTTTGTATCATTCATTAAATAATATTATACTGTGTGAAACAAACCACTAATAATAATTCTCATTGTAAAGGTGAGTCATCAAAAAATTGTTGTTATTCTTCCAATAATTATTGATATTAACTTTTGATGAGAGCAGACTTCGATAAGAGATGACCGTACCTTAGCAAGGTTAGTGGATATAATAATGCTTCTCTACATACCTTGATACCTTAGGACTTATCTTATAACCTTGATTAATATTGATCATGCTGTCCCAAGAAATTGTCATCTATATCACCAGAATACAATAAGAATCTTGTTTGAGGAGTTGGCTAAATTCCAATCTCAATTCTACAATTATAATTTTGGAGAAGATCCTAAATCTTGGATGAATAAAATACATTTTGAGGATTTGCTAGAAATGTAGGAACAGCACAATTATTATTCTTACTTTCAGGGCTTGAGTACGGTAGGCCTATATGAGAAGGTTGTCAACGCTTGGAAAGCTTAATAAAGTTTTGTTGGCTAAGTGTATACTTCACTGGCTACAGCCACACCACATTTCTCAAAATTTCTGCTTGCAATAGATTTCTCAATTAAAGTAAACTCAGCCTACACCGATATCCCTCCAAAATTCATTTTTAATTCGGAAATTCAATGGTGGAGTTTGTTGAACGAAAGCATGTAGGTCTATTCACGGCTCACATCCGGCGGTTCTAACCATTCGTTCTGTGTATGCAGAATGAATGGCTAGAACTGTACCGGGCCCAGCCAGATTTGTGTTGATAGCCCTTGAGCCGGCGTACCCCAGTTGTCTGAAGAGTCACACCTTCAGTCTGCTATCGCTACACAGGTCGCGGGTTTGATTTCGTCTTCATCTGGTTTTTTTCTGTATCATTCTTCTTTCTTTACCCACGCACTGGTAATATACTTATGTGGGCATCATTCGCAGCAAAAAATAACGCTTTCATTGCTCAATGAACATTGCATAAGATTATTTTTCATTTGCCAACCTGTCATTTTTGTGAGTGAGTAAATTTGTAATTATTTCTCGTTTTTCAGAAATCATGTATCTTCTACGTTTTGTAAGAAGGTATATTAGAGAAGAAAGTTCATTTTATCGACCCACACACTGGTCAAAGGATACATAGAAATCTATCAGTTTGTCTATCTCTTCTTTGCATCAAATGCCTTCTTTGGTTTGCTTTATCTTACCAAGAAAGGCAACATCGATTATGCGCTGGATGCTGGCTTAAAAACAGAACTCGAAGCTGGGCAATCGAAAGATGATTGCATTACATCTGCAATATCTATTTAATTTTGCATATTTTTTGTAAATTGTGATTTAGGTAAATGTACTGAATTGTGTTCAACAATTTAACCTTACATCGTTGTGCACTAATCTTGAATTGGATTAATTTTAAGTCTATGTTTATAGATATTGTTTCATTGTGTGAAAACAGAATGGAATAGGGTTTCAGTCGTCATTTCCCTAGAGAGCAGAGTTGAGGTGCGCGCTTTTCCTCTCATAGCTCTGTCACAAAGTTAACAATTAAAAAAAAAACTTAATCTGTGAATATGGGTTTATCAGCTGTAAAGATCGATCTCATAATCTTATGAGTATAACCATAGCACCCCTTTAAACTGCAGTTTGAAGGGGGCTATGGTATAACAGAATAACGTAAAAATTAAACCTGAAAAGGTAACATCAGAATAATTAATGCAGCCACGAATCATCACCGACAGTCAATGTTTTTCACATTAAAAAAAATTTTTTTGCCATGAAATATTTTAGAATGTCTCTTTGTTCAGTAAATCAGTATTTAATCAAGTATTGTTATGCTTCATATATTTTATTTTATTTCACTAGTACAAATCTCGCATCAAAGATTTATTTTGTATGTATGTTTGAATGTGTTACCGATACTATCATCATCATCTTTTGTTTCAGAATCAAACATAGTATAATATAAATACCCAGATACCCTACATTAATATAAAGCGACATTGATATTATAAGTCACTTGACTAAAATGAAATACTATCAGACCATAAACTAGCAAAAAATTAAATTGTATTTTCCCTTGAAAATCATCAGGAGTTTATCTATGTGTTTATCCCTTTTTTTATTAATAAAAATCTTGTTTCTTCACCACATTGACTTGCTTTTGATAGATCACTTAGGTGATTCAGTTTACGGTGCTTCGGGGGATTCAGGCTTTAAGGGTTTCAGGTCTTACTAGATTTTTCAGAAAGTCATAAGTTGAAGTCTTGAGCAAAAAAGTTTAAATATATACTAAAATAGTGTCAATTTATTATTTATTGTTGAAAAAGTTTCAATTTCTGAACTTTATGCGTTTATACTAATTTTTTTAATTTGAGTCAATAATTACCATTACTAGTAGGCCTAACAACTAGTAGCTGGGGTGTCCGATCTCACAAGGTGTCAAAAATTATCTATCGATAAACTAAAAAAACTTCAATAAAATAACAACCTACACATTCGGATCAGTCAATTTGAGCCAAATGTTTATTGAAGCAAAAAAGCTGGAAATCATTTATTTGGTTGCTTGAAAGGAAGTTAGTGGATTGAGGAGAGATAAAATGATGAAAATATTTTTTTGTTCAAAACTGCAGTTACAACACTTTGGATTTTGTTGTTTTGTTTTGAAACTTCGGCCATGGTGTGATTGGCTACGTGATTTATCTACAAAATTATAAGAACTTAAAAGTTAATAAAACTTTGAATTTATCATTAATCAATCATTAAACCTGATATTTCAATGTGCCTTGTTTCAGCGATTTCAACTCTTGAGATGCTGGGAATAGAGAAAGCCAAGGTTGTGACTTTTAGAAACTTCAAGTTAGTAGAAGTAGAGGACTATGAAAGTTATGATTTGAAGAGGAGCAAAGAGAAGAAAGAAGCAAAAGAATAACTCTGTAAATTGATTGAGTATGAAATATTATACTGTATATTGTATTCAACTTTAGGTTTTTAACGTTGTATTTTGTTAAGCAGAAAAAAAAAATATACTAGTCTAGTTACTTGGATTCTTGTCCTGGTTTATTATAATTCATATTCCTATTTTATTTATATTCATATTTATAGGTATTAGAGGAGAAAATTGAGGATACTAGAAATCGAGGGCTTGGTGTACAAGAACCATGACACTGACAGTGAAGCGCAAGTTTAAAAAATCCATTTTTGTGTCTGGAACTCAATATTAATTTTTATGCATCTTTATCTATATCCTTACTCTTCATGTTACAAAAAGCAAATGTCAAATCAAATTCATAAATAAATCCACTTGAAAGTAAAAAAATCATAAAATAGGAAGCATTCAAGACTGTTGAAGTTATTGATGGCTGCTTTGAGTCCTCCCCAATCTACAGTAAAGTCCAGTCCAAGCCTGTTTCTAGTGCCATGCTCATGACTCATGACATTGCTGGTGTGCATGGCATCAATGATACAAAAAACTCTGGATAGATAGAGATTTTTTTTATCGGACTCTACGGTCATTAGCAACAAGAAACAATATCTATCCATCTATCTAATGCCATCCGCCAAATCAAATAAATATTATTATACCTTTAAACAAGCCATTACAAAAATGACACTTGAACATTTTTCCAAAAAATCGAAAAATAACCCCCCAAGGGCCCCCTCAGAACCCGGTCGGATTTGAAATCGAGCTATCTCGGCGAACTGAACTAAAAAGGGCCTCTTCACTTTTTCTCTGAAGTAGTCAAAATATAAAGTTGAAAAATTTAAGGGGGCCTTGGGGGGAACTTTTTCAACTTTTATAAATTTTCTGGTTATGTGCCCGCTTTCACCTTTTGAACGGTGTATAATACCTCCGATATCTTGGATAAAATAGGTAAAATTGAAATTGGGCTAAAAATTAAATTAATTAAAAATATTAAATTTAAATTAATTAAAAATATTAAATTAAAATTATAAATATTCAAATTCAATTAATTAAAAATATTTAAATTCAATTAGTTGAAAATATTAAAATAATTTTAATTGATGATTATCATTAAGATTGATCGTTATCTGTAATTACCTTTGTCAATTTTTTCCACGAAACTTTAAATTTTAATGCTTAATTTGTACCTTATAAACACTCAAAATTAATTTACTTGGACCGTGTATTTTTAGAAAATATATTTATATATTTTTTGAAAATCAGTCACTTTACCGGTTCATCACTTGTCGATTCCCGATTCGATATATCGAATTGTGATTCCAACGTGGATGTCGGCACGTGCACACAACAGATCGAGGATCGACACAACTTTCACTTTCACATTGCAGCACATTGCACGAGATCGAAAGAGGTTATGATAGTCACAACATTACTACGGTTGCCACTGTTAGTAGTATTGATTGAGGATTTATTGGACTAAACTAGATACATTTACGCATTTCATGTTACAGTTCTATAAATATTAATTAGATTATTCAACAAAAATGGAAAACATCGATTCAAGAATAAGAGACCTTGTTCTTCAGCTCCATAATTATGGTGCCTTGAAATTTGGAGATTTCAGAATGAAAGTTGGCGTAAACTCTCCTGTTTACTTTGATTTGCGGGTGATGGTTTCATATCCACAGTTGATGGTAAGATTTTTTCAGTGTAATAACTAAATTTAGTAGATTTTGAACTTTGATTCCTATTTGAAAGTAATAATTTTGATAACGAATGCATTGATCACCCCACCCCTATATTATACAGAATGACTAATCTTGCACCATCAATATTCAGAAATTATACATTTTCTATCAAACAAATCTTCTACTCCTAGAGTTGCTAAATAAGTTTTGCCTCTAGCTTCTTATTAGTAGAGGAAGTAATTTTTTATGTAAAGCTCAGGCTCACCCAGACTGATGCACTAAGTTAGTTTGCATGCGGCATGCCGTCGTTGAAGATGAGTTGCAATAGAAAATAAACTATATGGTTATTTTAGAGCATAAATTATTCTTTATTGTAAAAATTAATATATTTTTTACTGCGGTGATGCCCACATAAGCTCTGATCTTGTGCGTGGGTAATGGGACGGATGTTGATGGGAGATGAGTGGACGTAGGCCTACAGCTTTACATGGGTTCCGAACTATAAGGCCTATATTGATCACTATAATATTCCTTATGAATACTTCAATCAAGTGTGTTTGTTGAAAACTTTCTCCAACCAAACATTGAACGAATTAACTTTAGCTAGGACTAGGATCTCAATTTTATCTACCAATCTTCATGAGCTCCTTTAACACATTTTGTCTGTTGAAGGAAATACCAGAGGATCGAAGGAATTTCTCGAGTACATAGTAGGTGATTGTGATTCAAAACATTTCTAAGTTGATTTTTTGTAATTGCATCAAAATGTATATTGATTTAACTAGAGTTGATTTTGCTTGATAACCTTTGATCTTGCAGTTTTGTAGACGTAATTTTCGAATTTGACATTTCTATCTACGATTGACTTCTGATCTATCTTCTATCGAGCATTCTCTTCCAATCTAATTTCTGTGTCAAATATTGTGTACATCTGTAGACAAACCTGTTTCTCAAGTTAATCAGTAAATTAATGGGCTATCAACTTATAGGCTATTTTGTTTGTGAATTCAGAGTAAGTTCAGGCTTGTTGCTTTGGAAACATTGAAATCTTGAATTGTTTTTGTGATAAATAGGTCTATGTAAAGTATCTTGTGAATTTTGGTCTTCATTGCATGTTTAATCTGATATTGTTTTGAAGAAGATCTTGACTAATATTATTGTTACATAGATATATTTTTTGGAATCTTTCGCTTGTTTTGATGTGATATAATCTATTACTGCCTTTATTCTGTGTCTGCCTTTATTTGTGTGATGGTAATGGAGTGAGTTATAAGATTAATGTAATATGAGTTGACGATTTGTTATGCAAAGTGTCAATAGGACACACTAAAGTGTCCTTAGTGTGTACACGATTAGTGTACACACTAAAACTGTCAGTGTCTTAGAAAAAATTTTTAGTCTTCACTTGTCAACTTCGTACTGCCGAATTGTATGGTGGTGTTAATCTTATTATCATGCTTTACAGGATAATCTGTCGCAGTTGATGCTAGACTTTGTTAGATCGAAAAACGTAGACTTTAACAGGCTTTGCGGAGTGCCCTATACAGCTCTTCCAATAGCAACTCTGATGTGCGTCAAATCGGATATTCCCATGCTGATGCGCAGAAAAGAGGCTAAAAACTATGGAACTAAGAAGATGATTGAAGGCCGCTTTGATAAGGGTGATAAGTGTCTTATTGTTGAAGACGTTTGTACTTCGGGATCGAGTATTTTAGAGACCTATGAAGTAAGTGCATTTAGTTATTCACAAACATCCTAGGACATAATTAGCTGTTTCCCAATAATAAGCTTCTCTACACTCAAAAATTAAATTAACTTACTCGTTATTTATTTAAAAGTTTAATGTTTTATATTTCCTGTGAATAGTTTATTTCTATTTTACAGTGTCCTGCATCACTCATTCTAACTTTTATGTTGATGTACCAATTACATAATATAATTTTATTTATGATACATGTCACAGAATACAAGGGTTCTCAGGTTCAAGTCAAACCATAATAATGGAGAACAAATTTGCATCAAGCATTATCCGATGTACTACTAGTTCAAAAGTGTGTTTCTTATTTCCAATATTTCATGAAGATTGATGAAATGAATTTACCAATGTCATGCTGAGAAATCTATTGTTATATTTCACAGTATAGTCAAACGGCGAGGTGGAACTACCTTCGGTTCTCCCCACCAACCAAAGTCATACGCTAGATAGATAGATGATAATTGATATCTTTTGAGAGGTAGCATTGATGATCTCTCCCAACATTACACAATTTTTCTATCGTTTTTGAACGAAAAAATAATGATTTAATAGCCATATTTCGAAACTCGCATTTCTTTATTTATTTATTACAGAAGTAACTTTTATCTCTATTTATTTCAACTAAACTTATTGCTTCACTTCTTATTTACCGTATCTATTGAAATGAATAAAAGATAAAATAAGAAAACTTTTTCTGCTCCAGGCTTATTCCAGTCACGCCAAAAATATTGTATCAAGTAAATCTTGTTTTCGTTCATTTGGCAATAAAGATTCAAGCAAAATTTTGTCTTATTGTTCAAATTGAGGCTATGTCTCAATTTATTTTTAAGTTAACGTTTTTCTCCCGAAAAAGAAGCAAATCGGGAGTGAATTGAACTCTGTATATTTATTTGCGATATCTCTTCTACTTCAGAAAAATTTGATTTGTGTATTTGACTTGAATTTATAATAGTGGTGATATGTTTTCTAGGATCTTGTCAAAGAGGGCTTAGAAGGAAATGATTGTGTCATTGTAGTGGACAGACAGCAAGGAGGCCACAACAACCTTCTAAAGAAGGGCATCAGAGTGCATGCGCTAACAACTCTCTCAAAGGTGACTAGTCTCATGTAGCCTTAGTTATACTAGTCTAATTCTTGTGTTAGAATATGTAAAATCAAATTTTAATCATAAAACATTAATCAATTGTGTATCATAATTGTATCTAATCGAATTATGAAGTAAACATTTCCGCTGTGCAGCTCGCTCACTTGCACAGAGCATAGATGCATCATCTGAATTTTAAAATGCAGCTAGGCCAACAACTCAACCATTGCAATTCAATAAGTTGAAAAATTTATAGTCAAACTTGTAGCACGTATAGTAATTTTAATGTGTAATTTTAATTAATGTATCCCTCAATAATATACGACCCTTGATCGATGCTTTTGTTCTGCTCTATGTCTTTAAATCAGAACAAATGTAAGTAAAATATAAGAGGAAACATATTTTCGGTGTACTCAACTCTGTGATCCACGAGATTAAAGATATTCAATTCAGTCTCACCCATTAATTTGTGGTGTAGTGGATTAATATTTCATAGGCATTGAAAATCGAATTTTGGAATATATAGAACAAAATTAAATTAAATATAACTAAAAATATACAAACCTCATAAGAAATTCCTTGAGCAACTGAACGAAGACACCCAATTAGAAAGAGTAGGAAGAATTTGAAGCCCATCCAGACGATAACAAGTATTTTAACTCTTGAACCATGTGATCCATGAAATTCAAGTACTCTTCATTTTATTTATTATCTATAACTATTTATATTATTTAATATCATTATTATTATTATTATATTTATTTAAGTCATTCTAAACTCACAGATGTTCATTGATGGCAACTCACAAACGGATTTTTGTCGGGTACCTAATTTCACTCAATTGAATGTCGTTTTTACCGTTATTTATTGAGAAATAAACATTTATGTTATCTACTAATTTATTGTAATATATGAATTGAAATTACAGGCCTTGGAAATACTTTTCGAAGCTGGACGGATAGATAACAATGTTGTCGAGAAAGTCAACGAATATACCAGAGCCAACACGATAGAACTTGCCAATGGAGTCATTATTAAAAGCAAGAGCACCAATCAGGTTCCAGGTAATTAAAACTATTATTATTTATTCAACTTAACAAAATTCCAAAAACAAAGACAATATTAATGCAGAATTAATATTCGATAGATTTGATTCTCAATTAAGATAT
This sequence comes from Laodelphax striatellus, assembly GCA_017141395.1. Taxonomy (NCBI): domain Eukaryota; kingdom Metazoa; phylum Arthropoda; class Insecta; order Hemiptera; family Delphacidae; genus Laodelphax; species Laodelphax striatellus. The sequence goes on from CM029534.1 coordinate 5,127,954, forward strand.
ATTGCTGTGAAAAGTTGTACCTATCACATGAATGCCTATCTTTTAGTGTTTTTAAAAAATTATTCATTATCATTCTAGTGATGGATCTCCAAACACCATTTACCTTTGGGGTCTAACCCAAATACCTTTGAGGTCTCCTATCTTAGACGAAAGGCATGCATTGTTTCTAAGAAGTTTTTTTTTAATCAATTAATTAAGAGTGGGTGGTAGTAGTCGGCCATATTGGATTGATGTCCCATAAGATCAATGTAATTATAAGCTAAAACATGCATTTTTCTGTAACACATCAAGTCTACAGTACACGTCGGATCTTCTTGAAAAAAAATTAATTTGATAAAATATTGAATTTCAAAGGGCCTTTTCTTTTCAAATTTTGAATTTTTTCTTCCCAAAAACCTCCAAAAATTATTTTTGCTGTAATTGTTGCAGTAATATTCTAATTAAAAAAGTAAAATGAAGAACTCCTGAAGAATTTTATTCTCTCTCCAATGACACAACGTAATTTTCTGTCCAAAAATAACGGCGCTACTTGTTTCAAAAGATTACATTAATCTTATGGGACCATTTCCAATACGGCTGACCACTATTGTCCTCTCTTAATATCTCGAATGTACAGGGTTTTTCGTCTATCGAATAAGTTATCTATTTTATATTCATAGATTTTTCGTTATGTTTCCAGACAGAATAATTACACCATTCAGTGTCAGAAGTCAGCAGAGTAAATGTGTGTTGGCGGGTCAGTTGTTCAAGATGATCGAAGAAAAGAAGACAAATCTCTGTTTGGCAGCGGATGTTACTAGTTCTGCTGAACTATTGAATCTTGCGCAGACCTTGGGACCGTACATTGTGATTTTCAAAATTCACGCTGATATCGTAAAGGATTTCTCGCAAGAAATTGCTGGGAAATTGAGATCGATTGCCCAATCACAGCAGTTTCTTATCATGGAAGACAGGTAATAGCAGTTCAATATTTCGCATAAAATGCTCTTGATATTGAAATTCATTTGAAGAAATAAAATCTGTATACTTTTTAGAAATAATTTTGTAAGACTTCCAATGTGAATAAATGTTTCCAACCGATCTAAATTTAGAATCTCTGAATTTCGTTACATCGTCATTGTTATTCTCGGCTTTATTATTCAGCCTCCAACTCAAATGGGCATCATTCTTAGCATAAAAGAAAATTTTTTGATCATCCACTTGATTTTGCAGAACGATCTTTATGATTTGAAGTTTTATTTTTTTGGAACATTTTCAAAATGTTCTCTAAGCCTTCCTGCTCAATATGATAACGAACAGTGCCAATGAGATCAGATTATCTGAGCAAGATTATATTATCTCGTTTCTTTATCTGTCAATTTCTATATCTAGTTTCTATATCAGTTTCTAGTAAGATTGAAAAATAATCTATTTAACATTCTAATATAGTATGTTGACATTCACTCGATAATAAGCTATTGATAGTTGAGACATTTTCCTGCAAAAAATTACTTGAACGTTTGATGAAAAAGCTCAAGTAAGCTAACCATAATTTTCATTTTACCTGATATTTTAATAAGGAAATTAGTGTCTTTTGACTTGTGATTTGTGAGGAAATTAGTGTCTTTTGACTCGTGATTAGAATTGACCAATCTTATTTAATTTATTCCAGGAAATTCGCAGATATTGGTGAAACCGTCAGACAGCAATACTGTTCGTACTCCCCATGGGCCGATCTTGTAACGGTGCATCCATTGCCTGGTGATGGAGTTTTGAAAGCTCTAAAAACTGCATTCACTGAGTCTACCTCTGAGCCACGGGCAGTTTTCATAGTTGCTCAACTAAGTTGTCAGAACAATCTTATCACCACTGATTATACAAAAGGTGAATATTATGTCTCGCTTTCGTCTTCCATCAATAACTAACATTACTAATCTACTTCATAGAAGGAAATAACAACCAAAGAAGCAAATGAGATTGACTTGAAAAATAACGACTTGATTTATTAAAATAACGTCAGTAAGAAAATGAGTTCGACAGTATGGTCTTTGTTATCTCTTGTTAAATACTTTTTCCAATTATTACTGTCACCATCATTAACGAAAATTTGAGTAGCATTCATTTTTTTTGCAGTGTTTGCCAATAATATTGTTGATGCAATAATTATATTGTTGCAAGCAAGAAACACGTTTCTCACATCAATTTATTAGTCGAAAAGTATTTTTTCAAAGTTTATTAGTAGTATTACATTGCCTCAAAACTTTTCTTGAAACGCTATCAAGAAAACTATCATAAATTAATAGAAATATTGATGAAGATTGCAAAACTTGAATTGTTCCTCCTTTTCCAGAATGTTAAATTTATTCGCACAAGTTGAACTCGAAAAGCTTATTTAGAGACCTTTTATTCATGCGACCTCTGTCAAAATGTCGGACGAAAAAATTCTATCGTGCGACTTGAATTTTTGTCGTCTGACATATACTACCGTGTACTTTGACCAGATGCGACACTGCGGCATGTTTTAGAAGCCCACGACGACAGAATGTCGCACGACAGTGCATAAAAGCGCTCATTTGTCCCAATGTATGTGGACACGTACGACACTCCATCGCACGACAGAAATCGCATGCATAAAAGGGCTCTTACGGCTTTGAGTAATTCAAGTTCTCAAAAAGAATTGACTAAAAAATTGTAGCAGATTGAAAAATAATTATTCTGTTCTTGCTCAATGACGAGAGAAACAACTTCTCGAAAACTATTTTGCTACATTACTCCATTCAAGGTATTCTAAGCTCTAACATAGTTTCTGGGTTGATTATAATATTTTTTCCCATTGGCATAATTGTGTTTCTCTTCACTGACAAATTTTATGTTTTCCAGATTCAGTAAAAATGGCGGAATCCTACTCAGACATAGTGGCTGGGTTCGTGTGTCAGTCAAGCAATGTGATTCAGTCTGTGGGACAACTTCAACTTACACCTGGAGTGAATATCTCAACCGATAACGATAGTTTGGGTCAACAGTACTCCAGTCCAGACGTTGTCATGGGCCAGAAAGGAGCCGATATTGCCGTCGTGGGCAGAGGCATTATCAAAGCTAAAAACATTGTGGAGACGGCAAAGAATTACCAGACAATTTTGTGGGAAGCTTATCAGAACAGGATCAATCATTCCCGATGAGAAACAACTCTTTACATTCCGTGAAGTGTTTCCTGGCGGCCACTGACTGAAATAGAGAACATTCCAAGAAATGAACTATTGCATGCGGTATTGTTTCATTTCATTTTATTTTTGTTTGTTATGAAATATAAATCTATTTTATTTATGTAGTAATATATTTCCCTTCCAATCCCATTTCACATAAGCTAAAGCATTTTACAATAGACTACATTTTAGTTGAATCTGTAGAGACTAGATCAAATTCGATTAATTGCATTAATCGTCATTTAAAAATAGCCATCATTGACCAGTAGCTTCCTACTTTACTGGTAGGCTATACATTTTTCAATGAGGTGAGAATTTCATTTCTCTGATGGCCAAATTAGTACGGTACCATTGGATCCAGAGAGCTGCTGTGTTTTATTGTTTTTGTGAGTAGAAACCTCTCAAAAGAGGATGTTTTTATTTCCTATTGAACATTTTCAAATCCAGAATATCAAAACATTTATTACTTATGAGAAATGTTGAGTTAGTTCTAATAAAAGTGTTGAGGAGTCATCTGAAAGTTCAATTACAACAAGTGGTGTCTTGAATTGAATTGAGAACTTGATAGATGAGAGTTTCATAATTTTTGTTTGGCGATAATAACAATAATAATGCTCTTGCAGCTAATTCAACTTTTGAAAGTTTATGCGGTGCTTTCCTTTATGCAATAATTATTTTATTTTAGAATAATAGATAGTTACTTAGTTAAATTTATCGATATTCCACTTGTTATATGTCGATACTCGATAGTTCATCTTGGTCGATGTTTTATCGATACGATGTGCCAGTACCTACTATTAGTTAACAGACCCTAACCATAGTATCGAAACTCGACAAAATGGCGGAAGTTGTTTCTAGCTGTAGAGATTGGATTGAGAACAGCTGATCCATTATGTCGACTGCATACAGGCTACTAGCGCTATCAGAAAGTCAAAGCTTCATACCGGTATCGGGTAAATTCAAAAAGTGAAGCATTAATAATGAAAGTAGTAAAATGCGGTAGTGAGTAATATGTAACAGTGAATAATGAATATTGAATATAGGGAATCATGTAGTAAATTTAATTTGAGTGGAATTTATAATGATGAGCTAACATGGGTTCCACGTAAAACCCAAATTGAGAAGCGATAAAGCACCCAACTATTTTTCCAAATCGTTCAAATGAAATAGAAATTCTAATGAAAACATAGAGATCCATCAATACGATTTGAAAAAATAGAGCAGAGAAACACAGAAGAATAGTCCAAATCTTACACATATGAAAATTGTGTTGAAAATCGTATTCACACACACAAAAAGAACAAATTGACGTATGAAATGTATTTATTGTGCCAGATTTACCACGCCATTAGCTTCTAAATTCTTCTACACAGCAAGGTTAAATTAAATGGACAAGATTAGTTATGTAGGTACGGTACCATATGTATGAGAATTGTGAATTAAGTTATAACTTACAATTGAAAAGTTACAAAATTATAAACAGTAAAAAGTCAACGAATCTATCAATTCAATAGAATTCTTTAACTGGATGTATATGAACCATGTTTAACACTGAATTTGAGAGATCAAGACCGAAGATAAAATTCAAGATCAACTTTCAAGAAATGTTCTAATGTCTGTGGGCATATTATCAATGTGATAGAACAGACAGCTTATAATCAAAACCTGACATTTCAGGTGAGTAAAATCAACATGATGCACTCAATAGTTAACACTAGAACAACATATTATATGTAATAATATGTAATTGATTAAATCAATGACTAAAAGTTTTGTTTTCGATAATAAAACTTCAAACTGTTCGCTTCAAAACTGGGCAATAAAGTGAGGTTAACTTCTCAAATTTTACACGTATTTATAACAAAATTGAACTTGAGCGATAAGTTTTATCATTGGTCACTATGATAAGATAGATATCCTCTTGCTAGTAGATTTATAATTACAAACAATTTACAATATGTATGGTAATGAAGATCAATTAAAACTCATAACAATACAATGTAAACAGTAGTAATTTAGATGCAGTCAGCCCTCATGGTTCCACCATTTTGTTTGAAGGTTAGGGTCTGTTCTCAAGTTGGTGATGGATGTGCCGAACTTGATTCGAACCAAACGATAGTAGAGAGCTTTCAGAATTTTTAGAGCATAGAACAAAAAGAAGTTCTATGGAGTAGAGAGTAGTAACGATTTCTGAATTAGATTTTTTAGGTTATGAGTGCTTGTCAAAAGTTTTTTCGTGTTTCAGCAGACTGAATCCTAAAAGCTTCAAAAGTAACATTATCACATAAAATATTGGAAAATGTAATTTTTTTTTGAAATATGCTAATATAAAAGTCGGCTAAGTTGAACGAATTGCAATATTTCAGATAAAGTGCTCTCAATCTATTATCATTCTTGTAAGTAAACTTTCAATTGCAATGTTTTTGTTTATACGTTTTGTTTAGTTTTATCACTGAATTTGTCAGTTGAACTTCTGTACAGGAGATTAGGCTTATAAACTGAGAATTGTCAGCTTTGACTTAAATTCGGGGCATATATTTATCAGTTGCGTTTGGCTTGACTAGCCGACTATCCAGCATTTGCTTTCTGCTGCTTATGATGAGGGGCCTGGTGACTAAGAAGTATCTAGTGATGATGTACGACATGGATTGCTCCTGTGGGGCATCCCGAGCTGTTTGATGTTGCCCCCTTGCCCTCCTGAGGAGGAGGGGAGGCGCCTCCTGATCTTAGGCCAGCTATAGGATTTCAGCCATGAAACTTTTCAACAAGCTGCCGGTTGGTGTGAGACAGTCGCCTTTGAGAAAACCATCAAGAAGTTGTAGAAGAGCAGGGCGTACTATAGTGTCAGTGAATTTATGGGTGTAATTCTCCCACTGTCAACTTGATTGTGTAGTGTTTTTAATATGACGCCATCGATCCCACAAGTGTGGGTAATGCATGAAGAAGAAGGTGTTGCAGTGTTTCAAGATTAATTTATTCCATTTTTTCTTGTATTTTTTAATGTTCAGCTAGTTTTTATTCATTTTTCCAGGTGTCGGATCTTGTATTATAACTAAAATACTCAAAGTAAAATGGATACATTTCCTCCTGGAACTGCTACATTATTAGAAGAACTAGATAGTAAGTATCGCCATTTTTATTTATTCAATCATTGTTTCATTCTATTTCTGAGTAACTTTTACAAGAAACCCAACAGTTTTCATGCCCTCCATCAGCCTCAAAAAATTTATAAAATTGTTCATTTGTGACTCAAATTTGCAATTTCTCAGCATCTATATCTTAAAACGTTTTGTAAGAATCTTCTTGTTTAATGAGTGTAATATTCTATTTAAAAATATTCTTAAGACAGTATTTCTAGTTTTAGGTTTGTTGAACCAATTTTTCTGCAGACTGTGACTTCACTTTAACAATACAATTATTACACATCAACAATACAAACACACATCAACAATTAATACACTTGGAATAATTCTTTCTTAAGAATTTTCCTATTTGAAGTTTATTCAAGTGAGGCATTCAACATGTAGATGTTATAGTTTTTGATTTTGTTTTCAGAGAAATTAATGGTGCTACTACGAGATGGTAGAACACTTATTGGATATTTGCGGAGTGTAGATCAGTTCGCTAATCTAGTGCTACATGATACTATAGAACGTATCCATGTGGGGAGAGAGTATGGAGACATCCCTCGTGGTATTTTTATCATAAGAGGAGAAAATGTTGTGCTACTTGGTGAAATTGTGAGTATGTCTGTATCTTGTCACTTTGTGTCTCGTCTTTTACCAATCGGTTTTCAATTTCTGAAGTTTTTTTCAATTCGGTATTAAACATTGACTCATCCATTATTGTTTACAACAATATTCTTGAATTTGAGATATGAAAGAAGAAGACAGAGATGTTGTGAAACAACTATTTTATTTTCAATTAGAAGTTACAATAGTCATCAGCTTCTGACTTGACCAGTACAGCTAAGGATGTGGCAGATTATACCATGAAACCATGGTACTGTAACTTTTAATTCAAGATAAAATATAGGTGACAACATCTGTATTTTTCTTTCATTATGGAGAAATACCACGTCACACACAACAAATTTCTTGAAATTTGATATAGGCTACATTCCTTCCCTAAGCTTGAAGCCTCGTTCAAATCTACCGACTCACAGACACGTAGCGTGCCAAACAGAAAGTTATTCTTCATGTTGAATGAGCACATTCACATCTAAATTGACAAGATTACTATCATTGATTAAATTCCAGACGTCTGTTTCCTTGATAGATCCGTGTTGGAATTATCGTTTTAAAAAAAATTAGTTGTCCACGAGAATTTTCAATTCAGAGTTGTCCTCTGTATTTCTTCCAATTAATTAATTTTCTAATTAGCATCTGGTACACTAAATTTGATTTTCGGGAAGTGGTTTAAAGGGGCCCTTAGTCCACCAAATTGCCATGGCCATCTAGACTAAATCGTGAAGTCACACAAATGCATCTACTCCTAGAACGTCACGGTTCAGTCTGGATGGCCGTGGTGTTTTGTGTCTAGGTTGGTGATTATGGACCCCTTATCGGATTTTTGTGTTGTATAACCATTATTTTCTCACAAATTTTCAATTCGTCATTCATCTTCCACTCTATTCTTCAAACTATTGAAATGTTGTATTTTCTTTGTTACAGGACAGTATGAAAGAGTCTATTTTGCCACTTGAAGAAGTGTCGGTTGATGATATTTTAGAAGCTCAAAGAAGAGAACAGGAATCAAAACATGAGCATGAAAAGTTATTAACGAAAACGCTAAAAGATAGAGGTCTAACTTATGCGCCTGACCTAGGTCATGATGATTTATTCTGATAATTATGGCTTAATCATATTTTATGTGCTTTACATTTTCTCATTATTTTTATAAATTATGTTGTACATTGAAAACATGTCTTGTGAATTTGATACCACAATTATTTTTATATCTTAATGATACATGAGTACATCTTAATGAATCTTGATGTACAATCTGTAGTGTGGCTATTTTTTCCCCACCACCGCCATACTTTTGTCAATACAGTATTTTGAATTCTGATTATAGGAAAACCTGAACCATTCACTCATTTGCCAAACTAACTTTAAAAGAAACGACAAATCACTTTTCAATAAGAATAGTAAGTTTATCTGCTCTTGGTAGGGTATTGCTTTGTAAGCTTAAAATGATAAAAACTAACACTGGAGAAAGTAAATTATAGGTCAGAATTGAATCACTCAACATAACATGATTTGCATAATTTATCATTCAAAGAAATGTGAGAGTTGGCAAAAGTATGGCAGAAATTTGACCGAGCTGACAAATCAAAATTGTGACATTCAATGGCCACAATGATTTCACTATAATGTAGGTCTTGAAGGTACTCATATTAATTTTTATCATATCACTATAAACAAGAGATCAAGGGCATTTTTCTTGGATTATAATCTATGAACAGAAGGTCGAGGATTAGGAAAGATTGGATTGAATGAAGTTAATATTATCTACTTGAATTAATTTTATTAGATACAATTAATTATAGTAGAATTTTCTGCGACCAATATTGAGATATTGATAGTATCAACCAGTATCAAGTGCCAAACATAATAATGATGAAAAAGCTTTTCTTGTTTTATAAAAATATAAGTTTTGTATTTGTTATTGAAATATAAAACTTACCCAAAATAATGAATTATTTTGAAATAAATTTTGAAAAAGCAAAATATTAAAACTGTATTATCAATAGAATTTCTAATAATACTAAAATTCAAGTAAGCCTAATACTCAAGTTAAATAATAGTGAATAAAGCTAAAATGAAATGAATAACTCCAAAACAAATGCAAAGGGCAAGCTTAGATTACAAATTAACTATACTTATAACATCGATAACACTATAATATCCTCCTTCATTTGAAATTACTTTAAAACGTGGATATAGCAAGCTTTTTGTGAGATGAGGCAGAGGAATTCAAGAGGATCTTCATAGATTTAATTTTATTGAATGAAATTTGAACCATTATAAAATAAACAAATTATTTTTGACATAAAAGAGATCTCTGAGAAGAAATATGCTCAGTGATAATTTATAATTTATCAAACCAGAAACGTTTCAAATTTCAATTAAAAATAGCATTGTAAAATCTATAAATTACACAATAGTCTAGTTCAATTGAAATGATAATGTACTCTCAAGCGTGAAAAATAATATTTGAGTGAAAAACTTGACAAATATTTCATATTCAAAATCTTGAATTCTCCTGCCTCAAATTTCAAAAAGATTAAACAATACCTTATTTTATAAGTTACAACAAATAAACTAGACATGAAAAACACTCAGCTGGCTGAAATACAGATCTTAGGTCTCTAAATTTTGAATTTATTGTGTATTTCAGTCGGGGGTCACTAATTTGAAAGGGTAATAAGAGAAAATTATGTCTAACATTGTAAACAATACTTAAACTTTCGAACATCTCCGTGCAAAAATATACATAAGTCATTATTACATGCTTAAAAAAGTAGAAAAATCAGAGCTACTACAATTAAAACCCATTTAAATCGTACGGAACAATCCATTCACACACGAAATTATTCCAAAGTCTTGACTTGAAACAAATTCATTAAAATGTGTCTTTTATTAGTTGAGGAGCAGTTTTCAAAAATGTGATATGAAATAATAATTAATCGTTTACATGGAAGTGGGAGACCAAAAATTCATTTCTCTGAGTTCGGATGGTTTTGCTTTGTAAGTTGAGGATGGAACTTTCGGTTTGTTGATGTTCAGCAGATCAAGACTTTCTTCCAAGTCTGGAATAATGGGCAAATCGTCGGTTCCTGAGAATAGCTCTTCTTTCGATGCATTCCTACTCACAATGCTCACGAGCCAGCCTTGCTTGTTTTGACTATCGCATGCTGCCACAGGACCACTCCCGTATTTGATGTCGGTTTTCTGCAGCATTTCGTTTGAGCCTGCAACACAATCAAAGAGACAGAAATAAATAAACAGTGGAAATAAAACAGTCATGTTATGACTCCCAGGTTTCCTGACAAAAAACACGAGAGAGAATAATAATCTATTTTCATTTCACTGTTTGAATCGGACAAGCAAATTGTAGCTCTGTTATTGTATATTTATACTGTAACTCATAGGCTACTGAACTCCATAAGTTACATACGGTATACAGTGTAGATTTGATTTAATTTCTTTTTGTAATCACAAATGAACCTTCAAGAAAACGTCAATATTAAGTATGAAACAAAATTAAGAATAATTTTATAATAGATTTCTCATCCCTGCAAGAGAAGTGACACAACTCAAAAAAGTGATTTTTCAGGAGGAGAAACGACATTCGTGGAAAGCAATATAGTAAATACACAATATTTCTTACAAGAATTCAAGCATTTTCAGTTAATAGCATTTTGAATAAAAAGTCTTGATGTTGTCAAAATTGCATATTTAATTAAACGAGATACCGGTTTCGGTTGTTACTTCATTATCAATCTCTGGTGAACTAGATTTAGCGAAACCGGTATCTCGTTGTTTTATTAAACATGTGGTTTTGACAACTTCGCCTTTTTATTCAGAATGGATAAAATGTCACCTTCACTACTACACAGAAAGTTAATAGCATTTCTTTGTATTAGATTAGACACATGAAATCTTAGATTTAGATTCTAATTTAGCTTAGACCATTATACATGAAATCTTTACCTCTGAAAACCATACAATATAGAATGGCGAAAAGATTATTAGAATAGCATTGGATAAAACTTGAAAGACCACCAGAGTTAGGAGGAAATGTTTCTTGTGAATTTAACTCACAAATATTTTCAGGTTATGTCCACGCAAAAAGTCTCAATCAAAATATTTGATTTTAAATGAGAAACAACTATCCAAAGTGTGGAATCTGTCTCGATGGATTATTTTTTGCTCAACACTATTAAATGTTTACAGCGGACAGTTTGGTAAACATTATTGGCTTGATAGTGGAATAATTTTATTGAGATAAAAACCACAGGAAAAGAAACACGGACAACACAAACATATTATACGCCTAAAACATGAAATTGCTGAAATCATTAGTTATATCAACATAGCTGACAGATACAATTAATTGAGACATGCAAAGTCAATAGATATTAACAATCACTATGGAATGCGGATTCATAAAAGAATAAAAATGTATGCACTAAGGCACCTGTATCAAGAAACACCTCATTACAACGTTTTACAGTGTTCCAAGTTGTATAAGAATTCATCCAATACACAATACTAACATGGTTCCATCATAGCAGATAAATTCTCATGGATGAAGAGATGAATTCAAAATTGGTGATTGACAATAAATTATATCATTACAAGGTTTTACAATGTTCAAGGTGTAAATAATTCATACACTAAACAATACTATCATGGTTGCACCATATTGGATGAATTCTCATAGATGAAGTGATGAATTAATAGTGAATGATTGACAATAAATTATATCATTAGTGTTTTATGTTCAAGGTGTATCATCCAAGAATTCATCCACTACACAATACTAACATAAAAAAGTGATGATTTCGCTTATTTAGGAGAAATATATCTCAAGAGAACAATAAATTATCTCATTACAAAGTTTTACAATATTCAAGGTGCCCACAGACCAAACTTTTAAAAAATGGTTGCAATATAGTGGAAGAAATCTTATAAATCAAGTGATGAATTTATAGTGGATGAAAGACAAACAATAAATTACCTCATAATACCACAAGGTGTATAAGAATTCACCCACTACACAATCCTAACATAGTTTCATCATAGTGTATGAATTCTCATGAAGTGATGAATATTCCTAGTGGATGATTGATAGTAGAATTTACTAATGATCTGATCTCAACATTAGACAATGTTCAAGGATTCAATCTTAAAGTAAATACAACTGAGTAAAACAATCTGTTAACTCACACGCCTTGAGTAATTCAATTCAATAGCCAATATTGAGATTGAGACTTTGAACATTGTATAAAAACTCATTCAGTACACAATATAAATAATTCATTCATATGGTTGCATCTTAGTGGATGAATTATCATAGTGAATTCATACAGATTAAAGATAGGGAAAAATTGCTTTCATGCTAAATTGCTAAGAATGACAATAATTGATTTTTCACACGCCTTAAGTAATTCAATTCAATAGCCAATATTGAGATTGATACTTTGAACATTGTATAAAAACTCATTCAGTACACAATATGTATAATTCATTCAAATGGTTGCATCTTAGTGGATGAATAATCATAGTGAATTCATACAGACTGAAGATAGGAAAAAATTGCTTTCATGCTAAATTGACAATATGACAATGATTGATTTTTAAACTAGGTGCCTTGGAAACGTTTCCTGAATCATACCCTGATTCATTTCATTCCTCATTCTGAATTTGATTTTGATACCCGATATAAGTGAAGTGATGTGAAATTCTAGTGATTGCATTCCACTCTTCCTATTTTGATTTATCTTTGTCTTCCCAATAAATTCTTGTGAATATACCACTGAATAAAACTAGAATGAATACAACACCACTGAATAAAACACTACAGAATGAATGCAATACCACTACAACTAATGAAGCAACTACAAGCCTTGCGAGCAATAGCACCTACTACTCACCCAACAGCGGACTCGTGAAGAAGGGGTTTTTCTTGATGAGCCTGGGAGAGCCCTGCGGCGAAGCGGGCAGCGAGCGACTGTTACGTCGGCGGCGCTGCGGCGGTTTCGACTTGTGCTCATCAGCTGATCCGGCAGTCAGCAGTTTTCCGCTGATCATCTGATGAGCGACGGCCACCACCGAGTGGCCGCATGCGGCGCCCTCGCCCGTGAAACCGTCGTCGGTGCCAGTCGACTTGAGGCGCCCCAGCGGCGGATCCGCTTTGCGCAGGCCCAGCTCGTGTGGCGCTGCAAACCACAACCGCAAACCCAACTAGAGTGGCGCCACTTCGCTCACAACTGCTCTGCTATAATTTTAGTTGTGCAAAGTTTTCTACACCTTTTTCCTCTACTGATAAAAATTGAAATTATATTCAAGTGGCGCCACTCATGACTATACACGGTTTGGTATAAGACTCCCACCCACATTGACACCTCAACCCTGTAGACCTCGCCTATAGACATTCCACTCTATGTTCAATAATTATGAAAGTGCTGAGAATGTTTGTCTTCCCAGTTTGTCTTCCTAATAAATTCATGTTTAAAGTCCTTCTTGCAGCTGAAAATGCTACGCTAACAAAAATGTATTTTTTTTTTTGTTTGTTTGTCAATGGCTCAACAGCCCTATGTGGACTTAGGCCTACCAGCTGGTTGCAGTTTCACATCCACTTGACTAATTGGAAACCAATAATCTAACAGGGTGTCTACTAGCAGACAAAAATAAAAATTGGTGACTTTTGGTGACAATAATTTGAAAAATTGGTGACTCAAGTAGCACTGCATGCATATATGCGGTAATATAGGCCCTAGTAATAGTAAATTACTTTCAATTACCGAATTCAGGGTATCTAACAGTAAGCTAATATAAGTATAGTAAGACAGTTTTATAAGTCACAAACAACTAGGCCTAATATAAATTCAGGATTTCAAAGCTATTTGACAAACAACGACGGGACAGCTACTTCAAACTGCCAAATCACGATCTAGTTGGATAGCTATCTAATCTCAGCAAAATTTTCGTTACCGACCTGTGGAATTTTATTACTTTTTCGTTACTTTCTTGACTATAGATAAAAAATCGCGACTATTTCGTGACCAGTGGACAGCCTGTCTAAGTGGTCAATCTCATATGCTTCTAAAGCTCTGACCTGACCACTAATGGTAGTTCTGAAGAGAATTGAAAGAAGTAAATACACATCAACAATGATATATCACAATAATAATTATATCAAGTACAGTTTCTACTGGAAGCAGCTGAGCAAACAAAGAAATTCGCATACACACATCGAAAACAAATGACAGAATAGAAAGAAGAAAACAATTTTTAGAAAAAGAACACACCAAACGTTTCAAGCACTCAACAAATTCACAACTTTGTTTCTAATGAAACTGATGGAATTATAAGCCCAAATACTCTCATCAATAGCTTTTACAGCAATTTGCTAGTATTCTACGATTTTAATGTGTGATAAAAAGCAATTTTGGTGATTGTAAAATCTGATAAGAACAAGCAACTTACTGGTCTTCGCTTCTGGGATGAATTGGCGACAGGGTACCGTGTGATTTTGCAGAACTTCTCCGAGTGCCAAGTAGTTTATTTGACCTTTTTGAGAAACAGAGGCTGTGGCTGCAGTGGAGGCTGGCTCAAGGCTCTTGGCCTTCGGGTAGCGGACGAAAAAGAAACTATCGTCTTCGTTCGGGGGAGAGAAAGCTGTTTGCTCCAAGTCATATCTGATTGAATACAGACACACAATAATTGATGAGTATGATTGAAAGATTAACCATCCTGATGATTAAAATATTCACTATCACTTGGATGTAGGCATTAATATTTTGAAATTCGATTAGCCTACATAATTTTATAATTAGCCAACTGTATTGATAATTAATTTGGATTTTTCTACTCTCAATGTTTTTTGGTCCAAATTTCCAAAAAATCAAAGTTGATTATCTATTACCACAGAGTAGGAATATCTATAGCAGGATCCTTTCAACTTGTCAGAAAACATATGTTTTGCTCATTGAGTACAATACTTGTACCTACAAATGCTGAATCACGCAGATTATTGAAAACTCTTTTAAAAGTTATTCTTTGAAAGGTCTTCTTTAAAAGGTTTTTTAAGACTTTAAAGGTCTTAAAGACTTTTCCATCTTTTGATTATGTCAAAATAACTGTTTAATTATTACCGGAACAGCTGATTTCTGACAAGTTAAAAAGGATCGTGCTATACTCTGATAGATAAGAGTAGATATATCTACTCTGTGAAATTACCCTGTTATTTATCTAGTGATTCAACCAACAGAAAAAGGTTTATTCCTAATTAATAATTCGAGTTTATTTCTGCGTATAAATTCCAGAAATAACTATTTCCATCTTTTTGGACCTTTCATTCTCTACAACAGTTTCCCCAATAACCAAAATAATTTCATTTAGGCTAATCTTTTCAACTATACAGATAATCCATTCAAGTGCAGATGGGTTATTCTTCTCAGAACATTTGTTTCAAGCGCATGAATGAGTGTATGAATTAGGAATACAAGCAAAAATAGCTGATTTTCAGCCGTAGAGAGCACAGATGTTAAGAATCGGAGAAAAGTAACGCATCTCGCCTTGTGAGTAACCATACAATGTTTTGATTACTTAACAATTACAATTTTATCAGGATTCAGATATAGCCTGTTTCTTCTAATATTTCGGTTATCGGCTATATTAAACAAACTGTTAATTTTAATCCACCTAATGTAGACTTGGCTTATTAAGCTATTTTGAATGCATGGTTAAATTGTAGTCTTTGACTATTGATTTGTTACTGCCACCATGCATGTTGACTGAAAGTTGAAATAGATAAATTTCTCACTTACCTATCTGATATCTTCGACTTCATCCACTGTGGCAGAGAAATGCCAGATAGGGATCGATCCGACTGTGTTGAATCCATTTTGATAATATGATTTCCAGTAGAATTTAGTAGTTTGATTTCGTTAATTTTGATGAGATAAGTTGTGTGTTTTCAAATCCTTTACTGTTGAGTGTGAGTTGCTTGATGACCATAAGACGATTACGAACCAGTGACTTGTTGTTTCAAGCATCGAAGGATTCCAAAATGAATGGTTTCCTAAGAATAAGCTTTACTCATACTACTCATCTGAAATTTAAAAAAAAATCAGTCATAGAAATAGATCAACTATACTGTACTACAATATTAATTACATTACTAATGATCAACATAAGTCCTCATGAGGTATTAACTTACTGACTCTGTAACTTATGTAAGAACTACGAATTTTGAAGTTGAATCATAGATAAGTCAACACAAAATATTATTTTTTCTGTGGTTCTTAACTTTCCTTCGTGTGAAATTATTTATCGATCAACATTACAAGTTCAGAATAATGTCCTCTATTTGTATGATTAAAATCCAAAATATATTTTCATGAGTTTTCATTAACAAGTGTTGAAATATCGTTCAATCAATCATAATAATCTTATCAGATCAACACAGATTGGAATAAGAGGAGGCTTGCAGAGGAAATTCCAAGTATCACTACTATTCATACATAATCCATTAAGACAAATCATATGAAAAATCAATTTGAATATTTTATCGATTTGATCAGAAAAATATAATATTCCAATCTAACAGTAAACTGGCAATTAGCATGACTATATGGACTGCTACCTGACATTTTGACAGAAGCATGACCTTGAGAGAATTGATCTGAATTTTCAATATTTTACGCAATAAACCTATTTGTCATGTACTTGGGATGTCATAGATAAGAAATTCAGTATTGAACAGTATATTTACTCACCATTAACTTTTTATGAATGTTTTTGTAGTAAATAACAGACCCCATCGTATTTTCAACACAAAAGTTCGTCCACCTTCCACTTCTGTTTCTGTTCACTGGAAGAGGTGGAGGGAGGTCGATAGCGGAATGGCCCATATTTGCGTGCAGACTTGCAACCTGACAAAACATGAGTGAGCCTCCCATCAGCTTTGATTAGAACTTTGATTATCCATTTCAAAAACTGTATTATTTCGTTTTTATACGAAATCTAATTCAATAAATAAATAGATTTCAAGAGTCACTCTAGATATGCAAATTCTATTCTGAAATTGTTCAAAAACATTCACTTCAACCCAATAAATTATATCGATCAATCAAATAAGAGATATGGAATCATGAAATAGTTATAGAAATACATCTCAATGCTAATTTTCCTATTGTAATGATTATATTCATATTCAAATCAGACACAAATTTGACAACAAAGTGTTAAATTCCAAAAAACATATTCTCCGTTATGTTGGTGCACTTGTAATATCGTCAGTCCTTTTTGTGGATCGCCAGCTGTGTTTGGTTTCTCTCCGGCTCAAGTGTGGACTGTATGAAGAGAAATTTAGGATAGGATACGAAATAGAATTGTTCGATGGCAGGATTACTTCGAACGTCTCGGTGCGGCATTTCTAAATCAGTGCTTAGAAACGCATCAAAGTTATTCGATGATTCCGGATCCAAGGTAACTTAACTCACCATTGCTGGTTGTACTAGGTCATAAGTTTACCTACTCCCAAAGTTGCAGTCTAATTTTAGATTTGTTATAATAGGTTCAGATGGAGCAGTTGTGTAGAGGTTAAAAAGGGTAAAACTTGCTTCAAGTTTATGATTTTAAACTTCTTCTCTCTATACTTGAAGTGTTGAATATCTTGTATCAAACGAGATGAATCCGATCATGTGACAACTAGTGCAGCCTTCACATTGGAAATTGCTTTTTGAACTGTCAACTCTCAACTGGTATTTCCAGGCTTAAACTCTTGTTTAGGAAAACTGTTGAGTAGGAAGGAGTGACTGGTCGGTCATTCTGAAATGACAGTTATAGTTGACAAAAGCACATTAAATTAATATAGGCTACTGTAACTAGAATAACTGTAAAATTTACAATTAGAGCACAAAAGTTGTTAGTTCGGCTTTTTTCAATTCAATATAATATGATTTTTCATCATATTTCCTTTTAAACAAACAACTCATCTTTAATGAAGTAATTTCACAACTAAGTCATTACATACGGTAACTTGTTTTGAGCAAAAAGAGAAGCATTTTATCATTCTCAACCCTTCAGATGACAAAATTCTTCCAATAACAATTTGTCACTATCGGTTATTATTGCCTACTATATTATTTATATTGCCTAATCCATTTCTAGGATTACAATCTTCATAATCCTTGAGGGCCTGGTCACATACGATTGGGGTTTGATTTACTTCACTTACTATAATACTATACGATTTATATAGATATACTATGCGAGTAAGTGAAGTGAAGTCGAGCAAAGGAGGAGTATGGCCAAGCCCTACGTGAAATCAAGTGAAGAAAATCAAACCCCAATCGTATGTGACCAGGCCCTAAGGATATATAGGTATACTTTTGCGAGTAAGTGAAGTGGAGGAAAGCATAGACATATGTGGCCAGGCCCCAACAATTCTTCTTATTTTGTGTGGTTGACTTAGTTGAGCTGTTCTGCCTGGAGAAATTGAACTGTGCTTGGTTAGGTAAAGGCAGTAATAACTGCACTTTAGAACACACCTAAAATTCTAAAATTGCAGGTCCATGTTTACAATTCCTGTGTCGACACTACATGGTAGATTTTTTATGTGCAAAATCGGTATCTTAATGTGCAGCACACAAAATCGACCAAGTGTGGACAATCCCATTGAATGGCTCTTACTCATATCATTAAATGGAAATAAACTGCAAGGGCCGCCCCATTGGTACCTATTGGTGCTATGTAGTGGTGTATGCTTCACCTTGAAAAATATCCAACTTGTTGGCGTTTGCCTATCCGATGCCCTTTTTTCACTTTTTGTTCATTTTTCATTTTGGCATACCGTAAGTCTCTATCCATGATCAAAGTTTTAGATTTCATAAATTATTATTGAAAGTGGAAAAATACTCTGACAATTTGTAGAAAAGGAGAATGGAATACAGTAACTGATCATGGAATTCAATCAGCCTTCGTACATTTGTAGTCTTTTCAAATTCTTGATCTCAGTTTTTATGCAATCTGGCATCTCAATCGAATGTAGTAAATTTCACGAGGCTGGAGTAAAGCCAAACCGTTGTTAGATTTGTCATTCAATCAAGTTGATAGAATAAAATGAGGATTAGTTATAGTTTGACATTTTATTGAAACAGTGATATTAAATATGCACTCAGGCTGGTCCCTTTGTCTTATTAGCATAAAGACAGTTTTGCTCTTTTATTAGATTTTACATTTTAACACTAGTTTAGTTCTTCATAAACTCAGCCAAGTTATGCACTTCAACAAATATGCAGAAAAATGACTGTTACTTGAGATCTTATGTTTGTTTTTAAACGTCACTTAGCATTTTGTCAAGTTTACTTGTAACAAACATAAAGAGTGGATCTCAAAGCCATACAAGGAGTTTAATATAATATAGGGTTAATTGAATTAGGTACTAGTTAGTTGGAATTATTGAATTTTTTAAACTAATGTAAATAGTGAATTCACAATGGTGAAAAACAATTTGGAAGCTAGTCTTTTATCTCAATCTACTGATTATATAAATTTTAGAAAGCGTAAATGTATATTTCATTTGTCAAGCAGAGGCAAGCATGAGTGATTTCCTAATTGCTCAACATGAAGTCAGTTGTTTTGTTGAACTAATTATAGCTTATGTGTTGATGTTTTCTGACTAGAACCAATCAATGTTTTGTGCTTGCTCTTCTTTTCTCAAATATTTATCTTATTTGAATAATAACACTATATGTTGTCGTTTTCTACTTTAAAGTTCTATGTACACAAAAAAAACTCCAGTTACTCAGACTACCATCTTTAGTTGTGAGTTGAGTTTTGAGTAAATAAAACTTTATAATTAGAAATATGAATATTAGAATATGAATTTCTTCTATAACTGACTAGCACTAGATAATTGAATCAGATATCACTCTGATTCATATAAAAGCACCATTTGTTATTGTTCAAGATATTTTTAATAGTTGTATAAACTGTATATTTCCCTTTATTCGCAGATACGATTTGTGGTGAACGAACGATTCTTCTTCCAAGGTAAATTGAATTCTTCAATTTCTCTATCTTAATATTCTCTCAAACATAAATAAACCAGCCTGCAAAACAACTTTAAAAAATTATAATTTTAAATGAGAAATGTATCATCTTCTTAGTAGTGTCTTTGTAATGTTTCCTATTCAATCTTGATCCTAATATCTTCAGCTTTCTATCACCGTTGATATCTTCTGGTCTGGGATTTATTCCAAGCAAATAAGTAGATGTAATCAGCTCTGTGTAAGATATGAATATTAGAATATATAAAATAAAAGAATGTGTTTTTTAGATAGATATTTCAAAAGTATATCAGTAGTACATTTGTTCAAATGTCAGTTTTATTATAATCGTTGTTTTAACAATCCTATAATCCTATAAGCAATCATAAACTGAACAAGTTGTTGGACTAACTGACTATTATAACTCTGGCATTCGACCATTGAAAAATTACCCACAGACACACAGTATTGTATTATAATGTTCTCTAAATACTGTGCCACATTATTTCAATTTCATGTAGTGTATGTTCTGTTTTTTTTAATGATACAATCCAATTATTGTATCAGATCATTTCATCTCAGTTGCAGGGCAATCAGTGCTATGCAGAAGTCGACCGATTGTTTGCACCGCTCATAAATCGTGAGTAGAGTTTCTTGTTAAATCTCATATTCTGACTTTTTATCTAGTATTTATTTATTTATCGTATGGCTCACCAAGAGCATGAAACGAAGTCAAAAACACTCAGATAAATACAAAACATAATATACTTTGTAGCAGTGATAGCAGACTTGGTAGTTAGCTACAATTCTATGTCAAGTCCATTCAACCAAGCAATAGCATTTGGTCTTGACTGAACAAAATCCTCCCACACTCCAGTAAACTTTCTTTCTGGGCATTCTTCTATTATGTGGGTCAAATTTTGTACAATCACTCTCTAAGCTCTCAGCAAGACCCCACTTATTCAACATAGACTTTGTTTTAGCACAGATAGCCAGCTCTTATGCGATTCAGTGTGCATCATGCTTTACGGAGAAGCTGCATACCAGGGAGTTGCTGATGGGGTCTATCAAATTTTTATCTAGTGATAGCTTTTATCGTATCTTTTACTATAAATAATTAGTAACAAATTATTTGGAAAACTACCAAAACACTTGATGCGTCACAAATAAGATTCTAAAATAGAGCTATACAGTATTATGAAAATAAATTTTATCGTATAGTAATAGAATAGTAGCCTGAATTCTATTAATAATGCAAAATTAAAAATGTAAATTCTGAATTTGTCATTTCTCCAATAATTAAAGGACAATAATGAATTGAGACCATGTTTGTAGAGAATTACAAAACATCGTTTTTATTGCAGATTATTCTACAACTCCAATGACAGCAACTGGAATATTGGTGGAACAAGGACATTTAGGTGTTCAACTAATCTTTGTAAGTCGTAAAATCAATTGAATTTCTCTTGATTTCTGTTTATCAAATATTTATGTAATAATTTTTCGAAAATGCTTTGAGGTTTTTACCAATTTTAATGGCGTTGGAAATCCTTTTTGTATTACATACTACTTATAAAGTATATTTTTTTAGAATTTACAAATATTATTTCTTTTGACGTTTTATTTTGAACTAAGAATAAATTTGAATTTTTCAGATGGCGAGGTGAAGACAGTAACTGTTCCACCATTTGCAGAATCTGTCAGTGAAGGAGACATCAGGTGGACGAAAGGTAATTAAAACGTTTTCACTGTTATGTTTGATTCTATTTCCAATTTTTTAAATCTTATTCAGCCATTTTAGTTATTTTCATTATCATTTCTATCTTTTTATATTGCAGTAGTTGCAACTAATGAAGGGAACTTATTGTTTAGTTAGCCAGAAGAGCAAGGTAGAATAGACTTTCTAGTCCTAACTCCGCTTAAAAAAGAATATTTTGATTTCACTTCATTTTTATTTAATTTCATTTCAAGAGTCATAATCGGCTAAAGGTCTAATCTTATGTACGTGTTGCAGCAGTAATTTTATATACTCAAATATTATATATTTATGTATATTTATGTTGTAAAAGTATGGAATATTTAGAGCATTCTGAATTGGAGAATTATAAGCTACAGTATTTTTGTTTCAGATATTTGAATTCTAAGAAATATATTTTTACTCTATTACATTGTAATCAACCATTCTCAGCTTAATATTATTGTGGAATCAAAATTCTAACATTAGTTTTTTTTTTTTGTTATTTACAGCTGTTGGTGACTCAGTTGTGGAAGATGAAGTAGTTTGTGAAATTGAAACTGATAAGGTATGACGCACTTCTCAAGTATTTTAATCACAAATTTTATTTGACTGAAGTATTGAATTGAATTTATTTGTTTTCAATACAAATGTACACAGTATACTAAACTTACATGAAAAATAAGGAATGCATTATGAAATGAGAAAAAACATTCACAAGAACCTCAGGGTTTATTTGTGAGTCGTGAGCTCGTGTTTTATTAATATTGAGAATTGAAAAGAAACGTTTTTGGAAGAAGGAAATCTAATAAAATTAGATTAAACAGTAACACTTTGGAGTAAAAATGATGTTTGAATAAAGTAATGTTTTCCAATTTGAATAAACTGATAGCACAATAAAATCGTGTAATTTTCAGACATCTGTTCCTGTGCCATCCCCAGGAGCTGGAGTGATCACCGAAATCATTGTCGAAGATGGGACCACCGTTAAAGCTGGCCAACCGATTTTCAAGATCGAATTGGGTAAGTTTCCTGCCAATGTAAAACTTAGATTTCCCGAATTAAGGCGGGGAATGATGTATTATTCATATTGAGTCATTAGGAAAATTAATGGTGTAATAATAATTTTTACTGAAGGGTCTACAGTCGCTCAAAACACATGCAATTACAAATTTAGAAGACATCTTGTATTTATTTTGTTGAACATCTAACTGGATATTTTATTGCATTTGTATTTCAGTTTTGTCCGTTTATAAATTGAATTGGACATCCAGAAAAAAAAACTATTTCGAACTAAGTTATTAAGCTGTGTCCATGTTCAAATTGCGTTCTTTTATAAAGTTCAGCAAATCTGTTTCGATTCGATTCAATAAATTTCCATGCGATTAAAGATCTTTCAAGACGATTCAATACAATATGTAATAAACTTAACCTAACCCATGAACCGGTACTGGGCATTTTGATGAAAAATTAGCCTACTGTAAATTTTTTCTTTTTACATGGAATATTTTCTCTGCAACATTTTCGTATACAGCTATTTTTTATATTTGCTGTAATAATGGATTGAGAAGGTCACGTATTAACAAGGGTAATGGGCGCATTCTTTCTTAATCTCACACATTCCATGACTCGCTCAAGAAGATGGTTGTTGATTCTCGATGACTGTTTGTTAAGGCTCTGTTTTGATTTCTTGCAATCACTTTGGAAGACCTTATCCAATGGGCATCATTCAAAACTTGTACTCTCTAAAAGTACTGTACTTGCACTCTTTACAAGAACTGTAATTGTACTATCTATAAGTATTGTACTTGTACTATAGAAGGATCATTTTAACTTGTCAGAAAACATATGTTTCGGCCAACAGTAGCACAATGCTTAACCTACAAATGCGGAATCTCGTAGATTATTGAAAATGTATTTTAAAAAGTTATTCTCTGAAAGGTCTTCTTTAAAAAGGTATTTTAAAGGTCTTTAAGACTTCTAAGCCTTTTGATTATTGTGTCAAAATCACTGTTCACTTTTTACCGAAACAGCTGTTTTCTGACAAGTTAAAATGATCCTGCTATACTTACAAGTACTGTACTCTTTAGCACGTCTAGTCTAATTGAATTGAATTTGTATAGGTTGTTTGTATTTGTCTGTACAGGAGCTGCAGGTGCCGCGAAACCAGCCGCCGCCGCCGCCGCCAAGCCGGCCGCTGAAAAGCCAGCTGCCGCCGCTCCTCCCCCACCTCCGCCACCACCTGCCCCCACTGCTTTTGCCGCGCCCCCACCCCCACCACCGCCTCCTCCCGCCCCCTCAGCCGCCGCCGCCGCCCCTCCCAAGCCCTCGGCGCCAGTGACCTCGATTCCAGTGGCTGCCATTCGCCACGCGCAGGCCATCGAGGCGGCCACCGTCAAAGTGCCGCCCCAGGACCCGACCAAGGAGATCGCCGGCACCCGCACCGAGCAGCGCGTCAAGATGAATCGCATGCGACTGCGCATTGCGCAGCGCCTCAAGGATGCGCAGAACACCAACGCTATGCTCACCACTTTCAACGAGCTCGACATGAGGTGGGTTCAAAACAAATAATCTCTATACAATAAGTTGGAGCTAGCCAAGTCCTAGACTAAAACGGGTGGCTACCGTAGAATCGACAAACGTTTGTCTCGACAGGTTAGTTGGTTAGCAGCATAGAGAGCCCTTAGTACATAGTATCGAGGCTAACGTTTGTCGATGCTACGGTGGCCACCCGTTTTAGTCTAGGACTTAGCTAAATCCCGAGCTCATGAACTGGCCCTAAGTTGTTTTTACAATTCTAAGCTCATCAACATTGAAAGAGTCATAATAATACAAGAACAATAGATAATATAACATTACGTTTTTGTAATGAGATGAAAACTGAAAGGATGAGACGTTATTCAAGGAGGAGACGGCATTCGAACATACAAATAAAGAAGGCATACTTTTAAAAGAAGAATTTAATTGATGCGGACTAATTAAAACTAAAAATCAAAACATACAAGAATAACCATGCAAAAATAGGAACTATTCAGTATTAATATTGTTGTATTAATTTTCAAAAGGAAGAAGCCATCTGAACTAGTGTAGTGCTTCATTTAAGTATCTTGTGTCTAGTGAAAAAGCAGAGCAGTGGTGTGAATGAGTGAAACCTTGATAATTATGTGGTACAGTCATCAGTAGTGTACTCAAGTGGGATGGAATTTGAATAACAGAGCCTAAAGAGGATACTCTTGTACAAAGTTTTTGGTAATTTAGGTCAGGAAAAAGTTGCTTATTAGTCTCAAAACTAGATAGAAAATTTTGCTAAATTATAAGTAATTTGTCTACATGTTTTGAAATATTTTCTAGCACTATATTCGGAACTTTATTAATGGAAAACTTTATTAGGTAAATTTTTATTTTTGCAGCGCAATCATGGAATTCAGGAAAGCCAATCAGGAAGCATTCCAGAAGAAGCACGGCATTAAGCTTGGATTCATGTCGGCTTTCGTGAAAGCAGCTGCCTTCGCGCTACAAGACCAGCCTGTGGTCAATGCTGTCATCGACGGCAATGACATTGTTTACAGGGATTACATTGACATTTCTGTTGCAGTTGCAACTCCTAAGGTAATTTGATCGACTGTAATAAATTACTCTTATTTTGTGCTGTGTTCCATTAATGTGATTTACAATAGAAAAGCTATTATTCGTAGAATCTTTAGTATAGTATAAAAATTTGTCTCCCTATGATTGTTCCTCGTATTTTTACTACTTATCATGGCAAACTTGTCCAGCTGCGCAGATTGTCCAATATCGACATGATTATTAGTTGTGCAAATTTTTTAATTTGAGTTCATCATTTTCTTCAATTCAATCTTTCACTTGGGTTGAAATTCATTGGCCAGATTATTTCGTCTCAACTTATACTAAGTACTAATAATAAATGAAAAATACTAATAAATTTACATAGATTGGTTCCCAGACTTGAGTCGCGCCATAATAATATGATATGAGTTATGTTTTGAATAATCCTAATAAATTGTGGTTGATCTGTAATGGGAACCATTGGTGGATGCGAGAAACCTATAAAACCATCTGACCGTATTATTGCTTATCTCATTCATTGTTCTTTATATAATTGGGTTTAGTACGTTTATACACCAACAAATTCCATCAAATTGAATCGCCTTGAATTGAAATTGCTTATTTGTAAGGTACCCTGACATGCTCTATTCGTGCTCAATAATAAATGCTCTATTCTTGCTCTATTGTAAAGCGGCAAGGTACCCTGACATGCTCTATTCTTGCTCTATTCGTGCTCAATAATAAATGCTCTATTAACGCTCTATTCTTGCTCTATTGTAACACGGCAAACTATGATTAACATGTCCACAGTGAGGGTACCTTACATATAAACTATTGATGTTATTTTATTTGTTTGGAATTTTCCGAAAATTTTTATCGTGTACGAACACCTTCAGTTACACTCATATTATAGCCTAATAATTATTATTCTGTTGATAATTAGAGAAACGAAAATCCAAAGAAAGCTGTATAAAGGCTATTTTGATTTTAGTTTCGTTACTTATTACGTATGAACAGCAGTTGGTTAGCTGCAATGTCTAACAATCAATCAATAAAATCATCTTTATTCCATAATATTACAGTACAATAATGATATATTAATTCCACATAATCAAACTTGAATTATTTACATACAAACTGAAACTATTTTCTTCTATGTACTAACTTTACTTAAAAAATTATATAAAAATAAAATAAAAATGAAACAGAATACAGAGGTGTACTCTTCTCAGCTAAATACAATCTCTTGCATCAATCATTTTTTTATTTGAATTATTGTGTTTCTTCGTTACCAGGGTCTAGTTGTGCCCGTGCTGCGTAATGTGGAGAACATGACGTATGCGGACATTGAGAAGGGAATAAACGCGCTGGGCGAGAAGGCGCGGAAAGGAGCGCTGGCCGTGGAGGACATGGACGGTGGCACGTTCACCATCAGCAACGGAGGTGTGTTCGGATCCCTGATGGGCACGCCCATCATCAACCCACCGCAGTCGGCCATTCTCGGCATGCATGCCACATTCGAGAGGCCGGTCGCTATCAAGGGACAGGTAATAATTCATCCAAGTGTAGCTTGTCGAGTGGAGATTCAGTTCAAATGCCCGATTTCCTAAGAGCTGAAAACCGCTGGTGAATTCGGTTGCGGATTTTTGAATATCGCACTTTATTAATTGCTGTGAATCCTTCTTATTTTAAGACACTTATATAACTTAGAAAGTTGAAAATTACGTGAAAAGATTGTGTTAGGCTAGGCGTACACCGGTTAGTCAAGACAAGACTAGATTAGTCACAGTAATACACATAGTTGCTTACGAAGGAACACACACCGATTAGTCATTGCATCGTTGTGTGTTGCTTCATAAGCAACTATGTGTATTACTGTGACTCAACGTGACTAATTTTGTCTTGTTTTGTCTTGACTAACCATGTCTTGACTAATCGGTGTGTTGCCATTTTAAACTATGTGTACTTTTTTGACTAAACGTGACTAATCTTGTCTTGTTATACAGTTCACCACAGTTCTCTGTAAAACGTGTTGTGGATAAGCATGTACAGCAATGCGAAATAGCCATTAATACAAAATTAGTAAGTAATTTTCCACTTTCCAAGTTATTTTAGTGTCTATATTAATTGTTCAAGTGGAGAAAAAGGATGCACAACATAGGGATATCTCCTGTGTGTTGATTCTGTGCTGAATACCACAACTAAAGTCGTAGCAATATAGGCAGCTAGGAAATCGGGTTTCAAAGGATTAGCTTGCCATAGTATCAGCGGTCGACCTGTCGTCAATAAGTTTGGTGAAGCCGGGTTTTGAGTCTAACATCATGGCGACAGCTGATACTGACGCAAGCGAACCATTGTACATATAAACGCTCCTTGATGCTGGGTTGTACCTAAGGTGTATAGAATGAAAGGTGGGACGGATTGGAGCGGCTTTGTAGGAATCGAGATAGTGGCATCACTGCTGTTCTCTGGCCACTATATTAACTATACTATACTTGATACTACCTTAATACTACCACCACACTAGATTTGAATTCGACTTTGGGACTGCAGTTATGTCACAATCTCAACTTTTCCAGCAAGCCGCTTTACTCCGACCAATCTTTCATTCTATATGCCTTGGGTTGCGTCAACTGGGATCAACCATTTTGAATCAGCTTAACCTATTCAATTAGCATTGTTCTGATCCTAGATCAAAATCGATCTTGCTTGGTGTAATCCAACATAAATGAATTTGATGTAACTCAATTTGCATCCGTCTTTAGCTCGGTCCAAACGCTCAAACTGACTTTTAAAGTAAGACTTTAGTCTGAAACTGAATCTGATGTGAGTTAATTCAATTAAGTGTACAATAAGGTACTACTATTACTTGAAATAAGTACATTTGAAATAGATCATTGTTTGAATACAGTGAAAGTAAAATCAACTTAGTAATAAGCATGTGAATTTATTTTTGAAATCCATTTCTTTTTGTTACAGGTTGTTATAAGGCCTATGATGTACATAGCCCTAACTTATGATCACCGTCTGATTGATGGTCGTGAGGCAGTGTTGTTCTTGAGAAAGATCAAAGCAGCAGTAGAAGATCCACGAATCATAGTTTGTGGTTTATAATTGAATTAACCATTTAGCGAAAGAGAAAAATGAATCTGAACGTTGAAAAAGCCGCATCGATGAACTCGATTTATTTTATTAATCATCTGATTTGCTTTAATTCAATTGAATCGTTGTTGATGATTTCAATCATCAAGAGTGTTTGATAGAATAAAATTGAGACGGGAACGAACTGTACCATTCTCTAGTTTTCTGCACTTGGTTTTACGAAAACTTCTCCATAGCTATTATACTGTTTTCAAAACTTGCACTGTAAACCAAGTCTATCTGCACCTACATTAGAAAGAAACTATATTTACTAATAATAAAATCAGCATCAGATTTGTTTCCATTTCAAATGTGAGCTGTTTGAATAGTCGGTATTGATGTAATGATGACGAAAACGAAAATGTATTATCTTTTCTTTAGGATAGTATGCAACTAACATTGTGGTAATATGGATCAAAGAAGTTAGCTTGGTAAAATAATGCTCCCTATTGAACAGTATTTTAAATTCTACGCTGTAATATAATATTGAATGAACTATAATTTATTTCCACCTCATTCATATTGAACGAAATTAGACATTTTTGTCTAAAATGTTGTTTGAATTTATTTATTGTTATTTAATTGTAGAAAACGGTATTGTATTATATGTTCATAAATTACGGCTTTACTCCTTTGTGCGTTTCTATTTATTTTTGATACTTCTAGCTCGAAGAGCTAGAAATTACCCAGAATTTTTTTCGTTGGTTATACCACCGTGAAATCTTATCCTTTATTTATTAAGAGTAGATACTATTTCATATTGTGCCAATATTTGGGAGGATCCTTCATCCTTCTCCCCCTGGGTCCACCCGTGTCCAACTCCTAGTCAACTTTAAATACTTGTAACTGTGTTGATCTGTTGATACTTTGAAGTTTTGGTTTTCATCGCCATTATAATAACGTGGTCTCTTCATCCTATTTTGATTGAGGCGAGTGATCTAAGGGTGAGTTGCGTGACACACTCATAATGATTTGCAGCATGGGTAACTTTTGCTTGCAACTCGTACTAACTTGAATCCATCCATACAAGCGAGGCGTTGCTTCCGATTATTTTCCTCACTGAGTTGAAAGGTCAACTGAACCAATAATATTATTATCGTTAGATTACTCCAGTTGTACATTCTCTCCGAAGGGTCTGGGTGATCCAATAGAGCGTTGAAAGAAACGAAAAACGAGTGACCTGGTGTGTTTGAAATGATTAAATTTCATCAAATTGAGAAAACAAATAATATTATGAAATCACGAGAGAGATAAGTTTTCTCTTGTTTGTTCAACAGTGAATTAGGAATTTAATATTTCATACTGAGAAATATTTACTTTTTTGTCAGATATGTATAATGAGCTCAATTTATTGCTCTTGATCTCATCTCAATGATATCGCCATGTGCATGTGATGTCACTTTTTATTTGAGAGTGTACACTAAACTTGCACAGCAAGAGCATACGCATTGTACTGTACAATATTTACATGCACTTTCACTCTTCAACGATCGACATTTTCAAATATCGAGTATCGTATCGTTCATGATGTCTGTCGACCTGGCTATTCTCGACTTAACATTAACTCGAGTCTCGAACAGAATTTGCCATGCTGTTTGCTTTCCTTGCTGACGATGACAGGTTATGGAAAGCCATAGATGACAACTCAGAAGTTTCATAACATTTGTTTGATTTTATTTCACGATTTTTTTAGAAAATGAATTTTCTTGGATTGTGTGTAGTATTAGCTAGTTTGTCTCCTTCTTTTGCGCTTTACTTTCACATCGGAGAAACCGAAAGAAAATGCTTCATTGAAGAAATTCCAGCTGACACAACTGTTGTTGGTAAGAAATATTTAAAGTTTCAATATAATATAACATAATCAACTATTAGATTGATGTATTTCTATCAAAATAGTTTATCAGTACCGTACTTAATAAAAATATTCAGCATCAGTTGAATTTTATTTGGGATAAAACCTCAACGCTTCATTGGACAATTTGACGGTTTCACGGCTTTGACATTGAAGGACTGTTTTGATTTTTGCGAGTTTTATAAGTTCCATTGTTTTAATCCTGCATTGGTTCAATAGGTTGCCCTCCTCTCTTCAGACTGCTCGTTTCAACAGCTTTAAGAATGTGATGTCGAGGTGGCTTATTGAAAGGAGTTACTACAGTGTGAACGAATTTCAAAGTAAAAACTTTAGTAACCTGTCCTCAACACCGCCGCCTCTTGCCAATCAAGTGACATGAATGAAATTTTAATTGTTGACAATTGGTCAAGGTATGACTATTTTAGTGATACGATTTCTTGACACTGATCTTATCCATGCGTGATTGATTCTTCTTTAGTTTATAAAATTGAGCCGGTTAATGGTAATGGAACTTTAGCCCTAATTTTCAATATTTCTTTGAAACAGTGAACTACAAAGTCGAGGTCTATGACCCAAGAAGCAATGGATTCATGCCTTCAGGCTCCGGAATTGGAATGCATGTAGAAGTGAAAGATGGAGATGGAAAACTAATTCTTTCTAGGGTAAGTGGTTTGCATTTTTGAGAGCTATAATATATTTATAAACCTACTGAATTCATTCCCATTTCAGCTACGGTACCCAGTGACGAAGCCAAGGGGAGTCTGGACTTTAATGAATAGAATTTTAGGCTATAGAACTGACAGCCTTACAACTACAGTATTAGAATACTGGTCCTCGCTTTTTTACTATAGTTCTTTCCATAGGATTTAAATTAAGCCATTTATAAGTTATGCTGTTCTAAGCCCATATTGATTTGTCGAATTCATTTAATTCTTGAAGAGAGAAATACATTTTCAGTTATATAGGGAACCACAAGAACAGACTAAGTAATAGAGGTCTTATCGTACGTTAAAATTTGTGACCAGAAAACAAGGGGCCGATCCTAGCGACATCTCTTAGAACTCTGAGTAACTGTAAATAGAAGGAACTGGCAACTAACTATGAGACAGTGAATGAGAGTAAGTGAGCGATCGATTGAGAGAGGAACGCTAGCGTCAGCGCGATCTGATTGCATGGTACAGAACTACGTGGCCAATTACATTTTACAGCACACAAAACCGGATCAAAGCTCCCTATTCCTTGAACAATCAAATACTGTATTATTGTATTGCTTATCTATTATACAACATAGTTAATTTTTGCTTTGGAGAAATAACTATAATATACTTCTTCTAAATACCGTGTTCATAACTGCATATTTGGTGCTAAAAATCCAAAATTTTCTGAGGAGGACCCCGGGACCTATTTTTGTCACTTACCTGTATGTCTTCATGAGCATAGGAAAGGAGTAATCCACCTGCAAATCTTTCTTGACTGTGTTTCTAGTGAATAGTGAACAGATTTCTCCATGTTTATAGAGTAATAAAAACAACAATAATTTTTCGGTAGTTGAGCTCATTGCATTAAATTTTTTTCAATATCTATAAAACAATAATATTTAAAGAAAAATATCTTTGCTGCGTCTTATTCTATTATTTCTCATCTATTTTCTAGCCTTGGAAAAAATTGAACACTTTTATTTTACTCTTGTGAATCTGTGTTTTTACTCACGTACGGTATTCCTTTTTCAGGTGTATAGTCATGAAGGAAGAATATGCCTCATTTAACTTCACCAATCCTTGGTGATTTAGTGGTAATTTGCCTTTACTCCAAATACTTTACAAAGTCGGATGAGCGGAACACAACATAAGTATGGTTTATCGCATTATTCTTTCTCTATGATTTATTATTCACCTGTTCTTTTTATAGTTGTAAAGCCAATTTGACTCCACTTTGACTCAAGTAATACAGACTAAGTAATAGTGTTCTTTTTATCAAGATTTAGAGTTGAAATAAGGGGCCGTATCCTCAAATGTCTTAGAAAACTATTTTACTATCGTAACTGTAAATAAAAGGAACTGGAAACTAGCTATGAGACAGTGAATGGGAGTGCGAATGAGAGTGAGTGAGCAATCGATTGAGAGAGGAACGCCAGCGTCAGCGCGATCTGACCGCACGGTTCAGAACTACGTGGCCGATTACATTTTACAGCGCATAAAACCGGATCAAAGGTCCCTATTTCTTGAACAATCAACTACTGTATTATTGTATTGCTTATCTATGATACAACATCATTATTTTCTACTTTGGAGAAAGTTAATAACTTTAATATACTTCTTCTAAATACCGTGTTATACAACACCATATTTAGTTACTTTAAATACACTAAAATTCCTTCTGAGAGGGACCCCAGGACTATTTTTGTCACGTTACCTGTATGTCTATGTGCATATTGACATACCGGAAGGGATTAATCCTCCTGCGAATCTTTCTTGACTGTGTTTCTAGTGAATAGTGAACAGATTTCTCCATGTTTATAGTGTAATAAAAACAATCATAATTTTTCGGTAGTTGAGCTCATTGCATTGAAATTTTTTCAATGTCTATAAAACAATAATATTTAAATAAATCATATCTTTGCTGCGTCTTATTCCATTATTTTTCATCTATTTTCTAGCCTTGGAAAAATTGAACACTTTTATTTTACTCTTGTGAATGTGTGTTTGTACTCAAGTACGGTATTCCTTTTTCAGGTGTATAGTCATGAAGGAAGAATATCATTTACTTCGCAATCTCCCGGTGAACATGTAATTTGTACACTGCAAATACTACAAAGTGGATAGGCGGAACACAACATAAGTATGGTTTATCGCATTATTGTTTCTATGTTAATCACCTGTTTTTTATAGCTGGTTGTAGCCTATTTGACTCCACTTTGACTCAAATAATACAGAAAGTATGTTCTTTTTATTAAGATATAGAGTTGAAATAGACTCATTGTATGCCCGCTTAATTTAAATGTTATTTTTGAACAACGTTTTCCTATTTTATCACTCAATATATATTTAAAAATAATACAAATTCTCAGATTTGGAACGCTAGACTCCTTAGCAGGAGTTGAAAAATTGGAAGGTTTTATGAATCCTAGTGTGTCCCTGTTTAACAGTTTTTTATTCAATGTTTAAGCGCCTGTCTGAAAATAAGTTCCAAAGATCGATTTTAATTATGATAATATTTTTCAATGGCCTGTGCTGTTCCAAGCCGAAAGTTCGGTAGTACCGATTCTAAAACAGTAATCTAGTAATAATAACTAGGTGGAGTTGGGAAAAACCCCAACACATGCCTGCAACTGGGTGCATCACCCTCAAAATAGAATAAGCCACTCAGCTTTGGCTAATGTTCGTTTGGCCATATTCTAGTATCGTTTGGCAATTGTTGGATCCGTTTCGCACATATATTTTGCATAAATAGCTAATTTTCAACAACTTTAATGATTTGATTTTACCGACACAAGTGAATCTGAAGGTGTCCCAGCTGGTGATTTTAGTATTAATACCTGTCAGATGACATCTCAAATCATTCTTCGGCGAAAAACTTGATTAGAAAAATTGAGTCACCGATAAAGAGATTTTCACGATATTCTTGTTCATGGTTAATTACAGCGAATATGTGTTATGAAACTGATTTTGGATAATCTTAATTATTATAACTGGTATATAATATTATTTGCAGAGTTGAAGTCGCATCTCGATTAGTACAAGTATGGCAGCATGCCATCACTGGACTATGCGGACATGTTGCCGAGGGAGATAACTCACTGACTACAATTGCGCATCGCGCCAACTATTGGATCAAGTTCTAACAGATAGCAAAGGAACAAGAAATTATCAAGGGTGCGTTCATAAGCATTCTCCATATCATCCGCATAAATTGATGTTGGGGCTTTCAAGAAACAAAGAATTTTTATAAGAACCTATTTTAATTGTAAGGATGGTGTAAGATATGCTTACACATACTAGTCGAGCGAAGACGGCCGTTCTATACATTAAATGGTTGTCATTAATGAACATTTCTAGAGTGTGAACATCTCCTCAATCCAGCTATTACTATTTGTGCAAGGACTTTTCAATTTCACTCCATGCGCCTATTACATAAATGTTAGAAGTACTGTGAAACAGAAAAAAGGCTATCACCCATTAGACTTCTAAGTTTATTTCATAGACACTGTGATATTAATGTTACTAGGAGTCCGTCTTTTTCTGTTATAAATAATTAAATATTCTAAATAAGCCCCAGGTAGAAATATGTAAAATTAGTAATTAATGTCTCTTCAATTTGTAGAACGAAACTCATTATAATATACCCGCTTGCCCTGTCTAATTTATATGAACAATCTAATGTGTGAAAATCTCATGAAAGAAATAAATTATTCTTCAAGTATAAAACCAAAACCACTCTCAAGTTTTCAAATTTTGAATCCATTTTGTCCATTCTAACTTAGACAAAAGTATTGAAATATTTATTTTGTTTTCTATCGTACAACTTTTTATCGGTGGGAGACCCTTACAGGTGGAAGGTTTCCTACCTCGCCTATATTTTTTTGCCTGTCGGTCACCATCAAGAGCTTTGTTTAGTAATGTAGTATAGAAATGCAATTTTTGGATATGTTACAGTAACGTTTACAAGAACCGTTGTAATGAATTTCTGATGTAATATTCTCTTCAGCTTTGAAGTCAAGTTCGAAGTGTTACTCAATCAACTGCCAGATCTTTGTTTGGGTACCTCTTGTTTACCTCTCTGCTATTCAGATTTTGAATATTTCATAGAAAACCAAGAGATATGGCTTTTGTCGGAAGACCCAATTCGTAATTTTTCTTTATTCACAGTTCATAGAAGAAAAATTCCAGAGACACAAGTATGAAAGTATAAATAACGTGAAGATTTATTCCTTGTCTCCAGCTGGTCATTTAGATTGTAAAAATTCCACTTTCATTATCTATGAGGAAATATTACATTAATAGCAAGTTGACATATTTCGAGGCAATTCAAATCGTTCTTCGAGGCGAAATGAAACTTGTTATTTTAGAAAATATTACCAGTAAAAGCTTTTTGGCTAGCGATATTCATGTATTTGGATTCAATCTTTAACCATACCAACTCGCAGGTGGTGATGAGAAAGTGAGTTGGGGCCAAAATGTATACTATTTTTAATGACGCCACGAAATCAATCGATATATTTATTTATTCATTTACAATGGTAAATGGGAACCTTACTTGCAAACTATGAGCAGCACATTTGGTGATTTGTGAATATGTGTCATATGAAACTGCGCTACTTGGATAATCTAGATATATCTGCCTCTGCAGAAAAGTATATAATATACGCTTATTTAAGAAAACTAGCTGTGAAGATCGTATTTAAATTATTATTGATGTGTCAGTCCTATGACTCATCTCGCCTCCCTCAGTCAACTCATTCTGTCTTGAATATAAAAATTGTATTGAATATGGTCTCTGAAAACCTACATGGGAGTTGATGCTAGAATTGATTTTTCTCGTTGTGAAAGGCGAAACCCACTAGCATGAATCATTTTCTTGACTTTGTACTTCCCAATAACAAATGTCCTAATCAACAGTATGCCTTGAATCAATACAAATAAAGTAAAATCTGGTTAATGAGAGAAGATCGAGCATCGTATTTTGATGCATTTTATTGGAAAGTACCGTAAAATGATAGGTTAGTAGATTTACCTATCTACATCGGTTCTACAGCACCTGACCTCATTCCAATATTTGATGGAAAATTAAATCTTATCTTATCATCCAGGGCTACTATTACTATATGCAGTTCAGGATGCCAAAGAGCACTTCCCTATTCTAATTGTCGCAATGTGTTGCTTGCCACCCACCTCTCCTTTACCACCACCACACTCCACGGTATTTCCTGTCTTTCTGGAGGACCTGCTCTGTATCGGTCCCGACTGGTGGGGAAGAGATTGGAAGGAGTTATTGAAATCACTCTAATGTGAGGCCCTCACTTGAATTTTACAAGCTTTCCAGAGCTCATGTGGGCATCATCCTCGAGAGCAAGGGATAGATTCAAATTAATAAATTTAGTTACTCACAAAATAAAGATGTGCTATCTCTGTGCAAAGAAAGTAAATCAAGTTTAAGCCATATTTTCTAATAAATTATAGGCTATTGATTCATAAAATAAATTTATATCATAGAGTAACTGTACTTCTAATAAATTCCTATATTATTATGCAAGTTCATGTTCAAGCAGAATAGCAGAAACAAGACTGGTGACGTTACTTCCCGCCATTTTTGTCGACAAAATTGGCGCAAAGAGATTGTCTTTCAATCGCTGTACGTGTCTTTGAAAAATTGAAATATTTGAAGTTTTCATAATAAATATTCTATAATTCACTCAGAAAAAATATGAATGACACAATAATGAAAATCGTACATTGATTTAAAAGTAATGTATTGATCTACACTGAGCTTTGAATTTATATATTTTTTCAAAATTCAAATTACAGTGATAACTAATTGAATATACTTATTCTGACACAATATTTTATTGTTTTTATTATGAAGATCAATATTTAAAAACTTATTTTTGATTAAATGAGTATTGCAAACGAGAAAAAGATGCTAATATTAAGTAGGCCCTGGAAACTGGAAACATTCTAGGGGTGTGAAAGCAAGAAATTGCTGTGATAGGTAACATCATCCTATCATTAATTTCAGGTAAATACCTAAATTATTATTCAATATTTTGGTTTATTTCTTTGTTTTCAACTTCATTTGCACTTGATTTCTCTTAGTAAGTTTGGTTTCATCTTCTTCAATGTGAATTTTGGTGCCCATGAATCATGCCGTATAACTATGGGTCTGACGTAAGTCTATTTAGGTGCTTTTGCTTTCGAGCCATGATGAAACTTTTGTTTGAAGCTTATTTTTCATTTCTAGGTTTAAATGATTGAGCACAATCTAATTACTCTTCATGTTGAGATTAATTTGTTGATGTCAAGTAAATTATCAAGGATTTGTCAGTTACGAAACTTATCGTGGGTTACTTACCTATCTCACTGATAACTTGATGCTATGCTGTCTGCTGCAGACAAGTAGTATTGTCTCTTCTTGTAGTCCTTGAATGAAATTCAATATTTTATTTAGATAGTGACTTGAGCTCTAGTATCATTTTCAAATTCACTCAAGTCTCTTTATTTTTGAGCAAACTAATCTTCTGTTTTATTACATTGTAGCTTAGAAAAGCAATATTATATCTGCAATAGGTTATTGATTTCGAGATTCATTTGTGAAATCAATAACATCATTTTGTGAAAATCAATCTTGAAGCTCATCAGCCTGAAAAACTGTTGGCCTAAATTCGAATCACATCTGAATCGTATTTTGAGTAAGTGCAAGGGTCATTTTGAATGATGGAATGAGATGTGTAACTTCAGATAACGAAAGACTTATCTGTATTATATTGACACAGGTTATGTTATGGCAGGCTCTAAAGTCTGATTAGGATTAGGATTTTGAAATATTGCTGCTTTATCAAATAAAAAATCATATCTCTGTTTTCGAAGTTTTTGCATGATTATTTTTCAGAAAATATTTAGATCTTGAGCTTGAGAATAACCAGGAAATCTAAATAATTATTAATAGCTTCAACGTAGCTTATTGAAATATTATTGTGGTCAGAGCCTATCACATTATTTATTATTTTTATCAAGTTGTCAGTTGAGGTGTGATATGTGGTGTATTCCAATCATCTCTTTTTTATACTACTTAGGGCCGCTTCCCCCAACGCTGCTTAAGTAATAACAGGTGACCTTACTCGAATAATATTTGCATTTGGCAAAAGATAAACGGAGAATAAGTTACTTTCAATAAAACTTTAGCAAAGGGGTTAAGCTCTTCCATTTTATAATTTTTCATCTAAGTTATGGATTTAGTTTTTTTTAAACAGGTGAAATTTAAAACAAAATTTTCCTTATTTCACCTTAACATTCAGTCATGGGTAAATTAATAATAAAATGTACCTCAATTTTGTGTCATGTATTTATTACTTCGTTGTAGTTGTGTAATTTGATTTTTTTTTCTGTTTCAGACGCAGTATGGGAAATTAGGGTCTTCCTTTATTATTGGAATATTGAAGCTATAATTTTATCCCCATTCATTTATTTTACTTTATAATTTGAAACGAACGAACTCTTAAACCTAATTTCAACTACTCAACCAACATTTAAACACATAAGGAACTTTTCAACTTACATGCAACATTGAGCCTTGACAACAGGCAACGAAAAATACAGAACTCAGTTTGAAATGGAAGACATCAGAAACTCAACAACATTCGACTTTTATTTGATTAAAGGAAATTTCAAAATGGGTTCAATTGATTGCATCGAAATTCTGACTAAACATGAGTAAAATAAAAAGCATTTCCATCAAGAGTCCGTTCCTTTCGGTTGACCCTACATATCCCAAACAACGTTCTGCACCAAAAATAATGGATTTTATCTCGATTCTGTGCTGAGGTTAGTATTGTTTTCTGTAGCCTGCTTATTATAGTCTATAGTATTTCTAGAATGCATGTAGTTCAAGCTTTACTTTCGTAAAAACTTTATATCTTTATTCCATTGCACTAACATAGTTAAGGACTGTATTATACATTGTGTCACAAAGAGAACGCATGCATTTGAGTAGGATAGTATCAGTAGAGTGGAACTGTCTGTGACAGCACTGT
Organism: Laodelphax striatellus; assembly: GCA_017141395.1. Classification (NCBI taxonomy): domain Eukaryota; kingdom Metazoa; phylum Arthropoda; class Insecta; order Hemiptera; family Delphacidae; genus Laodelphax; species Laodelphax striatellus. The sequence goes on from CM029534.1 coordinate 5,166,963, forward strand.
TATGTTGGGTTGCACCAACCGAGATCAACTACTTTCAATCAGCTGATCCCATTTAATTAGCATTGTGTTGATCCTGGATCAAAATTGGTGCAACCCAACATTAAAGTATCCCGTTTTAGTAACAATGGAGCAATTGACCTTGCCACATCGCGTATGTATGTTGCTATTGAACAATATTTCAAATAGAATAAATCTGCTATCTTCGTTCAAAGGAGCTTTAATTGAGAGTTTTAAGTCGAGCAGATTGGCATGTGATTCTTCTTCACTCGAAATTCAAAGTTTACTGTTGTAAATATTGTTCAATTGAAGATTTGAATACTGCAATACTTGAAGAAATTGCTGCTGTATCAAAAGTTATAGACCAAATTTAGGCTTTCAATGAGCGTTATTGCATTAAGGGCGCCATCTTTCCTATGTAATTAAAAAAAATACTCAAGTGTTTTGGTGTTCACACAAATTCTCAAATTGGGTTATTTGCTTAATATTTTGGTGTGTATCATTAAAATAAACCTTCTTTTGACACTTTGAAAACCATGCGTTCTTTATGCGCTACTCTGTACTTGTGTTATTAGGAATTTAAGAATAGTTTCCTAATTTTGTTTAACTAGAATAGAACATTTTTGAATATCATTATCATTCATACAAGTATTATTATTCATAAACTGTTCATTTTTCTCGCTTGAAATTATTAATTTTAGGCCTTTGAGTTTGATGATTATTAAAAAGATTTCAACAGTCACCATTTCTCTTCAACGCCCGTTACATAACATTTAAATGCGTTGCCTTGATTTTTTCAACTAAGATATACATAACTAACTGAATATCTAACGCATTCTGTAAGTTCTTATTCTGGCTCTTTCCAAAACTTCAATTTGAGTACAAATATTTAAAAACTAGAATTTCTACAGTACTATCGTTTATCTAAAACATAATATTTTGAACATAATTTTTATTTGCTGAAATTCATCATTAATTTTTATTTGATTCATCAAACAAGTCACTCTTCATTATAATAGAGGCGCATGCCTGCGATTTAATTTATTGAGCCACCTGTGTTAGTTGTCATTTAATATCTGGCGGTTGAGCATATTAATTATTGAATTTAGGTCAATAGTCTACTCGAAGCGTTTTTCATTGGATGCTTAACAGCTCTGTAGTTGATCTAACGTTTTAGGTACAGTAGTTTGGATATTTTACACGTGGAGACATTAATACGCTTACACATGCTGTACTAATAATCATCCAATAGTGTGTATTGTTAATTTGAACATGAGTTATCTTGCGTTAAAAGCTAGCAACAATTAGTAGGCCTATTCTATTTACAGGCATCGAACTAGAGATGGGAGTTGTTGAAAAAATCAATTAACTTACATGTAAGTTAATTGAAAAAATGCTTTTTGAAACCAATTGAGATTTATAACTAACTACATTATATTTTTTATAAATTGAGTATTGACCCCAGGCCCGGGTAAATACCCAAAAACTGAGTATAATTTTTATTTAACTTTCTTCTTACAATAACCGTACTATCCTGTAATAATAGTAAAATTATGATAAAATGTGTTTAACAATTTTCCCATGGTCCCCACTAGCATTTTACTTCTGAGAATGATTGACATAAATACTCAGGACCTGGGTATTTATGATGTTCTTCGTTTTTTGTGGTGTTCAATGGATTTATTTTATTGAAATTGACAAAAAGAGTTTATAAAAGTAATAATTACTATTAAGAGAGAGGAAAAGTTGACTTAGAATGTGGAAATTAACCCTAGGAAATAATGCAAACTCAGTCTGTAAGATGGCAAGATTCAATAATAATTTAAAAAGAATTTTTGTTCAAGATCTTTTTTTAGTTCTAGAACAAAACATACTTTTATAAACTCGATTTAAAATAAAAATTGAACTAAAAGACAGAAGGAATTTGCGAAATAGGTTTATATCTAGATTGGAGATAGAAGGCAACACTGAATACCTGCATATTTATCTACATTGAAAGTTTTACTCCTTTTAATATTATCCCTACATGTCAGTTAGGCCTACAACTTCCAATCAATTTTCTAAAATGAAGATCATAAATAACCGGGAAGCGGTTGTCCCAGTGGTAGCAGGCGATTCTAATCGGTGAAATTAGATAAGAGACGGCGCCTACCACTCCTGTTCTAACGGTGACCGGCTCCTCTAAGTACAATTTATGAGCTTCAAACTCGCTTTCCGTTGGTTCGGAACCCACCTAAAGCTGTAGGTCCATTCATCTCTCATGATCATCCTTCCCTTTACCTACGCACAAGCCTAGAGCTTATGTGGGCCTCATCCCCAGCAAAAAAACTTATTAACAGTAGAAGACAGTATGTTTACTATTTTTCAAAGTGCTGTCTTGATTTAATTTCATAGGGAATCTATAGTTTTGGACATCCCAGGCTTGCTACACTGCTGCCAACCAAAGACCTTACAAAAGTATAGACTGTCCATCTGTCTTTACTAGTATATACTGTCTAACTGTCTTCACTAGGCCTGTTTATTTCGAAATGAGGGTAATATTAAAAAATAATTATTGATTCATTGAATAAATGGTGAATAATGGTGTTATAGCCTATCCCAATATATCATACAATGATAATAATAGCATATTAAGAGGTAAACATCAATTAATTTTGCTCGATTTCATAAATACTCAAAGTATCCGGGTATTTATGAATTTTGGGTATTTACCCAGAGATTTAAATACCCGGGTATTTTACATCACTAACTACATTGAATACTTTATTCAATAGTAAATTAAGTAAAATAGTAAGTGCAGTAAATTATGTAATTTTATCTTGGTTATTCAGTTTTCCAATGAAGATTCTGTATTAAAATTTAAGCAACTTTTTGTATTGTATATTTTTTGAACCCACACGAGTTGTGTAAATCTTGACGAATTAAATCAATGTTCTTTGTATGTTAGTAATTAGTTGTTTTACTTGCAGGCACAGAGTAGCATGAAGTATCCACAGCTTTTTTCGATGCCTGAAGCCCTACGCATTTGGCTGGAGGATGAATTAGAAGCCAGAGGAATAGATACTGTCTACTCTCATCATATTCTTAACATTCTCCAGCACAAAAACCTCAAAGACAGTTCAGTTCAAGTGAGTGTATTTTTAAATGATTTTTATAGCATACTAACAGTTTTGAATTACAAAAGATGTTGGGTCACTGTTCCAATTTAAAACTATCCTATTGGTCAGCCATTAATATAACATTGCAAAAATGTATAATTATTGTAGATACATAGATAACATCACTATCCATTTGTGATAATATATACTGCTGCAGCCTCAATAAAAAATAATAGCTTGTCAATCAGGGGCGCCATTTCACCAAACTGTTGAGGGGGCAAACACCAGGGGGTATGGGGGGTACTCCATACCTCCATGGAAAGGGGGTCCGTGGGTTTATCCCCGGAATATTTTTGAAATATTACGTTTAAAAATGTAATTTTAAGCTTCATTTTGTCTAAGTAAGTCTTAATACAATAATTGATAGGCATGCTATTCCAAATTATTTAACTGATCTTTGGGCTTTACAAGTACTTTGAAAAATTTCTTTCAAAACATTCAAAAATGTTGAATCTTACTAAAGACCCCTATGATTATGAGTAAAATTAATTTCAATAATTAATGATTAGCCTACAAGTAAGTAATATCATGATAACTAGTAATCATTATTAGTAATGAAACAATGATATAATTTTTGTAATTATTGTTATAATTATAAAAAATGATTAATGATAAATTTGAGTTATAAATCACAGTTAAGAGATAAATTACTATAAATGTATTAGGCTATGTAATATGTATAGGCTATGTAATAACAGCCTATGAAATACAGTTGAGAGATAAATTACTGTAATTATCATGATTACAACTTTAGTAATGAAGCAATGATAAATGATGAGTTTGACATAATACGTTTAACTAGGTTATTGATGGTTAATTCCTGATTTTGCTGGAATCTGAGTTCTGCTATCTCTATTTTATTCTTTCTCAAAGATCATATATTTCCTTTCTAGGTTAGTGGAATCGAATCGCTTGTTGATGAGCTGCGTACGAAATTGAAGAAATTCGAAAGTGAAGGTAGGGTTGAAAATTCTAATTAGTGTTTTTCAATGACTTTTTATTATACACTTCTAGCGCCTTCAAAGAAACAAACATAAATTGAAAATCTATCAGGAGAAGCATCATTTAACAGTTGACATGATACAAAGTTAATAAAACAAGAAAAAATAACCAACAACAGAAATTCTGTTTAGTTTTGAGTTGGTTTGGTTTGTCTGTCATTTGTTAATTTAGATTGAGTTCTTTTGTGTTTTGTGAAAACTGATGAAGTTGAAATTATGATATCTATAGAACTAATTAATTATTCATGACCAATTCACGTGTTCTAAAAGTCGGCTGAGGACAAAGGCTTAACTTTAAGAAGCAAGATGAGAGAGAGCTGTGAAAGCTTTCAATAGAACTTACTCTAAGTTTCAGGGAATGTGTGAGCAGGAGGATGTGCATACCAGTTTGTAGTGTTGATGAAATTAAGAATCAACATTTTTGTTACTTATCTTTCATCCAATTGATGACTTATTTTTCTACTCGTATTGCAGAAGAAAAATCCCCTCAAAACACGTTTGGCTCAAGTGGCAGCGCGCCTACCAGCTCTTTCCACAACACGATTTTGCTCGCAGAATCCGGACAAAAGTAAGCTATTCCACTGTTTTTTTTTCAATAGGCCTACAGTTTGTAATTTAGACCAATATCTTGAAACTTATATGAGAACTCTCACTCAAATGAATTTTTTATTTAATCACATTATATGCCATGTATATTATTTCATATTTAATAAACCATCTCCATGAAGAAATAATGACATCTATAGTGTATATTTTGGTATTTTGCCAATTTGTTGTGAACATCCATGGATCACTCAATATCAGTGGCTATCGATAACAGGGATTACTACTCGTCAGGTCTCTCTGTGTCCCTCATTTACTGTTTATACAGATTGTATAAACTTCTTGTAAACTTTGTATTATGTAATTTTATATTTTGTCAGTTCTTGAATCTAATTTGAAGTTATCTTTGAAATAACCCATATCTAAATGATCGTTTGTCTGTAATAGTTGAAGTATTGCGAATAGCCAATTATTGGCGGTTTTAAAATTAAATCATATTAAATTGTTGTTTTTTTTTATCGTATGGCTTTTATTGGTGGGGAGACCCTTACAGGTAGGTTCCACCTCGCCTCATTGCACAATTTTTTGTGTCGGTCACCCATCCGAAAGCCTATTGATAGGCCTAATCTAACCTTCGCTTATAAAGTCTTCAATCAATAATCTATTCAATAATTTACAAAGGAGAGTACAACAGTTTATGCCCAAAACTGTCCCTCTTCCAATGAGAAATTCTCCAAGTTTATTGTCAAAGTATAATTATATCTTGTTCAGTTTTTTCACGTATGCTGATATAAAACTCTTTTTTCAGGTTTTCCGAAAACACATTGCATAAAACTGGAAATTCAGCGTTGCCAAAATTTACGAGCGCTTGGTCTTGTCCTGTATACAACGAGAAAAAGTTTTCAAAATGCGCTTTTGGTAGAAACCTGTCGAATGTAGTAGTTGGAAACAAGGAAAAGAGTAGCTTTTTTAAGAAGTGGGAGGAGGAGAACAAAGAAAATCAGGCATCGAAAGAAAATGTGGGTACAAAAGAGAAAATGAGGTCGAGATCGAGGTCAACGGTGAAACAGCAGCACGCTCACAAGGCGCGCAAGAGCATGGCGAAGTCTTTGGATCGGAAGGATGATTTGCTGAAGGTGAAGGTGACATTGGACGGCGGTAGCAAGGCGCGCAAGCTGGAACTAGGACGCAGTGAGCCGAGGGACGACCAGCTCGATGGATGCGACCACCTGCCCATGGACTTCCAACAGCTGCTCGAATCGCCCGACAACACCATGGAGTTCTACAAGAACATGAACAACAAGCGCCAGCAAATCATGCAGTCAACGTTCATCCAGTGTGGCACCAACATCACCAGCTCCATCTGGTCGGCTGACATGGCCATGGAGTGCAGCGACTCGAAGCCAACTTGCATGGCGTCAGGCTGGGACGACGACAAACCCAGCAGCAAGGCACAGTGGAGCAACGGCGACAACCTGTTCCCCGAGGCGCCGTGGCTGGCCTGGTCGGACGTGGAGGGCACCAGTCTGCACATCCAGGCCGGCGGCAAGTTCTATTCGGCGTTCGACGATGACGTCATCGACACCAGTCTGTCGGCGCTGAATCACAACAAGGAGGACAGCTGTTTCATGGAAGTGGTGCCCCGTCTCAAGAACACGGCCAGTGGCGGCGGCTGTGTTGGCAGCTTGGAGTTGAAGAACATATGGGAGGCGAAGAGCGAGGAGACGGGCGGGACGGAGGATCTGTTGACATCGATGCGCACCCACTTCCAGCCGATCGGAGCCAGGGAGGAGGTGGAGCCACCGCCCCCCCTGGCACCCCCCACCCCCACCTACGAGGACGGCACCACTTTCCAGATCAGCAGCAGCATGGAGAAGGTCTACTTCGAGCGCAGCCAGAGCGGAGCACTCTACCTGGACGCAGACGACAGCCAGAAGTATCGCGAGTTCAGGGATGCAGCCGCCTTCATCGAGTACCCGGGCGTGTTTCGGCCCAAGTACCGTGTCTGCCAGAACGAGAAGTTCTGTCAGACCGAGGACGTGGACAGTGTGAGGGAGGAGGCGGAGGAGGAGGAGGAGCAGGACTTGTACTTCCCTGGCGATGAGAAGCAGGTGGAGGAGTGCATTGAGCAGGATGCGGTCATCACGGTTGGCGGCTGGGTCACTGCCTGGCCTGCCAGCATCTGGAGCAACGATACGCCTCACTCGCTGTAAGACTTTCTTTCATCATAAGTAGTGGCCACGAAATTAGGCGGCTGATATGGAACCGTTAAAGCAAGGGAATGTCGAAAATTGCTTGCTCCTGACAACGCTATGCTTCCAGCGTTGCCTATTTTGAGCGTCTTAGTCGATTCCCCTGCATGATTAGGCTAGGCGTACACCGGTTAGTCAAGACAAGATAAGACGAGATTAGTCACGTTCAGACACAGTAATTCACATAGCTGCTTATGAAGCAGCACACACCGATGCAATGACTAATAAGTGTGTGTTGCTTCATAAGCAACTATGTGAAGTACTGTGACTAAACGTGACTAAGCTGGCAAGACTTGACAACAGCTCGAAATGTCTCAGCCGCCTATTTCTTTCCGTTCTTTTAATTAGATTACTTTATTTTTAAATTATGATAATAATTACTATATTATTGAATCTTACTATAAAAACTAATTTAATTGAATTACATTTTAAATAATTACTAGATAGTTTTCAAGGGGCATTCCTTGTTTTACTGTCATGGGCTGATCATTAAGAGCGGGTTCACTCAATCGATTTTTGTGCGGTTGCGGTTAGTAGCGGTTCCATGTGTGGAAGAGAGGCGAGATTATGCCAGTTGTTTTTTGTCTCTCTCTCACATCTGGAACCGCTGGTAGCCACAACCGCCCAAAAACAGTTTGTGTGAACCAGCTCTGAAAGAATGAATTGCGTTTTTGTACGAGTATTCTACGCCATATAGTTCAGGGGGATCCATCAGCTGTGAAATACCGTTTAAAATGACCCAAAGACCCAATCACTAAAAAGCAAGTAATTTATTTATTTAGCCAAATTTTACCAAAAAACGTATTACATTAGATGTTGAAAGTGCCTTCCTTGTTGTTGATTACACTATTCAATTAGTCGACATGTTTGCAAACACGATGTAACTTTTCCTTTGTATCTGAAGCAGTGAAATTGGATATTGGCTTCTGCTGAGAGACACGGTAGTTGTGATTCAACAATAGTTAATACTTTGATAATGATTAAAATTTTTGTCTTATAATCGGAAAAATGTCTTTCAATAATCCTTCGCCAGTATGGCAGTAATTTCTCTTGAAGAATTAACTTCACCGGCAAAGTTTTGTTATAAAATAATTATGCTATGTTGTTCACAATATTATTGGAGAGTATAAGATATGATTTGTGTGGCAGGTGTGATGTTTGGGGTCAAGAAGTGAATGGCGACGCTCGCAAGGCAGTTGAAGAGAACTACATTAAGTTGAAGGATGAAATTTTGGAAGAAGGAGAAGAGCTGTTGTCGAATTTGAGCTCCATGCAAGATCTTTTCCTAAACAGCGATGACTCGGCATCTGCTATCCATTCGTCTCAGGTATAGTCAGTTTCATAACAATTCTATTCTTTTAGATCATTCATAACATTACAAGTTGCACAACATTTTTCCAAACTTGTATTGAAAATATTACTTAGTTTCATGGAAAGATTTTAATCGGTATATTATAGAATATTGCAGAATGTAATATTACCTAATTCAACTCATATTACGCTTTTTTTTTGTTGTATAGGCCTCCTAAGGACCGCAATAGTTCACTATAACTTAGCTGATGGTTTCCCTCCTTCTTCTCCATCTTTCCTTCATTCTTTCGCTCTGAGCTAACCTTCTCTCTCTCGTCCACGTCTCTCTCCTTTGCTCCTCTGGGAAAGCACTAGTTTTTAGTTTATTCCTCAGAGTTATTCTTTGTAAGATATCTTGCTCGGTCATATTTAAACGTTCAATATCTTTTTTAGCTTCTACAAACCATCCGAACTTGTCTTACGTTTGTCAATGTTTGTCAATTACGCTTTTATGCAGTACATTTCAATATTTTAGTCGGGATAATTTTGATTTAACATTTTGTATATACCCCGCATAAGATTGAAAAATATAGCTAGAGCATATTGCTTCGGGTAAAGTAATAATTGAGAGTCTGAATACTATGCTCTAATAAACAATAAGCATAGCTTTGGATAGTCCAAACAGTTTGTCAACGTTTTCCATAATTTTTCTGTTTTAATTGAAACAGGCTGCTGCTCTCATCAATTTCAGTCGAGGTTAAGCTCCAGTCGCCTGCTTGACCTTCGCAGTTGAAGGTCACTCCACATTGACACGATCATCAGCTGTTTTCACAACAATCCATCTGGATTGTCACTCGTAGAATTGAAGATGAGATTTTTGTTTCATGCTTAACTGTATTCAGTTGAATTATGTTTAGTGGGCAATGTCTAAGTGATTAAAGTGCCGAATGTATTTCAGATTCATGTTTCATCTGCAGTTTTAAGGACTACTAAACAACAACAATAACTCACATCTCAATACTCAACTAAAACATCACATTTTTAACTGAGTTGAAGCAGTTACATCTTTTAAAAAAAATCATAGATAATTTATAGTTATTTTAGACAATCTTTTGCTGGTGTCCTTGCGAAACTTCAAAAGCATCTTCAACTGAAAGATGACTTCATCGTTTTGATCAGCTATTGTCAGATGTACCTGCTTAAACCAAAGATGGCACTATTATTGATTTTTTTTAAAGATTTTACTTGCAAGCTGTTCTCAACTAGAATACAAGATTTTGTATTCTAATATTAAATTTCTAACATGCAATTTTAGACTTTTATGAACTTACCTTCTGTTCACAAATTATGTTACAAATGAATAGCTTTAATCACTTAGTTCGCCTTTTAGCTTATAATAATGGAATCTGACAATACATGACGTGTATTGTAAGCGGAGTCAAGAATGCATGATATTTTAATTATTAGGTTCGAGTTCTATCATGTTGGAATGTTATTGACGTCTTGTTTTTTGATCTGGGTGAGAAATTGTGTAATATATTATGAATTATAAGAAATGTTACAGCACAGCTCACAGCATTGTGATGTGATCTGCATAGTATTTTGTAGTTATGTAGCCTTGGTAAATGCATAAATAATGCAAGTGCAAGAAGAAAACTTTGGAAAATCTGTAAGCAGAATGCTTGATATGCATTATCTGTGCGGTATTGATAACATGACTTTTAATGTTGATGAAACTTTAACGGGCAGATCTACCCAGCCGTTTTTGCGAATAATCAAGGAAACTGGTAGATACTCGAATCTATGTATGATACAAGTAATGCTATTTTAGTTGTATTATAATAATTAGATTTGAACTTTTAATTTTGTTTAGGTATTTGGTACTTCTGATTGTAACAGCTGCTAAGGCATCTCGATTATTATGAATGTGTAACTGCGTTTCATAATAACTAATAATTGCATATATATATATTTATATAGTTGATAAAAAAGAAAAATCAGATAAAAACATCAGTTAAATATGTTTCCAAAACTGTATGTTACCTTTTTAATGAATGATTAGGATGATGATAATGAATCAATATAAGTTAGTTTATTGAATAACTTAATCTTGGCTAGAACATTTTGCAGGCTATTGGAGGAAAGTGGACAACTTTTAGATACAGCCAACAATCAATCGTTTGTTGATGAGGTATGCTAGAAATGAGAATCAGGAAGAATGCTTGCAAATTTGAAGGCACGAAGTTTTTTATTAGAATAGAAATTTTCCTCCTCCTTAGCAAAGTGTGTAATCTTAGCTAATTACGAGTGACCGTTCGTTCAAGTATATTATAACGATGTAAATCGAAAGTGCGTACTATTTCAGTAGGAGTTGTAACAATTAACTCTTGTAATACTCTAAAATAATTATGACACTATAGTCGGACAATTTTCTTCACAATTTATCAAACAATTCCTTTGTAAATACTTCCGGGCACTCAGGTTCCTCATTGGTTCAATTTTTGAGGAACTCAATTCACTTACTTTATCATCCTTGTACGCATTTTCTGTTCTTTTTCACATTCTCTTCATTAAGCTTGAACTAAGAATAACAATATAAACTTTGTCCCTAGTTTGATGCATTGAAATTTCCCCTTGAAAACATGAACATGAAGTAATATTGTAATGGGGGTTTTCCGTATCACTTTCTTAGAACTTTGAATTTCTTGGTTGATTTGTCACTCCTGTTATTCATCTTGCACTTCCAGTTATTTCATACAAAACATTATAACGTTGAAAAAAATATATCGTAACGATTAAAATTTTAGCTTAAATTTCAATCACACCAAGATTTTCTTGATCAAAGTCAACCAAGTTAGAAAATGTAGTGAAGCATACAAATGTTACAACTAATACTAACGTGTAAATGCTTTAATGCTGTAATTGAATCGTCTGTTAAACTGTAAATACTGTATTTGAATATAACTGTGCATCAGGTTTCTAATTGCCTGGACCAAAAATTATAAACTAACGTATTTCAACAATGAAATGCTTGTATTGTGTCGTTTTCCAAATGTTAATTTTAAGTTATTTACGTAATGAAATTATTAGGTGTTGGAAAACAAAAATTGTTATTGGGAAACTAAAACACTTTCTGTATTATAGTGAATTGCAGTGATTTCATTGATGTTTAATCGATAATGAAATCAATTTAAATTTTGCTGACACACACTCATGGTTGCATCTATTTTTTTTTTCATTTGAAGCTATAATTTTAAGCTCTGAAATATATTGTGTGTCTAGTGTTTGTTCCAAGTGTACTTTTGGTAATTCAGTTGGTGAAATTGAAAGTATGCTTGGAAGCTTGTATGTAAGTGTTGTGAGTTAATTTTCACTTCATGTTAGAAAGCTAGGAAATTGTTTACTCTTTAAATGTTGAAAAATAGAAATGACATTTTAATTTTTGAACTTTTAAAAAAATGAAATTAATATAACGTTTTGTGAAGTGCCTAAATGATGAAACACTTCATTTACAAAATTATTATACTAAATGAAAGTTGGTTCAATTATTTGAAACCAACAATTTCTATTGATTAAATTTGACGGAAGACAAATGGAATATTTTTTTATATTGAATTAGGTCAAAAATATATAAACTCTTCCTCATATTGCAGTATGAATTTATTAGTAAACTGTTGTTTCAATCAGTTTTAAGTGCATGATTTTTTCCGTTTCAATCTTCTATTTATGTAGTCTTCCAGTTGAATTATTGTAATGAATCTACCAATTCGGGTCATTTACTGAATTGGAATACAGGGACAATTCTCAAATTTCATGAAGTCATGCACACAATAATTTAATCATCAATAATGATGGAAGTATATCTATAATTTGTTATAAAAAATGAATACACGTTAATGAAATTGATAAAATCTGTTTAAAATAACTTTATTAATGAATAAAATGTAGAATTCCCTGTTGATCACAAGTGCATTAGAATATAAAAGGTTGTTCTAATTACAATGATACCTCAGTTGAAGAATAATTTTGTTCGTAGTTCTGGCAAAAAATGTTGGCAATTTTAGAATTTGTTTCGCAATACTTGATATATTAACTAACTCAACATGTTACAACTATTGCTAACCTGTTATAACATTACTATTTTTTATCAATAATTCTACAATCTTATTTTATTTAACACTTGCAAGCGCAAATGTTTCTGAAATACTTTTTCAGCTTAGGTATCATTGAGTAATCATTCAATTGTCTTGTGATTTTTCAATTTTTCTGTCAGTGAGCGCAATTTGACGTTCATAAATTTGTAAATTGAATGAAAATGAATTGTAAAAATATTATTTTTAATGATTAATTCTCGACAAAGTATAGCTGCTTTTTACAGTAATTGAGTCGAATCTTTCGTCTAATTCTAGAGCAGCTAGGCTTTGTTCTTGAATTGAATCTGCTCTTGAAATGTTATCCGGATTTTCAGATCTGGTAATCAACACGTATGAGTAGATTATTTGTTTTAGTTTCAACTTTTCACTGTAAAGAGAAGTTATGCGTTGTTTAGAATATTATGAGTTTAAGGGTTGTATGAATGTTGATAGAATGTATGTATCCTCTGTAATCTTCAATCCCAAATGTTGATTTCAAATATTTTCCTCGTCTTTGCTTAATTAGGGGTTTTCCGGATCACAAACTAAATTCACATAGGTGACGTTTTGTCATGCAATTAATTTTTCAGTCTTCGATTATAATATTCTTATTTCTCTTGCATTAAGCTCGCATAATTCATTGAGACCTCTTAATTTTTTGTTTCATTTTTTAATAACACAAAGTTATCTTCAAATTTTAATAGCAATAATTTATGTTCATATTCTACCACAGTAATGTATTGTGGTTTAGCTCATGATATATTTGCTTCTCATGAATTAAATTTCATGTGTTTCCAACTTTCTGAGTGAATTTCACACGCTAGTTTATTTTGCACTCATTTAACATCTCTGGAGGGTTAAGTATAAGAGAGGGCCGACTGCGCCCTAACTTCGCCCTCCCAGGTTAAAATAAAGGCAGTCATTCTTTTCAATTCTATCTCTGATCAACTAGTGTGCTCTCGTGTATCATTTTCCTCGATGAATAAAGCTTTATCCTTTATTCGTTTTTAGAATTTTTCATCTTACTAACCTGTTGATCATGATATTCTCATCAAATTGTCTCACCTATTAACAGAAAGCTAATACTGTGAATTACATATTGAGTGTTGGAATTTTCCCAGCTTAACAATAGGTGTTACGCTCTAATTCAATGTTGCTTAATGCAATTTGTGTATGTAATAATTGTAATAGTTTGACTATGTGGGTGAATTATTTGTTGATAATCGTGTAATGACATTTCCCATAGTACATTGTCCAAGTCATGATAGATTTTCCCTCAGATAAATTCAATCATCACTTTGAAGTGTGATAATAATTATGCGTCGTGTTTCCCTTGTGTTGTTCCTCCAGTCTTGTCAGTTTTGTGTGATGTATGTGAATGGTTATAATATACATAGCTATTACTCTTGATGCTTCAGGATAAATACGGTAACACTATATTATAATACTTTTTTTGTGGAAACTATTAAAATGGGGTCACCTTAAATATTTTAATATTTACTTGAGGTGTTTGAAAAATAATGTTTTGTTAGTTTTCAAGTTTTTGAGTCATTCACAGTTTCATGAAATATGAACCTTGTTTTGTTTGAAGTGTGGTAAAATACACAGGAATGAAAAGTGCTCTATTAAGGTCTTTGTCCTTGAACATCTCTCATCTCTTTTTCGTTTGTTACCATACTGGTTTATCCAACTGAAATTTTATTTTTCTGAGGGTGATGCCAACATGAGCTCTAGGTTTGTGCGTGGGTAATGAGAGGGGTGATTATGGGAGATGACGACTGTTTTTCGTCTCCCCCGTAAAACGGAATTGTTTGGAAGATATCTGTTATTTGTTTTATAATCAGTTGAGTACCAAACCGAAGAATGTGGCCATTAGTTTCGAACCTTTTTCATGAAACTGTGAATGTTTTAAATATACTTATTAGTATCCTAGCTAATACCGGAATGAATCTTGTAAATACAGTAAGAAAATCTTATTCAACATAAAATTAGGTCAACAAAAAATCTCATTTCCACAGCACCGTATTGTTGAATTGTTAATAATATAATAATTATTGATGAGCTTACCCCTTAAGAGATTGTATTATGGAATCATTATCAAACTATCTTTTAAATTGATTATTTTTCTTTTACACTTCTATTGTTTCAAGATTTCAGTAAATCTATTTTAAACTGATTTTAAGCAGTGGTGGTGCTTAGAACATACATCTTCATGAGATAAGGTTTTTTGTTCCATTAATAAATTGAATCATAATTTTATGAAATATAAATTTTATTTTTGTTTCATAAAACTGGGAAGATTTCTGAAACGCAATGTTCTTAATACAATCTCTCAATGGTGGGGGAGGGGTAGGGATGACCTTTCCCTATCAACACCACCTTTAATAGAGGGGGCTATGCCGCCTCTGATTCTGAGATGATTATTTGACAATAACTCATTAAGTCATTGTTATCTGAAGGATTTTCTATGATTTGTTCTTTCAAACCAGGCCAACTTATTAAAAAGCAGGAATACTTTGATCATTAATTAAATCTGTCAATATAATTTAGTCTATTTAATATTTATCTGATCAATAGTATTTTCTCTGGTGAAGAAGGCGACAAGTTTAAGAAATTCTCTTGACATAATATTGTTTGTGTTCACTTGCTATGTAATGCAGTGTATCTCTGGTTGGATTGTAAGCATGATTTATTCATAATTTGTTTTGTAATAGTGTACTTCTATTATGGCAAAGTTGTTATGTTGAATAAAGATTGTTTTCCCTGAAAATTAGAGTTTTCTTCATTTTCCTCAAACTGACACTTGGTATTCTTTACTATTCAATTATACAACGTGCAATGGTAATTCGGATGAAATCCAGAAAAAGAAATATTATAATAGTGAGATCGCCGATAGCTTCATTTTGTTTCAAAATGAAGTGAATTTTAAAGTTCACTTAATCTTCTGAAGTGAATCTTATTGCAATCTTTACACTATTTTCATGGGGGGATGGCCCCCATGGTCGCAGAATCCCCCTAGAGTGGCATACATGAATTATTTAATAGAGAACTACAATAAAATATGTAGGCCTACCAAACCTTGTAATAATAAATAGTCTGCATTGTATCATGATTTTTCAAGTATGCAGCCATTCATTTTTTCCAATACCTTTATTTTATATGAATAAACATGGAATCACTAAAAGCAGTTGTATATTGTAGAAATACAGTACTTCTCTCATAGTTTTGAAATCATATAATTCCAATATGCCTGCGGTCAGGAAGTAGGTTTGTAGAATTTAATATTGTAGGCCAATTTACAAAGAAATTTTTTGTTCAAGAAAAGAATGGATTTACATACCGAATGTTTTGAAATAATAATTATTTTATTATACTCTGAATATAATCTTCCAGGTTTTAATCATCCAGGTTTCAAAAAATGATGGTAAACAGCTGCGCTCTTATATTTAGGTTATAAGAGTATTGCAGTGTTTTTGTTGATAAAGTACCGGTATTGCATTGATTACAATATTTCCAATGAATAATAGTCTAATAATAATTGAAAAATCTAATAACAGTAACTTAATCATATAATCAAAGTCCAGCCGTGCACTTGAAGGCGATTTTTGTGTAATTGGTAAGCCAGGAAGTGAATTTATTCTGCCTCAGTAAATATCTATGAAATAACACTACATATTGTCTTTTTATACTTGAAAACAATTCTACAACATTAATGAAAGCAGTGTTTAAATATCTTAACTTGAATAGATTTATTTTATAATGGTATTTGAATTTTGATTTTGTACAAACGCATTGTAGAAAGAGGTATTGAATCAAACCATAAAAAATTCTACCTACTTTAATTTTTTCTCGAGAAATAATCCGAGAGTATAAAATAAAAATACTTCTCTCTGGAAATAACAGATATTAAGAAGACCAAAGTATCAATTTTTTATGAGAATAGAATGACTAATATGTTTTTACTTAATGTTCTCTATAGTAAATACATTTTTTAATTAAACTGAATTTTTCAACCCAATTTACTGATTTTTTTCTATAGTAAATAAATTCCTTAATTAAAGACGTTAACTTTTGTTCTAGCTTTCATCTTCGATCAGCCAGATCGGATAGAAAATATTTCGTATGGTATTGCTCTCTCCAACCAAAATAAAATCGTACTAGCCATAGAGAGAAGCCATTTTTTCTCATCTCTCTTGCCAATATCATCATTTATGAAAGAGTTTGAAAATTGTTGAAAAAAGCATGTCTATTCCAAAACAATCAAGAAAGGACAGCAAAGAGGTTGACGATTTTGATATTTCGATATTGAAAACTCTTCCTCGACAGCTTATAGGAGAAGCTGTCAGTTACTTAAAAAATAAAAAACATCTAGAAGAGTTGGAAGCAAGAAGGAAGAAGAAGGAGGAGGATGAGAAGTTATTGAAAGTCAAGTGTATTCCGCCTTGGGCGAAAACTTTGGCCGGGGAAAGAAAACCGGATGAGAGGAAAGATGTAGCCACACAGTACGAAATGTATTGCGAAGGAAGAGAAGGGGAAAGAGAGGGAAGCCAAGAGAAAGATTTAAAAGATGGCTCTGATATTGGTGGGGATTCGAGTGGGGGAGAAGGCTTCGACCGTGATGGTGCAATGAGAGAATTTTCTGAGGAGGAGGAGGAAGGAGACGAAGAATTGAGAAAAAAGATGGAAGTAGAGGAGGGAAGAGATGAAGGAATGGAAGGAGGAGATCGAGATGCATCCGACCTTGAAGGGCTTGAAAAAGAGGATGGAATGGAAGAGGACGATAAGTTAAAACATGGATCCAAAGATAGAGGAATTGACGGAGACGGGGATGAATTGGAAGATCGTGACAAAACTGATAAACATTCGGATGAAGAGGGTGAAAGAAGAAAGAGCATGTCAGACGGTGAAGAAAAACACGATAAGGGTTCGGTTTCTTCCAGCAAAGATGGAGAAGCGATTGATGATGAAGTCGATGATGAAGGAAGAAAAAAGAAATTGGATGGAGATGAAGATGAAGATACTGATGGAGAGCATAAAGGAAAACATGGAGAACACGATGGAGATTCATCGCTATTAGAAGGTCAAGAAGAAGAAGGAAAGTGGATGTCAGACAGTGATTACGAGAAAGATCATGCGGGCTCTTCAGGGGATGAATTGAAAGGAGATGGAATGTCATCGGAATTCACGGAAGGAGGTGAAACTAGAGGGTCAACAGAATTACTAGGAGGAGGTGAAATGAAGACTGAAGCTGGCGATGAACAAGTTGAAGAAGAAGAGGCTGAAATAAATAGTAAGTAAAAAAGATCTCCCTAATACTTAAATTAATATATAAGTAAAATAAGTGTTTCATATTTTATATCATATATTTAATTCTTGATTATTTATTTTCTAATATTTTCATAATAATTGAGAGGGTTCCTTACCCGTTCCAAAACCGTATCTCTCCAGCGACTATGATATAGGTACTGTATTATGATAGAATCATTGAAAATATATTATAGGTACATCTTATACAAAACATTATTATAGGTACTAGCATCAATATTGCATATTATTTACTAACAGCAACGATGTAGAATTCCTGCTTTCTGTTCTATATAGGAACTAGCTGACCCGTCGCACGTTGCTGCCCCCCCCCCCCCAAAAAAAAAATTAGACTGATAAAATTCTTCTCTCAATGCTTTTCCAGTTGAAGAACGAATGGGAAACGATAGCAAATATCTAAAGAAACACTTTGGCAATTATTTGGTCAAAGCACTTGCAGAAATTGCTTGGAAGAGACCGGCCGATCCCATACATTACCTCGCTCATCGACTGTATCACTTCCGACACATCGAAGAAATTACTGTCAAAAATTATTGTGAAGAGAAAGAAATTCAGGAAGCACGAAATTTATATGCTATGGAGGTGAGTGTCTTGATGATAAATTATTTCTTATTATTGGATAAATTACATTCAAATATTTTAATGAATATGTAGTTTATTTATCGATCCTCAATACACAATTTATGCCTATTTACAAAAAAAAACCCATTCCGATAACTATAAAAGAAACAAATTCAGAATGAAAGAAGCTCAAAAATGAAGATTATAAGATTAATATATGTAAGTAGGCTGCTGCAATAAGAATATTGAGAGATTATCATACAATAGTTTGGAAGATTTGATTATATATACAGTATGTGTATATAAAAATTTATTCTTCTTTCTATTGTATGAGTTTTTCAATTGATAGCCAATCATTCTAAATTATTATCAGAATTTACAGAGTAACAGAACAAATAGGAAGCTGGAAGTAATGGGTTGACCTATGATTAGAAAAAAGTATGAGAATTTTCTTTGGTTATCAGAAATAATTAGTATTAAAAATCATTATTATTATTTATTTGAATATTTTCAAATTCGAACTTGTAATTAGATTGAATTCATTTTGAAACATGATATAAACAGATTCATTTAATTTGACGCTTGGCATTAGATAGATAGGGAGATATTATTTCTTTGCCATCGTACTCTACGGTCATCAGCAACGTCAAGAAATAATATCTCTCTATCTATCTATCTAATGACAAGCGTCAAATTAATTTGATTATACACGTATTGATAGTCTTACATGGAAGGATTAATTATATAATGCTTTCTGAGATGAACTTTTATTTAGATTCAAATTTTCTATAGATCTTTCCAAAATGTCACTAGTAGGTATCATAATATTTTTCAACTCACCGTCATTTCTTATCCTATCACTACCATTTTCTCTGAATTTTATCCTTTTACCTTTGGATTAAGATAACTATAAAAAATCCACAGATGCAAGAACAGACTGGAATTGCGGAAGAGACTGAAAACATAGGTGAAGATGAAGAGTTAGAAGAAGCCGAGATTGTGGCTGAAACTGTTGTTCAAGAGTACGAAGATATGGAAGATTCTACATCTGCCGATGATATTTCTCAGTTATTGACCCATGTGGAGCCGGAGGAAAGACTTTCACCGGCTGAGTTGGGATTTTGAAAAGCTGTTTTAGGCGTACTCTAAACAAATTTTGTTTAAAAAAATATACTCTCTTGGAAACCACTTCGTGAGTGAATGATTCTGATGAATTACCTACTTCATGTATTATTTTTATCTTTGAAAATTTGAAATATCTATAGTAATATTCATTTTATTTGGGCAGGGGCGGATTAAGAGGGGGGGCGGGGGGGCGACCGCCCCCTCCGTCCGCTACAGATTGAAAATTTTGCTTTACAATTACTTATCAAAAACTAATATGTATAGGATTATAGTTTCAGTAGTTTTATTATTATTAGAGAAGAGATACATTAGTATTATTTTGTAACAAAAATGAGGATTTAAATGGTTATATTTTAAAAATGAACGTAGAAAGCATTGCTTCTGCTCAACGTCGGCAGTGCCGGTCCCAGGAGGTTTTTTGGTACACATGCGAGCCGTGGATTTGGCGCAAATATATATAGCAGCGGTGCCAGGCCATCCAAAATTTTTAAACTATTCATACAATATTTATTCTCAAATCAGAAATATTTATTTATTAATGTACGATACAACATGAACAGTGTCAATATAAATGAAACAAAAACAAATTTTTGCTGGAAAACAATTATCTATCAATATTGATAGTTTAAATTTAATTTATTTATAGTCCAATTATTGATGGTTCAAATTTGAACAATAACTCCTAAAATATTCTAATTGCAGTTGCAATATTACTGTCTTCTTGATCACAAAGTACCAATGAGCAGAGACTCACTAATATTAAAACCTCTTCAATTCAAGTTCAGATGCCGTTCCTTCCTTTTGTCTGATGCTCGTTGGTAGTATGGTAGGCTCCCATACAGAAGAGTTTGCAGATTGCGCTCATCAATGCAATGCTCTGAAAACAATTTCTGAGAAACCGAATATTGACATGCACTGCGTTTATCTCGGTCTCTTTCTCTTTAGCTTATCATCTTCTTCTCCTCCTCCTTCTTCTTCTCCTCCTCCTCCTTCTTCTCCGCCACCACCACATCCTACTTCATTTCTTTTCTTCTTTTTCTTTCTTGTTCTTCTTCTTCCCTCCCTCTTTTTCTTTCCTTTCTTATTTCCTTCTTTTTTCTTTCTTCTTCTTCATCTTTTTTCTTCTTTCTTATCATTTTAAGAGCCTGGTCACATACAATTGTGGTTTGCTTCACTTCACTTCACTTACAATGCTACTTTGATTGTGGTTTGCTTTGCTTCACTTCACTTACTATTTATACCATACGATTTATTTACTATGCGAGTAAGTGAAGTGAACCAGTTAGCTTTGTTAGTGAAGTAAAGCAAACCACAATCGTATGTGACCAGGCCCTTAGGCTACTAGAAAGAAAAGCAGCATACTTTTCAATTACACGTTCTAGATAATATGTTCGCATATTTTTACAAGTCAAAATGGAGGATGGCGAGCTTAGCAAATGAATTTTAAAAATATTCACAATTCAAATTTAATTTTTTCTTTGCTTTTAATTATCTTTTGACAAAATTGATAAATAATCATGTTACTATTTACAATGAATATTTACAGCATTATATTTGTCCCTGTAACTCCAGTTTGAGAAAACTTCTAAACAGATAGTTGCATTTTTTCATGTAACAAAATAAGATTATCAAAGATTATTATTATTAAAGATTCATATCCCATCATCATCCTTCCATTACCCATGCACAAGCTTAGAGCTTATGTGGGCATCATCCCTAGCAAAAAAAATTAAAGATAATATAATAAAATTTAATATATAATTAAACACTATTATTCAAAGATTATCTATTATTAAAGATTAATGAATGAAATTAATGATTTAATTTTTGGACGTGGCACAATGGTCTAAGAACTAAAATTTCGCACATATTAGGCTACTGCATATGCACAGCTCATATCTGTCTTGAATAAAAAAAATCAATTGATTATAGTTTTCAAATAGGCCATGAGTATACTATCAATAAAGAAGACAAGATGAGACTACTAAGGTTACTAGAAGTATCTAATAGCCTTGGGAGCCTCAACTTTGCCATAGCCTTGTTAGCCGCAGTCACTGTATGTTAACCCACCGTCCGGGGACATCTTAAAACTCAAAGTTAAAAGATGTCACCAGACCGAGGGAACCCATGACATACGTTGCCCGGCCCACACGCGGAGTAGTACCAGCAAAGGAAATACAGATAAATTTCTGTGTTACTTTGCCAGACCATCACCATTCGAGGACGTAAGGCTTGTGGGCCACGCGACCTAAGGCGAATACTGTTGTCTTGCTACACACCCTATGACGGAGGGCGGTAGGGTTGGAGTCGAGAGACAATCCATGGGGTACCGCTACAGATCACCTCTCTCCTGCCAACCAAACAGTATCCCCAATTTGGAATAAAAAATTTTGAAATAACATCACTTCCTCTGGGTCTTCTGCGGTACAAGAAGGTTAAAGCCTACATGAGAATACTTGTAATAACTCTCATAGACCTCAAGAGCCTATACAAACAACCCCCTACAACAACGAAGTTCAAAAAGACCTCTACAATCCCCCCCATCCCTAACCCAACAAGAAAAGAAACATCATCAAAGGCTCCAGAAGAACAGAACCTCTTGGATGCCTTTTGAAGATGAAGTCGACCTGAGTTGCATCCTCCTTGCACCGCAGAAAACCAAGAGGAAGTTTATTTTGCTAATAAAATTTCAAATTGTAATGGAAAATTACCAAACGATCTAATATAATTAATAAGAATTTTTAAAGTGGAAATTGAATTTGGAAACGATTTACGGCATAAGTTGGTGAAGCCAGTAAACAGAGTATACGATTGCATTAACAGAATGATAATAAATAAATTATTATTATTCTGTGGACAATGCTTCCAACTTTAACAAATATGCAGTAGACGTCCTTCCTCCAGTCCATTAACTTCACTCTTTAATTGCAATGTAGCGTAAATAAAGTGAATGCTTAAACTTGGTGATCTGTAACAAAAAAACTTTCATTAGATGAAATACATAGGCTACCCTACAGAGAGTGTATAGTAATACATGACTATATACTCTCTGTAGGCTACCCTAATAAAACACAATCCTGAAACAAAACACTTACGTGTGAATCTTAATATTGGATCAAGCTAAATACGTGAAGTATGCTCTGAATTCTACCAAAGATGCACCATACCAAATCTAACATGCAAAGAAGGCGAATAAATAACATCCAACATGTAACTACACACAGTTCTAGATGTAACACAGAATATTCAATCCTTGCACACAGTATATCATGAAAATAGAATGTCCATGGCCTTGGATCCCTTGGAAAAGCGAAGCTGTATCTGAAACACACTTAGAAAATGAAGAATTGAGTAAATTTTCAAGATTAAAGTTGAGTAGTCGACCTGGAACTTATAACTAAACTCTTATAAGTACTCACGCCTGAACCGCCAGGAGTGGTCTAATCTATAACTTTTGACTAATAAAAATCAATCGATATTCATATTGATTTCAATTGATAACTGCACCTCTCAGCGTGTGTGAGAGAATGCCCTAAGCTACTGCGCTCTCATAGCGTGTGTGGAGAGCGTCTTAAATGAAGATTTTTCAATATCTTGAGAATATTTGCACTTTTCAGCATCTATAAGAATTTCTAACTTTCTAACAGTACTATACGTGAAATATTCCTTAAACTAGAACTAATCAATTTAATAATAATTATAATATATTATCATGATTCAGCACTTCTCAGCGTGTGTGAGAGAATGCCCTAAACTACTGCGCTCTCCTATCGTGTGTAGGAGGGCGTCTTTTAAACAGATATTTCAATATCTGCATTTACATCACTCATTAAGAGTTTCTAACTCTCATTCATGTCTGTAACTTAAATCCTATTAGTAGAATAATAATAATCATGAATCTGCACCTCTCAGCGTGTGTGAGAGGTGCCTTAAGCAGTTTTCTTTTCTAGCATGTGTAGAAAAGTACCAAATCATTCAACTCTTGAGTTAGAACTCAAGAATATCTGCGCCTTTTGGCGTATCAAAACATGCAAGTTAATACTTATGATAAAGGCTAGAATAAATACAGCCCTAAAGCCATAATAGCTTGAACCCCCTTCCCATGCCAACCAGCAAAGGCTGGAGGCAATGCTATGATCAAAAATTTTTGAATAAGTATAAATTTTAAATTGGAAATGACTCTTATATAATATACATGCAGCTCAAAAGCTATCAAAAATATCTTTTGTACCCCTTCCTAAGTTCTAACCCCTTTGCTGAAGGCACTACAATCTTATACTTGCAATTCCCAGTCTCCTGTATAATAGATCCCAACAGGCTACAGTGTAACAGTTACCACCTCGTCATAAAATGATGCTGAATCGAGCCCGCAATCATAGTGACAACGCAGTGGAACTACCACACAGAACACTGACTAGGACACTACGATACTCGACTGAAGTCTGCCAATCTCCTACGGGGCCCACCTTATCTAGCTCACTCCCTATTTATGGCTGTTATCTTGTCTCACATCCAACTATGCATACACAGGCACAGTACCACATATCCCATCATTGCACGATGGTGAAAACATGTACATTTACATCTGCACTGCATGGCGGTGCTGCTATTAAAGCGCCCGACCAAGACAGAAGACACCCTCATCGCAAAACTAGCATGATGACGTGGTACTGCACAGGATTGTGTCAGAGTATGCTACATGACTAACAAACATAAACGTCCCACCCCTATCTAGCTCAATCCCTATTTATGGCTGTTATCTTGACTCACATCCAACTATGCAATCATAGGCACAGTACCACATATCCCATCATTGCACGATGGTGAAAACATGTACACATACATCTGCACTGCATGGCGGTGCTGCTATTAAAGCGCCCGACCAAGACAGAAGACACCCTCATCGCAAAACTAGCATGATGACGTGGTACTGCACAGGATTGTGTCAGGTATGCTACATGACTAACAACCATAAACGTCCCACCCCTATACCCCACCCGCTACTCTGGGACAATGTTAGATAATTCTAGCCTAACTCTTCATCTAGCATTTTACAGGAAAGATACCTGATACCAGATTCACTTAACCACATCTTGGTTTGATTGATTCCACATCTTTATTTGTATTGAATGTGTTGAATGACTGCCTTTAATTGATTCCTGGGAGGGCAAAGTTAGGGCGCATCCGGCCCTCTTGAGAACTTGACCCTCAACCTCCCTTTGTAGTGGGGTTACCATTCAATACATAATTGATGCCTTCCAATAATCGATTGTTCATGTTTGTTTTTGTATTTTTCAAAAATTCATCCTGTTGAAACAAATGAAACTTGAGTTTAGCTTGTATTTTCAATTTGTTAATAATTATTGATATGCATAGGCTAAATATTTTTATGATATTAAATAATAGTCTAATATTCACAATGTTAAGATAAAACCCTTAAGCATACTCATCCAATGAGTTTGTGAAGATAACTAAACTTCGAAAAACAAGCACTTCAATATCTCCTAAGGGTTAAGTTTGGAATAATTGAACCAAGTAAAAACCTGCTTCACTCTGAATTGATTAAATAAAATAAAGAACCATAGGATTTATTGAATGAATTGTTAGATTAGCACAGGGAAATGGCTGGATAAATTTCATGAAAACTATTTGTGAAAAACTATATGTATTGTATTGATGAATGGAATATAACGAGATCTCAAATCAAAATCAAATCAACTAAGAGTAAATGAATATTAAAGTTTGGAATATTTGTTGAGAATGACGACTCCATATCGGTTTCAATAACTTCGACCAATTTGTGAAGTAGACTTCAGATATCAACCATACTCAAATGTAAAGAAATTTGAAAATTTTAAATAGTTCAACTGATTAGAAAATATTTAAAACTTTAATATTATTCACTTTGAAAATAAATAAAATCAACTGACCTCAATAGTAGAATTGCCGGATCAAAAACTTTACAACTCAAACTGTAGTATAATATGCTTCATTTAACCACCAAATTATGAAGTTGAACACTGGTTATAATTGAGAGCTTCACTGTATTAGTTTAAAAATAGACTGTAGTTGAAAGCACTCGTAAATATTTCGAAAAATTCAGAAAATAATTCGACCGCTGTTAACACTACTGGTTACGAAGCAGAAATGAAGTGTGAGTGAGCATGGATTTCATCTTACAGCTGATACTAGCACGTCAGCTGATCAATCAGTGATGCCAAGAAATTATATTTGCATAAAACATTCAACAATCGATAAAATAATTTATTTAGTTAATATGATAAAATTTTCAATTATTAATTTGCTTATTGTAATAATTCGAAAATCAATCTAATAGTCAGTCTTTCGTAAGACTTCGAATCGTTCGTCAGCTTTTGATACAGTATGATCGACATTGTTATCGACCGGGAATTTCAAATAAATATTGACTATTTCTTGAATCTTTGAATTCTTTAGATTATTAGCTGTCCGCGGGTGAAGAGACAATACATTCAGGCATCTTTGCTCAAAAATTTATGATTTTATTTGCAACCAGTTGTGAGATGATCTGTCCCAAAAATTTCACCTTTAAGGTGGGATTTCGTTACTGCGGCTCCGCAGCCGATCCCGACACGACCAGCCAAGATGGCGGACAAATTCGCAGTCTGGGCACCCCACTGCCTTCGAAGACCATGTATACACCCCAGCGGGTGTATACATGGTGCAACAGATCTCGTTCAAAACTTATTCAGATATATAATTCGCCGGTTTAAAGCCCTTTAATATCTCATTATTGTTCAATTCGATGTTATCAATTTGATTTGATAACGGCCTTCGAAGGCAGTGGGGTGCCCAGACTGCGAATTTGTCCGCCATCTTGGCTGGTCGTGTCGGGATCGGCTGCGGAGCCGCAGTAACGAAATCCTACCTTAAGGCACCCACAGTGGCGGTCCTAGGCTTTGCGGGGCCCTGGACAATTGACTTTGGCGGGGCCCCACTTATTGAGAGAGAGAGGGGGGTCAGGGGGTCCTTTGTCAGCTTCAATAATAATGAAATAGCGGTGGCTTACCATGTAGTTTTTAAAAATTATTCTATACTACAGAATGAGTTGAGTTGATTAGATAAAAGATAATGAGTACAATCCACTCTCAATATTTTGAAACTGAAGAATTCTTTGAAACATTTCTTTTGAAATCATCATGACATAATAGTAGTTTATGCAATTGTTGTATATGAAAACTTTAATTGTGTAAATATTTTTCAAGGTTACTGCGGGGCCCCGATTTAAAGTCTTGCCAAATATTGAACAAGATTTGAATCTAAGTTACTTTTTTATTTTACTTTATTGTAAGAAGAAGTTTATTGTTTACATTTGACATCGCCGCGGGGCCCCGCTTTTATTACATGAAAACTTTAATTGTGTAAATATGCTTTAAAGGTTACTGCGGGGCGCCGATTTAATATCTTTTCAAATATTGAACAAGATTTGAAGCTATTTTACTCTTTTATTCTATTTTATTGTAAGAAAAATTTGATTGTTTACATTTGTCATCGCCGCGGGGCCCGCTTTTATTATATGAAAACTTTAATTGTGTAATAATATTCTTTTAGGTTGCTGCGGGGCCCCGATTTACAGTCTTGCCAAATATTGAACAAGATTTGCAGCTCTTTTACTTTTTATTTTATTGTATGAAAAATTTGATTGTTTTAATTTGCCGTCACCGCGGGGCCCCTCTGGGCGCGGGGCCCCGGACAAATGTCCGATTTGTCCATACGTAGGACCGCCCCTGGGCACCCATCAGGGGCGGATTAAAGGTGGGATTTCGTTACTGCGGCTCCGCAGCCGATCCCGACACGACCAGCCAAGATGGCGGACAAATTCGCAGTCTGGGCACCCCACTGCCTTCGAAGGCCATGTATACACCCCAGCGGGTGTATACATGGTGCCAGGGGGCTGTCATAGACGGAGTGGAAATATTGTATCTTCCCCATGTTAAAAAGGGGTGTAGGCTGAGTCTCTAGTTTCCGGCTGAGTATCTAGTTTCCGGACGGAGTTTTGGCGCTGTATTTGAATTCAGAGCTTTTAGGTTAAGTTTCATTTTCATAAAGACTTTTAAAAGTTTATGGTATATTTTGCGGTATAAATCAAAACTGTTGAGAAAATATGATTGATATTTACGGCAAAATATAAAATTTTTGTTAGATTCTTTGTTTTTTAGGTTGGTTTGAGTAGAAGAAGATGTGATTCTCTACTACAGGTTAGAATGGTTACTCGCTTTCGCTCGGCAGGGGGCTATGCCCCCTGCACCCCCTTTTGATACCCCATTTTTTTGGCAGTGCCCCTTGTTTGGCTGATTAGTTGCTTTTATGAAGTGAGTACTTCACACTCACCAGGGGAGAGGGAGGGGAGTACATTTTCAATGATTCAGTGGAAAAACTGAATTTACAAAATAATGTGCTTTAGAAATCGAACATAGGTGATGTGATCTGCTCCCTCCTAGAGGACTTTGCTAACAAGTGATGAAAAAAACACTTCATGGTCTCAATATCTCCGCTTCCCCATCAATATTTGTGAGGAACAAATCTGATGGAAGCATCTTGGAACAAATCTGATGGGAGCATCTTGGAAGGCAACGGCTCCGCCCTTGCAATATTGTTGGGAGGGGGAGGTGGTGCTGTGCATCCTGGAAGGCAAGGGCTCCGCCCATGCAATATTGTTCAGAGGGGTGAGGGGGTGCTGTGCATCCTGGGAGGCAAGGGCTCCGTCCTTGCAATATTGTTGAGAGGCGGAGGTGGTGCTGTGCATCCTGGGAGGCAAGGGCTCCGCACTTGCAATATTTTTTGAGAGGGGGGAGGGTGGTGCTGTGCATCCTGGAAGGCAAGGGCTCTGCCCTTGCAATATTGTTGGGAGGGGGGAGGTGGTGCTGTGCATCCTGGAAGGCAAGAGCTCTGCCCATGCAATATTTTTGGGGAGGGGGTGGCTCTGTGCACCCTGGGAGGCAAGGGCTCCGCCCTTGCAATATTGTTGGGAGGGGGAGGTGGTGCTGTGCATCCTGGAAGGCAAGGGCTCCGCCCTTGCAATATTGTTGAGAGGGAGGAGGTGGTGCTGTGCATCCTGAAAGGCTCCGCCCATGCAATATTGTTAGGAGGAGGGAGGTGGCACTGTGCATCCTGGAAGGCTCCGCCCATGCAATATTGTTAGGAGGAGGGAGGTGGCACTGTGCATCCTGGAAGGCAAGAGCTCTGCCCATTCAATATTTTTGGGGAGGAGGTGGCGCTGTGCACCCTGGAAGGCAAGGGCTGCGCCCTTGCAATATTGTTGAGAGGGGGGTGGTTGTGCTGTGCATCCTGGAAGACTCCACCCTTGCAATACTAATGGGAGGGGAAGGTGGTGCTATGCATCCTGGGAGGCAAGGGCTCCGCCCTTGCAATATTGTTGGGAGGGGGGAGGTGGTGCTGTGCATCCTAGGAGATAAGGGCTCCGTCCTTGCAATATTGTTGAGAGGGGGGAGGTGGTGCTGTGCATCCTAGAAGGCAAGGGCTCCGCCCTTGCAATATTGTTGAGAGGGAGGAGGTGGTGCTGTGCATCCTGAAAGGCTCCGCCCATGCAATATTGTTAGGAGGAGGGAGGTGTCGCTGTGCACCCTGTTAGGCAAGGGCTCCGCCCTTGCAATATTGTTGGGGGAGGGAGGTGATGCTGTGCATCCTAGGAGGCAAGGGCTCCGCCCTTGCAATATTGTTGGGAGGGGGAGGTGGTGCTGTGCATCCGGGAAGGCAAGGGCTCCGCCCATGCAATATTGTTGAGAGGGGTGAGGTGGTGCTGTGAATCCTAAAGGCAAGGGCTCTGTCCATGCTATATTTTTGGAGAGGGGGGTGGCGCCGTGCACTCTGGGAAGCAAGGGCTGCGCCCTTGCAAATTTGTTGGAAGGGGGAGGGGATGCTGTGCATCCTGGGAAGGCAACGGCTCTGCCCTCGCAATTTCGTGGTGGTGGGGGGAAAAACAAAACATGCAAAACCTTTTCCCATGACCATGTGTGAGGAGAATAATATTGTCCGTTCCCACTGGAGGTAGTGTTCAAAAAGGTAGAAGAAGTGTAGTTGTCGACATTTTGTGTGTGCCAAAAAAGATACAAAACATTTCATGATTGGCCAAACTTGGCCAAATTCGACCTACCCCCCCGAGGGCACCCCTCCCGGGATTTTCAAGAGGGTCGATAATCATGACAATCTGGTCTCTGGCAGCCAGCGACACAATCCCACACCCGGAAACCGCACTAAAATATCAACAACCATTCCAAAATGGCCCTTCAAAATTTGCAAAAATTGGCAAAAAAGCTAAAAATATAAAAATGCCCCCACAGGGCCCCCTGTTGACCCGGTTGACATTTCATCTTCGAAATCGTGCTATCTCGTCGAGTTGAACAAAAAAGGTCTCTTGCACTTTTGCTCTAAATCGTCAAATAAAAAAGTTAGAAAATTTCAGGGGCGCATAACCCCCTTTGGGGGGGACTTTTTTCACTTTTCAGATTTTTCTGTTCATGTGCTCAAGTTCATCTGCCATGTTAAGCACGATTCAAACATCCTTGTACAGACAACAACAGCACACAGTAACATATTACATGTTTCCCATATGTTTTGTAAGGGGAAAAAGATCCTCAACAAATATGAGTATACTTTTTTACCCCAAATCATGGAATCAACCAGCATATCAGGTTCTCGTCGTCATTCCAAGCTCTATGATGTGCCACATGACATATTTAAACCGAAAACTCACCCAAAAATACGCAATCTAAAAGTTGAAAAAAAATGTACATCAATTTTTCACGCCCAATCCCATCAAATCACACATGGCTGCTTTCGCCTCTTCGAGCTGATTACAATGATATACAAGAGCATACACTTTTGTTGAAAAATAAACACACCAGAGCAAGAAAACGGAAAAACATAAATAGCCGGTTTTCCCATTTATTTTCAAAGATAGGGGGTCGAAAAACCGGAAGCCTGTATCCAAAGGATACAGACTTTTCTAGACCAACTTTTTGAGCTGAATCCAATGGTCTACCAGTCGACATTTTCCGGGTGCCAAAAAAAAAAGATACAGGCCATTTCATGAGTGGCCAAATTTGGCCAAATTCGACCTACCCCCCCAGGGCCCCCCCTGGGTTTTCTAGAGGGTCGCCAATCATGACAATCGGGTCTCTGGCGGCCATCGACACAATCCCGCACCCGAAAACCGCACTAAAATATCAACATCCATTCAAAAATGGCACTTGAAAATTTGGCAAATTTTGCCGAAAAACTGAAAAATCTAAAAATGACCCCCTACGACCCCCCCTGCTGACCCGGTAGAAATTTTATTTCTTAAATCGAGCTACTTTTGCAAGCTGGACCCGAAAATCCGACCGCCAGCACCGTCAATAGTCAAACTAAAAAGTTGAAAAATTTCGGGGGGGCGTAATCCCCCTTGGGGGGGGATTTTTTCAACTTTTCAGATTTTTCTGGTTGGTTTCTCGCCGTCCTCTCTCCAACGATGTATACTGACACCCCCTACGATGTCGGCAAGTAGAAAATCTTTTCTATCAATCAGTGAGTCACTTTGTGGCTTTAGAGATATAGGACGTTGTCAGATTCACTAATTCACTAATAATGGTTAACTTCTAATATCGTTACGCGTGTATCAAACTTTCGGATTATTCTTCAATATCATTGATCTGATATCGTTATGCGTGAATCAAGCTTTTGAACCATCCGCTATTCAATCAGAATCAGTTGTAATTATTATCAATTTACGATGTTTTCAAATACACCGCTAAAAGTCCGTCCGGAAACTAAAGTCATCCTACACCCCTTATTTCGGGATGGTACAAAAGTGTCCCAGCGACATTCTGGTCCACCACTCCAAGGATTCCAAACGACATTTTGTCCCATTTTCACTGACGACATTCTGTCCCACATTCCTGAGATGGACCAATATGTCGGCTGCATGCACGACATTTTGGTCCAATCTATACTCCTTCACTTTCCGACAATTTGTACCAACGACATTCTGTCCCACATTCCTGAGCTGGACCAATATGTCGGCTCCATGCACGTCATTTTGGTCCAATTTCCTTACATTCCTTCACTTCCCGACAATGTGTACCAGCGACATTCTGTACCACGTTTCATTCGCAATATCGATTTAGGCAAAATATCGACTGTTGAACTTCTAGTCAATTAGGAGTGTAAGTGTGACGTCACAGATCCCAATCCGACATTACATGTTTCCAAACATTTGACACTGAAATTTGAAAGTGTATGCAGTCAGTTTTCGATTAATATGCTTTTAAAAATAAAAATTGGTATAATATTTTGTCTATTTTCATAGGTTCATAATTAAGGTAGGTTTTAAAGCGATGAAAAAACAAGGTTAAGTGACTTTTGAAATTGTCAGTATTTGGATTTTTAATTTTCTGTAATGCTTCTTTTTCTCCAGTATCAAAATTAAGAGAAAAATCATTATTTTGAGGATATCCACTGGAGATAAAATTAATTAATTATATCATTGATAAGACAGGGGAGTCAAATCAAATCAAAATCCATTTATTGCAAAAGACAAGTAATGTACATGTATAGGCCACGTCAAAACATAATTACATCAAGTTACATCGAGTTACAGTTGATTTGAAAGCAAATTGGTGAGAATTTGAAGCTAAGAAATACAGCATCCTATGAAAAAGTAAGTTGGACCATCTTCCTTTTCAAAATTCTCAATATCATGCATAACCATCTCGTACAATTCAAATTTCAAGACAGGTTTTACATTACAACCGACCGGCTCACCAAATTACGAATTTTATACCAATATATATCGATAAGTATGAATGAATCGATGAAAATATCGATATTTACGCATTCCTGTGGTGGACCAATATGTCGGCTCCGTGCACGACATTTTGGCCCAATCTATACTCCTTCATTTTCCGACAATTTGTACCAACGACATTCTGTCCCACATTCCTGAGCTGGACCAATATGTCGGCTCCATGCACGACATTTTGGTCCAATTTCCTTACATTCCTTCACTTTCCGACAATGTGTACCAACGACATTCTGTCCCACATTCCTGAGTTGGACCAATCCATGAAACGACATTCTGTCCCAAAAATGGGACAGAATGTCGCTGGACCAAACTGTCGTTGGGACAAAATGTCACGTTCCCCTTATTTCTCTTACTTCCAGTCCCTGAGATGTCAGGTCCCTGCATGGTGCAATAGATCTCGTTCAAAACTTATTCAGATATTGAATTCGCCGGTTTCAAGCCCTTTAATATCTCATTATTGTTTAATTCGATGTTATCAATTTGATTTTTGTAGCCGCAGTATACTTGAACTTTTGTTGTGATTTACACTGGAAAAATACTTAATTTTATAAAAATATCAAATAA
Source organism: Laodelphax striatellus (assembly GCA_017141395.1). Classification (NCBI taxonomy): domain Eukaryota; kingdom Metazoa; phylum Arthropoda; class Insecta; order Hemiptera; family Delphacidae; genus Laodelphax; species Laodelphax striatellus. The sequence goes on from CM029534.1 coordinate 5,199,753, forward strand.
TTTTAATATTTATGTAAGAAAAACGTTGTAGTTTTATAGCCTAGATTTTCGGTTTTTCACTCTTAATATTGTTCAAAATTTTTCCGGGGGAGGCCCCCCGGACCCCCCCATGCCTGGGTGGTAATACCCCCCAGACCCCCCGGAACTGACCTTCCTAAACCGCCCCCCCAAAACACAGACCTTAATCCGCCCCTGTATTTGGGGAAGGCATTAGATAGAGATTTTTTTTGCCATCGGACTCTACGGTCATCAGCAACGTCAAGAAATAATATCCATCTATCTATCTATCTAATGCCATCCGCTAAATTATAAGTGAATATAAGATATCCCTAGCCTATTTCCTCGTCTAAAATTAACTACTGAAAAAAACCCCAGTGCATTTTGAACTTCTTCATAAACTTGATAACCAATGTTAGATTTCCTTTCAACTCTGACTAACAATGGAAAACAAGCTTTGGATTGATAGGAATGGTTTTATTCCAATAATAAAGTAGACTATATATTTCTAATAATTTATTTCAAAATATATTCAAGCAATTACACTGACAATATTGATGAGTTCGATTCAATTCTGATTTTGTTACTGATTTAGGAAACTGATTTCAATATAATATAAATTTATAAAACTCTTTTGGTTATTTTCTTTTGTGATGCATAGTTTCTAAATTTTTTCAATGACAAGCTTATCCAACTCAATACAAGCGAAATTTTAGTAATAAACGTAATATCATAAAAAACTTAATGAATTTTGGGTTCTTCTCAAAAACGGCTACTAGATGCTTGGCCCAACTAAACAAATTTCAGTGTCTATGTACAGAATATTGAGGTTGAAAAATTTTCTCATCAATTAAATTATTATTGCCTTAATTCCCTATGTCCACACTAGGTCGATTTTGTGAGCGACAAAGCATGCTGCGAATGCTTAAGCATTGGCCGCATGCTGTGCAGCACATAAAAATCGGTCAAGTGTGGACATAATCCATTTTCTCACAAGCTTCCATGACAAATTCAATAAGAAACAATTAGACATGCAAAGCATTATGATAGAAAATAAGAATATAGTAGAAGAAGATAATTTTTAACATACAATACGAAGCTAATACTATGGTAAGAGTGGAAGTAGAATTATGAGAGTAAATGTAAAAAGTAACACATATTATTGTCTAGGATTATTCGAACATACTACAGTTATAGCTTAAAATATCATATTTGTCATGCTTTTATGTACAGAAAAACGCTGTTTTGATCATTGCACGAAAAAGATGAAACTAAGATCAATTACAGTTGGATATGTATTACTGAAGTTACTACACTAATCGTTCAAGTTTTCATTTCTTTTAGATTTCACTTAATTGGAATATTGCAAGATAAAATTATTGTGAATAACTATCATATTTCAGATTTCATTTTTCATTAAAATACCTAATTACTAATCTGTTCTGTCTAGCAACAACACAAGTGAAAAAAGCTTTACATACAGTTTAAGCTTGATTCGCAATGGGTAAAAATCTTTTTCAAGCTCATTCATCTCATTCATTGAAATGATTATTTTAATTATACAATGAAATCATTCATCGTGGAAATTATTATTTGAAAATTGCTTCTAGGTTATTTTGAAGTTATTAAGAAATAGATCGAAAACCAAGATTTCCCCCATAAGTATTCTCAAAGAGAAAAAAATTATTTTTTGATGTTATTGAAAATATATTATAATAATTATGGAAAATTGACAGTTGATATGAATGGCAGTTCATATAATTTCAAGAGATATAAATTTAGATACTACATTACGGGAATAAAAGGTCTACAGACTAATCGACACTAAACTCTGTTAGTATTGTAGAAAAAATCCTTTCAATTTTCAAGGCCAAAATAAACAAAACACTGTACTGAAACGAACAAAAAATAAAATACCTTTTAACATAATTATAATTGAATCCTGCATTTCATTTGAAATCAAATTACCATAGAAATTTACATTCTAGCAAAACCAATATTTTAAACATTATTTGTTGATTTGAAAAAAATACGCCAACTAAAGAATTTGATTAAAAAATGAAGAAAGCTCAAAACCGACTAATGTTTTGTACCATCAATGTTTAAAACTTCATTATTATTAAAAAACACAGACTACCACGACTACTAAAGACTACAGACGATAATCGAGAATGATCAATAGTTGTTATAATATCACATAGCGATAGATATAACATGACTGATTAAGGCCATTGTTTAGAAAACATATTATTGCAAGACCACTTCAGACCACACGTATTAACAGGTCACCGACGTATCTCACAATTATTGAGAGTTTCAAAACGCTGATCTTCACTCATGAATGATTAATGTCGGTTTTTGAAAACCAAATGATATTTTGATTGTTGTCGCCATTAAACACCACTATTTTGGCGAAAGCGGTTTGGATCTTCAATGATTGGTCAAATTAAATAATTCACGATGACTTTCACAAAACGATTATCAAAATAACATTGAATAATTGTACGGTACTCAAACACTAGTCATGCAAACTTAACTAATCATAATACGCATGTCTGATGTGATGTCAAGCGTAGGATACAATATTTTTTTGCGTCTAGTGTGAGAGTGCCTTGCGAGTCAAGTGCTCAATTCAAGGTTATTTGAAGAATTAAATCGTATACAAACGTCTTTAGAAAACGAGAAATGTTTCTTTGAATGAAGTCACCATGAACAGTATATATTATTTCTTTCCATGTTACATGGACCAAGCGTTATTTCTTGATTGATAAAAAGTCATGTTATAAAGAAACAAATGTTTTTTAATGTAGACGTTACGAACATTATATTTCAGTTCACGTTTCATGTTTCGACTTTTACAACACCATTGATAACTGTCATTCTTCAGAAGACTTATAGCCAATTACACAAAATACCCATTGAATTTAACCGCCGTAAATTGATGTCATTCAACGGAACCAATGCAACAAATTCAGCTCCGTAAAATGGCGTCATCTTAAGGTGCCAATACACAATACCAGTCGACTTTTGTCAATCAACTAGTTTTCAGGGTTATATCTGAAATTTTAGGTTAGGAAACGCTTATTTTCCCATAAAAATAGTGTTTTAAGTTACATTGGAGTATTAAGGTATCATAAATGTGATCCATTCTTATAAATTATTAAAATAATTCGATTGTTGAGAAGAAAGTGGCCAGTCGACTGGCAAGCAACTAGAAGGTTTATTTATAAGTATTATTTGAATATTTTATAAAAATGAATGAAATTCATTTATAAATGACATTTCAGACATTCATATGAATGTATATTCATTCATAACACTCAATATCTTTCTTTATTTATTTAGTTTATTATTTTCTTTATTTAGTTTGCTTCCGCATCAAAAGCTGTTCGATTTTGGACTCACTGCTGGCGAACAAGAGTATCTTATGCCAGTAGTGCCATAGATCGAATGCACTAATATCTATAAAGTGTATATTCTGTACTGTTTTGTTTATGGCAAATAAAATTTATTCTTATTCTTATTCTAATAACATTCATAATACTCATAATATGACATTCATAATACTCTAATATCACTTATAATACTATTTTAAAGGAAAAATTAGCGTTTCTCTACCTGAATTAACCCTAAAAACTAGTCTACTGTCATCGTGTATTTGCACTTTTACATAGGTCAAATTCAATTCGATTCTAGTGCAAGTGGCACCCGAACAAATGTTATTTCTAATGGAGCCGCCTCATATCTCAGTTGATGTTTTGCTGTGACGTCACTGGCCATCTTTCGTCCGCCACTTCTGTCTGTGTTCCTTGCGCGCATCGGGCACCAGCTGCCCCCTCACCCCGCCTAGCACCTTGTCGGTGGCGGCCGACGCCAGAATGATGGGCGCCACGACGGTGGGCGGCAGCTGCCTCAGCACCCCCCCCACGGCACCCACCGCGCCCTTCGTCTCGTGTTCGGCGCTGGCCACGCGCATCAGAGTCTGCGCCGTTTCACCCAATCCCTGCCACAACACAATCAATCAATCAAACTCTTTATTCAACACATACAATTTATGTACATGAATGCGTCATTGAACATATAAAAAACATATAACATATAGGCATAGGCCAATATAATACAATCATCGTCTAGCATTATAAAATTCATCATAATTATAACAAACACAAAGTGACATTAAATTAAAAAGTAATATCCTGCCACAAAGTGATATTGAATTAATGATAATGATTGATGGTTGCTGATTATAGGATTGTATAGGGTGATCAAAACGTCCCTCCGTTTATATACAATTAAAAATTAAATACAATGGATCACTCAAGTACAAGGTAATTACTGTTTGCTATGAATTGTTTGTTGTATCTTATTCTCATCATTAATTATTTGTTGTATCTTATTTGTTTCTGTTATATCCTGTCTTGACGTTGTAATGCATAATATGATGTTCTCATGTGCTACTACAATAAAGTTTTTATTTATTTAGGTGATAATGTAACTGCACTACTATAGTACTTTTTTTCAATTTGGCGGATGAATCACCTGTTAACAAATGGGAAAACAAACGCATGGAGTCTCTCAACAATCATTTGCCATCCGCCTAATTAAAAAAAGATCTACTATATACTGTGCCTCTGACACTGTCTGAAATAAACACATCAAAAGAATGTTGCAAGTGTCCACATGAAGGGGATAATCTGTCAGATGGGTTTCTAACCATAATACAATATGCTACCACAAATAAATATCTGAATGTATTCCAAATGTATTTTACCGAAATAATTCGGGCCATAAACCAGAGTTGTCCATGATAAATTGTTGAGTGGTGGCTGGTTAGAAGAATAACACAAATTTACTGCTGAGAGACTTTATGAACACTGCATAACTTTTGAACATTTTGTAATTAAATTTAATGAAGCAATAAAAGGTTATTTATTGATTTAGATTGGTGATATAATAATGATCAGGGCCTGTTTCATAAAACGTATGAGTCACGTAATACAAGACAATCTCAGGGATGTCTCTTTTATTCAACTTCTCTCATGTAAAACGAAATTTTACGAGTTAATATCGCACAAATTAAAAGTGACAACTGAATGAACTGATTTACGTTTCATAATGAAATATGCCCAATCTTGCCCAAGTAAAAAATAATATTTCAACTAAATGAATCATAACAGTTCCACAAAACATAGTATTAGGGAGATAAAACTTTATAGATTGAAATCATCCAATATCACAACAACTCAACTGATATTAATAAAATTAATATCTAGTATGCTATTGAAGAAACCTACCTCTTTCACAAGCGATATAGCGGCTGAGACACCCTCTCTTATATCTGCTGGCTGATTGTAGCGATTTCTCTTGACATGTTTGGAGCTGCGAACACTCGGCCCAGGAGATACAACATCGAAGGCAGTCTCTGCCACGTACTAAGAAAACGATTATCACGCCATTAGAAGCATATGAATAATAAAATCTTACTGATAAACAATATATCAAAGATACTACATTCATCTGAAAATATATGAGGCAACGAAAGTATTTGTAGAGTGTATGAGAACAATGTGGAGTCACATAAAACATAGGTCACTTCAATTCAGCAGAAAATGATTTTGATGTTCATAGAATACAGCCAACGCTGTATTCGCTTTCTCTCATATATTTTACATGAGGGAAAGCTGATTATGATTATGAATAACAGATTCTGTAGTTGTATTTTAAACACAAATTGTGATTAGAATTTTCAAATTATTAACCAAACAAAACAATACACTATTTAGTGAAGAAAAAACAAAATGTTTGCAATACTTGAAAGTTGTAACAATACAATTTTCAAAGTAATTGTATGAATGAATCCTTTGACAAAATCAGAATAAGAGATGACGCATGGATTGAGGGAACTGATTTATAACCTACATTTATCATGTAGGTAACCTTGATAACCTTCAACATTAAATTGTAAGGAGAAGTTTTTTTGTAAAACAAACAAGTACTTCCATTTAAATTTATTCTGAAGAGTCAATAAATTTCTGAATATGTTTAGAGTAATCAGGGACAGTAGTACTTCATGAATAGAAGGAATTCAATTCACCTGTATTGCTTGTACTATTCTGGTGGTGATTTCTAAAGCTGCCATGGCTGTGGAGGTTGTGAATGAGTTGGCCCCTCTCTGCAGTCCACGTACTATTCTGCCGTCCTTCTGATACTGCTCAATCGGCAACCAAAACAAGTCCCTGATTCCCTGAGCTGAACAATTCAAAACATATTTTTAAAGCCTTAGAATAGAAATTCAATAGATAGCTCCCTATAACTGGGAAAAGAAGAACATAAAAATATTGATCTACTAGTGGATGCCACAGACAAAGTACTGTTTTAGCTTCATTATCTCCAGTATCATATCACATTTATAAAGAACAAATTTAATAACTCAGATTGGAGCAAAGAAACAAATTGTTGATAAACATAATGTTTTAGGAAAAAATGAAATAAATTTCCTGAGCAAATCCTAGAAAACTTGAAAGCTAAAAACAAAATTTTAAACAAACAAACAAAATTTAAAAGCAGGTATTCAAATGAAATAGGATGTTATTGCTATCTGCTTCAAAAAATTGGATACTGTAATGATATTTTTTAAGAGTGAATTTCAAGCATTAAAATTTACATCCATACCTAAAATAAAATCAATCTATGAGGTAATAAGATAGTTTCATGATAGTTAAATATATTGCAGTTCAATGTAAAAATGTACATGTATTATCACAATCTTGTTATTATTCTATTAAAAACTTTTCTGTTGCTAGAATATCAATGGTATCGCCTCATCCACTCGTGTAGGTCTTGTATTTCGAGGGCATTCCTGTTAATGTACAGAATTTCTGACTAAGTGACTATAAGTTATATGGAGTACCATTCTGTATTACCTAGCTGCACTAATGAGTTAATTGGTCCAACTCCTCCTAAAATAGCCGGTAATTGGTTCTTTTTGATATCTTGTAGCCATTCAGTCAGTACATAGGAGATCAATTTCTCGATACCCAACAACCTGCAAAGAATAAAAAAAGCTTTTATCACCATACATTCATTGATTTTCAAAGCAATACAACCTTTGAAAATAATAGCTAGAAAATTAAAGGGTAAAATTGATGGAAATTTGGAAATAAGATCTTGAAAAATGTTGGCGTTTCATTCACATCTTCAATTGCATCAATTGCCTTTTGACGGAAATAGGAATGGTGAATTTGTTTTCTAATGAAATCTAATTCAATAATTGTTCATCATAATTGTCAATTTTCAAATGAAGGTCCAACGCCCAACGATAATTATACCATATTTAATTAAAATTTATGGAAAATTGACATAGTTTGTAACAATTTTCTTCAATTTACCCAGTCTGATGATTGAGTCGAATCAGGCGTATTTCAGAGTTGGACAATTGACCGAGTCCCATGAGTAGACCAGCCCAAGGCCCGTGAGTCATGTCCACACGTTTTCCTTGGTAATCCAACCGAATACGGACTTCGGGTGTGAAATTAAACTCTCTGCAAAAACACAATATCGAATAAAAATATTAAAAATTTACAATGTTTACGTTTCAAAGTAATTAAGCCGAAAACACCAAATTCTTGAATCGAATAACGAAAATTCAATTTTCAACACAATTTATAACCACGAAAAACAATATCGAATTGAAAATATTAAAAATCTAACAAAGTGTATGTTTCAAAGTAATGAGGTTGGAAATATGAAGTACTTGAATTGAATAATGAAGATTGCATTTTCAGTACAATTTATAATCATGGAAATACATTACCTGAAGAATATTGGCGAAGATACGGCCGACTTTGCAGAATTGAGCTTTTCATTTGACTGTGAATGGTGAATGGGACTCTTTGATGGCTCCATGCCCATTACTGGTGGTTGAGAGCTCCGTGGACTTCTAACTGCTACCACATTACATTCTGAAAGAAAACAAACAATTATTGTGTGAAGAAAATATCGTTTGATGACAGAATAATCTACGCAAAAATTTGTATCATGATGAACAGTAAACGTCGTTCGTAATCAACGTTGTTTCAAGAATAATGCAAATATTATAGTTACTGCTAACATATTTTAATTTTCTGAAGTACAACACCAGGAAGAAAAGTTTATAACTGTAATGTAAGTTAAAAATTGTTTTCTACTTAGAAGTTTCTTAAAATTATTGTAATTTTCATTGTAAAGTCATTGTATAATCATTGTAATAGAGTAGTTCAATTTAAACAAAAATTTGAAACATACCTTCGTTTCTATTAGTTCCAGAGATCTCATTTACGAATGTGACAAGGAAAAGAAGTGCATCCTGGTCTATATTCAATCTGAGAGGAAGTAGGGAGACTTTCATCTTGCATTCCTGAACATCAACAGCAGGTTCCGGTCTTATATGCAATGCTCGGATTCGTACCTGAAAAAGTAAGTAAGTTATTGAGTGTTCAATATGAAATTATTCGATGCAAATTGGAAACGAAAGGTCAGAGGTGCGAATTAATTCTAATTGTGATTTTTTGATGAATTGTTGAAATATGAATCATTACATATTCAGAAAGCTTCAAGGCTCTGAAGAATTTGATGAAGAACAGTCCATTGAAAATTATAGAACAAACGTAATTGATAAGTAATAAAATACCAATTTGGTGAATTAATAAATTTGATAAATTGATAAGTCTCAAATGAATGAGAGATTTTAATATTTCATAACCAACCATATAAAACTTGTGAAGAGTGAAATATTTGAGGAACGAGTTATTACCATGTTAGCACTGGACTGCTTTGGACAATCAATGCTGGAGTACTGGTAAAGGAACTTATTCATTTCGGATGAAGCCAGCAGATCTCTGATTTCAAACTCTTGAATCAACAGCACCTGCCTAGAAGCGGTTTCAGCGTTTTTACTGAACACATCATACTGAAATCTGACCTGAAAAAATTAACAAATAGGAAAATTCATAAATAAGGAGACAATATGCCATCAAATAACATTGTTTTTCAAGTCTTGACTTGACAGAGAAGCTTTTGGTGATATTATTTGGTGATCAACCAAAAATAGAATGCATAAATAAGAATTTGATTGTGTACATTAGCCTTTAACGACATCAAATGATATGTATTTCAAATACAATAATCAAGTTTGTGTTATTCCAGTAAATTAAGAACGAGAATTCCTACGGCCAAACCGTTAGCCTGAGATTACAGTCTAAGATTAGAAAAAAATGTCTAATTATGGCCTATAAATATATTAGTTAAGTTTTAAAAATCAAAATTCACCATTAGTTTTAACTAAGTTTGAACTGTGGATTTATGGTTTCGACCACGTTAAACTACGTTTTGTTAGAATCAGTTTAAACGAAGATTGTGCATACGGACCTATGATGAAAATAATTTGGAATCATTTTCTACGTTGACAGGAATAATAGAATACCAAATTAAGATACATTTTTATTTTACACAGAACATATTGGTAGAGTATACTAACTTTATTTAGTTGCAGCTCCATGAGAACATCATGCTGTCTTCCTTTACCACCTCTATCCTGCCATCTCGTGGGAATATTGCATAGTTTCGGTGTAGTCCTGTGACCATAGTCGTGGATTCCATGCAGAGAGTTTCGGTGGGGAGAATAGCGTTGATGACCTTGACTGTCAGAGTTGAAGTTGACCTTGAATAGAAAAAAATAGATGTAAATGGAATACATTATACAAGAAGAGAAAATATTGAATGATTCAGTTTCAATAGAATTAATTCTACTGAAACTATAACAAAATACTAATAACAGAGTTGTTTGGAATTGAAAGAGTATTGTTTGATATTGAAAGAGTGCTGTTTGGTAAATATTGGGAACAAATAGGAAATAAAATATTTGAATGCAGTAAGCGGTTAAAATTTTCATCATGAGAATAATTTTGTTGCATTGTTTTTTCTGATCCAAGTCAATAAAAGCTGGTAGGCCTAAGCCGGGTCTAAGTTTGTCAAGGGCTGTTGAGCCATTGACAAACAAAAAACTCAATAAAAACGACTTTCATAAAGTTTTTCCTTCTCAACCAATACACGGTTGGAAGCCATCACTGAAAAATGAATAATATGATTGTTATAAGTCATCAATCTGTCAGCTATCAATTCATGGACGAAATTACTATTGTTTCAATGTTCACATATCATATAGGTATTTTCATTTGATTTGGCGGATGGCGAATAAATATTTCATTCAACATTTCTATGGTAACGGGTGATGTTTTGTTGAATTTTTTTTCAGAACATCACCCTTTACCATAGAAATGTTAAATGAACGTTATTCGACATCCGCCAAATTAAATTAATATACCTATACTAGCTTTGTATTTTTTTTCTAGTTGAAATGGTACTGTGAATGTTTTGAAATGGAAAACTTACCTCTTGGGGTCTGGAAGACGAGAAAGCAACATTGGTGCCATGAGCACTATTTCTTCTACCTGAATCACTTGTTCTGTCCCTGGAAAATATAAAAAAATTACTTCAGTAAGTATGAGCTATGGACAGAAAATTTCATATGTAACCTAACTCCATTCTATATAGTTAAAGTTCTCTGATGAATAGAAACGTTTTTACTAAAGAACGAATGAAACCAACTACTCATATCCCATACATATGAATAATTGTTTCTATGGGAAGATAGTTCCTAGTCGTTTTTTTCATATTGACGTTAAGACCACTTCCAAGGCGAATACTATTGCTAATTTACTTCTTTAATTCTTAACTCCTTTAATTCAATACATATCTTTGAATAATATGAGTTGATTTTAATTGGTTGCCTTAGATATTATTATAGAGATTTTTCTATAATGTATTTCTTAAAGTAACAAACTCACTCTATTCTACTCCATTTGTTCAGAACTTTTATAATATTAGTTAAACAGTTTCTGAATCACCTTTCGGCTATTGTGACATGTTTCTTAGCCTGTTCGGATCCAAAATCTTGTCCGCCATACATGTGCCAAATCAGTGTCATTTCTCTCAAACAGTAGCGGAGTATGGCCGGGGGGAAGGACGCGGGTGCTTTCAGTAGATCCGATTTGTGTGTTGGTTTCGAGAAATGATTGTCCACTATTCGGACTGTGGCGCCTGTCAGGTGTCTTACAATTGGCACTCCGTTTGGAGGCTGCAAAAAAGAAAATTGACGTAAATCAAAGACCGCCAACTGACGTTTTATTAAAAAATAATATACTATTATTATCAACAAATAATAGACTATTATTATTATTATTATTATTATTATTGGCGATAGAACTCCCTAGAGGAAGACGCTAAGTATTTAATGATTCGTGGTGAATGGTATTCATTTTTTCTTCTTTGCCCAGTATTCCTTCATCCTTTGCGAAAACCGCTGCTTCCTTTCTTCACTCCATAATTATTAATAATAATGACAATAGTAATCACGATTGATAATTTATAGCTTACTATAATTCTATCAATGCTTAATAGCCTATCAATAAGTAAATTGACAACTATATTATAGTCTGATGTTCTAATAAATATTGAAACGAATACACGCTTCATTACTGAATGGAGCCAGATGTTGTTTTTTGTGAACCATTCTTTACTTCATTACTGAAAGCCACAAGTCGCAATACTTATGCGGCCTCTTGAGAATAAAAAAATGTTTCTTTGGCTAACGCATGAAGCTTCATGCGGTAGAAAGCGAATGCTTGCTTTCTATCAAAATTCAACAAGTTAATTTAGATCTTCAAACTTATTAAACTATTATCAAGTCTGAAATATGACACAAAATGGTGGATTTCTCACTAGATTTGTGTAATTCAGTAATCATATTGAAAACATTCAACAACATCTTTATCAACATTTTTAATACTCAGTTTTCTAGTTTTAATATGAAATTTCTTAATTTAATACCAAGTTTCTAGTTAAAATATATATATTTTTTTCATTTGAAAGTTTTTTCGTACATGTAAATTCTATTTATTGTGATTGTTCTTTATTGGGAAGCAAAAATTATGGTTCTTTTCTTATGCACTCTATCTATCTAGCGTATGGCTTTTGTTGGTGGGGAGACCCGAAGGCTGTTCCACCTCGCCGTGTATAACCTAATTCCATTAGGTTGAAGTTCTATTTCACTTCGCAAAATGTTCACCAATTTTGAAAAAAAGTTACTCTAATTAATTAGATCATGAATGAATAGATAAATAAACAAATAAATAATGATTTGTTTCTCACAATAATTCCAGATCCGGCCAACGCTTCGCTGTCAACTATGTTCCAGTCTTTCATGCTGTCACTGCTATCGCTATCCTTGCTGTCGAGGTTGGGTGACCAGGCAGGCTCGCCGCCACCGCTCTCTTCATCGGCTCTTGCAATGCCCCCACCAACTCCTCTTTCGTCCGGAAAAAAGAACACTTGCACTCCGTTCGCGTTATTCTCATTTCCTGTTGCCAAGAAAAAATATAATATAGCAGGATCCTTTCAAATTGTCAGAAATCAGCTGTTTCAAAGAGCAATATCACAATATTATGGCAATATCACAATACTTAACCTACAAATTCTGAATCTCGCAGATTATTGAAAAGGTCTTTCAAAAATTTATTCTTTGAAAGGTATTCTTTAAGAAGGTATTTTAAAAACTTTAAAGGTCTTTAAGACTTTTAAGCCTCTTGATTATTGTGTCGAAATCACTGTTTAATTATTACCGATCAGCTGATTTCTGACAAGTTAAATGGATCGTGCTATAATAAATGCAATTCAATGTAGTCTTTATGCTTGCTATACGGGTTTTATTTAACTTTTCATTAACATTGTCAATCCAGGTACCTTAGCAAAATAAACCAGTTATAAATACAACACCACCAATATAATCACCGTAATTTCAAGATAAGTTCTCAAGACAAGTTATATTATGAGTTTTCAAATGTGAATAGCTTTGAGAATTTCATTAGTATTTACTAATTATATTATATTTGCAGTGCGAGTTGGTTGATACAAACTGCTCTCATGACGACCTCCTCAAAACCAACGACAAAGCCCTTCGGGTGGCTAAATTTTGGGAGCGAAATATATAGAAAAATAGAAGACTGGTGATCAAAGACACGGAAAGTAAAGTAAGTATTAGTGTTTACTAATTCCAAATCAAGCATTAAAATGCTAATCACGAACGAAAATTAAATATTCTGGTTTGTATACTGTGGGTCGAACAATTTATTCAATATAAAACATTTTTGAAGGTAGTGACACAAAATAATTGGTTGTTTGTTGTAAACAGATTTTTCGAATAAAAGCAAAAAATGCCTCAAATATTCAGCGTACTCAAGATAAATCTGAAATTCAAAATTGCTATAATGTTCCTACAGTGGTTGATAGAGATTGTAAAGAGTGATACATTGTGATGGCAAATATTGATATATCATTGATTTATGTTAAGAAACTACGAGCGAATTACAAGAGTTAACATAATTAGCGAGAGGTTAACATAACGCATAATTGATAAAAAGAAATAATATTGTTAAAAAGAATAGAAAATAGTTTGATAGAGATGAGTAATACCTGATCCACTGCCACTGCTTCCATGAATATCCTGCATGGCATCCTCCATTAGATTGTTGACTAGTTGCACAGCCGATTCGGACAGAGAGTCGCACTTCTCGTCATCCACGCTCTGATTGAATGTCTCCTCGGTCGACGACGCAGCCAGCTCTTCTTCTGCCAAATCACCGTCACACGCAAAGTAAGTAATCAACTGCGCCAGATAGCGCGCCGAGTCTGAACAAGTTCTAATGTGCACCACATTGTTCGACGCTCTCAGGTCGACCCGGGGACTGTCCGACAGACGCAGAGACAATTCGAACAGTCCGAAATCGAGCACGCACACGTAGTCCGTTCTCAGATCGACGTTATTGTGCAGTTTGTCGGACAGAAAGAGAGCGGCATCTTCGGCTATGAAGCGGAGCGCCGATGAACTGGTTTTGGCGGCTATATTGCTCGAGATACTCAAGTTTCCTAGAGTCACCATTGAGCGTAGTGACAGATTTAGTGGCCTACAACAAAAATAACACTTCATTACAGCTCAAAACGAATTGGAAACTGAAATATATTAAACATTATCAATACATCAATAATACACTTTTTATACCTATACTGTAACCATTAGTCGATAAGTGAATCTACTATTCTATTGCTGCTTGTGCTTGGTGCTGGATCAAAATAATATAAAGTTACGGTACGAATTTACTCAGTATACATCATTATTAAACACAATTATAACAGAAACTATATAAAATAATAATTCCGTGTAACCTGGCTGGCTCAGGTCTGGTGTCAGAGTTTTCAGGTCACTCCTGATCAGTTCAGGGTCTCTGACGTGACTTAACGACTGTTTTTAGGCAGCCGGGACCGACGGCTTAGCGTGTCCTCCGAAACACGAGGAGTGACTCGAGCTAAAATCTCACGGTCTGACCTGGGTTTGAACCCGGGACCTCTAGGTTACAAAGCCAGCACTTAACCCACTCGGCTATGGCCACAGAAACTATATGAATAAGCAAGAACTCTGAGAATACGCAAGAAGAAGCTTGGATAGATCTCAAAATGTAACTAACTTACTGTACAATGAGGAGAAATATGAATGAATAAACGATTAAAAATAGGTTCTAGAAGGAAAACGTTTCTTGAGTTATTGTCTTAAAAAGATCATGCAAAAACTAGAATAGATTCCATCTTTCTAATCAATAATCGTTATTGTAGTGAAATGGCAACATTTTTCATGTATTTTTATATGTTTTGTATTATTTAAGGGCCTCTTTATAATTATAATGTATTGTGGCTAAAAGGAAATCAATTTGGTTTGAATTGTTTTAATAATATATTATTAAACTTGGAATCAAGCTGGTCAATTCAAAATTCTAGACTAAAACAGGAGGACATTCAGCTCAGTGTACTAGTCACGCCTTAGTAGGGACAGGGACTGCAAACATGAGGACTCATGCTTGTATTGAAAAACAAAGAAGAAAACATTATGTTTATCTAATTTCTATTACAATCGATACACTCTAAATAAATTATGATGAATTCGATAAGTTTCTCAAAAATCAAGTCCTGGCAAAAACATATCAAGAATAACTTATACAAAACACAATGCTAAGCTTTCTTGATCTATACCGATTCACAACCAAACAGCAAATATAAAGTAAGATAGCAATTTGGATAGTTATATCCTTTAGTCACAAGCTGTCTGTTGCACCTAAAAACGTATCTACAGTGTCAATCGATAAAGTTAATTTTTACCTGTAATCGATTGCACAATCCCACAAATGTTGATGTAGCTCAGTAATGACTTGCATAGGATGGTGTCCTGGAACCGGATAATCCATTACTCCGAAGAAATCCAACAGCTGATTGAACCAGTTATGTTTGCTCTGTGTAACATTATGTCTCAGTGTTGTTCCTCTAATTCCACATGCAACTCTTACAACCTGCAACAAAATTCAAAGGTTTTAAATGCAGTACGATTACAACAAATAGAACAAAGATTTGAAACAATATGAATTAATTAAATAAAATCTTTCATGTTCTTGATAGGCTAAAAGGTACAATCTAGAATCAGCACTTGCCCATTTACAAATGAAATATGATACACGGTGAAAATAAGTTCATGATACATGTTTGAATACATGATGTCTGAATAAATGTTAGAATACATTGATTGATTATGTTTGAAATATAACATTGATTAACTTATTTGAGACTCACCTTCACTTTAGTATCCTTGACATGAGACCAAATAGCCAGTGTTATCATATCTTTGCTGACCGCTGAGCCTAGACCTACAGGTGAGGCGTTAGCCGATACAACAGCCCCGTTATCAGTCTTGTACAGAGTGGGACGTAAATGACTCGCCGGTGGTGTTTTGAATTCGGACAATAGCCTTGACAAGCCATCGTGGTCATCTGAGCAAGTCTCCCCTAAAATTTACAAAGGTGATAGTCTATGATTCCGTTTGATTTCAATGATACAGTGATTTGATTTATTTCCAGAATATAAAAGGTTGATTTCCACATATCGATTCAGTCTCAGTTATGCCATAGGCCCAGTGCTCAGTGATTCGTTGTCGTCATTAACGCATGCGCAGAACTAAATTGCAACTGAGCCTGAACTGATATGTGGAACCAACCTTAAAACAGAAAAAGTACCTTATAACTGAATAGATTAGATCAATTTTCTTAAGAAAATACAGAATATTTACTTGATGGGAATTAAAACTCAAAGTTCTACTGTTTGACCAGAAAAAGAACGTCCCTGGCGGAGTGATATCTAGACTGGCATGCTAGACTGGCTATTTCTCCAGTTCGCCAGGGACTTTCTTTCTCTGTTCAAACAGTAGTACAAATTGATCCTTTACTAACTGCTTTAATATGCTTTTGAAAAAGCCGTTGTGAAACTATAGTCAATTACCAATCCTAGAATTTTATTAACTTATATTAACATTAAAAATATTATCAATGACAATTCCACCTGCATAATACAATAATCGTGAACTAAAAATTACATTCGAGAATCGTAGTACAGTATCATAAGAAATACTTATTATGCGAATAGAGAAATTTGCAATTTATTATACAATTAATAAAACTTCAGCAAGATATTAACACCTAGATATAGAAAAATGGTTTCGATTGAAGTAACCAGAAATTCTCACCATTATGAAGTAGCTCAGCATGGTTTATCTGCAGACAAATGTAGCTGTTGTGTGTGAGATTTTGGTAGCCGCCTACTAGAAACAAATTCACTTCTTTGCAGCGAATTTCAATTTCCCCATGTCCTGTGACGTCCTGTACAGCAGAATTTCAGTTGAAAAATTACAGTTTGCTACGATAAAAATCAATCACATGAGAGAAAAGTAAGAATAAAATCACCAATAAAATAGACTCAGCATCATGTGCAACAGTATATTTTTATCAACGAACAACAGTTGTTCAAGGTAATTTAGGACGGCCATACACGTCACGGTATTCAGTAAATGTCGTCTGCTTTATTTAAAGAAAAGACCAGCGACCACATAATACAAAATTTGTATTATGTGGTCGCTGGTCTTTTCTTTAAATAAAGCAGACGACATTTACTGAAATGTGTGTATATATGTATTTTGTGGTCGCTGGAAAAGACCAAAACACACCAATCTATTTGATTGTAGAGTAGATGTGTTCAAGTACCACAGGTAAACCTTTGGTATACCGTAACGTACAAGGTCAGCCTAAGTAATAATTATTAGGTAACAATTGTCACATTAAATACAACTTTCAAAGGAAATCCTTACTGATATATGAAAAGATCAGCTGTACAGCTGATCTGTAATAGCTAATAACAAACTCTTTTATTCATTCACGTTTAATAAAGCCTAAGATTAGCCTACTAATTAAGGCCTCTCATTTCACTTACCTTGATATTCGTGAAGGCATTCAACTTCCCAAGTCCTACATTCAATGAAATAGTAATCCTATTTTGGGCCTTCCTGTTAGGCTTGCTGGTTTTCTTCTGTTTGTTGTGGTCCCATACATTATAATTTGTTTCATCATTATCCGAGTCCGAATCTGATTCTGAAAAATTGAAAAACAATGAAGCCATTTTTAAAACAATTATGACACATTAAAACTTGAGAAGATGTAGGCAGGCCTATCACATGATTGCAGTTTAAATATTATTCTCATCAACTGACTATATCACATTTATTATCCATATCTTATATTACTTTTCTGGGTGCTTTTTTTATTTCTACATTGTTCACCTACTGAAAACTCGGCTAATCAGCTCGGGACAGTTCAAACACCACCGCTTGCATTTATACTATCTTTGACAATCACTCTACCAATGTTCCCAATACATTTAATACGCTAGTAATCGACTACTTGACATTTATCAAAGCACATAATCATTAATCATTTCACAGTATTTATTCATTGAACAATCAGAATTATATTGGCAGTGCATACAGTATTAGAAATGGATTGAAAATTATTTGATGGTAGTCCAGTTGTATTAAAACTACACTGAGATCTCATCAAATAAATGTTTTCCCACGACAAGAAAATGAGAAGTAGGCTACATAAATAAACTTTTAAGGTATATTCAACATTTTTGAATTGATAAAATATGTCTACACACCATATTAAGTTCCAGATTTGCACTGAGAAATGAAGTACTTAGAAATAATTCCTAAAGAATATTCAAAATTTTTGAATAGATTTGTCAACTTTCTACACACCATATTGAGTTCCAGATTTGCACTGGGTGAAACAGGCATCGTGGTAGAGAGAAGGCAAAATATCACTTTGTCCAAGGTCACAGGAAGGCTCTCTAGGAGCTACAGGCTGCCATAATAATAAGTCAGAGTTGAACCTGATAACATAAAACATAGTGCATAAAACAAGCCATAAATTACTGATTGCAAGAAATATAGTTAACTTATAGGCTTGGGAACATCATTTGAATAATACGAA
This sequence comes from Laodelphax striatellus, assembly GCA_017141395.1. Lineage (NCBI taxonomy): Eukaryota > Metazoa > Arthropoda > Insecta > Hemiptera > Delphacidae > Laodelphax > Laodelphax striatellus. The sequence goes on from CM029534.1 coordinate 5,218,259, forward strand.
CTAAATTAATATCAAAATCAATTATTATTATTATGAACTTAACTTTAAATTAATATAGTTCATCACAGTTTATATAGCTTATTTAATATTTTAGAGTTTATTGGATCAAGAGGAAAGAAAAATAGGAGTTGACCCAAAACTTTTCCTGTTCCACAATTTTTTCAAATTTATTAATATCAATTTATTGATGTCATTATAATTTTTTATGTGGAAGCTATCGTTATTATTATTCACTCAGTGAGCCGTTCAATAAATGGCTCATGTTCTACTAGAATTATCTTCTATTAGAGAGCTTATGTTATGTTCTATCCATTTTAGAATTAACACAAAATGATAAGTAACATTCGTAAATGTAGAAATTAGATTTGAATCGTATTGTGAAATCCGTAGAGTGAAAAAACACCGCTGACAAACTCAATCTCATGCAGGTGATTTCTCTCACCTATTGTAAATGACTTCATACAAATGTTTGGATGGGAAATGAACGTTCAGGTGCGGAAGAGTTATTTCAAGTTTTGTTATTGTATTGCTGGATGCGATTTCAGTGAATTCGGAGATCTCTTCCTTGTTTCCAGGGATGATGAGTTCTTCTCCTTCACCTGTGAAACAAAATTAAAATTAAAGTTGTGAATGTGTCTTGATCCATGACGAACAGCGAAGTTAACACTACCAATTTCTCTGTAGAATAACGACATTTCAAGTATAATTTTAGTATAATGAACAAGAAAAACCTAATATCAACTTAAAATGATCTTTAAATGTAATTTATAAGATTTTGACAAAACATATTTGGTTACAAAGATATGGCCAAGCACACGAACATAGTCAAATTGAATTTGAAAAATTAGCTGGTCCTCAAATAGCAATTCAGGTACTATTATAAGCTAGTATCTTATGTAATAATCAGAATATGATCGTCCAGTGAGGTTTTCCAGCAGTGGCTGCTTTGCACTAATATAGTTGGATAAGTTATATAGGCTACTTATTGCTTATAGACTGAGATGATTCTGTTGATTAACATTCTTGAAAAACTATTATTGATTTCGAATATCGTTACAGTAGCAGACACAGAAGGGGCTATTGAATTGATTGATAAATAAAAAACAAACTTTTGTAATAGAACTTAGACTTAATAAAACATCTGATAGATATCGTGGTAGATAATAAAAAATGAAGAAATTCAAGGATATACAGTGACGAACTTACATTCAACATTATGAGGTGTGTCACTCTCATGAATGATTCTCTTTGAGCTGAAAGGTGACGGTTCTTTCAATGGTGTCTCAATCACTATGGAGTGACTCATAGGTGGCAAACTTTCTTGATCATTGTCTTCAACATCTTCAAGTTCGGATGGTTTTTGAACCGGATTGAATGTTAAAGTGATCCTGAAAAACATAATAACCCAATTTGTTTTTGTAATCTATTGAGTAATCTTTCAGTGTAGACTAGATAGTAATCTCTAGTCAGAAAATCCAAAAGCTGAGCTATGTTGTGTTCTGAGCAATTTACAAATTTGAATTTATTGAAACACATAACACAAAGATCAAAAATAAAACACAAAATATCAAGACACATCGAAAAAAGACAATAAAAAGCATTAAGTAGTTCATTTGTAGGAAATAGAAAGGGATTGAAATCTCTTTCAACTATAATGGTTACGCAAGTAAATGTACTAAGAAGGCTTTCGAATACATATCAAAAATTTAGGTAGGAGAAAAAAGATGAAATAGTAGGAGGAGATATGATAAAAACTGGAGAATTCTTAAGCACGTCTCTTTTCATACAGTTCTTCATTCAATGTATCAATTTACCTTGGTAAACTTGGTTTTTCGCCAGCTCCAGGTATATTACTATTAGAGTCAAGTACGCTTGCTTGAGCAAATTGAGTAGGTCTGCTATTATCGCCTTCCTGAAATTAGAATAAATACAGAGATTTCATGAGTAAATCGATTTCAACTTTAATCAGTCAACTAACGTTTATTAACAATATTTTGCGTGAAATATCGATAAATTAAAAGCACAAGCTACTTTCTATCACAATATTCAATCTCACATGCAATTTGTTAAAATTAGGATTTATAATTTCCCATTTTTTCATACGATAGGGGCACCATATCATGAATAGTAGGGAATTCCAGCACGAAAACGAACTTACGATTGTTAATACTTAATATTAAATAGGGTAAATATTGAAAGGAACGGTATCTGCAATCAGTTTTACATTAGATTACTGCAAACTGTTCTGTAAGATACACAAATACAGCTAAAGCACACAAAACACTTGAGGAATACTGCCAGATGCAACATAAATACTATTCAATTGGAGGGTTGGCAACACTGGTTGCAGTTGAAAAGTCAAAGTTATAATGTGCTCTCGATAAATTTGTTTATTTCTATTTAATATAGCTTTCTGAGTTGATTAAGTGTGTTTGAAAGGAGCTACTAACATCACACTTCACGACGGACTACGTTAGACTTTTTTCGCGACGGTTTCTCGTGAGTAACTAACAGCTTCTGATCGCTATAACCCCACTGAGCTTCAAGTCATTGTATTCAGCCATTATTTTCGGCTGCCTAAAGTAATACGACATTTCAGAAGAATTGAACTTTGTACTCAGGTGGTACAACTATTAAATCGCAAATTGACCTTTGCAAGAATGATGGAAACAGTGGATGAGCTTGCCTGCTGTATATATTTGCAGTCGCATGTCTCCATCTAGGAGTGATTCCTAGAACTAGAGAATCAATCGTCAATTGAACGTATACATCGTTCTCTTTTATCTGTTATCATATTTGAGCCGATCATGCTTAGAGTTATCTTATCAATTGAAGAGTTCGAAAGGAAAAGTGACTAGTGTTATCAATTATTGTTTTGTTTTGCTTTAGACAGCTGAGTGCTTTATCACAGTGTGAGAATAAATAAATCAGAAACTCCTTCCTATCATTCTTCCCAGATTTGATACCTTTCAATTTCAGGAGCTTCCTTATTGTTCCAGCCTTGATAGCTCTCTGGGCGCCTCCATATATTCCTGTCTTTCCTATCCCTTAGAGAACATAATAATCAGCTAATAGATTTTCAGAAAGATTTTTCCGAGCATGCTTATTGGTTGGTGAATAATAAATTTTACAATTATATTCACAATGGATGCTGAGAGTATGAAACAAATGCTTCGAACTTTTAAAGATGAGCTGAGGAAAGATTTAAGTGAGGAATTAACGGCCAAACTCACAACTCTATCAAAAGAAATCAGAGATGAAATAAAAGTTCAAACAAGCAATCTGAAAGAAGAAGTAAGTAAACAGGGAGATAGAATTCGTCAATTAGAAAAAGAAGTTAGAAAGAGGAATATTATTATTCACGGTGTTGAAGATGATAAGAACGAGAACACAGAAAAATTTGCTTTTGGATTTATCAGATCTAAACTTGGAGTGGATATAAACGATTGTGAATTGGACTTTGCCGAAAGAATTGGATTATTCAAATCAAATTCAAACAGACCTATTATTATTGGTCTCACCACATGTAGGCGTAAGGCTGAGATTCTTAGCAAGAGGACGCTATTGAAGGGCAGCAATATTTACTTAGCTGAGGATTATCCCAAGGAAGTCCAGGAAATCAGGAAAAATTTGAGAGTTGAAATGATTTCAGCTAGGAAGGAAGGAAAGTATGCAATCCTGAAGTACGACAAACTGATTGTTCTGGAAAAGGAAAAGAGCAGAAGAAAGCGAGAACTGAGCAGTTCGCCGCAGAGCACAATCCATGCAAATAAAAGACATCAGCAAATATCGAATGCAGAGAAAGCTGAAGAATTGAAGAAGGGTCCACTGGAAGACAAGAAAAAAGAAAAAAGTCAGTCAAACGTCCAATGACTGAATGAAAAAACATTTAATGTTGCATTTTGGAATATTAACGGTCTGAATAACTTGAATAGAAATAATTTTTGTTTTGATATTGATATTTTATTTATATGTGAAACCTTGTCAAGTTTATCTTATTTTCCTATGTCAGCTGAGTGGTCTGATTATGTTCCATATTGCGTTGAAGCGGTCAGGGAAAAAAGCATGGGCAGAGCTAGTGGAGGTTTACTAGCTCTTGTAAATAAAAGCATCCAGAATGTCAAGCTATTAATCTCCTGTGAATGGTGGATCTTCTTACATTTATGTTTGAATGGATTACCTATTATAATTGGAATGATCTATAGGAGACCTTCTTCTGATTGTGCTGAATTTCTAAATCTCCTGTCATCAGATATATTGGATTTACAGATGAGATACAGTGAAAGCAGGATAATAATTGGCGGAGACTTCAATTGCCGTGTAGGTGATGAAAACCAGCTGGAAGCAGATATTTTCGAATCTACAAATTTGTATGATATGAGAGAATCACAGGATGGAGTTTTGAATGATCATGGCAAGAGGCTCCTAATGACAATGGAGGACAATGGATTCATTTTAATTAATGGAAGAGCACCCAGTGATAGACCTGGCAAGTTTACTTATGTTGGTTCAGTTGGGAGGAGTGTAATTGATCTAGTATGGTGTAACGTGGCTACAGTAGAAACGATCTCTGACCTACAAGTAATGGAATGTGAGACTCTGTCAGATCACTTCCCAGTAATTCTCAAACTGAGTAAGATGGAGGCTTTATCGCGGATTAATAGGATTGCACCCAATAGAATGACAAAAATATTCTACAACCCTGCTTTGTCCTTTTATTTTCACCAAAAGATGATGTTCAGCAACAAATTAGAAATAGATTTCTCACAGACTACTGTTGATGAACAGTATCAGAATCTATGTAATGCAGTATATGACGCAGCAGAGCAAGTGGGCATGAAGAGAGAATTTTCTACAACTAGGACGAACAGAATTTCAAAGCCCTGGTTCGATGAGGACTGTTCTAACACAAAGAGAAACTTTGGATTAGCTCTTAGAGCTTGCAGAAGGACAGGATTCACAGACGAAAATACCAAGAACTATCTTGTGGCTAAACAACTGTACAGAAGCACTTGCAAAAGAAAGAAAGCAATCTATTTTAAGGAGGCACGTGACCGCCTGAGTAATTCAATGAATTCTGCTACTTTTTGGAGAGAGATTAGTAAATTTAGAACAAGGTCTTGTTTTGTGAATCCAATTGCAATGAATGAATGGTTTGATTTTTTGAGAAACATTTACCCACTTAGATGCTATGATGATGTTGTATTCCACGGTGTTACACACTTCCAAATGGATGCATATATTGAGTCTGATGAGATATTGCACTGCATTAGTAGAAGCAGAAAAGGAAAATCCCCTGGACCAGACTTGATTCCCAATGATCTTTACAAGGACTTCCCACCAAATTGGATCCTATACATTCAAGTTATGTTTAATAAGATTATGGACCGTGAAGAATTACCCACAGCCTGGTCACAAATGTTGATTAGCTTGCTTCACAAGAAGGGAGAAACATGCGACCCTAAAAATTACAGGTCAATTGCTCTGGTTAACTGTTTAACAAAATTGTTTACATCTATTATTAATGCCAGAATCGAATTGTGGGCTGAAAGCCTTGACCTCATACCTGAAACACAAGCAGGATTTAGAAAGGGAAGAGGATGTCTTGATAATGTCTATGTATGCTTGTCAGCAGTACAGCTCCAACTGCGGCTGCCAAAGAGAAGAGTATATGCTGTTGTGGTCGATTTCCAGAGAGCATTCGATTCAATTTCACATAGTTTGTTGTGGGAAAAACTGTTCAAATTTGGTGTGAGTGCAAAACTTCTAAGAATCATACAGAGACTGTACAAACTTGCCTCTCTAAAAGTGAAAATACAAAATGAACTCTCAAATGAAATTGAAATAACTGAAGGGGTACTTCAGGGAGAAACACTGAGTCCTCTCCTGTTCATCCTTTTCTTGGCTGATATTGAAGAGTTCTTCCATGCTAGGGGGCTCTCCGGAGTAGCAATAGATGGGGCAACTGATTTGATGCTCCTGTTGTATGCTGATGACTTGATACTGTTCGCCCACTCTCCAGTTGATCTTCAGAGAAAGCTTAATGCACTTGATGAATATTGTAGAATTAACAGGCTGAAGATAAATGAGAAGAAGACTAAGATATTACCATTCAGCAGAGGTGGACGAATACCCAGAATTGTTGAAGGATTCTCACTTTCTAATGGTAGGAAGTTGGAAATTGTTAAATCCTGTGTTTATCTTGGATCCACCATCTCCAGCTCTTCTTTTGGAAGTCTGTCTCTCAGGGAGTCCATACGTAAAGCAAAGCTAGCTGCTGGTTCAACGGTCTCAACATTGGCAAAATCAAAAACAAACTCTATTGCCTGCATCAAGAAGTTATTTATGGCAATGGTGAAGTCAGTACTGCTATATGGTGCTCACATATGGGGATTAAGACACCTGGAGGAGTTTGAAACAGTGCAGACTGGCTTTTACAGGAGGATTTTCCATCTACCTCAGTGCACTCCAAATGCTGCATTGCGCATGGAGGTTGGAGAAGTTTGCCTCTCATATCTGATTTTTGCTGCAGCTATCAACTGGGTCATACGGATTTTTAAAATGAATAGTGGACGCCTTCCAAGGATTTGTTTCACTAGACAAGTTGAGTTGATAAGACTGGGTGCAGAGGACCACAGATACAACTGGGCAGCACAATTAATGTTGCTACTGGACAGAGTTAATAGAAGAGAACTTATCTTCAGTAGTGATGTCAGAGAATGGCAGAGAAACAAAAAGATCATCCTGCAAGACTTCAAGATGTGGCTCATCTCTCAAGATCTTGAGAAGTGCAATGGATCAGCTTCCCTCCTCTTTGAAATTCCAAGAGCAATTGCTGATGATGTTGGAGCTGGTCTCTTTGGCCTCAATCTGCCTTTCCATTGTATAAGGTTGCTGGTGCAACTGCGACTTGCTACAAGAAGACAATTCAACCTTACAAGCAGAGGGAACATCCATAAAGTCAGAGCCGATCAGCTCTGTTCAATGTGCAACCTGCAGCGGTTGGAGACGGTCGAGCATGTGTTGCAGGAGTGCCCACAGTATGCAGCCCCACGATCATGGCTTACCAGAGGAGTGCCGGCTTTTCAACAAGAAAATTTGAACATTGTGATCTGCAGCTACAACACATTAACAACGCCAGAATTGAAGATGTTCTCATCGTTTGTGGAGCAGTGCCTAAAAATCCGGTCTTTTTGTTTGAATGAGTAAAGGTTCTATTAGTGAGAGACTGACATTGATAATTTGCCTTCACATAAATATTGTACTGTATTTTGTTTTTATATCAATAATGTATTTTATTTGAATTTTGTAAATGCCAACCTGCTATAGGATAACTGATTCCTGAAAAGCAATAATAAATAATAAATAAATAAAAATACTATTCAATTGGGATTTCGAACTCAAGAAACAAGGCTAAAATTATGAGATAGATTCTGCAATTATTCATTCCTTCACTATTGTACAATATATAAATCATACCTGGAAGAAAGCCTTGATTTCTTTGCACTGTAAACTGTACTGATCCACTGGATTTCGACTATCTTTAGCAGTGTTAAAAAGTACATCTGTCAAGTTGAAAATGAAAATATCTTTTCGAACAGAGCGTTTCCACCAAGGTGGCCTTGAAAAATCACTTATTGGCCTGAGATCAGCAATAGGAATCCTGAAAACGGAATGGATGAAAAATTTGAATTAATTCTGTAAGGTACAAGCTAGCATACAAATGCATTACAAAGAAATTGATCAAAAGACAGTTACATTTTTAAAATATCAACTTGAATGTTAAATTCTCATTGGATTAAATATCATAGACAGTTGACATTTAGTTCAAAAATTAGGTATTACAAAAAATCATGGCTATGCCTATTCATAGCTACGAAGGTGGTACCTATTCCAACCGTTTTATGAATAATTTACAATTACTTACAGAACGGAAATTATATCAAACTATACAATACACCTTCATCTCAGTGGACAGGAAGTGAGGATGCCAATATTTTCAGGCAATAGTGATTTTAAAACAAAATTCAATATTATTGAACAATAATGTACTTGTTAATAAATTCCATAATTTAAAAAATTCTCAACTACGACAAATTGGTTTATTAAATCTCTCTCCACGATGCTCAAATACTGTAGAAATAGCTTTCAAAGAGGAAGATTTCATCAATTCATAGACAGGCAGTAAAAAGTAAAACAAGACTTTAGAATGAATATTTTATTGAGTAGAAGTAGAATAATACATTAATTTATTGTGAGTTGAAAAATGTAATTTATACGAGGTGGCAAAGTATGTTGCTGGTCATTCTACTCACCTTAACTTAATGACAGCATAAGGAGATTTGATTTTCAATTCAGTTTTGCTATCTTGACAAACTTGACTTTCAACTGTAGAATGGTATATGCTTGACTGTTCATTCTAAAAAAAATAGATGAAATTATGATCATGGAATTATTTATTTATCGTTACATGTCATAACTTAATTGGATTATTATTATTATTACAACCAATATTATATTATTTGTCATAATTTGTTTGCTTTTTTATTTAGGTGAATACCTTTTTCAAGGTCGTGATTAGCAATAGGAGGTAAATTATCGTTTCAATAGAAAATTATCGAAAAGTTGCACGAAAATCCTATGAAATTTAACCAACGTAAAATGACGTCATTGCATTGACGTCAGGTTCGTTCATTGGTTCCATCAGATGACATTATTTTACGGCTCTTAATCATAAAAAGAAAAAATTGTCATTGCAAGACCACAGACAAAATTTCAACACATTTTTCATTTTCTTTCAACAAATATAAAAATAATTTCAAAAAGTACTTACAGATAAGCTATTGGAGAGTCCTGAGTTGGCTTTCCTCTTGGTTGGTTTACAAAGAGATCGGGGATTCAAAATTGCCGTTATCCGGTCAACAATTGAGATATCAACTTCTAGCCAACATTGCTGAATGGTAACACTGAAACATCAACATGACGTTCATCAATATTCATTCAATTTGACCAACATACCCATACAACACCAGTGATAAACTATCGATACTTAGTGTACTTCATTAGGTTATTTTTTTAAACAATTTTTTATAAATCCATAAAATATTTTTAAATAAATAAATCTATTTTACACAAAAATTTAATTTTTTATTTAATAAAAATGTCACTTACTTGATTTCAGTGTGAGGTATCCTTGGGTGATTGGTCCGTGTGGTCTTTTCTATTCTTTTCAGATGAAACCAGATGTCCGGTTGCGAGGAGAATGCAGCAACCGGTTGGGGATCGCCCTCCCTCCCATTCGGGCGCATAAATTTCAACAGTTCAACATACTCAACGTTGGAAACTACCTGGGCGGCAGTTTTCTCAATAAGGCATTCTAATAATTCTACACTAGCAGCGGTTATCACAGCACTTAATAGTTTGCTAGAAGGCGACGTTTTCTCATCACCTTCTATTATCACAGGCGAAGCCAATAATCTGAAATCGCACAAAACAAGTTTAATAGAACACTAATTTTAAACTTTAAAAGTGAAAAACATAAATACGCAAGTCAAATTTTAGTATTATAAAGACCAGTAGAAAGAAGAATGGATCTCCAACATTGGAATATAAATAGATAGAAAAATATATAGTACTGTATCATCATCATTATCGATATCATACAAGGTTCATATGGGCCTCACAATAACACAATAAGAAAATATATTCAACTTGAATTTCAAGAGATATCTGCAGTAAAGAGAACATACAACTGCAGTAAAGTAAAAGTAAAGTAAAGTAAAGATATCTGCAGTAAAGAGAGAATACAACTTGTATTCGGTGAAGTGATTAAAGAATAAAATAATGAAATGTTTTACCACGACTTTACACAATACAAGTCAGAAAAAACTGGAGCAGGAAAACTCCTATTAAATTTACAACTATAAAATATTATGTGTATTTATTTATAATATAGGTGTAGGTATATATAGGTATTTTAGGTATATTAAATGACCTATATTTTAGGTTTAGTGAACTAGGACTTTTCAACATTCAAATTGCACAATTTCAGTTATATTTCAACAAAAATCCAAAAGTCAATATTAGTCGGAATTTTTGAAATAATGATTTGGCCCATCTTCGTTTGAGTTTCAAAAGACCTTAGTTTAAAGTGTGGATCTACAGTTTGAATGAAGATTTGTTAAATAGTAGTTAATAAAAATAAGTAGTTAATTCGTAAGTCTAACGAAGATTGAGTTTAACGACGTCTAATAAGATAATAGATAAGATAAGATAATAGGGCCTTATAAGATAAATGAGAAAAAATATTACTTGAGCACCAGAAAATTCATTGGCCTACCTCAAGTGGTTAACTCCACAAGCATCAACAAACACTTTGTTGATGTGATCGATATCTCGATTGCTATATCCCGAAAAAGCGAGCTGGTCGATCTTTTCGAAAAACGTTTCAGCCATTTTCGACATTTCCGCTACCGAACTTGGAGCCAGGAGTCCAGTTTCGGGCGAACTTGTCATGACATCTTCGTGGAGAATGACCAAAGACAAGTTTCCAAGAGAAATGTGAAATGTACTGACATCTGCATTTGGATCTGAGTCACCGGGAGACATATCTGAAATATTATAATATTTTGCTAGTTTAGTAATCTAGTACTGTATACTCATTTCAACAGTAGTTTGAAATAATCGAAGCAATATATTGCACACAAATACCAATAAGGTATGAAAAATTCACAATTCCATTCCAAATCTCAATTAATTGTTAATAACAAGTTTTATTAGTAGCGTAACGTTTGCAAAGAGTTTGAATACAGACTTATTGTTGAATTCAAGTTATATTCTTTACTTCAATAAGTCAATATTCGAGATATACTGACTGCAAAAACAACGAAAATTTCCACATTAACACTCAGTTTATGAACAATAAACGTTGAATTTGAATGCTTTCCTTCTTATAATTAATGCATAGAATCGGATGACTTATTGCTATCCAAAATATTGAACCGTGCACCGTGCTCATGGAATTGTGAAAGTAGTTTCAAATGGTCATACAGCAAAAATAAAACATAGAATCAAAAATATTAAATTTTCTGTGTAGTATTGAAGGTGACATTGTGGTAATTACCATACTGAATAAAAAGAGATTGACTGTTTAACAGAGCAATGGTGTAAGAACCGAAACCGGTATCTCGTTCGATCTTGGAACCGTTGGATTATCAGACAGGCGCTTATCGCCCTCGGCTACGGACCACTCCGTTGTTTTAATGAATTTGTGGGTTTGACAACTTCAAGTTTTTTATTCACTAAAAATAGTAAATTAATAGTAGAAACATTCTACATTACATATTAATTAAAATAACCACAGTATATTGGTATCCCGTTGAACCAACAATATTGACATTATTTCAACAACCGAAACCGGTATCTCGTTAGTTTAATAAATATGTTAAGGTGGGATTTCGTTACTGCGGCCTCGCAGCCGAACCCGACACGACCAGCCAAGATGGCGGACAAATTCGCAGTCTGGGCACCCCAGAAGGCCATGGCCCAGCGGGTGTATACATGGTGCAACAGATCTCGTTCAAAACTTATTCAGATATTGTAATTCGCCGGTTTAAAGCCCTTTAATAACTCATTATTGTTCAATTCGATGTTATCAATTTGATTTGATAACGGCCTTCGAAGGCAGTGGGGTGCCCAGACTGCGAATTTGTCCGCCATCTTGGCTGGTCGTGTCGGGATCGGCTGCGGAGCCGCAGTAACGAAATCCCACCTTTAGTGAACCGTGAAACATGAATGGGTGACCGACACATCCCAGTAGTAAGGATTGCTTCATCATTAAGAAGCCAATATTTAAAAAATAATAAATACATGGTTCAGGTCACTTCTAGTCTTTTTTTCACTCAATACTTATATCTACCATAACTTCCCACTACTCAAGACAGAGTTTATAGGAATTTTTACAATGTGGCATCTTCAGTTATAACTAACAATACAAAATGATAGAGAAAAGCTATGTTGCATTACCTTTTCTTTTACTTTTACTTCTTGAGTGTGTTGTATGCGATTGAGCACTGTAGACATCACTTTGAGATTTACTGAAAAAAAGTATGGAAAGAAATATTATTTATTTATTCAAGGAAGTAAGATTTACTCATATGATGAAAACACAGACACAAGCCAAACGTTCTTCTAATTTTGGTGATTATTTCAAATGTAGGTTATGTTTACATTCGCTATAAATCATAAATTTCCACTTCCAAAGCTAAAAACAATGAGTTATAAATTTAGAATTTGAAAAGGTCTATATAAAAGCTCAAAAGCACCAAAAATATAAATAAAGTTATTTCGAAATGATTTATTAGAGATAAAAGAAAAACAAAATTATACCATAAACAAATTATCCAAGATTTTCACTTGAGATTATCTGAAATTAATGTTTCTTGCACAAGATAACTTACCTCATATATGTGCTGCTACTAACAGTTGACGTGATTGATCCATCCAAGCTTGTCGCTTCAGAGAAGACACTATCGCTGTAATTTTTGCCACTGGCTCTCATGCCTCTCGCTGGATGAAATTCCTCGTCACTGTCATCTGAGGAAAAAGGACATCCGATATAAATATGACACCCTTCACTTTGAAACCATGAACCATAAATTTTCCAACAATGTTCAACAACGTTTATAGAGAATGAAGAATTTCTCCAAAATGAAATTACCTACTGTAAAAACAACTGTACAAGAACAGTATAGCTTATTATTGTTTTTCATTATTGTAATTATTTTTTTATTAGAGGCGATATGCTTTTTCAAGACGAAATATCTACGATTATAGATTTATTTCACACGTTTGTGGACAACCTGTATATCTTCTATGCAGGGTGAAAAATTAATCAACTGTAAATTAATGAATTAGAGAATACAGATTTGTCGACAAATCCATCATGAAGAGATCTATGCACAGAGAGATAAAAATAATCAACTGGAAATTAATGTATTAGAGAGAAAATAATCCTCACCATCAACTGAGGCTGTTGACCAGCCTTGCATGGTGTGCAGCCCTTTGCTTTCTCGCGGCGGTCCCTTTGTGTCAGGATTAAGTAGATGCATCAACTGTTGTTCTATTCTTTCGTAGTCGTGTTGTTCCATGCGTTTGCTCGATCTTGGGCGACACATTACATTGCTGAAAGATAGAAAAGAGTTGAATCCAAGAAAATCAAAGATTTTTCAATCCACTTTCATTTATTATCGATTCGACTAAAAAGAAATAATACTTGAATGAGAACAAGCGCAAAACAGAAAAAAATCAATATCCACTTGAAATACCGCCTCAATTTATTAATTATTATTAATAATAACTTGATTATTATCATGGACAAGAAATTCCTATGAAAGTGTGTGAAAGTACATAACCTTGTTTTGGACAGCATCAAGTTCATCTAAAATCTGAAAAGAAATAGTACAGGCTCAGCCTAGATTTTCTCTCCCAGATTATAATATTATGAAGTTGCGATGAATAAATAAAATAAAATAATGAAATTCACATTCATTCATAAGCAAGCCACAATCTATTTGCTTTATATACATGGCAATAATATTATAAAGATTTCTGAGATTCAACATATAGAAAAAAGTTGATTGTATATCACCTGTTATCTTGAGTGCTGGGAGATGCAAACCCTGCCATCAATTCCATCAAGAGGTGGATTTGTCTTGGAGATGAGAAAACAGTCAATGATCCGAGATTTAATTCGAACTCAACCTGTAACAAATTGAGGGAAAAATAAACAATGCAAATTCAACAACTATTGCTTATTTGAATGAGGACATTTGATGGGAATTGAAGAAACCCCCAATTAAATTTGACCTCATATTCTCATCAAATTGATTGATTTGACCTCATAAGCTCAACATTGTCATGAAATTTTTCAGACCCACAGAAAATTTTGATGAAGATAGCTGTTCCAGGATCTATTACTTCTCATATTCCTTGAAATAATTCAAAGAAATTAATAATTTAGCATCAATTAATAGCAAAATTCGATTATTCGAACATTACACATGTACTAAATAATAAAAAATGATGAAAATGTTACCTTGGGTCCCTGAATGTTTTCTCCTTGCTTCAATTTTATCCTAACCTCTTGTCTTCCATTCAACTTCCCGAATAAAACTGGATTGATTGGTTCGTTTTTTAGACTCTTTGGATCATTCTGAGAACCAGTCATCTCATCTTCATTGGGCTGGAAAAATAAATAGAATTAATATTATAATATATATAATGACCATTTGCAATTTAAACTTCATATAAATTGTATCCAAAATAGGATAGAGGAGAATAGAACTTAAATGTATACATCTTGTGCAACTTAAACTTTAGTTTGCCAAGCTATGTACCCAAACAATGATGCCAAAACTCAAGCAATGCAATTATATATATTCAAATAGATTTTTAAGCAAGATGACAAAATTCAGTAGAATGTTACATGATAAATTCAAAATCCTCTGACATTTCATAATACGCTGGTAGGTAGTTCAGCAATTGTTAAGATCACTACACACCACTTGTTGACCTGAATAAGCAACCTATTCTAATAGATGCATCAACTATGAAAAACGTACCATAAGAATACGAATTGGGAAGAATAAAGGGGTTTCTTTTCTCTCGACACAATAAAACATCAAATTTACTCATTCAACAGACATAATACTAAGGAATGCATAGTCCGGGGAGTCCGATCTCACAAGGTGTCTATATCTATTTTGTCTATATAGTCCGGTGTCACAAGGTGTTAATATCTATTATGTGTGAATTGAATTTATTTATTGAAACACAATTTCACATTCTCACATAACAGAAATATGTGTCAATATCTATATCTATTAATTATCTTTAGATGAACTGAGAAACTTGAATAGTAGCACATTTGATTTCTCACCTTTATTAGAGATCTAGACATAGTGCGACTGTCAGCCGGAAATTCATCAGTGTATATTGTGACACCTTCACAATGGAATTTACTGGCTGAAAATGCAGAGTTTTGTAATACTCTTTCTCCTTCAGGAACATTAGCGGCATCCATATTGAACCCGGCTTCATCACAGTAATCGATGCTGTTAACAAGAAAAAACAACAACTAAGATTAAAAAAAGTCATTTCAAGAAAAATTATTGTAGAAGAGAAAATAGTTTTGTATGGAGAATTACAAACACTTCAAGTAATATTTGATGCAAAAACACATGAACGAAAATTGAGAACAGGTAAAGAGACGAGAACTCAAATTCATTTTCAAAGAATCAACATAGAGAAAGAATAGGAGATCTGGAGCATATAACTACTCCTATTCTTTCTCTATGGTATTAGTCTCAATAATTGAAGGTTCCACATTTTTTATAGTAGGCAGGGAATATCAAACAGTTCAAATATTGTAGGCTACTTACTTTCTCACTCTTATCTCCAACCCCACTCCTGTTCGGCTGTCTTTATGCATGTATTCCACACGGAGTAAAGCATCAGTAAACTTCACCTTAACTCTAGTTAAAACTGAAACAAATAATATATTATATTACAAACGAAATTTTGAAACTTGAAATTTTTCCACTGTTTAATCAGCTCACTATGTGGATATGAAAGTTTGAGAGAATTTAAATTATATCTTGATTCAGAAAAAAACTGTTGAAGGAAATAATAACATGATCATAAATAATAAAACTAGAAATTATAACAAATATTGTGAATTTTAAAAAAGTGTACATTTTTTGAAAAGTTTCTTGTTGATTACAATGTAGTAAATATGTTTCGCGGTCAGCGGCTATCACTAAAAATATTTTCGATTAGATTAGAAAATGAACACCATGATGAGAGTTGACAACTTACTGGAGTCAATAGCTTGAGCAAACTTTTCAATTCCTTCAAGCGGATTGCTCTGATCCGATTCCTTTGTTTCTTCCATGCATTCAGCTGCCATTTGCATGCTACTAGTGGAAACCATTGAGCTCCACATTGAATCGAACATTGACGCACCTATGCAACACAAAATAGAATTTAACACAAAATGCGGAGTAATAGTACAGAAAAAAAATTGTTCAATGTTTTAGCCTATAACTCCTTTCTAGAGAAAATAATTACATTCTTATCACATTAACTTTTGCATTGATTTTTTTTCAACAAGAATATGTTTTTAAATAAACTACTTTGTGTCTATTCATGATTATATTTTTCATTAAGTGGACTATAATATAGTTCACTCCCCATTAAAGAATTATCAAGAACAAACAAATCTAGGTTCCGAACAGTATCACATAGGTTTCGAATCAATTAGTGAGTGTCAAGAAATGGGATGCATTAGGTAAACTTGTTACATCAACTAAAAACTTAAAATTTCAAAATTAACACTTGCATCAGAGATATTGTGGAACTTCTCCATAGTAGGTAAGAAAGAAAAACAATTTTGTCTATTCCACATAACATTTTTGTTTTTCTTTCTTACCTATTATAATTTCAAGCTCATTTGGGTGAAAAGATTATATAAAAGGTTTGATCTATAACAGATTAGTCATTCATGGTATGCTCTAGCGTCTAGTTTGAAAAATATTGGATTATAAGGTAATAAGGATTGTAAATGATAAGGTGCATATCTAAGATTATAGCTCATATTGAGTTTGAAGTATGCATTACCTAAAAATCTAATGCCGATATACATTTCAAATTAATTTCAGAGGTGACGGTCAATCAATATTTTCATAGCCTTAATATCTTCTATTTAATTTGCATTGGTGATGTTAGTAGCCATCAAAACAATTGATGTATTGTCTCAAAACAATAAATCCGGAAGGAAATAACTGAAGCAGCAATAATAATTATGCTTTAATTCTTTTTTCTATGATATCGGATACTGTTACAGGAACGATGATGAGGCATTGATTTAAAATTCAAAAACAGTAGAAATTTGCAAATAAAATCAGTATCTTGTCCTTGCTTAATATTTTGAATTCAATTTACATACATTTCGAACATAAACAAAGAGATTGAATACTTTTGTTAGGTATGTAGGTGATGCAATAAAAACAGGAATTTTAATCACCATCAGTTCATAGATTTGTGTAACATGAAATTTGTTAGTTGGGATTATTGAGTAATACAGTCGACTAACGGATCTTTTGAAAATATATAAGTTATTGTGAAACTTTTATTCACGGATCACAATAGGCTAATTTATTCCACACCATTATAAATTATAGATAGTGATAAGCATTGAGCTTACTCATTCAAATGAAGAAATGCAAAAAGTGGAAACATTTGAATATTCTTATTTTTGTTCACGTGCGAATGAAATTTTTAGCTGATAACAGTAATTAGCAACATGTTGCCTCAATTAAAATTTATGAGATAAATGTAGAGCAAATTCAGTTCCTTATTAAATGATCAATATTGTAACAGATAGTCTGAAACGTAGTATAGATTATGTGAGACATGAAAAACAACACAGAAAAGGCTGATAAGCTTGAAAAGATTGGCGCGTAGCACTGATCGATCATACTTTAATACTGCATTGACCTATTTTTTCAATTTTCATCTATCAGTTCTGAATTTAATATACTTTTCTGATTTTTTTTTGGTCAGTAGGTTCATTATCTAATTATAGGTCGTCAACACAAGAAGAATGTGTTAGTCGAGAGAATGCCTCGTGTGCCTGATTTCCATCTTACAACTACATTATCAATTGACCTAATCTTCTAATAATACAGTGATCACCAATTTTTGATTTAATAACACTAATAGAAAAACTTTTCATTTCCTTCATTGAAGTATAAAGAATAAAAAGTACGATTTCCAAATATGTGATAATTGATGATAATGCTTCTGTGAATGTATTCTATGTATTTTTCTTTGACTGAGAATAGAATCTTCATTTATTTATCTATAAATAATTATGATTACGAAATGTGCATTACTAATATTGTATTTGACTTTTTAAATGTGAATTTTGAAAATTTCTACCACTGGAAACCTCTTATGAATGTTCTAGCGACCAGTCTAGCTCAACTAGAACTATTTCTAGTTAAAACGTAGCCGTTTGGCATAGCTCCAAAAACTTATTTCAGTTCTATTAATGAACTTTGAAAATGGTTTACCTTGAATAGACTGATTTGGTAAGTTCGAACAAGTTCAAGTTGTTTATAACGAAAAGGTTATTAATTTATCATTTCATCAGGGGCTCTTCATCACAAATAAGATAATATTCAAGATAATGAATAGAGATGACTGATTATCTTTTAAAAAATTGTGTTTGGGTAAAATTGGCAGAACATTTTTATTTACTCTTTGACGTATTACAAGACGTATTTGCATCTCTTCATGTTTATTTTGAAATTTATTCATCAAGATATCAATTTTTCCCCTTTTTTCCTGAGAGATGACGACTGTTTTAAGGCAGTCGGGACCGACGGCTTTTCGTCTCCTCCGAAAGACGAAAACCAGGAATCTTTAGATTATCAGACTGACTCTTATCACCCTCGGCTACAGACCACTACAAACTTCTACTATCTCCAAACAATTACACAGCCACTGAGCTAGCAAATTTAATGATTAAAGTATTGAGCATGCTACAGACATGTTATGCTTCAATCTTGTATTTTTCAACTACATCTAGAATTATTACAGAAAGTAGAGCTACGAAAAAACAATTATTTCAAAGAAACCAATTAAACTAGATAGGTGGTTTCCTAGAGCATTTTAGATTCAAGAGAGCTATTACTTTCTAACATTAGATCAATATTACATGTCTTCTTCGTAGCATAAGCAAGACAGTATCCTGAACCTTCAGATAGGGACGGGTGTTTACATTTTTACTGTACGGCAAAAATAGTGTGTCAGGCGAGTTCAGAGGTCTCACCGATTGCCCACTTGATTAACACAATTGTTTGAAGTACTCTCGATTCCCCAGGGATATCGCCACCATCACGTCGTTTTTCTGTCGTTTACCATTAAACATAGAGATCAATCATTTAGGCTACTTGTTTAAGCTTTCTCTATGATGTAGATCTAAGCCAATATTGGACAGTTTTTGAGTACGGTACTGTCAAAATAATGTATCTCTTATGCTAAAATAGTATTATACGAATTTATAAAGGGAGGCTCTACTTATACGTGTTCAATTTGAAAACCCTGAATTGAGATGATAATGAAAAAGAGGGCATTAGTCAATGCCCCTACATCACAATCAAAGTCTGAGAGGTCAAGAAAATGACTTTCATATTTATAAAGCAACTGCTTCAAAACGTTCCCAGATGTGTGGAGCAAGTTAGGAGTTGCCAATGCAAATAAAACAGAACAATTCTTAATCTGGATAAGGAAACTGAAAGAAATTCATTTGAAAAGGTAAAAATGTACCTTGTTCCCTCTCCTTGGGCTGAACGGTGAGTACTAGCCCGGACACTTGGACAAAACTCGAATCGCTGAACAAGGATGCCCAAGGTATGGACACTGACATGTCATCGATGTAGCCATCGACAAATTCGAACGGCAAGTGGCTCTGCTCACCAAGATCATTGAGAGCCTGAAACAAACAATAGTAACAATTAAATACTGCGCAAGTGTGATAAAAGGAGGTTTGTATCCATACTTTAATTTAGCATTAAGGACGATTTAATTCTGAGTGGTCTCTGTATATTCAAGCAATTGACCGCATGAACATCAAAGTGGTGTTCTTCTAGAGTCAGTGAGACTTGAGTACTCAATAAACGGAGTTTATATTCTGTATAGAAGGAGTTTATTGGTCGTTGAGAGGTGTTTCATACTCTAGTAAGATGTGGCATTGATCAAAAAACGTTTGTACAGTAGGCCCTACATTAATTAGCTACAATCTCTCAATAGGTTTAATGATCTTCAACTGATGAGCCACCATGAGGAATAGCAATAATAAATGAGTCTTCATGAATCAACTGTGCTTGAATTATTACAGACAAGCAGATGAAAGGATAGGGCTTTCATGATCACAAGAATAAATTTTTTTGGATAAATACGTTTTTGGATTGACAGCTTGGTATAAAATAGTGCTCTTGTTAAAAGAACTTAGGAGACGATACTTATCAGATGGTAACTACTGAGGAAGAGTTTCTTTGTTTTGAATCATATGGCATTGAATGATCAAAACATGAAACCAAACAAGGAAGCAGCAGTTCACACAAACTATCATTGATGAATCAATCAATGCTGTTGAACGAACATAAAGGAATAATTCTGAGAAACATAGAATGCATACCTGAACATCCAAAACAACGTTTGACACAGATCCTGTTCCATTGTATAAATTAACAGTCAATTGATCCAATGTCAACTTTTCTTCTAAAAATTGTCCCAAATATCTTTGCAACAGATATCTACACGCACGTTTCTTGATATTATCAGAGAATGGCAGATACCAAGGCATTATAATAGGAGTTTTAAAGAACTTGAATACTGTCAAAAAAACTAAATAATGAGGCAAAGACACCTGTCCATTTCCATCACTTATGTATAAAGTATCAACAATGAAAAAATGATCTCTTCCTTTCCTTTGTTATTGTCACTCATCAGCTGCGTGGTATTTTGTTTTCGACTGTACTATCTATTTGCTATGAACTTGGGAATCCTGTGTGACGTCATTTGTTTTGGTTGATGTTTATTTCCTAGAATCGAAGTCAAGTAGACACCATTACGAAATAATAAACGTTGATCATTGTCAAAACATGACTTGAATTGAAAAAATATTGAAAATAATTTCATTGATTAAATATTATTCTTCGATTCATGAAAAGACTGCTTTGTTCTTGTAAAGGTTAGAAAACAATCTCTGTACTGAAAATTTGTAGGTTATGAATGCTTTTGTGGAACTAGGAATTGAATGTTGTTTTCATGTGAGGAAGTTTGCTGACAAAATACAAAGAGAGATCACTTTTGTTAGCTGATTGAATGACTATTTTTACATAATTTTGATATGAAATTCAATTACATGTTACATCTATAAAATTAAATAGGCACTGAAATTTTGACAGTCCAAATACAGAAGGCAACACAATCACATGTTCTTTGTTCAGCTGTTTTGAAAATAACCTCACTCATTTTGAAAGAACTTTCTCTAATAATATTATTTTTATTGTATTCACACTACTTTCAGCAATTTTTCATTTCCAAGCAATTTGATTACGTTATTAGAAATGTCAGACATCGAAGATGTAATCGATTATGAAAAATTGATTTCTGAGAAAAATTTTAATAGAATAAGGGGCTCTCTTCAACAGGTAGGCCTAGTGTCAGTAGATTTTATGTGTTATTTAAATTATAATTAGGTACCATGAACTTCAACCCAAGTTTCTGATGTCATCCTGTTTTCAAATTGATATCTTCATGAAGGAAAATGTTGAAACAGTGAATTACTGAAGGTCATTATCATTATTCCTGTATTTGGCTGTGTTTGTGTTATTGAGGTATTGTTGGTCCCTATGAAGGAGCAGCTTGTGCACTACAGAAATCACATTATGATCTAAAACATGAGTTCCTTAGTGCAGAATAAAATATAACTGCAAAATCAGCGGTTGCACAAATAATGATCTCTGACAGTGAGACATTTGACGGGTTGCACTTTGTTCTTTCAATTTGACAGATCTTGTCAAGGCTTTTGTATTCTCCATGATGGTTAATGATTGATAATGAGTTGATACTAGAATCTATCAGACTACCATGCTTGCTGCTAAGACACAAGACACCGCTCACCCGGCTCTGAAACTCACCCTTAGCCCCCACCGCCTTCACTTACTCGCTCAACGGTGCTCAATGGATTTTTTTAGACTCAATGTACCGTCAAATTCCAATTTAGTTACAAAATTCAACATTCCTATAACATTTTTTGATGATATAATAGAGAATTCAGTTGACCTGATTGCCTATAATATTTTACAGGAAGGACTAAGAGAAGGTGTAACCTCTGGACGTGACAAGGCATTTCAGAAAGGCTTCAATCAAGGCTTTTCTGAAGGCTTCAAAGCTGCTTATTCTCTGGGATATTTGAACTCGCTTACAACGTAAGTGTATATATTTTTTTTAAATTTAGTTGTGTTTTAGACAAGAAGACGTATTTTTTTCATAACGAATAACAATATATATTTGATCGTTCTATAGGTAGAGTAGGGTATTAATCTATAAAAAACCGTCAATCAGTTCTTACTTCCTGTGTCTTCGCCATGGTCCATGGATCGGGGAATCGTCGTGATAGACGGAAGTTGAATTCAATTAAGGATTCCCCTAATTATGTCTTCCGGTGTTGAAAAGTATGCTCCCCAATAAACTCCGCCACAGTGTAATACGGTCTAGTAATGGAGGCTCCAGCTCCTTTAGGGAGTGCTGGTAGGAATGTATCAGTGACTTGAGATTTCCTGGGAGGATATTAAAGTAATGCCAGCCGGCATAGATTGGGGTGCTTTTGTATTCTTCGAGTCTTTGTTGTGGAAGATCAATATTAAGACGGCTTCTGTTGCAATTATGTTGATGACCTAGGAGTGTGAGGCTTTGTCTTATAGCCATAATTATATTTCAGTTATATTATTAAATAATGGTTATTAAAAATCTTCTTTGTTGTAACGACATTCGTTATGTAAAATATAATAATTATTTAATAATATTAATATAGTGATTCCTCTAAAATACAGTTCCACATTTAATAATTAATTTAACTACATTACTACTTGTCCCTTACATGTTATTACTTTTAGAGTTGTTATTTAATTTTTTTTAAAAACATTTCACATGCAACTTCCATCTTCCATGAATTCTTTACTCTCATATAACTTTCTATGTGTAAGCACAGACTAGGGGTACTGTCTGAAGTCTTTATCTCTAGTTTGTTGAATAAATTGAAAATGATTATCGGATAAAAATACTCGAATAACATCTTTTTCTAACAAACTAGAAACTAGTTCCAGCTGCTACAACATTATCATCACCTAAAGAGTTTACTAGAGATTGACCAATATTGCAACAACCGAAACTGGCTTCTCAGTATTTCAATGAATAAGTGGCTCTGACAACTTAGGCTCTACTCACACTTGGATACTTTAATCGCGGCTACTCACCGACTCGGATAACAAACATGTGTTTTCAAATGATGACGCTCAGACGATCCTGCAACCGTATTGTCGGAACGTCATCATTTAATAACATTTTTGTTATTTTAGTCTCTCATTATCCGCGATTTGAATATCCAAATATGAGTAGAGCCTAAGATTTTCAACTTGTTGATGCAATGGTACTTGAACACGTTTTTCAATGAGGCTGCTTAACTACGGTTTCCAATAATTGTATTCAATCTATATTTTGTATTATTTTCATTTTTTTTTTTTTTTTGGATACTGTGTATGTGTCAAATTGAGTAAATGTATATTGAAATGATTTCATTCAACTTCCATGCATTTCCATTGAATACGTATACTTGATATTATTTGTCTCACCTTTTCCAATTTTAATTAGTTTCTCATGTTTGTAGGACGTTGAAGAGCAAAGAATTTGGAATAACTGCAGAAATCGATGTTGATGATACGATCAGCAACCCACAGCGAGGCTTGTGTCAGATGTGTCCCAACACCAAGGGAAGTGTCACCAAAGAGCAAACTTCAGAAAAAATGGAACAATTCTACAATGTACCAATCATAGACATTGTCTCACAACAAAAAAATATTGTTAAAAATGTAATAGAAGAAACAAAGCCAAAAGTTATGAATCACTTACAGACTTCTAATATTGAACTTGACTTTTCAAATTTGTATTCTTCTTGAATAGTACAATTTGTAATCAGTGCATTCTGGTCAGTGTATCATTGACTGGCAGCCAGAAATCTAAAAATCTAAAAATCTAAATTGGTAAGTTTATTATGGATAAGAATTTTCTAATTGAAAATTATCGATAGTTTTTAAATGATTTCCTATTGTTGAAACATTCCAGCAACATTTCACTGATGCTCTGACTATTTGAAGTATGTGCAGTACTCATTATGTATAACTATATTAAAATTACTGTGATATTTCTGTTTTTATTAATAAATTCCAATATTTTTTTTAAATGTAAAATTTTTTGAACTGCAGATCGTATGTCTACACTTGTTCGATTTTTGTCTGCTTTTCGATTATCGTCATAGCGATTAGTGCAGTGCAGCATTAGTTTTTCCGCCTAATTTCAATAGGATGCGTGAAGCGCAAGACGACAAACATGACGAAACGAAATTCGAAGAGGTGTAGACATAGCTAATTAGTTGATATTGAATTTTTCAAGATGAAATAGTTTAGCCTATCTGTGTAGGCCTATTCTTCCAACAGATTTTTGGAAGTTGACTGAAAATGGTACAATCTTGACTTGTGGATTCAAAATTATATTTTATGTATTTAAAAAAAAATATTTTTAGTAAATTAATAAGTAAAGTAATAAACAAGTAGTAAATAAATAAGTAAAATAGAATAAAAAGTAAAAAAAAATACTATATATATTTAGTAAATAGGTAAATAATAATTTTAGTAATTCTTATCAATTCCAATGTGACTGTAGTTCCATCCTGGGGTTAACATACAGTATCCTTGACATCTAATGTTATTTATTACATCAGCGTAATGAAATATATATTCTAATTCATCGTTAAATCTGATATTTTGATCCGTTTTTATATTTTAATATTTCAATCTTTTGAATCAACTAAAATCTCAATGAACTCTTGGTAGCTGAATACGGTATCGTCTTGAATTAAGTAGTAAAGCAATAAAATCTATCTACTAAGAAGAATCTGAAATCTATCTATTAGCCTGAATTTTATGAACTCTCCTTTTTATAAACGTCTTACCATCAGAGCAGGCAACTGTCTAGAAAAATACAATAATTAGGTACTTTATTTGCCATTTTCCAGAAGTTTTGAAGACATTGCAGATTTTGAATACTTGAGGAGAACTGTATCATAAGGAGAATTACTTGATATGAAGAAATGAGTGATTTTTTCAAAATCAACTGGTGAGTTTTCACATTTGTTCTTCAAAATGGGATTGAGAGATGAGGCTAGTTTTCAAACTATCTCTGTAATCAAATTTGATTAGTATTTCCAGTGCTGTTTTTGTAACAATATGGGTTCCGGTACGCTATGTTCCGGGGTGGTAAGGGGTGGTGTTCAGAAGGGGGTCCGCCCCCAGGAAGACTTTAAATATTTCCTCAGAAAGGGCGTTTTAAAGCTATTTGGGAGCAAGGGAAAAAATCAGGAATTTGTCTATAATTTGTCCTGAAAACTATAAAAATCTTGTTTTTTTATCTCAAGAAGTACCGGTACGGCGTACCGGCACGTACCGTCACAAAAACAGCTCTGAGTATTTCTTTGGTTTGTGGTGTTTAGTAGATCTGTTGTAGCACAGAGAACAGATTTAGTAATTACTAGAGAGTATTGCTTATCTATGGTTGTAGTCCAGGAAATAGAAATTTGTATTATTATGCTCTTTTATAATAGTCAAAAGGCTAACTAACTCCATTCCTCTACCAGTAAACTTTGATCTATTTCGTAGTACGTTTTTTATTTTTATTCTTTTTTCTTGAGAACTTCCAATACTTCATTTCCAGAAGTAGCATGCTGTAGATTTTCTCTGGAATACCAAAATAAAATTGAAAATTCAGTGAAAAAAATCACTCATATAATTCCGTTGCAGCTGCTTTGCCCTGGTTTATTTGCTACTGTACAAGGTTTGATGAAGCCCGAAAATCGGACAAAACTGCTGTAGCACAGTTATTTGAGTTTTTTCACTAAAACTTTCAATTTTAAATCAACATAAGTATATAACTATTGGAAAATGATGGATCCACATCAAATAGTTGTCTTCATGTTTTCAAGTGAAATTTATTTATGAAGCTATGAAATAGAATATTAGATGTAATATGAAATATTACATCAATTCACGTTATTTTTCCATCGATTCATAGAAATTCTACAGGTACCGTTAAAATGGATAATGTTGCAAAATGCAAAATTTATTTATTGTTATTATTTTGTAATTTTTAATATGATATAAACAACAATGAGCATAATTATGGTCAAAAGTTCAAATACTTATTTTTTTCTACATGTTTTTTTTTTATCTACAGTATTACTAGTATATCCTTAATTTCAACTGTTCAGGTGTTTTCATCTTTGCCAGTAAATAGATAATGATTAAGATTAACTTTTTCAAGTGGAATCGAATCAAAAGATGAAATCATGAGATATCTCAATATTACCCAATTACTATTAAATTCATAAAGTTAAAATCAATGGAAGTCCTAGTAATCCTATCAGTGCCAGAATTTTCAGTGAACCGAAAATCCAAAGAAAGCTATATAGAGTTTATTAGTTGTAACGTCTAATAATTCCTTCCATCTTTATTATCAATTCATCTTTGGTAGTGTTGGAAAATTCGAGTAATGATATTCCAAGTTGAACTATGACATAATTCTATCGTCTGAAATTGAGTTACGTTAATACTCCACGGTAATAATTATCTGACAAAAACAACACTAGTTGAGCGGTCGCGATAATGAATGAGCTTTGATTATCTCATTAGTTAAGCTGAGCTCGTTTTTGCGCTCTTCAAAAATAATTTGATCCATTTAGTAAGCACTGTGACAGTGGAAAAATGTTTTTGCTGAATACAGGCGAGATCGGATGATGATTATAATCTCCGTGGCCGGACCTTCTAAATGCTTTCGTTGGCGCGCTAAGCTGTCTGGAAAGAGAGGTTTGCAAAGAATCGCATTTTTCTAGTGAGATTTTTCTTTCGAGAGGTGGTTGTGAGATGAAATTCTCGGGAAGGGGTTGTAGCTATGGCGATGAAGCTGTGACAAAGATGCCGCGGGGTTGTTTGAGAAGAATATAAGGACGGGAAGGGAGAAATTCAGGAGGTGTGCGTGTGTGTGAGTGAACTTCATTGAGGTCTTGGTATGAGGTTGATCTAGTGCAGGTTAGACAGTTGTAGTCTGTCTCTCTCTAACCCCACCACCTCCCTCTCGCTCGCACATGGATCGATGGGGTTATGGTGGATGCGCGCATGTGCCCGCAAAAACCATTGTGAAGAGAAGAGTACAAACGGACCCGTCCAGCTATGCAACTCTCTCTCACTCTCACACACACACACTCTGTCTCTCTATTCATAATGAACTCCACATCCGTCTCACAATTCATTTTCCCGCCTCGCTCTCAAAGACTTTCAACATGCTTTGTAACGTGTCCTTTCAAGTTTCGCCTCAAATGACAACTGTTTTCAAGAGTGTGTCACTTATGAAAGGCGGCTGAGTTGAGTGCTTGAACAAAGCAGGTGTATTAAATAAGATCAGGCGACGGAAATTAGTTTTTGAAAAACTCAATTTAGGGACGTTTTTTGGTCGCACCTAAAGCGTATTACTGTACAGACAAAAATGTATTTGATGCAATTTCCTAGAACTTATACTTTTGAATTCTATTTTTGCAGTGAAATCGTTTTTACACGATCAAATTTCTCAACAGAGTCTATCCAAATATAACTTTTGTAATTAAATTACTTGTAAGGTAGCCCACTATGCATAAGTTGGTTTGTTCAACTTATATTCCGCATTCAGAAAAATGATTAAGGTCATGAAATAAAAGTAGTATGGATATTTGTTCCTATCTAAGCTAAATTCAGAATCAGAATATTTCATTTATCAAAGAAAGTTCTTTACAAAAAGTTGAAAGTGAATTATAAAAGCTGATTTATAAAAGAAAGTTGAATTATAAAAGCAGCATAAACAAGACATAAGACGAATTCGGCAATTAGTTTACTATTATAAGAAACAGTTTTCAATACAATAACACTTGAATACAATATTCCATATGCTAATACATAAGTATACATTAAATATATAGAAAATATTTTTTTATCAAATAACCGTAAAGGCAGTGCCAGTATAACTATTATAAGTTTCATGTGCCTTAAGCAAGAAACTTATTAGATATTAAATGTGAATTAGATGAAATTGATAAGAGATAGTAGAATACGGTACATCAACATGATTTGATATAAATCAGGAAAATTCACTGAGAAATTCTGTCTCCATAGAATTGTGTTACAATGAAAATGTTCCAAAGATTTTCATAACGTCTCCTCTTTTGTTCCTTTCGCAAGTGATCAATAAATCTGTTGTAATTCCAAGAACTGTCGTTCTGATAACTCACTTATGCTATAGGCCTATTAGAGTTGTATCACCACGAAAATGTTTCCGAAATGTCTACCTCCCTCTATAAGTTCTAAAGGGACATTTTGGCGAAAGGAACCAACCCAACCCGGTCATCTATTGGAGTCGGCTCCGTTTGAGAAACTAATTTCCTCCCAAACAATTGATGCCCAGTTGTCGTTGTCTGTTTCTGCCTCTATTGTGTGCCTATCGAGCCAAAATCGGGCATCTCTCTCTACCTATATATGTTCCATATAAATTTGACCAGGAAGGAACGTCCGACTATATATGCTTCATATAAATCTGACCAGCCACACATCCCATAGATTTCTATTGCTTGTCGGGATTGCAATATCTTGTTACGGGTCTCTATTTATTGTTTCCTTCAGCTTCAAACATTCACTGGTTGAAATAGGTTTCATTCCTGATAAAAATATCTCAAAAGGAACTGATTTAATGACTGAGTCTTGAAAGGCTATCAAAATATTCATAACTCAGATCAATGCTGTAGATTGATTTACTGATTGATCATTATGTCCACAAAATAGGTCAATTTTCGTTTCGTCTCGCTTTTCGTCTTGCTGTTCTTCTTGCGCTTCAAGCATCACAAAATTTGGCGGAAAAAATGCTGAACAGCATGTGCACTTGTGCAGCACTCAAAAATCGACAAAGTGTGGACATCGGTAATGATCTAATGAAATATTGGATTATAGCATAGGGAAAGCATTTATATTACTACTTTGCATTAAACAAGTGATGCGTAATTATGTTTTCTCTATGATTATAGTTAGAATAGTTACCGGGTTTAAACAATGTTTCTAAATAGTTATTTACGTTGGTAGACCGAATGATCGACTTATAAATATGTTTAATCACCAAATACTTCGATAAATTATTTGTTGATTACCTGAAATATTTTAATCGGAGGCAATACATAAATTATTTCCAGTTGAAACTCATAATTTTTCAACGAAACAATATACCTGTATATTTCAACAACATATTTTTTGATTTCTCAACGTACTGGATAAAAATCCCTAGGTTTTTAATTTGCGTAGTACACTTCTAGCTCAAAAAATCTTTATATATTTTCCCTCAAAATTGAAACAAAATAATATAATTATAATAACTGTTTGCAAATAGAATTTAATACAATAGGTAAGATGAGTTCAATCTCATTCCCTATGACCAAACTTGGTTTGATTGCTACACTTCTGATTTTGTGTGCGACTCAAGCATGCTGCTTATGCTTAAGTATTGGCCGCAAGCTGTGTAGCACACAAAAATCGACCAAGTGTGGACACAGAGATTCGATGTTGGCATCTCATACAAAAAATGGAGTTAGGCTTATCCTTTTACAATTCTAACTTGTATAAGGCAATGATAACTTTCAAACATGAATCTGCAAAATACTGTCTTTATTCAACTATATGATGCTTTTCATCCTTGAAGACAACTGACCAGCTTGATGGGTTATATAAATGGAATGCCCGGCAATGTTGTCATATTGTGTGCTGTTCAATCATCTGTGCACACATGTGTATGAAACCGAAATTCCAGTCTGATATCACGTCTCGGTGTGTTAACTTGGATGATTTATAAGTAGAGCAAATGATCAGAAATTAAAACATCTGTTTATCACTATTCTTATAGAAGTGGGCATATTGGCAACGTTGCAGGCATGTGATTGGCTAGCTAGGAAAGTTGTGGGGTACTGTCTCTGTACTCAGATGTCTTCAAGGATGAAAAGCACTATAGATAAAATAATTTATAAAGTTTATTCAAGAGCCATCGAGTTCAGTCACGTGTTGAAAATCAGTATTTTTAATAATCCCAGTACGAATTCATTAAGGAATTTTATAATGGGTAGGCATAAGAATTCATAGCGGTAGGCGATTCATTTCACCATTAACGGAAATCCGTTGGGGCTTGTTTTAAAAATAAAACTGCCAGTCATGCAATCGATGCCTTGAGACCTTTGTAGCCTACAGTAACACGTAAGGGCAACATTCTTCATGAATCCCATCTTTTATTTACCTTTTCCAAACTTTCGTTTTCCTCTTGCAACTGGACGAGGCTACTTTCTCTACGAGAATCAATAGAAAGACCTTTCCTGCTATGCCTATTCCACACGAGTAGAATAATAGATGGTGATCAATAGCAGAAACGGTTAATCATGCGAATATACAATTTTTAACATGTTAATAGAATCCTTCAAACTATTTATTTTCATAATACAATTGTCAGTTTTTTCATTTTATTTTTTTATAAACCAATGTTACATTGGATCCTACCAGATAGTTTTCAGTGGCAGAAATTGATCATATTTTGACTATGAACAACATTTTTATCAACTTTTCAATTGTATCATTCAAATTACTTATTTCCATCAACTGATTGTAAAATTTTTATGAACTAATATTACATTTTTCTTTGATCGATTTTTTAATAATTGTGGTGAGTTAAATTACCATACTATCTAATATCGCTCTAGTGGCGAGTAGATTTTCCAAAGTCAATCCAAGTTTTACAAAGTTCCAAGTTTTTATTTTGTTGAAATTACCTTAAAAATAATAGGGAAAACTTCCAACCTTGAACGTTTTCCAGTATGATGAAATAGATAAAAATCAAATTTATCTTTACATTTTCAATTTATTACAGATTCCCACTATCACTATCAAACTTCAATTTTGGATTTAGAAAAACGAGGGAACATACACTTAGTGAAACCTATCAATCATAGAACATTTCAATTTTATTAAATCTTATTTATAACATCTTAAGTGAAATTTCATAAAAATATTAGTTATATCGTTAGAAAATTATCTTCCAGACTGTCTAAGAAGATAGCGTAATAGCCT
Source organism: Laodelphax striatellus (assembly GCA_017141395.1). Taxonomy (NCBI): domain Eukaryota; kingdom Metazoa; phylum Arthropoda; class Insecta; order Hemiptera; family Delphacidae; genus Laodelphax; species Laodelphax striatellus. The sequence continues at coordinate 5,249,335 of CM029534.1, forward strand.
GCTAAAAGCGGCAAAAAGTAATTGAAGATAACTTATGAATTTTAATGCAGGGCAATAGCCTAACATGGAAGAGGAAAAGACCCTTCTAATGAAAACTGCAAAGTATGCTCCCTGTCTTTTAATATTGAAAACGAAATGCTTTTTGCCGGTCGATAGACCACTTATACATTCCGTTTCAGAAATAACCACTGATTACATGCGATTTAGTTGGTTTAGTTTGCTCACGTCATTTGCAATACAGCCAGTGACTTATCTATTATTAATGATTCTTCTATGAACTTGGGACCTTTGCCAAACAGAAAATTAGTGAACTACGAAGACTTTCATGAAAGAATTCCAAATAGATGAAGATTTTCTATTGCCATATTTAGGCTAGGCGTACACCGGTTAGTCAAGACAAGACAAGACGAGATTAGTCACGTTTAGTCACAGTACTTCACATAGTTGCTTATGAAGCAACACACACCGATTAGTCATTGCATCTGTGTGTGCTGCTTCTAAGCAACTATGTGAATTACTGTAACTAAACGTGACTAATCTCGTCTTGTCTTGTCTTGACTAACCGGTGTACGCTTAGCCTTACTTGTGGAAAAAAGCTACCAACATCAATGATATATTATTCAGGTCTCTATCAAAAGTCGAGTTGTTTAGTAACACTTTGTTCTCATTTGATGAAAAAGTAGGGCTTCTTTGTTAGTGAACTGCGGATTCAACGAAATTCAATTGACTGTATTCAAACGAAATTATTGCTTGTTGCTTATTTGAACCAAAGACAATTATATAAACTACTCAACTACTTCAACTAATAGTTAAATTGTCTTTGTTAGAATGTAACATAAACCGAAATTGGGGAGATTTATAGCAAATTTCAAGTAAACATATATTAACTAATATAAATATCTATTCACCAAAATTACCTCTACATTTAAAGGCTTGGAATTCTCTACTAAAGCCTGGATTCCATTAAAACATTTTTCCGCAACATGTGACTTTTGTTTAAGTTTTTCACATGCTCTAGAGTAGAAACAACAAACATGCAATAAGTTTCAAACTTGTCCTGAGTATTTGTTGCAATGGAAAGAAAAGGATATTTTTCAAAACGCATTATGGTTGTGATTCTTACTGTATTGAAATTATCTTTATTCATATCAATCTTGTATTATGATAATAGCAATAAAGTTTAGAAATTGAGTTTTGAATATATATAAAAACAACAGACGACAAGCATAACTTTATTTATTTGGATCTTGGATGAATTCATGCTTTTTGTTTAAAAAACGGTTTTTTAAAACACTTAAGAAGAATGATCTTCCTCTAATAAACGATGCACTCCTTGCCAACCCAACATCTTCATAGTTCCCTTTGTGTGGATTCAAACTCAGATGAAAATGTAGTTCCTCCAGTAAAGGTCTGGAGCTTTTATCAAACGAAGAATGAGTAATGCAATGAGAAAGCATTACAAAAGGAATTTAGAGGCACGCTAAAGGTGAAAATGATATCCTCTGCACATTAGCAAAGGCTTAACAGGAACAGCAAACTGGTGTGAGTCACGTGACAAAGATAAGCGTTAACGTCTTCTTTTCCAAGTGGGTATTGAGTGTCAAAGAGTTGTTTCTTTTGGATCAAATTATGAACACGAATATCTTACCTAGAATTTAATAGAAATAACTTGATGGTAGCTGCGAATGCGAAATATGATAATTATTAACGTTAATCAACCATTGTATTTTCACCAGTTTTTTTGGCGTGATTATATTAATGGCTGAAAACAGGAAACCTAATCGTAATTATTTTAGGAAATATTACTCCCAGTTTTCAACGAAATATTTTTTGTTTTCTTTTCCTGCGAATATTTAATTTTCAACATGATTCATAATTTACTTTGAAATACACTTTATCAATATTGTGAAATATACCTTATTGTGGAAGGACTACTGGTGAAGACTACTAAAGTAAATGTGAGTAAAAATAATCATGTTCATAAATTATAATACCGTTTCAAACTTCAAATTAAAATTTTTATTAGATATTAAAGGCTCAAATATCAAACGCTTCAGTTTCAGTTTGAAAAACCTTTATTAAAAAGTTGTAAGTTGGAATACTGTAATCTTACAATGAATTAGAACTATTCATGTGAACAGAGAATTGCAGTATTGTGACTTTACTAGTACTGTATTTTACCAGTTTCAATCCCATCCATCTCAGTTTCATTTCCCATACCTAGTAAAAGGGAGATTATCCTTCTTGAAGTGATGTGATAATGTGTAGAATATCATCTCTGCTTATGAATAGTGTATCATAAAAAATGCTTCAGATTAGTTTTTGAAATTTCTTTAGTCGGTCGAAAAATAATTCTTCGTTTCCAATTCCGTAAATATGTTTCTCTTCTCTGAGAAAGATTACATCAGAAATCTAGAGCTGGCTTCTATGATGACCGTTCTGGACTCATCATAACCAATATTCAATAATTGTTTCAAGTGATTAATTCTTGAATTACGATACGTTACTCTGTGACCTGTAAAGGTATTAATGGTTGATTAACTTTAATTGAATTGTGAACATCACTTGCCCCACTGACCTTAATATATTGAGTAGCCTATTATTGAACATCATATTGGTCTGTTCTAACACTAGTCTCATGTATCAGCCACATATTACATACGTATGATCAATGACTTAGATAATGCATCTATATACATGGCATCACTGGATTATATGTGGCATCGAATTAATTTGGGCTTTAAGCTCAATGCAGAGTGCCCTCAGAATATCGGCTTGAGTTCAAAAGCATTCTGTTGATTGGCTTTCCAGATCTACTAATTAGTAAATGTGCTGCATGAGGCTCATGAATATAGATTTCAAGCCTCCAAGTGTAAATAAGTTAATTTATTTATTATGCATCCAGCTCAGTGTAATGAATACCGGCTAATAAGTATTTCCTCCAAAAATAACGAATTTCGTCAACAAAAGGTATGCATTCAAAAATGTGTTGATAAGTTTTATTTATATCAGTACAGTAATCACTTTCAATGAGCAGATTCAATTACTGTCATCTTAATATAATCTAATAAATCTGCTTCAGTTTATGAAGAACCCCTCAATCTCATCATATCATCTCTAGCACTCTCAGTACTTGGGAACCTGATTTTTACCTTTATTAATTAAAATGTTTTTGGCTATCCAACTTTCTTCCTTAATCGCATTTGCGAGTATTATTTCACAAATACCGCAAGAGGTGGTAAGCAGGAAAGAAGATGGATGAAAACCGTCGAAAAACATGATGAAGTGTGGTCGATGAAGAGAATACAGATGGGAAGTGAAGAGAAGAAGAAGAAGGAGGAGGAGGAGGAAAGAAGAAGAAGAAGAAGAAGAAGAAGAAGAAGAAGAAGAAGAAGAAGAAGAAGAAGAAGAAGAAGAAGAAGAAGAAGAAGAAGAAGAAGAAGAAGAAGAAGAAGAAGAAGAAGAAGAAGAAGAAGAAGAAGAAGAAGAAGAAGAAGAAGAAGAAGAAGAAGAAGAAGAAGAAGAAGAAGAAGAAGAAGAAGAAGAAGAAGAAGAAGAAGAAGAAGAAGAAAAGAAGAAGAAGAAGAAGAAGATAAAACAAGAAGAAGAAGATGAAGAAGAAGAAGAAGAAGAAGAAGAAAGAAGAAGAAGAAGAAGAAGATACGAAACAAGAAGAAGAAGAAGAACAAAAGAAGAAGAAGAAGAAGAAGAAGAAGAAGAGAAGAAGAAGAAGAAGAAGACAAAGAAGAAGAAGAGAGAAGAAGAAGAAGAAGAAGAAGAAGAAGAGAAGAAGAAGAAGAGAAGAAGAAGAAGAAGAAGATGAAGAAGAAGAAGAAGGAGAAGAAGAAGAAGAAGAAGAAGAAGAAGAAGAAGAAGAAGAAGAAGAAGAAGAAGAAGAAGAAGAAGAAGAAGAAGAAGAAGAAGAAGAAGAAGAAGAAGAAGAAGAAGAAGAAGAAGAAGAAGAAGAAGAAGAAGAAGAAGAAGAAGAAGAAGAAGAAGAAGAAGAAGAAGAAGAAGAAGAAGAAGAAGAAGAAGAAGAAGAAGAAGAAGAAGAAGAAGAAGGAGAAAAAGAAGAAGAAGACAAGAGAAGATGAAAAACGTAGCGGTATGACGAAGTGGGATGACTGCAGTTGCGAAAAAGGCGGGAAATGAGGGAATTGAGGATGGAAGGGATGCAGGAGGAGGGAATTGCGATGAGGGAAGAACTCGTTTCGTTTCGTAGGCAGACGACCGACCAGTACGAACGGCGGTATACTGTCGAAATTTCCCTCAAGTTTCATGAATAGCAGAGCAGTGCTTGGATTATTATGGCGAATAAGTAACATACTGTAACACGCCCTAGTGCTGAGCAAGCCTGCTGATCAAAATTAAAAACCGCGATTTTTCTCTGCTGTATGCATAATGAACAGAATATCAGAGCATGCACAAAGAGTGGGCCGCTGCCAATGTATTCTTGTTTTTGTATTCATATGCAAGGTTGTTCGCGCCTTCCCACACCCTGAATTTTGGTTGTATGAGATGAAATATGATCAAAAGACAGGAATAGATGGGCCAGGCATTTGTTTGTCTTGTAATGTTATGAACTGAGTTAGACAAATTTTAAATAATTATTCACCAATAGTTTGTTATTTAAGAACTTTTCAACTTCACACCGATATAACGTAACCCAAGAGATCAAGAGAAAAATTCGTTATAGTTGAGTGTTAGGTAATATAGTTATATATAGTTTGAGTGTTAGGCGTGTATTTATAGTTTATAAAATTGAGTACGTTTCAAGGATGTTTGGAATTTCAAACATTACATTGAACATCGGAGCTCGTAGAATAAAGGTTTCGTTTCAAATGTTATCAATGGGAAATCACTATAATTTATTTTTGATAATAGCCACCCCTAATTCGAACAGATCATTAAACATGAAACGTATTCAATATGGTAGGCCTACAGATCTAATAACAGGCAACAACGCGTGGTTTTTTCCTGTCAGTATTGGATAAAGTTATTCAGCTCTTAATTAGCCTATATTTATTACATATTATTATTTTCCCATTCATGAATGAAGTACATTATTAAAAAAAACTAGATAATAGGAAATACAGGTTCATTTTTTACAACTACAGTACCATGTACAACCCGTTACAACTCAACAATGAATAAAAATAGATTTTTTGAAGAATTACTTATGCTTTACTGATTTCAATAAACAAACAATGGGAGACCTAATTGATTCAATATTTATATGAGTCAATAGCTTATAATTTAGTGGAATCATGAATCTCTCAATACTGCTCCATTGCCATAGTGAATTAAACATGGGTCTCAGTTTATAAATTATGCTGAGACGGACAGAATCACTAGACCTATCAAAATATTGCATACCCTTGTACAATAATAATTCATATAGAGCGATGGATGAGTCCATTCTCTACCGATAGAGCAATGAGTTGGAATGATCCTGTTTTCTAGAATTATTACTAAATGAATTTGCGTAGTTTATGCAAAGCTGTGTATACCCAGTTGACCTATCAAAATATTGCATGATATTGTTGTGCAATAATTGAGATAGTGCAAAGGAGGGATCCATCTTTTATAACTTTCCAATGAATCTGAATTATCCATTGTTTCTAGTGCGAAATCACACAATGTAATACTTGTAAGAGAATGAATTATTCTATTAAAATGAATGTGTTTGAGAATGATTTATTTTGTGATGATGATTATATTATTATCATTCAATGAGTTGATGATTGTATAAAAAGATGAGTGCAATTTTGACGATAGTGCAATGTGGAACGACCCACCTTACATTGGTAGTCCAGTGATTTGGAGTGGTCTATTTCTGCTGATAGATTGTGCAATCGTATTATTGTATGGGGGTGATCCATTTTCACTGTACTCTCCTGTGCCCGTTATCCAAAGTGCGTGCTGCACTTTGGAGGGTGAGTTGAATATTGTCCATGTAAAACTGACTCGCAGCTCTCTATTGACCCGAATTATTTTTGGAAACTGACGCATCCACGTGCCTCATGGAAGATTTCCATTTCACACACAATTTCCCTTGCTGAAAACTGAGTTTTGTCAATGCACAATCTGTGATTATTGAACAATAATCTTCTTCGAATTATTGTCTCTGTTCCAATCACTGGCTGCTTCAAATCATCATAGCCTGAATTGAAATAGCATTTGCTACTGGAATCAGCAGAATACCATGGACTCAAAGTGGTCTTTATTACTATTTGCAACGGGATAGCATGTAGTAGTTGTAGTTGTTGGAGTATTGTCTTTGTCAACATGAACTATTGACGTTGCAGGCTTTGTAATCAAGCTAGCCTTATTCAGTGTGAGAGGCCGCCTAGTCTTCAAACATTGATCTAGCAATTTCAATTTTCTCAACTGAACATTTTACTGCCCTTGCAATAGTAGCTTGTGTTTGTGATGCATGCACACATTATTTTTATGGATGCACTACTTCACCTCTCCGGATGCATTAGTTCGAATGTAATAACTACTCAGACTCTGAATTTCAGAGTACAAAAAAATAGAATGGAAAAACAAGATCTTTAGTAATGTCAAATGCATTTATCGATTACCTTCTTTGAACACACTATTATATGGTAATAATCCGCTTCTGTTCACGAGAATGGGTTCACATAGTAACTCGTGATGATATTCAATTACTAGCTTGGAGTGAATTAGACTCCAAACAAGAGAATAATGTCTCTGATCGCTGAAATAAGACCCTTGAATTAATCAATTCACGCGATATGAATATTAGTCCAGTCACTTTAATCATTGTTGCTTGCAAAATGTATTGTAGTTCTGATTTTTTAATATGATATCTAGATACATATAAGTAGTCTGTAACTGATTAATTAACACAAAAAATTCCTTGTGTTAATTTCAAGATCTCCTAACAATTTATATATGCTGCTACATAATTATGTGCTGCTCTTTTCTCTCAAAATAAATATTCTGCTCTTTTTTCAGTGTTTTCCGAATAACTCTTAATGACAATAATTATTTAAAGAGCACTGATTATCATTGAATTACACATTTTCCACCAAATTAAGATTATTCCGATTACCAGTGATCGAATTATGATTTTTCAAGAAGTGGTAATTTTTTTTAGAGAAATTGAGTCATTATGTTGGACTGTTTGTGGAGTTAAGCCTGGTTTTCATTAGTAGAGTTAGTGGTGGAGTAACTAGCATACTAACTCTACCGTACTAACTCTACTCTACTTACTTGGTACTTAAAAACAAGTACTCTACCATCACTCTACTCTACTATGAACGTTTTCATTGGGAGAGTTCACAAGATAGTTAGTACTTGCCCAGGGAACTCTACTAATGAAAACCAGGCTTTATTGCTGGTCAGTTCTTGAGACATTTTCCAACTGTCAGTATAATTTGCGACTTTTCAATAGCAACTAAAACCTGGTATGTTAGTTAATCTCTAGAGAAATGAAGAAGACACGTGGATTATGTGTGGTGCAATTTGTTGCTGATCAATTAGCAGTGGGGGGGGGGGCGGGCGAGGGGGTAGTCTGTGACAGCATGTTGGCGTGTGTGGTGTGGTGAGGGGGTTGGAGGGTGGCAAATCGCGCCTGGAACGATGCATGGCGGGCGGCGCATGCGCGGCGGCCATGACAGCAGCGACGGAGCAGGCAGAGCCAGAGCAGAGCAGAGCATGACTGTGTGCGGGTCGGTTCGCCGTCGCCGGATCGTCGCCGTCCGAACGGGGGCAGCCAGCGGGAGCATCTAATGACACACAGCAATGAATAGAGAACTATTCGATTTGTGTGTGGTGGTGGCGGCTGGGCTGTTGGGGGCGGCTGCCGGCTTTGTGCTGGAAGGCTCCCAGACATCGTTCGCCCAGTTCAGGAAGTGGAACGCCGCGCTCAATGGCACATTGGAACTCGAATTCAAAACCGAAAACGCCAACGGTCTACTACTGTACACAGACGACGGTGGAACCTACGATTTTTTCGAGATCAAACTGGTCGAAGGCGCTCTCCGTCTCAGGTATAACCTAGGCGGTGGAGCGCAGATCATCACCGTGGGCCGCGATCTTCACGATGGCCACTGGCACAAGGTGAAGGTGAAACGTGACGGCGAACGCACCTCGCTCACCGTCGACGCGGTCACCCAGGAACGCACCTCCCGCGGCAAAGAGTTCTTCTTCGGGCGTCTGGCCTCCAACTCGGACGTGTATGTTGGCGGAATGCCCGCCTGGTACAGTTCGAAACTCACGCTGTTAGCATTGCCGAGCGTGATTTTCGAGCCACGCTTTGGCGGTGCCATCCGTAATCTCGTGTATGCCGATGAGGAGGTGGCCGTGCCGCGGCGGCAGGAAATGAAGATGAACGACCACAAGGTAAGCATCCAGCCACAATCGCATCCTGCATCTTCTTGTGCTATTCACCTAACTGGAAGAGTGTTGTCAGTGCTTGCTAGTCATCACAAAGCTTCTTTTTGAATAAATAACTTATTGAAAAATTAAAACGTTGAAAGAGGAACTTACCAGCATTTTACCACAGGGTTTTCTCTACTGATTTTACTAAAGTGTGCTATTCACCCAACTGGAAGAGTGTTGTCAGTGCTTGCTAGTCATCACAAAGCTTCTTGTTGAATAAATAACTTACTAAAAATTTAAAACGTTTAAAGAGTAACTTACCAGCATTCTACCACAGGTTTTTCTCTACTGATTTTACTAAAGTAGTTGTCAGTGGGTACTTGTCGTAATGAAGCTTGTTGTTAGAGTAATAACTTAGTATGAAATTGAAACAAAACGTTGAATGAGGTACTTACCAGGATTTTACAAAAGTAGTTCTTAGTGAATACTTGTTAAAGAATGTTATTGGAAAATTAAAAGAAAAATACATCCTCGACGTATTCTGATATAAAAATATTATTCGGGAAATTAATGTACGGGAGGTTCCAATGATCAGCAGATAAAATTAGATTGTGAGAGAATGTAGGGTTCTAAGTTAAAACGTTATCCAATGGAGCATATAAGCTTTCCATAATATTTAAATATTAAGAATAATTATACAGGGAATAGTATCAATAGCAGAAGCAGTAAGCTGTCACTTGCATTAACTCTTCTTTGCAATATCAACATGCGATTACAATTAGGTAGGCCTAAATGTGCATGTTAATCACAAAAATGCTATTATCCCGCCAAAATAGAATATTATTGATGAATTGGAAATTTTCTAGATGAAATTATTCATTATTATCATTAAATTCATAGCTACCGACAAAGCTATTTCTAATTTCGTTCAATATTGATAATTTCTATCAATTGTTTAAAATCTATGTCCATCGCAGACTAATGAAGTGATTAGGAACTATCTGACAAAGTACTGAACATGAAAAATGTTCTAAGCATACGGTACCTAAATACATTGAGATTGCCAATTCATCAACTCCTACTATCTAGTATCCATCCTGAATTTAATTTTAGACATCAATAAATAAAAATTCTAATCTGTTCCTTTTCTGAACTTAGAAATACCGGTAGTTTCACTTTCTACATTCTTATTATACTGCTGTCTTTTCATTTATTTTGCATCATAATATGTTTTGTGATTGCATTTCTTATTTAAATGAAGTAGGCTAAACCAATAGCAATACTGTATTAATATTGTCTCCTCGTGTATTATAATATGGGCTCTGAACTCTGCTTGAACGTTTGAGTCTAAAACATTAGTCAAAAATATAATTTATTCTTGCATGGTGATAAAAACTGTCATTTCATTTTGTTCCTCTATTTTATATCTTCATAATTCATCTTATTTCCATCCTGTCTCACCAAACTCTTCTTCAATATCTCTTACTTGATCAAAAAATTAATCAAGTAAGTAAATCAATAAATACGATTTATTGAAAAATAAAACGTCGGTTTAATTCAAACTTATAGCAAAGTACTCATGAATTAAAAATCACAATTTCATTTTTGACAAAGAATAGAAAGCAACTGTAGAAAAATAACATACTTTAAATATTTGAAAGTCTGTTCGGTTCAGCTTCAATATTGTGACTTCATTGAACTGACTCTTTTGTCGAAAATTATAGTTAGCCTATATAGTGTTTACGATAATCAACACATTTTCACAATACACTGGAGTTTTCCCTAGGTAATCGATTTAAAATGAATTTATCCTATGTAACATTATTCAGAATAGAACCAATTTAGTACAAAAATTGTTTCATTTTAGAATCTATTTCCAATTCTTTATTAACTCTAGTGAAAATGTTCCTCTAATGCAAGGCTCACTAAAATACACGTTTTTTAACAGACGAATTTAGCATCTCAATCAACCACAAGCTCTGCAAATTTATGATGCTTGTACTCATCAGGTTATTAGTACTGTACTTGAAAAGTAGGTCGCTATTCATTTGGTCATTACCCTCTTTAAAAGTTCTTGCAATAGTTTGTCCCGAATTACACCTCATCAACTAAACTGTTACTTTAGTCGAACGAGAAAAATAATTTGAAAGGTTATGCAGCTTGCTGCCATCTAGGCTTATAACCTTGGAGACGTCTGTACTTGTTTCCACAGTAGCTTGTAGGTTACACATTGTAAAGAACAGGGTGCTTGCTGCTTCATGGCCCAGATTTGAAGATCGATTTTATTGTTGCACTCCGTGGGGACTTGACGGCTTTACTACATGTCACGCGTACGTGAGTTACCTAACCAGGGCTCTTTTCGCAACTTGGAATGCAGTTAAAAAGTATAAAAATAAATCACAACTCGTGTCAGGCCTATATAACTGATTCACAACCTTGGTTCGTGTATCAGATAACCAATGCGAGGAAAAATTCAATTATAATACTAATAGGGTGAGTGATTAATAATAGATTAAACACTCAGAACATTATTTCATGGTGTATTTCCTGCAAAGTATGTAGGTTCTCAAGCTTTCATCGTCCATGTTAGACACTTTATGATGATATTTGCCAAAAATAACTCAATACCACATATTACCCATTTATTCTTATAATCGTGAGTGTGTTCGTTGTTCCTTAACGTTTTTATCAGTTCTTTGATACTATACTAATTTTTCTAGACTTTTATTCTATTTTACATCTATTCTATTTATTTACATTTGCCTCGATGTATTATTATTTTTGAAAAAAGCAAAAATTCTATTTAAAAAACCTCATTTGAACCAGAATCACCCCATGGTCCATGTCACATTATTCTTGTAACTTGGTCATTGTTGATGTGTCCTAAATAATTCTGTTGATTGAATGTCACTTGTTCGACAATTATCCAACTAATTTGAAAGAATACGTTGTTGATACGTTATTTCATGTTTATTTTCTGTCACATGAAGCTGTAGTAGTAGTAGTTGAGCTAAGCTTCAACAGAATGTGACACGTCAAATATACAATGCGTTTTATCAAGGACAATGCAATTCATTTCTTGCTCTTCTGCATCTATTCATCTCTTTATACATCTAATGCATTAATTGATACATCCACGAATAATAATTACAATAAGATTTGAAAGAGAAACAGCAGGCTCAGCCCAAAACTATATCTCACCCGAATTCACACAGTAACTGTCACTATATTTTTTTTCAAAAAGAGAATAAAATGTGAATTGCGATATAAATGATGGTACAGTAATTGCCAGAATTTATTCCAACCATAGGCTACTCCATGTCGCCTATTCGTGTAATCTGATGATGATGCGTGTATATGTGTATAGTTGATCGGAAGTGCGGATGGAAGTAGCTCATTATAATCTGACAAATGGAGCTTATGTTATCGGGCATGTTGGTTACGGGGTGCTGCAAAGACAATAGAATGTTCGGCTAATGGTTGCCTTTGTCAGTAGTGATATGTCAGAGTCGGGAAGAGAGGCGATTTTCGATTGTCATTTGGGGGTGGGGGGGTTGCTGGGGGGTGGGGGTGGTATGTGAAGTGCAGGGAGTCAAAGTCGATATTAGAGCGGTTTGGACTTGCTTGTTTGCTGGGAAAATTTGAGTTCCTCCACAGAGGATGGAGGGTACCCCGGTCAGTTAGTCGATGGATTGAGGTCGACAACGCTGCTGATTCGATACATCGAACAATGTTGCCGCCGACTCATCCCCGCCCGGGCCTCGTTCTATAAATCCGTTTGATTTCAAGAAATCACGTTACAAAATCGTTGCGGTCACACCGTACTGTGGTTTCCAGTCAAAGTAGAGCATGGACCGGACCAATCCCTTGATTGAATGCAGCTCTCGCAAATCTGTTTAAATCTTTCCAGCATCCAACCGAATGGCGGATAATTGATGGGTCCTGAATAATGCTGTGGGATGACCGTCACTTGTTCCACAATTATCAAACTAAAATGAAGTTGTAGTTTCATTTTAGACGTTGTTCGATTGGATGACAGACAATAACGTAGCTGAAGCATGATTTTATTTTGATGCGATTCAATTAAAGTCGAGAACTATTCAAATTGTTCACGGACCGTGGCGAAGCGTGGTATACTTATTTGGTCATCGATATAAATAAGTATACCACGCTTCGCCACTATTCACGGAACAATCCAAAGTTGCTGAAATTATTGTTGAGTGGGAAATTCTTCCAATTGATATTGATAAAAAATATGAAAAATCTTCATCACTCTTCACCTTCTTTCTTATTTCAAATTAAATATAACCTATTTAACTATTGAAATATTTAAATAGGCCTATGTCCTTCCTTGGTATAAAGACAATCTTTATGCAAAATTTCAGCTTTATTAGTCAAGTATTCTAGGCGTGATGGATGTTCAGACAGATAGACAGACAGATACCAAGTCATTTTTATAATAGTATAGATGTTATATATGTATGTTAAATTGATATAATTAACTTTTGAGTTACCTACGAAAATCACCTAATGATTAGGCGTGAACATATCTCATTTAGATCTATTTTAATTAACAAAATGTCAAATTTTTAAATAGACCACCATTTAACAAGCTCAAGGGTTCGATTTTTTCACATTAATTACTGGATCACTCAACATTGTAAATTATAAGAACTAGCTGCCACTTGTTTTGGGCATTGCAATGTTGCGATTGTGGAGAATAGTTATTAGCACTTTGTACAAGTTCCCTAATTACTATAATAACAATGTCCTCCACTACATCATTATGATAGGAATTCGCAATGTTTATCCAATATTTGAATTCCTTTGAAGTATGAGATGCACTATGGTAATGATATTTTCATACCAAACACTTCAAAGTTTATTAATTGAGGTTTTGCTTATGCAGCTGCAATGAATACAGCCTATTAAGTTCTGTTCCAGTGCTTTCAAGAGCTGCAGTCCATCATCATTACTATTATACAAGAGCTACAACATCAAAGAGCTTTTGAACTGAATTTAAAGTTTTAAAAAGCCAGCGTAAACAACTGAAACCTTTTTAGAATGAGCATGAAACGTTTTTGCCCTAGTTAGTTGTTGCATAAATTTCCCGCATAAATCATCATCGTGATCATAATCACCACAATCATACACATCATCATCATCATCATCGAAGCAACATTGTATTTATGTAAGGACAATATATTTATCAAAGATGAAAATTAAATTCAATAGGATTGATTCAAGTTTTTTTACTCTAAAAATTCTTAAACGAGCTCAAAAAATTACAGTATGAGCGTGTAGCAACAGGCACGTGTAAAGTGTCCTTACTCTTCTGTATTCACTTTATTTTTGTACTTCCGATATCTTAAATCGGACACGTGTTTCAATCAAAAACAATCATCCATTTCAAATTTGTCTTGAAAATGCTGTAAAAATCTTCAAGAGGGTTTAGATTCAATTCTGAATTCACTTGTCCCGCTCAATCGATTGGCGCGATCTCATTCTAGTAAGCTTCAATACTGTAACGGAACAATGCTTAACTCTGATAAATGAAATAGCAACGGACTCACAGACTATTAATTTGAAATTCAACAGAAAATTGGCAGTTTTCCAATATCGAACTCTACCAATATAAAAGCCATTTCACGGCCTGTTCTACAACCAACAACACTGCATCCCATTGACTCACTTATGCATAAATGAGGCTCTCACAAATTGTCAAATAAAGTTTCTATTTCAATTTACTTTGATACCTAAATACAGTTTTCTAGGTAGGATAAGTTGATTGAATATCCAGCCAGCATCGATTCACAAATTGAACATTAATGTTATCTCCATTTCCCTTTGAAATGCGAATACGAATAAAATGAATACGAGTTTTATGACAGATCCAATGGATTTAATAAATGATGAGAATTACATTACACTTGAAGCAATTTTATTTATAAAAAAAGTACAAGAATCAAATTGTAAGAAACTTACTAATAATTATGTCAAAATGATGAAAAATTGTCCTTTTAGTGCATTATACTATCCATAGATTCACGTACATTTTATCTCTATACAGCTCAATAAATACAATTTTAATGACAGAATCCAATGAATTGAATAGGTACTTATGGATCCCCAAAATGAACATTTTTTTCAAGATTTTCTCAAAACATTTTACGACAGGATCCAATGAATTGACTACTCATGGATTCACAAAATGAACATTTTATCTGCATTTTTAAAGAACATAACATTTTTACCGCAGGATTCGATTATTTGAAAATTTGTAAATTGTTATGTCCGCGCAAATTCTCATGTACTCCGGCACTCTTGTATCGCGATTCGTCCACCCTGTAAAAATGTCTTGCACAGTTTTGGGAGAGTTTTGTCGATTTTTTCCTAATAGAAGTTGGCATGTTTTTTCACTAGTAATTTTGACTAACAAACACATTAGGTAAATTTTGCTTGGCACACTTTGAAACTATCTAGGCTGTATTGAGCCTAGACGCTAGCCTGCGTCTTAAAGGGTTGTTTCTGTTGCAGTGTGGAGGATTCCATTGCGCCGGACTGAGTATGCATGCTCGTGGAAAGAAAGCCCGGGTGAGTCTGGCCCCGCGCCCCCCCTTCTTAAAACATAATTCCGTAAATCTTAATTGACTCAGATTTAGTCAAACAACTCACAATACTGAGGAGAACAGGTAATATCACACTATTGAACATTGAAACCTCACACACTTGGGATTGCATTAGATTTAATTACAATACTTGTAATACCATTCCACAAGTAGCGATTTGCAACAGGCTTCTTCAGTTTGTATATGTTACACCCTTCACTTATTATGGGCCGATTGCATTTAAATCAAATCAATTTAACCGCCTCAAGATGACAAAATGATAAATTTACATTAAAATTAATCTAAATTTAATTTGAATTTTTATTAGCATTTAACGGCAGTCAAATGCTTTAGGTATTTGTGCGATTGGTTCTATGCATGTTAGTTCAGAAATTGTTAGGAACCTCTAACATAAACTTGAAAGGTACAAAAAAAATCAAAACATTGATTTCCCTCAAAGCACTTATTGTAATATTTAACGCCGTTGCTTCCCCACCTCGGGAATAATATTCTTTTCAAAACTTGATAGCAGTGAAAGATTTTCATTAAATTATTATCATAAATGATTTTCTTCCTAGTAAGTCCAGCTAATTGAGACTGATTCTTTCCTAAAAACAATAATGTTTCTTACATTGTAGGCTGTGTTATTTGATAAATTAATCATTCGTCATTTCTATACTAAGATGCAAATTGACTAAATTTCATTACAATTCTGTTCATCATTTCATCAACTCACAGCACTTACTTTCGGATTGTTTCTTGATGTTTTCATTCAAGCTATCATTTTCAAAATCTTTCATCACAGCCTTCTTGCAAATTCATGTGCTTGCTCTTGGATTTCTTGGCGATCTATGGTATCTGTTAGCTTGGCTTTATTATATTATCATATTACATCACGGACTTTAGAAATAGAGTTTAGATTTATAACGTGTTAGAAGGAGATAGTAGATTATCTCCATTTTAATAGAAAAATTATTCGGATACCTTTGTCTTTTCGTCATTAGCACATGAGAAGTCTAACAGACCCATGATAGTTATGATAATAATATAGCTTGTGGTTTAAGTTATAGCCTAATAATTGAAATTATCTGTTTAGAAATTATATGTTGGCATGGCAAGTTTCATATAAATATTTTTTATAATCTGAATTAAATTAGATCCTTATCAATAGTATGATAATTTTTCTTTAAATTTTCGTATTAATTGATATATTTATTCTGCTCGAACTATTTTTTCACCTATCTGCACGATAAAAGTATAGGTTTTCGTGTTCTCCCTAGATGGCCTAGATTGATGTTTCTTAAGCTCTAGTGATTTTGTGTGAACTGCATTATTACAAGCAGAATATTATAATTTATTACCACTTCTCATCACCCGAAAGGATTTTGGATATTCAAGGTTGGTAAATAAATTTAATTATATTTGTGAAATATTGTAGTAGCCTTATTATTATATTCCTATAATTCGATGCATATCATTTTTAAATTACTGTTAATAATTAGAAATTAACTGTTATTAAAATTCTATAAAACTTGTCCGGAAATAGTAAAAGTTTGATCACCAAACGTGTTTGATATTGTTAATAATATTTCCAACTTATCATGAATTCAAAAAACGAATTTTATAACATTTTTGGAAAATTAGTCTCAAATTATTCAATAGAGATATTTTCCAAAATATATAATCTTCATAATTCTGTAGTTTGACTCACGTAATGAATTATAATATTATATAATAGTAATGAATTCACATACGTTTCTGACTCTTTTGCATGATAATTTACTCTTGTATAGAATATAGATTATCTATAGATTATCAATAATACATACATGAACAATATATGCGAAACGTTCACTGCTTCATATTCCTGTAAATACAGATTCAAATCGGTAAAACTGAATACAAATGGATTAAAAAACAAAGAAATATTAAAAATGAATCATTCAAGGAAGCATCAAAAGTACTTTCAAGTAGAGGACTCAAAATAATTTATGATGGTAGGAATTCATATGGATTCATTTATATAATAATTCATGTTCATATTCATTAAGGTATTTTAAAATAATATTTTGAATCATAAGGTTTTTTAGAACCTCAACAATATAAATTCACCTAATTCACTCCATATAGAGTGAAGAATAATATTGTGTATTTGAAAAATAGATCAGTTGAAGTAATGATATCATCATTCTATTTTGCCTTGATTAAGAATTTCCTGTGTGAACTTTCAATGTCAATCCTGTTCTGCTTGTCAACTCAGAACTGTAATCCGAGACAGATAAAGAATCATTGTAATTGCAAACTTCAAAGAAATATGATACACCATTTAAGATTGGAAAATCCTATTATAAAAATTGCTAGAGCGTTTCAAGTGATCATTTCAGCTCTTTTCCATGACAATATCTCCAGACAATGGCGTAGATTTTAAGATCCAACAAAACAGCTCACTCAATTCTTAGTTCCTCTTTCTTCCATCCTCATAGAAACAGTTTTTCATTGCATTACATTTTTCAATTTATATCTTTCTCGAGATAGCTCTTTAGCTTTTCAGTTGAAGAAGTATTTTTCTAAGACAATAATATTGTTGGAATATACTGACTATTTTTAGTTTTTTTTTTTAACTGGATGGTAAGTTAAAAAAAATATGATTCTTATTCAATAAGAATGACTGTATCTTGTATGGAAACTGTGGGCTTTCACTTTCAATACAAATCACTTCTATATAAGTTCTTTTACACTACTACTTTCATGTTCTGTCAATTCAAATTTCTTGTATCGTATTTTTTTCTATTCCATCTAATAATCTGTCCTTCAAGGTGAAAGGACAATATAATTGTCCTCTCTATTCTGCAATCGATTACCGCCTAGTTCTAGATCAGATACATTTGGTTTTCTAGCAATCTATTACATATCACTATTTCTCAAGCAGTAAAAGAAAAGGACTGTGCTCGAACATAAAAGGGTTGAATAATCGTGAAAGTAATTCAGAAATATTCATGATGAATTACATCAAGCGTGAGAAACGGTTGATAAAATCATCAATGCTACAACTAGAGTGAAGAAATGAAAAACCTTGGGACTGAATAAAAATGAGAGGCAATGAAATCTCCTTATAAATATCTTTATAGCATGGAGCTTTTATTCGCATTACTATTTAAAGGATTATTGAACTCGGTATTTCTTCATAAATATGCATGAATGAATAAGGCAAAGGAATATTTCATAACGTAAGTGTGAAAGTAGTACTGAAATAGATTTTACCTGAATGAATTCGGATCTGCCAATTATCGATAGTTGGAAGTCAAAGCTTTACGTAATCAAGGCATGAATCGAAGCGATATAGGCTTTCAAGTCAATTTCGATAAGGAAAGAGTTTTTTATTTGTAAAAAAAATTATGATATGTTGTGAATTTTATGGAGAGTGTTCACAATGTCAAGTGCTGAACCGTGTGGAAGAGAAAGTGATAAGTTTTTCCAAAAGCTTACAGAAACATCGTGATGCGTTTTGTGAGTTTTGATATTTTTGTAATAATGATTAGGTTAATTAGGTTAAACAAGCTGAGTATCTGATGAAATTCAACTCGAGTATCTATATTCGATTTATGATGGAAGACATGATTGTCTGATTTGTTATGTTATTTGCTACTGTAATGAATATGGATCTATTGCATATTACAATATGGATTATATTTACAAAAATTGTTAGTTTCAAACGCAATTGACAGTAATTTATAATTCATTAGTTGATTCTGAAAAAAGCATACATTGCCGAATCACTCAGATGAGTGAGCTCGACTCAGAATTGAATCCAGTCTTATTGAACTCAGACTTGAACCCAGTCATATTCGAATCCTTAAAATGAAGAGGATTGTAATAGAGTAGCCCCCATTAATGCTGGAGTAACAGTAGGTAAACACTATCAACTGGAGTAACAGGTGAACAACCTAAGGTCTAAAAATACATTCGAAATTATTTTTACATCTTCATGAAAGCAGAAAATTAAAAGGACACGAATCCAGATACGAAATTAGTTCTGAGATAAACTTTGCAGTAACTCGACTAACAAAACTCAAAAACTGGAAACATCCACTAACGACTTGAGTTTTCCCGTTGGGTGAATTCGTTGTCAAAGAGAATTTAATATTAATTCATAGCTTGATAGCTTGCTAGAATGCTGAAGAGTTTTTCTTTCTTTTCAGAATATTTAATTCTTCAAGCGATTTGAATGTCCTTCTAGTTCTCACTCGAGCGGAGCATTATTAAATTCCTACTATCTTGTTTATCATTCGCCTCGATCGAGATGTTTGCCAGCCGGAGGGTCTCAACGTGATCTGACCAACTGATCTGGATGTCATTAGATCATTTGATTTTATGTAAATTGTCTTTCACCCAGTAATCCTATTCACTTCATTATTTCAAACTTATTCTCATTAGTAGTTTCAAATTTACAAATTAATTTGGCTATCGTAAAACCACACAAAGCAAACCAAAAATAAAATGATTAGCAATGTAAGTCGATGTCCAAGGACAACTATATTTTTCATTATTTTTTGTTATGAGAAATAATCTTAATAGGAGGTTGATCTCTGATTAATTCAATAATTAATCGGAGATCAAACCTTGATTGATGTTACCGGCCTTTTGAACTGTTACCTATTAAATAAAAGGCATCTCTCTATTCCGCTGATTGTTTCGCCTTTGAATATGATAAAGGCTACAGAGAGCTCCAAAATCATTCCGTTGGTTGCAGGGTATTTTTCGATATTCCCTGCTATTGTAGAGTATAATTGGTTTTCCATTTTCCTGGTAGCAACTCACGTGTTGTTGAAGTAGAATAATTGGCAAACAGCGTTTTTCCCCGGCACTTTTAATAATATCGAAAGAGACATTGACTGGTTGCAGTTCATTATTGAAATTGTTGCAGCCGAGTGCCCGGAAGAGATTTTCATTGATTGGTTGTGTTGATTAGTTGTCATGACGACGAATTAATTGATTCCAGTCGCGATGTGGGCGAAGAGTTTGTTCCGATTGGGTTGTTTCGAAGCCGGCCGAGACTGCATCGCAATGAATACCTACCTAGCCGTGCTGGTGCTGGAGATGATTTGTACACGTTTGGGAATGAGAGCAGCCAGAGCAGCCTGAGCTTCACTGGGAACTGCGCGTATTTGTCAGCTATCGTGCTGGTTGCATACTCTGCGCCTTGCTTGCGATGCTCTTCAGGGAATTCAAACGCTTATCTAGTCATTCGTACCTTGCCAAACCTCCTATTTGAATAGACTGCCGCTCTCGCCATGTCCTGGGAATTACAAAATATAATGCTTGGGGGCTTCAGATTCAGCTTGAATGTTTTCGCGATTTTCAATGCAGAACAAACCCATCATTCACAACGATTAATGTGGACTATACGTCAAGTGTATGGGCCGCCATTTGCCATTCCCATTCCACACACTGATTGAAGGCTCAAACACTCCCCTGGGCTCAATTACCACGGATCGTGCTAATAAAGTACACATGGCCAGCGATGTAACAAAATGAACAATTACTGCTCGAGCTATCTTGTCATTTCAACCTTATCTTCAATGGATGCTTTGTCTGTCGAAGTTTCCAAATATTAACCTCTTAATATCGATATATATTACCTTTCGATACTATCGATATATTAACCTTTTAATGAATAAATATAATCTGTGACAGATTATATTATAAGTAGTATAAATATGTTGGTTCTGTCACCCACTCTGTCACCTAGATGGCCGCTGTCACCAAGATGGCCGCTGTCACCAAGATGGCCGCTGTCACCAAGATGGCCGCTGTCACCAAGATGGCCGCTGTCACCAAGATGGCCGCTGTCACCAAGATGGTTGCTGTAACCAACATGGACGCTGTAACCAGAGCGTTCTCTGTAACCAACCTATTCACTGTAACCAAATCTGATTATGTCTCCAAAATGGCCGCTGTAACCAATTGGAATTCTGTAACCAAAATTGACGCCAGCACCACAATGGCCGCTATCACCACAATGCGCGCCGGCACCATATGTGACTTTGTCACCACATTAATTGCTGTAACCAACATGGCTACTGTATCTTGTGAGATAGCCGGATCATGAAGACAAGATAGAACCTCACCCAGCTTAGTACCGCCCGCCTTTTTTCAAAAAATATTTTCCCACAAATCGGCTGATTAGCAGACTAGCTGACTATCTCACACCTAATTAGAACCTAATAATTACATCACCATTATTTTCTCAATTTCTCATTAATCATATTCATGAATTTGGCGTCCATTGATTCCATATCTCGTTGCATTTGTGTTAGTTTAGTATCACAATAGATTCTATTATTACGAACTAAATGCGATAATTTACCAATATTAGTTGTAGTTTCTGATACACGTCGACCAACATCACCGCCAACCTTGTCTTCGACTAATTTTGTTAATCGACCTGATAAATCATCAATGATTGATTTTTTCTCTGCCCTAACCACATTCAATATATGTTCTTTATTTACTCTGTCTTTTTCTTCTACTAATTTGTTAACTTGACCTGTTAGATCAGCAAGGATAGATTTTTTCTTCCCTAACCACGTTCAATATATGTTCTTTATTTACTCTGTCTTTTCTTCTACTAATTTGTTAACTTGACCTGTTAGATCAGCAAGGATAGATTTTTTCTCTTCCCCAATCACATTTGATATATGTTGTTTATTAACTACATCTTTATCCTCTGCTAATTTGTTAACTTGACCTGTAAGATCAGCGAGAATAGATTTTTTCTCTTCCCCAATCACATTCGATATATGTTGTTTATTAACTACATCTTTATCATCTGCTAATTTGTTAACTTGACCTGTAAGATCAGCGAGAATAGATTTTTCTCTTCCTCAATCACATCCGAAATATGTTGTTTATTAACTACATCTTTATCTTCTGCTAATTTGTTAACTTGAGCTGTAAGATCAGCAAGGATAGATTTTTCTCTTCCCCAATCTCATACGAAATATGTTGTTTATTAACCACATCTTTATCTTCTGCATATTTGTTAACTTTACCTGTAAGATGAGCGAGAATAGATTTTTTCTCCTCCCCACGTAAATTCAATATATATTGTCTATTAACTACATCTTTGTCTTCTGCTAATTTGATTACCTGTTTTGACACATCATTGAGAATCACTGCTTTCTCATCGCCAATTATATTCGATATATATTGTTTATTTTGTGCTTGTTTTTCTTCTACCAATTTAGATAGACGATCTGATAGATCGTTAATAGTTGAATTTTTAATATTCTCGATATCATTCAATAGATGCGTTCTATTTACTACATCCTTGTCTTCCACTAACTTAGTCAGACGTTCTGAAAGATCAGTAATGCTTAAGTTTTTCACGGTGTCAATTTCATTCAATAGATATTGTTTATTTATTGCATCACTATTTTCCAGCGGTGCACCTAAATTCACAATTCGTCTAGAATGAACATTGAGACCGCGACCATCTGGTAATGAACTAATAAAATCATCCCAATTTTCATAATTTCCTAACCAATCAGCATTATCAGTCTGTGTTTCTTCAGATTTTGATGCGATAATAGTATTAGTTGAAGTTGATTCAGCTGTAGTATTTAATTTTTTATCTCCACTTTTTGCTTTAGTACGCGCGCCGCTTATGCGCCACCATTAAAGATATTATTATTTTCGTTATTATCACTATCAAAACCGCTGGACTTAGCTCCCAGCGGTCTTCCAAATCGATCGATTGTTATCATCATACTAATGATAATTCAACTGTGCAGCTCAAGTACACACCTCACATATGTATGCAATTAATAGAAGTACTAAAAACTAGATGAACTAGGCATTTTCTAATGCTACGGAAATTAGAAAACCATATTTAAAGAAAAAAATCTCAGCTTTATTATTATTATTATTATACTTTACCAATGTAATTTGTTAACAGCTAAATCATACAATAAATTATGCAACAATAGTAAAAGCAATGCAATTATCAACAACAACAGCAATAATATTAAACGATCATACATAGTTCCAATGTCAATTATCCGTTCAGTGTTCTCATCACCTTCCATCTTCTGAAACTCCTCCTCCTCCTCCTCACTGTCGTCCAATTCTTCATCTTCTCGTACATCAGCGTCCTCTGCCGTGTCCATCACCTCGGCAACAGCAGCAGCAGCAGCAGCAAGATTATCAGCAATGGCAGCAAAAGAAGCAGCAAACGCATCAGCAGCAGAAGAAGTAGAAATAGAATTTGAAGAAGCAGGAGCTCGAATAGCATTAGCAGCAGCAGCAGCAGCAGCAGTTAACATCTGGTGTCCGTCTGTCTGCGGTTCATTATTAGTGATGGTGGTTCCTCTGGAGATTCTTCAAGTTCAGCCTTTGTCATCCTGTCGATTGTGCAACTCGGTAGATTGAACCATTCACACGTTCCGTAATCAATACATATTTTTCCTTTCCATTAAAACTCGATATATTATCTGCATTTACAACAGATAGAAATTTTTCCGGTAAAATATATCACATGGTTTAGCACTGCTTGTCAGTTCTTCATCACTGTAGAACAACACTGCACAATAACTCGCTTTCCAAATTTAGTCGTAACCATTCGTGCTGAAATTATTGGATATCTAAATTGTTCAGTTAAATCTAAAAGTCGAATTGTTGGCAATGTTTCTCGCGCTTTCGCGTTGAACGATTCTTGAAACTCGTTACGTGATGACGCACGACGACTTGTTCTAATAATCGGCATTATTAATTGTTTTTTGAATACTTTCCCGCAGCAGCAGCAGCAGCAGCTTACACGCACGCAATGTTCACAGCTAGGCGATCTCACAGATAATGAATGCATCAACCAGCATTCTAGTTCAAGTGCACATTTGGCACACCTGTCGAGCAGGTGTGTGTTTGTCCGTTATTCAAGTTCAAACATGTCCGTTAAAAGTTGATTGAACTATCGTTGCATCATTGCAGTTTGCAGATGCTAGAATTGAAGTGTAATTATTAATTAAAAAAACTTGCATGTATGTTGCAGCTGCTCATTGTACACTGTTTAACGATCGAAATAATTAATTAAACCATCGTTGTATCTTTGCAGTTTGCTGATGCTAGAATTGAAATGCAATTATTAATTAAAAACCTGTATGTATGTTGCAGCTGCTCATTGTACACTGTTTAACGATCGAAATAATTTGCAATATTTCTTACATCGGAATTATCTCCACAAGTTACACGAAAATTTATCAATTTTGTTTTTACACATGTTGAATGTATGATAAGCTCCATTGCAAAATTCACGATGATTATCCGCTGTATGTGATTGCATTAGTCGATAAAAGCACGAATCTGAAGTACATTTTCCAATGAACTGATGCATTGTTTCATTTGCTTGAGGATTTATACACATAATATAATGTCCATAATCTTTTCCATAACATTCATACCTATGATAACGTAGTTTATGTATGAGATGTTTTTCAAATGCTGATTTGTTTTTAAGCAGTGCATCTTCTTCTCCTTCTTCTACTAAATCTACATCCATTGATATAATCTTTTAACACTCATTCTTGATTTACAATGTCCGCCATCATTTCATAAATATAAGTTTCAATTTTAATCAATTTATCTACATCCAATAATAACGGTCTACTGTAGCCCAGATATTCGTGAATATCTTCGCTGTTAATTGTTGACAAATATGTAGATTTCAACTTTTAGCAAAATTTATTATATACAAATCTCCTGTTGTGTATGCTCGTGAAATAGCATTATCCAATTTGTCAACACATTCGATAATGTGTTTTAATTTCTCTTCTAATTCAATCGATCTGTAATCTACCTTCGGATTCATGATGCTGTTGCTTCCTCAATATCACACCTCGACGCACAAATCACAAGTCCTTGTCGCGATGTCTGCTTGCTATTCACACACACCACATACACTAATCAATCTGTACTAGTGTTTGTGAGAGACAGTTACGGCAGTTGTAGACAGGATGGTGCATCAGGTGGATGCGGTACCAACACATTAAAATTAATTGTATCTCTATAATCAGGGCGCAAACATTTGCGATGTGAAATTCTAATGGGTTCTCACACCAAAACACTTGATAGCATCGTTCTTATGACAATAATAAAATCCATTTTGTGCTAATACACGCAAATGTGTTAATTGATATAGATAATCATCATTATTATATAAATCTTGTGCTTCTTCCTCGTTTTTACTAGCTTTAGAATCTTCTTGATTCATAAACATATTCATTAACGACTTCAATCTATTAATTACTGATGAATAATCAAATTCATTTATCTCCTCCTCCTCCTGCTCATTCTTCTTCTCTGCAGCCATCGCCTCTTCTTCTTCTTCTTTATTATCTCCACTTTTTACATTACTCTCATCTACTACAACAGCTTTTTTTTTATCACTATCATCATTATCATCATCATCATCACTATAATCTTCATCACCACTATCAATAGCATTCAAAATATAATTTTCTATTTGTTCCCTGTAATGTATGCACGAAGTTAATGCACATCGTCCATAATTATTTCTATGCTGTTTGCAATGTTCATTTGTATGTGGATTATAAATTGGTTTTTTCCATCGGTGTGGTAAATCTCTCACATCATTGTGAAAACGAGAAAGATATCTACGTTTTTCCTCACCCTTAGTATACACTATTTTATATTTTGATAGCAAGTTTCTTATTTGATTTTTACTGAATTTTTCGCCCACAATCCCACGGTAGTAAATGATAATGCTTTGTTAACCATAATACATGTCTAATTTTATCATCATTGAGTTTACATAAATTATAAGGTGGCTGATAATGAAACACTCTCTTTCCAGTCTGTTAGTTGTTCACAATAACTTACAAAAGCTAACTCCTTTATAATGTGATTATTGTAATTGTCTCTGAACCAATGAAATTCAACAACTGCATATGAATTATTATTGCTATTAATGTCTTCGTTGCATTGATAATTAACATTATCTTGCATCTCACCCGTATCCACGCTTGCACCGTGTTCACCGCACCAGCTGCCGCCATCTTTCACCTCACATACACTGTAACGTCTCTATGCACCGACTATTCACTTAAAACTAATTAAACACTAATATGTTAGCATGTGCACACTATCTATCCATCTATCTCTCTCATGCATACACATGTCTACCAACTGAATTAATCTAAATTTGCGTCACAATGCCGGGTAAGCGGCTTATATGTGAGAAGTTTATCGGAAATTAGCATAGCATAGGCTGTAGTATTCGCCTTTACATCTACACTACATTCCCACTCTAAACGTATATCAACTGCATTTGATTTTAATAGTTCTAATTGATGGCTGCAATCAATTACATATAACGGCGCTTTGGTCTTAAAATCATTAAATGTTAATGCAAGACCATATTCATCACTAACTTTAAATTGTAATAGCTTTTGAAAAATTAAGAAACATTTGATAAAATATCTCAAATTTAGATTGGGTATTCTCATAAGGAAAATATATATTATTAAGAAATAATTTCATATTAATTATTGATACATCATCAAATTCAGCCATTGTCTTTGTATACTGATTCTTTCGATCAGTTTGGAAACCGACAACAACAAAACTCGGTCTATCCTGGAATGAAGCTGTTTTTACCACCCAACTATGGGATTTTGAAAGAGGTAAAAGCGGGTATTCAAAAACTTCAGAGTGTCTAAACCCAATGGGTAATGGGTGATCATCATCCAATAATTTCAACATTCTCAATTGCAATGAATCAGCGAGTTTTACGAATGGCATTCTCCAACAAATTTTGCTAATATTCACACTTAAGTATTTTGCTTGTGCACTAGTAATTAAATTTTTATCATGAGATGTACGAACAAGTATTAATTCTTGTTTAACATGTAAAAGAATTTGTTGAAAATCCTCGAATGAACCCATAACCATTTTCAACGGCATTAAAAATTGGTATTTATGATCTGCATTACTCCAGCCAGATGATTTAATTCCAGCCAATTCAAATGAATTCGTGTCAACGCCTGCACGTTGACATAAATATGCTTTTATTTGTGAAGCAATATTTGGATAACGAAGGCTTGTATTTCATGACCCGATAAATCGAATCAATCTCTGAAAACAAATTTGCTATAGGGTTAGAATTAATAGTATACGCTGCCGGAACAACTTTTGTTGTTTCCGTGTAGTATCTGTCTTCCTTACAATTTCATCTTTGTTACAAGTTATGCTGAATTCCACATATAAGTAGCTTTCACAAGGTAAACTGAATAATTCAGACGGTTGAATACTTATTCTTATTTCGTCTGAACTATTGAAATTTGAGTTTGTGTATGGTACAAAGGAATGAACTTCATATCCCTGAATCGATGAGTCAATACTAATTTGATTATTAATATTCAATATTTCACTAAACGCCGACATGACGAGGGTTCACTTTAAATCCTAAATCTCTGAGAATTCTTGCGTAACGAGGTGTTACCTTTAACGTAGTTGAACGTAAACTGCGATTTTTGATTTGCGACACGACTCATAATGCTTTTTATAACAACTTACATGTGTTGTATCAATATTTCTTGATGATGATGATGATGTTGGATTATTATACACTACAACTCCCATTTCTCTTTTCTTTTGCCTTAAATGTAAACACACACTTACTCTGTCTCCGCGAAAATCTACTAGACGTCCGTTCTGATCGACTATCTTTACATAAATGCTAGTAATTACATTTGTACTCATAGCTAAGTAAATTACTGGTGATTGTCTTCTTATCATCAAGTATCCTGGCGGTACAGACGGTACAAAATCATAGATAACATGACTTTCGTCTCCATTATGAGAAATTGAACCACTAGCTAAATTACACATAATTCAGATTGCACTTATTCTCCTAATCTTAACTATTTGTGTGGAATAATGCCATTTATCGGTGCTAAACATGTTCGTTCGAAACCCAAAACGTCTGCCAAACTGTCTTCTGCACTCAAATCTAAAGGTTTATCTGAATAGATTTCACACTGCATTGTGTTATTATTTGCGATTATTTTTAATCCATGATCAGACGGTAAATGTTTTTAATTTCTTTGATTATTGATTCAATTTCATATGCACCAGTTCTTAGTGCAATCTCTAAATCACCGTACATAATTTTATTGTTAATACCTTCATTAATATTCGCTATTGAATTATAACATGTGAAATTAACCATCCCAATTTCCCATTCATTCTCTAAATGAATTGGTTCTTGTAGAGTTAAATATAATTCGCTAGAATTATCACTCAATGTCACAAGTTTACTCATTGTAATGTTCACCTGATAACTGTCTGTTCACAACTGTTAATATTAGTGAATTAATTCCGTTATATATTCTACAATCAAAGTTGCATTGTAACTTTATCGAATGCGTAGATTGAGAATTATCGGTTGGCATTTGAAGAATCAGATTTGGAGAAATTCACAACTAGGGATGGATAAATAGTTTGTTACCTTGCTAATACATTTCAAGATTTTCCTCTTCGTATATCAAGTGGAAGCTCTATTATTTCTCTAAAGACAACCCTAGTTGTGAATTTCCCAAATCTTATTCTTCAAATGCCAACTTCGATAATTCTCCAACCACACGCATGTAATATATACACCTGTAAGATGTTTCCTTGGAGATCATCTAGTTCCGTTGTTAACTGCGGAATTGCATTTGCAAAAAAAATATGAATGCTTTAAGCTGTTTAGAATTGTCTCGCTAGAAAAAGTAAACATAATTCTCCGCAAATGTTTGTGTCTACTTTTTGAACTGATGTAAAATTATAATAGATCTTGCAATCATTATTTTTTCTACATAAATATTTTAGTAATAATTTCGGTGGAGCTAGATTACCGATTGGGTCGAAATATTCAACAATATTTCCAGCTTTTCGAAAACATACCCAGTGAGAACCTTCTAAGCCTGTTCGAGATAAATTAATAATTGCATTTTCGTTTATATTCACCTTTTTCGGTAAATTATCCAGCATATAAACACCACGTAATTGTACTTGCATTTGCTTCGCATATGCGAGTAAATCGTAATTAGAGTTTCCACGACCACGCCGAATCTTCTTCTTCTTCTTCTTCATCATTACTTACGTGTGATTCGTTTTCCTCCTCCTCCTTCTCCTGCTCTGATCGGCGGGTTGCGTTCGGCGCCGTGATCTAGCCACAGTACTTCGTCTTTTCGGCAGTTTGAGATTACGAATACTTCCTCCGTAATTTTCCGGTAAGGTGCTAAATAGAAGCCTCGACCCTTTACGCTATTGGTTAAATGCTGAATTGTTTTCTGACGTGCACTGTTTCTTAGTCTCGATGTTACAGATGCACTACCACTACTCACAGTTTTTGTTGACAACCTTTACTACGCTTTATGCCTCCTACGAATTTTTCTAACTCTACCACCGAAAAATTTACTTTTGGCGTTCATAATGTTAGTTGTTAAATATGCTAACGACCTCTCACCAAGTGATTTACTAGGATCCTTAGCAATCTCCCAGGCGTTATTAGCTAGTTTTTTATCGGCTAAACTTCTATTCTTCGAATCTGAAAATCTCTCATATGCAAGATCGTGAGCCAAACATTGACGATCAAGAGAGTTTATAGGCTGATCTTTCCGGCTAAACGAGCTCTGAGACGGGTCCCGGTCCGCAGAATTTGTAAGTTGGAAAATGGAGTTCATATGGTAAATAATCAATACCTTTATTAATTGCAGTACCAGCCAATGAAGCTACATCACCAATTAAATTTTTGCAGCAGATAAAACACCCTACCTCTGATTTTGCGTTGTTTATTACGGCTCAGCCTCTTAGCAACGGTATTTAGAACAACTACCATGCTTCCTCCACAACTGTCTGTACACTACTGAGCAATTAATTGATGTGACAATTAGGTATATCAACTTTTTCATCATCATCATCATCATCATCTCCTATCACAGAAAACCATCGATTTAATCAATACTGTATTTATGTGTTCTATTGATGTTTGTGTAAAACACCCAGCTAGAAAATCTCTATACTCATCATTAAAAGCACAAACGCTAGCAATTTTCAACATTAAAGTGTCATACCAATTATCGATGTCATCGTTAAAGTGATTGCTAATATTAAAATATTTTGCACTTGATATACAGGCTTTTATATAATCCAACGAGTCACTTCAATTTCTCATTATAAGATAAATTATTTGAAAACAAATCAGATTCGTCTGCTACATTATCAGTAATATTCGTAACAGAAACATTTTGTAATGTGAAACTTTTGTTTGAAACCAAATTTTTGAGAGTTGAATTAGCTGAATAACGGTGTTCTTTTGTATCTTCATCTGATAACTTATTAATTGAAACTAATGCAGTAATATAAATCGATAGTACAACTATGCTTATAATGCACACATACAAAACATTTAATAATTTCTGTTGTCTTTTCAAAAATTCGTCTATGTGCATTATAAGATTATAGTTGGTGTTATACCTATGATGATTTATATTATCACATTCGTTCAACTTGCAACAGCAACATGTTAAATCTTCAGAGTAATTTTCACAAAACATGTTGATGTTCACACTATCACACCACAATCAATACTAAACAAAGAACAATTTTTATCAAGATTGTCATTGGAGCTGCACTACATTTAATGAGCAATGACGCCTGTATTATCTGCATAATAATGGCATAAAGTAACGAACTTTCATGTACAGGATGAAACATGTAGATGAAAGCGCGTACGCACCTGCCATCACCCACCATATGTTAATGGCAAAAGTAACGATTTTTTCACGCATCGGATGAGACATGCATGCGAAAACACATGCACGCACCTGCACTCATAGAAAAATATTGGTATAAAACGCAGGCATTAGCTCTCTGCTCATCATTGTGTGAGGTGTGTTCTAGCAGATAGTTACGCATATTCTGTTTCTCGATTACAACGAATAAAACTTACATTCAACTATCACAATCATTTTCTATATATGTTTGTGGCTTGTTAGTGTGAACTTCAACATCGACAATAGATTGTGTGTCTGCAGTATTTTGCTGTTATATAGCTGTGATCAGTTCTACTATTACCATTGCTGATGTTTCTACAAGTACTATATATCTGCTAGTTGCTGCTGTTTGCTGCTTAACTACTCAATAAAACAAGGTACGTGAAATGAAAAACATTTAAGTCAATAATGTTAATTTATTATTAACATAAAACTTTTTCCTCCATTGTTTTTCATGAAAAACAATCAATTGAATAATGTTCAATTGATTGAGGTATTATGTTAGATCGATTGTTATGTGTGCATGTGACAATTTCATTATGCACACATAACAATTAACCTACGATAATACCTCAATCAATTGAACATTAGTGTAATCGGTATTGCTTTTCAAAACTACCTCGAATGAACGTTTGTTAAAATCTGTTATATTTTCCTCGTTTATAAATTGATTATAACGACGGGGGAGGAAAGTGTCAATTACCTCTTTCTCACTGCTGTAATTTTCCTGCTCTATAGTTGATATTTCGATCTCATCTTCAATCACTCCAGACGCCCCCTCAATTGCTGATTCGTCAGCAACTGACTGTGTTGCAAGAGCTGCTGCCTCTGCAAACATCATTCGCTTCCGTGTCTTGTTGAATGCGTTAGGATCGGTGTCGGATGTGCGCACTAGCTGCCGCGGTGCGGCCTTCTTCTCCTGAAGTTGTTTCACGGTTTCCCACGGTGGCAGTGTAATGCGTAGTACCGGCCTCTTACCGAATTTGGTCTTAGCGATCCTTGCACTCTGCACCGGATAGTTGTAGTTGAATGTGAGAAGTTCAATTGAAAAAGCCTCAATTTCTTTTATAGCCGCGATTGAAACTTATAGGATTGAAAACTTGATCAGACATTATTGTACACAATAACACGACAGCACTGGTAAACGAAACGAATAATTGAAATTAATATCAGAACCGAAAGCAATTGATGAACGAAAGCAACAGCATGAACGAATTGAGAATGATGAAGCATAAACATTTGTACTTTGTATTTATACTGGAAAAATCTCCTACTCTCGTATTTCCAGACGCAGCTGAATTGTGGTTTGTTTTGTAATTTCACAGAAGCTTGCAGTGGGAAGGACAGGAGAACGTTATTGCACCTGCATTTTCGCACTGCAAATTATGTAGCGGAGCAGATGAATTGCATTCATCTCAAGCAAGGATAAACAAGATCTTCACACCTGCTCTTCACCATCATCATCATCACCACCACCATCATCGCCACCATCATCATCATCATCATCATCAAAACAGCGTCAACTTTATTGCAGCCGACCATCTAGAGTGGATGGGGAAAATTCAGACTAAACAACCTCTTGTAAGTTTAAACTTGTATTTCACTTTTAATTTAACTATATTTTCATTTATGAGTTCTCTCTTTCTCTCGAATTATGATTAACACATGTA
Source organism: Laodelphax striatellus (assembly GCA_017141395.1). NCBI lineage: Eukaryota > Metazoa > Arthropoda > Insecta > Hemiptera > Delphacidae > Laodelphax > Laodelphax striatellus. The sequence goes on from CM029534.1 coordinate 5,281,798, forward strand.
ATCATTATTACATACAGTAGGATCAATGCAATAATATGGAAGTTACTACAAGTTATACATATAGTATGCGAAAAACTGTAGCACGAGCAAGATATAAACCGAATTCACTGCAATTAGATTTGAAACTGTTCATTGAGAATTTGTCTAGCAAAATATATGATTTTCTCACGGAAAAATCACGTAATTTGCATAACAGCATAAAATGGTTTATGTCGGTGAGTGTGACATTGTACAAAATTGTAATTCTCGAAGAAGGTGAAACAGTGAAGACTGCTACACCATCTTTCAATTCAAATTCGGCTATTTTATTGAACATACAAGATAATAGAGACGAATTTTTTACAACAAGCAGCAAAACAGAAAATTCTTTCTCTTTTGGATCAATTCACAGAAAATGGCTCGGGTTGGGTTGTGGGAGAAATTAATTACGCTGATGTACATGTTGTTAGATATAATCCAATATACGGCTCATCTATTGGAAGTAGCTACATACCTACACCCGCAAATTGGCTAACAAAAGGCTCTAATAAATGTTCAGAACAGAGAAGACCATATGTGTTTTCTATGGTCGGTCCTGGCGTACTTTAATACAGCGCGTAATAATCGTATTACGGATTTGAAAAAACTTATGCCAATTGTTAATGTAGACGGTTTAACATTCCCAGTAGCTAATAAGGATTTGAATCTTTTGAAAATTGAAGCCACAGATGGCAATAAACGTACTATGTTATTGTAATGATACGGAAAAAATTTTCCCATTCAGGATAACAAAGTTTCGTGAACGGAAATATCTTATATATCTCCTTCTGCGCACCAACGGCTTTGGTAATAAACATTTTGTCTTATTAATACTCGTGAACAGAAAAATGGTCTTTCTCGATTATTAGCGGGAGTACAAAGAATACGAATGAAAAATTCATATGTCCATATTGTCTGCATCGTTTTCAGATGTACATAGTCCCACAGGTCAATCAGATGGGGAATTGAATCTAGAAAACACATTGCTATATGTAAGTCATTCGGTGCGCAAAGGGTGCGGTACCGCGTGAGGAAATTGAGCGTGAATCAATTATGAAATTTCGTGATTATAGTGCAACGATAAAATCTTTGTACTGTGTGTATGCAGATTTTGAAGCATTTTAACACCATGCAATGATGATAATGATTGCAATGAAGACAATTCTTCACTTGATAATGCAGATGATGATGATGATATGACAGATAATCATACAAAACAAGGACAATCAAATGCTAGTGCAACTACTAATTTGAATAAACATGTCCCGTCTGGTTATTGTTATATTATCGTCAAAGATAACTCTCAGATATATTTTGGGCGAAAGTAGTTCGTGCTTCTTACGTTAGTGAACCAATTGTAGAAAAATTCATTGATGAATTACTTGTACATGCTGAAGTTTTGGAACCGCAACTGAGATATGAAACCCCAATGGAACAGCTGACGAATGAACAGAAATTTGCATTCACAACTGCGACAGTGTGTTGTCTATGTCATACCTCATTATCTGATAGAAATAAAATAACAAAAGGTGCACCACCACTGTCACAAAACCGGGCGCTACATCGGACCCGCACACAACGTTTGTAATGTCAATGCTAAGCAGAAAGCTGTTATTCCTATAATATTTCACAATTTTAAATCTTATGACAACTCTTTTTTGATAAGAGCATTGGGTAAATATGATGATGAAAAGTACAAAATAAACTGCATTGCTCAATCATCTGAGAAGATCTTAACAATGTCAATTGGTATTCTCAAATTCATTGATAGTTTGCAATTTCTGAATACATCACTAGCAACATTAGTAAATAATTTGCATAGTGATACAGACATTGAGCATAATAGACATGTATTTAGGAAAGTTTATTCCTCGTTTCCAGACGTAAATGAAGAGAATTAGCCTTCTTTTACAGAAGGGTCATTTCCCGTACCAATATTTGTGTGATGAGACGAAATTCCATGAAACACAACTTCCTGCTCGCGATAAGTTTTTCAACTCATTAACTGATGAGAATATAAGCGAAGAAGATTACCAGCACGCGACAAAAGTGCGGGAAGCATTTGATATGAGAACTTTGCAGAATACCATGATCTTTATTTGAAAACAGATGTTTTGCTTCTTTGTACAGTGTTTGAACATTTTCGCGACAAATATTACAATATTTACGAACTTGATTGTGCTCAATTTCTAAGCCTCCCTCACCTAGCATGGTGTGCAATGTTAAAACAAACAAATATTCAACTTCAACTATTGACATCCCCTGAAAAACATTTGTTTTATGAACGGGGATTAAGAGGTGGATTTTCGGGAATTAGCTTGAGATTTTGTCAAGCTAATAATAAATTATGTCATGTTTGATCAGAAAAAACCATCCACTTCTCTTATACCTTGATGCAAATAACCTTTATGGTTTTGTTTAGGAAAAGCGATTCCACAAGGTGAATTCTGTTGGTTAGCGATGAAGAAATATCTAATTTCAAGTGGCAAGATATAGATGTTAACGCTTCACCATATGGCTTTACACTTGAATGTGATTTAACTTACCGCTACATCTTCAACCACTTCACAGCGATCTACCGCTCGCACCTCATCACGGTTATCCGCCAAAAGAATTATTTTCACACTATCAAAATATAGAGATTGAAGAAGAAGAACACACAAGTAGTGAGACAGACAGTGCTGCATGCGGCGCGCACAGCAGCAGCAGCAGCGGCGGCGGCGGTGGTGAGTTCGATAACGTAAACACGTGTAAATGTAGATTGTGGTAATGCAGCTAACAAAAACTTTTGACAACACTTTATGATAAGAAAAATTACATTTTAAATCTTGTGAACCTACAGCTATACACAAAGCTCGGTCTAAAGTTGACAAAAATTCATCAGCGTGTTGCGTTATAAGCAATCACCTTGGTTGCGAATTTTATTCAGATGAACACATCATTAAGGCGTCAGGCTACCAATGAATTTGAGAGAGATCTCTGGAAATTGAACGTGAACTCGATATTCGGAAAATCGTGTGAAAATACACGCAAACATCGTGAATTTAAGCTAATTACAAACCCAACTAAACTCGATAAAGTTATAAGCAAACCAACGGTAAAAACTGGTATCAATTTGGAAATGATGTAGTCGGTGTAAGTCTTGCAAAAACAGAATGCTACCTTAACAAGCCCCTATATTTGGGTGCTACGATACTTGACTACATAAAACATGAAATTTATGATTTTCACTATAATTATATATTGAAAATCTTTGAAAATTCTGAAGTGAAATTATGTATGACAGATACGGATAGTCTGCTTTATTCCATAACACATTGTGACGATGTGTATGAAATACTGAAATTAAATCCACAAAGATTCGATTTTTCCAACTATCCAAAAAATCATAAGTGCTATTCACCCGCTTTTGCGAAAATTCCGGGATTTTGGAAGGATGAACTTGGATCGCGTCCAATATACTCTTTCTGCGGTTTACGCTCAAAAATGTATGCATACACATATGCATACGATCAATCATCATCATCATCATCATCATCATCATCATTATCATCAAACTGTAGCTAATCTTGATGTCAAGAAACTAGCAAAAGGTGTACCCCGAAACACAGTTAAGCATAGATTGACGTTCGAGCATTACAAAAATTGTTTATTCAACAAAACTTTGCACTATGTAAGTTTTAATCAAATAAAAAGTAAGCTGCATGAATTGTTTACTATAAATCAAAGAAGTTAGCTTTGTCACCGTTTGATAGCAAACGCTGGATCAACCCTATTTCCCCGAATCCACGAAAGCATGGGGGCACTGTGATATTGAGATTGAATTCAGATTTCAGCGCTCAACTGCAGAGAGAGCTAAAAAAGAAATGCAGAAGTAGGAGAAGGAGACGAAGAGGACAAAGACGAAGAAGCTCTCACAATCAAGCAACGTCTTTCTGTACTGACAGATCATGCTTACTCGCTATAATCTCGAAGCATAGTGTGAAAGAAATTTTCACACTGTCTGAACTGAAATTATTTTTTGGCAAACAACACCTGCCTGTCTGTCTGTCTGTCTGTCTGCAAATATTGTTGCATTCAGAGAGAGCGAAAGCGGGAAGTTGATTTTCATTTATTGGACAAGTTGTGTTGCATTGTGACAGCTCAGTGACTGGTTATCCTTGAAATGCACAGTTGTCCGGAAACGGTCGTATTGAGCAGAAGAGAAGAAAAAGAAGGAGAAGCAGTTGATTATGCGCGGCGAATAAGATTGTATTAGCTACACCTGCATCGAATCAAGTTTGAAATAAAATCGCCATTGAATTACATAAGCAAGTTAGAAAAAATTTTATAACTAGACCAACGATTGTTAAGAATCAACATGACCTGATTCAAATTGATTTAGGAGACTTATCATCGTTATCAAAGCATAATAGAAACTTTAAATATTTTCTAGCTGCAGTTAATTGTTTTTCAAAGAAAGGTTATGCAATTGGTTTGAAAACGAAAGGTGGCAAGGAAGTTGCACAGCGCTTGAAGGCATTTTACGTGCAGAAAAATGTCGCAATTTACAATGCGACCTTGGTCTGAATTCTATAATCCACACGTTAAAGCTTTAGTTGATAAATTTAAAATTAATCAATATAGCACTTACAGCATTCAAAAAGCGGCTATGGCCGAGAGATTTATCATGGCGTGAAAACTCGTTTATTTAAATATTTTACAGCAAATGGGACATATAATTGGATTGATTATATAGATAAATTAATTTCTGAATATAACAATCGAAAACACAGAGTAATTGGTATGGCACCTTCACAGGTGAATAAAAATAATAGTGATATTGTGTTGTCAAGAATCAATAGTTTTCATAAGAAACGTTTAGATAAACTACCAAAAAATTCTAATAGACCCAAATTTCAAGTTAATGATATTGTCCGTATTAGCAAACATAAACATATTTTTCAAAAGGGTTATACAATGAATTATACACCCGAGCTTTTTCGTGTAACACAGATTATAAAAACATCTAAACCGATTGTTTATAAAATAGCCGATTTGGAAAATAATGATATTAGTGGAACATTTTATGCAGATGAATTATTAAAAACTCAATTATCACCAGCAGAACAAAAGTATATCTTGTTGAAAAAATTATTGAAAGAAAAATAATCATGCGTTAATTCGATGGTTAGGATTTTCAGATAAATTTAATTCTTGGGTTCCATTGGAAAATTTAGTAACATAAAGAATACTTTGTTAAACTGATTTTTTCGTTCTAGACTGCAATGTTTGAAACAGAAAGAGATAGAGACCGTATAAAAATATAGCTAAATTATATATGTGTATTTTTACAGCATACAGATGAAGAAAATATGCAAAATATAAATGAGACAGATGAAATAACATCATCATCATCATCATCATCATCATCATCATCATCATCATCTGCTGATTTTGATAATGATGTACGCTGTGATGATTTGTCACAACAATGATATATCAAATGATGTTACACAGCAAATTTCAAAAACCATAGTAGACTCAGTTAATTCAGTAGAGACAAAACAAAAACGTAGAAAATGTGACTTAGATGTGTTAGTAAACTCTCATGTGGCTGTGTTGTCGTCCGTCAATAATGCATTAAGTGCAGAAGAATATCTCTACAGCGATATTCATAAAATTGATCATTTTCACATTGTATTTTTGATGCTAAGAATAAAAATAAACGCAGGCTTGTAAAAGAAATTGCAGCACATGCAAATTCATGTAAATTTTGAATTGTAATCTGAACAAGAATGTTTGTGTTTGTCATCTAATTACGCTAGGAAAATTAATGATTTTCGAAAAGCTGAAGAATTGTGAATTTCACATACCTGTAACAATGATATCTTCCCCAAAAGATTGGTGAGAAAAACCAAGAAGAAAACAAATGTTGGTTAATTTGTTGAATTTTACAGACATTTTAAAACTTTCTGTCAAGGCTAAATTATTGTGTTAATCAAAACAACCTACTGTAATATGTTGCTAATTGTAAAACGTATAATAATCATTTTGGAATTGTGTTAGTTGTATGTAAGTTTTATTCGTTGTAATTAGTAGTAGTAATTAATTTAAGATATTTCTATAAACAATGTATAACTTTAACCATCACTATAGACGATATGGATTTGTAAAAAAATAAATTGCACATATAAATATACCTTTGTTTATTATTATGTGTGTGCATACTCCTCATCCATATAGTTATTAGATATTAACATATTTCAGTTAGTTGATGAGCAGATGTCAGACTGTGCGTGCGCATATCATGTGAGAGGCGATATTAGTTTATTTACTTCTCAATATGTCGGTTAATTCAAAAGTTTCTAAAACATTATGTAAAAACAAAATTCATCATCATCATCAAAGCAAGAAATTAGTCTACTAGATTTTGATGGATTATTGTTAAACTCTAGTTCACAATCAAATTGTGAGAAGAATAGAAAAACGGTAGATATTTTCCTGCTCAATTACGTTGTTTAATTATCGGGCCATCAGCTTGTGGAAAAACATCTCTCTTATTATCATTGATTGTTAATGAAAATGCATTAACATTTGAAAATGTCTATGTGTTTAGTAGATCATTGCATCAGCCAAAATATAGACTGCTTGAAATGATTTTTAATGGGTTGAAAAATATTGGTTTATTCATGAGCGGGGATATTGACAATATCCCTCCGCCAGAAAAGTTGAGAAGAAATTCATTGGTTATTTTCGATGACATTATCTTTGAAGGTCGATCGAAAATTACATCTTATTTCTGCATAGGACGTCATTATAATCTTGATTGCGTTTATTTGGTTCAATCTTTTGCGCTGCAGGTAAACATAATCTCTGTGACAATGTTAATTATATTATTTTATTTCGAACTGATTTACAAAATTTAAAGTTAATATTTAGAGATTATGTTGCATCAGACATGAGTTTTCAGCATTTCATAAAATGTGTGATAGTGTATGGAGATCTAATAAGAGGGCATTCATTACAATCAATCTTGAATTAACACCACAAAGCGGTAAATATAAGAATGGTTTTGAGCGTGAAATTATTATTAGCTAAAACACAGGTGCGCGTGTGCGCTGAAGAAATTTATTAGTATTAGCGGCGTTAGATGTGTGAACAGCGTCAGGATGAAAAACAAGTCGCTAACGAAGTTGAGTAGTAGTAGTAGTAGTAGTAGTAACCCAGTTGCTGATGGTAATTTAGATAGCCATCATGTTCGTAATCATCATGTTCGTAATCAATTAAAGACGAAATCAAAATTGTTACAGAATACTATTAGCAAGTTAAGAAATTCAATTGTTAATAAACATAAAAAGTTGATTAGTAGCAGAAGAGCTAATGAACGAGATTTACAAGATACATTTAGCCCAATAATAAAACCACTTGTAGAATTGAAATCTTCTTTTGATAATCGCAATAATAATAATAATAATAGGAAACATGTTAGAAAAATGCTGAACAGAAGTATGAAGAAGAAGAAGAAGGAAATGAGGTGGTGATAAGTTCAGATGATAATGATGATGATGATATAGTTGATGATGATAATTCATACCCACAGAGTAATTTACAGAAATTAACGCAAAAATATATACAAGAATTTCTTGTAAAAAAGAAAAACGTTTCTTTTGGATTAAGTTATGATAAGAAAAGCAATCAGTTTAAATTCGGACCTAATTCAGTTGTAAGATTCGACAATAAGCATTTATATGTAGATGCAATTAGATATCCATTGTCACGGTTTGCTAGAACTCCATTTTTAAAATAAACCAGATGTAGATTTATATGGTGTAAGACCGATAAGACTATATAAACGAATACTAACGCAGACACGTATTCATTTGAATAACCGTAATAATTTGAAAACCGGAGCAGGATTTAAATATAAAAATGTTATCAAAAATATTTCCATCTATAGCGTTAACTGTCAGTGCTGTTGGTAGGCAGAACAGATCACGCAGACGAAATGTGCGATCTTTTCAGCTTAGTAGACGGGAGAGGCAAGTAGGTGATGAAGATCAAGAACATGATGGCATGCAACAGCTCTCTTCATCCACCCCGCTGCTTGCTCGAAAAAAAAGAAAGACCGAAGAATCTCATGATCAAACAAGTTTAGCAAACTTATCATCAATTGGGGATCTGCACAGACGATTGAATGAGACTGGTTTAGGTGGAGGAGGAGGAGGAGGAGGAGGAGGAGGAGGTGGAGGACGAAGTGAACGTACAAATCCTATCGCCTCTTCGTCTAACACTATGAATAAATCATTTTATCGTAATCTTCCTGGAGATGTGAGATTATCACGTAATAATGAAAGTAGCGGTGATGATGATGATGATGATAATGATGATTATGATGATGCTGAAGTACGCGGAAAGGAATAGGAAAAATTAGATCGAAACTAAATATGGTTAGGGCAAACAGAAAAACCAACTGTAGAAATTACGTATATTTTGACAATGCAGATGAACTTGTTGAAAGATTAGCTTTATTGATAGGCTCACAGTCAGCTGGTCATGATAACCATTCAGCTGAGATTTCATCTATAATAAGCCAACTTTTTGAAGCAGGAATAATAGAATAATGTTCACACGTAATTAGGTTCTAATTAGGTGTGAGATAGTCAGCTAGTCTGCTAATCAGCCGATTTGTGGGAAAATATTTTTTTTTGAAAAAAGGCGGGCGGTAGAGGAGCTGGGTGAGGTTCTATCTTGTCTTCATGATCCGGCTATCTCACAAGATACAGTAGCCATGTTGGTTACAGCAATTAATGTGGTGACAAAGTCACATATGGTGCCAGCGCATTGTGGTGATAGCGGCCATTGTGGTGCCGGCGTCAATTTTGGTTACAGAATTCCAATTGGTTACAGCGGCCATTTTGGAGACATAATCAGATTTGGTTACAGTGAATAGGTTGGTTACAGAGAACGCTCTGGTTACAGCGTCCATGTTGGTTACAGCAACCATCTTGGTGACAGCGGCCATCTTGGTGACAGCGGCCATCTTGGTGACAGCAGCCATCTTGGTGACAGCAGCCATCTTGGTGACAGCGGCCATCTTGGTGACAGCGGCCATCTAGGTGACAGAGTGGGTGACAGAACCAACATATTTATACTACTATTATAAATAAATTACGTGTTTTAATAAATAAATTCTGTGACAGGATTCAATGATGTTATTTACGAATTGAACTAACGAAAGTCACAGACCTAGTAATCGATCCTTGTGAAGGTTTACAATTAATTGATACTATAATTCTAATAGCACCAATTGTAAAAGTATTCAAATGATTTATTTCTACAGTTGAATAGATATAACGTTTGTATCAGATAAGTACTTAAAATATACAGAAAACAACGTATTACGTCACGATACGGTAGATGTATCTATTCAATATTATGATATGGTTGATAAAGGTAACAACTTGTGGAAAAAGGATCCATTGTTGTAACTCACGAATAATCGATTGATTCACAAACCTACTAATCGAATCATTGAGAAGTTCCCAAGTTTCTATGTAGCTTTAGAACGCACTGGATTTGGTGTTAGAAGGATCCTTGCGAAGGTTTCAAAGTTTTATATCTTTGATTGGAGTTCACTGAAAAAGATATTGGATATTACTGGTATATTTATGATTCGATTAGTAGGTTTGCGAATCACTGGAGCTTATTGCTTGTTGTGACAGTACCCATTGCTGCTATTAGGGAATCGAACTAACGATACTCGCGAGCGTAACGAACAAAAATATCTGACCTCTGAGATCAATTTCCATTAAATCACAAACCCCCTCAACAGCACTCTAGTTTCTAGTTCAGTGGAGCAAAATATTCAGCTAACTCGTGAGTGATCTACTTATGTTGATTGAAATAGCACTATCGTGTAATGGTTGTGTCATCATTGTTAGTCATGTTTCTAGTCGTGTTCAGTTCAATCTACCTTTCCTCCCTGACATCGGATGATATTGTGTGAGATGTGAGTTATATTTTTGACTAATGAAATCAGTGTCCAATAGTTACGTTGTTGAATAATATAACGGCGAGTGATTAGTTCACTAACATCCAACTAGAAGATTTCTTCAAAACCAACAATATCATTTGCAGGAATAGTATAAATCAAATAACATCACCAGCACATTATAAGACTAATTTTGAACTCTTTGAATCCAGTATAGTGACTTTGCTTATTTGATTGTATTGTTATATGATTTTATTCTTTAACTAAGAATAAAATTTTCATTTATTTATTAATTATTTTTGGAGTTATATCTCATTAACATAATAATTATAATAGATTTATACTATCCGTGTTTTCATAAGTTGTCCATTAATGAATGGGTACAAATCAAGATGAATAGAAACGGTATAATTCTTTTTGGCTCAGTTTGAATGAATCAAGTTTTAAGTTGATAAGAATTTCTTGTTCAAACACCATGTTCAAAAATGGACTTTTATCTATAAAAAGCAACACGATTGAGGAACTTTTTTCCACTAGAACTCTCACCGAACAGCTTATAACTTAATGCTTCTTCAATGTACTTATTTTCAGCAGTAATATCCTACTTGAAAGCAAGTGATGCATCTCAGAAAGAGCAAGAATGAAAAGGAAACTTTCAAACTAATGGAGTCTACTGGGGCACAGTAGTGTCTTTTGCATTAAGTGCATTTTCTCAACAGTGCAGAATGTCAGTTAAGCTTGAGTTATATGAATGGAACGAGAGTGCCTTCATGGCTCGCCCGCCTGGGAAAATGGCTTACTAGAGCACTTTGCCTTCTGAAAATTTCTTCCATTGAAAGGTGGAATTTCTTAAAATAAGTCTCCAGAGATCAAATACGACAAGTCTATGGCACTCATTACAAAAACATGAATGCTCTTGAATAATCGGATTCTTCACGTTCAACTAACTTCTGATTAATCTTAGATACTCCACAGTTTGGCGATATAGAAGGAGTTGCAAGTACTTGAAACTGTTTGAAAAAAACTTCTTAACAATCTTCAACTCTTCAATATAAACTGATAGATGAAGAACTTTGATTGTATTTTCTTAGTTCTATTATTTTTTATTTATATTTTGATTAATTTCTATTACATTTAAATATTGTAATTTTGTAATGTACTTGGTCTGAAGTTTTTCTATGAATTCAGTTCAAATTCAATTCAAACTACAAAGCATTCATTTGGATTTATCGCTCTTTACTTTTGAAATCAATTGTTTCCTATGAATAGATTTCATGATGTAGTTGGTGCCAGGTTACGGTCTGACTTCATTCTTATAATCTCAGAAAATTACAAGAAAAAAACCAATAAATGAATAATTTTCATGCGTTTCTCATTTATCTTTAGAAATAATAAGCAATAAATGTTTCCAGTTGAATTTCTCAGTCATTTCAAGATGATATTTGTGCATTGAGTTTCTGTTTTCATCATTATTGTATTGAGAAATAAATTTATTCATTTATCTATTGTTGCATAGTTCAATAAAAAACTGGAAATGTTCCATGATTAAATAATATATAGAATTATTTAAGAATTTGTAGAACTACAGAAGAGTTTCAATTTGTAAACCTTTGAAGTTATAAGAACCAGATTTGCTTTACCACAGTGGATGTTGGATATCTTATAATTTGGACATCAACACGTAGCTTTCCACAAATCCTACCGTTGGAAACCAATTATTCCAAATCTGTGCAATCCGCTTAATGGAATAGGATTTCGCAAACAATCGCCTCTACTTTACTTTTCGACAAGAGGCTTTTCAACTTCCCCTTTAAAACAAGATCTTGTATGGGTGCAACAAATGGTATGCGTCGCCTTACTTTCACTGAAAGTGTGTTACTATGTTGCCTACAAACACTGCTTGATTGTCACATTCATTGTCCAAACAATAATGATAAAAATCGTAACAGGATTCGAACGTGTTGTAGACCTTGAAATTCTAACTACTATTCTTCTATTTGTGAAAAATTGGAGTCGGTTAGAATCAGGTGAATCGTATCTGAAATGTTTTCGGATTGATAAATGATTAGGGATTCGGTTTCATTGATTATCTTGATTTGTTTGAAAATTTTTAATTGATTGTCATAAACTGCGTACGAATTATTGACTTATTGAACTCATAAAATTTTTGATACGATTTATGTGTCACGATTATTGAGTTTGCCTTCTGTTGATGAAGAGATGAAGAATATTTATTGACTTAATTTATCATGAAAATAACATTCAGTTTAGCAGTACACAATAGCAGTTAACAATACAGTTTAGCAGTATTTTATCCATATTAGATGGTCTGTCATTCATTTCTAAGAAGCCATTACACGACCTCCCGATTATACATGTCATTAATGATTAATGGATTTAAGTGACTCTCCATCTCTGTCACTCATGATTTTCCATCTAGTACCTAGAATAATTATTCCAAATCCAGCTAGGTTCATGAGTTTGCCTCTACGTCATTCCATTTTACAATAATATAACAGTTCACTCCATCTCTGTCGCTCATGATTTTCCATCTAGTACCTAGAATACACTCCAGCTTGGTTCATGAATTCCTTCTACGTCATTCCATTTCACAATAATACTACAGTTCATTTGAAACTAGATTTCCAAATTTAAGTCATATTTGCCTTTTGAGAATCTAAATAAATTCTCAAAATAAGTTCTCAACTTCTTTGAAATAACTTCCAAAATAATGGTATTCTTATGATCTTTATACTGTCTTTAGTCTCTTGAAAGTCTTCATAATCTTTTTCAATATATTTTTTCTAATAACGTCTTTGAAATGAATCAGTCCAAACACGACTAGATTTCCAAATCTATGTCTGCCAGCAACAAAAACAATGGAAACTTTCGTTCGATTTGAGTTTATTAGCAGCAGCGAAGGGCATTCACAGTAGATTTTTATTCGACACGGGTCTCTGATTTTTGCCAGAACACAAATCCAGTGTCCGAAGTGATAGTTCATGGTCGGGTGGGAGTGAGATGTAGTGAGGCGGTGAGTGTGTGTGAGAGAGAGAGACGTTATTCTCGGCCGTGTACTTGGCTGAAGCTTTGTCGATTCATGCCGCGCCACGTAAAGCAAAAAGGTCAGCTGAACAAAACAAACAGTGAGGACTAGTAGTGAGAGTGAACGATATCGACTACTATACCTACTACACCTTGCTGAATGGCCTGAGGAAGCCTTTGCTGCCTCAGTTCAGCAAACACCCAGGCCTCTCCTGATTAATAGCCGCATCTCAGGCGACTCTGTCGTCAGTTGGCGATAATCAGCCGCTGTGCTTCCGCCACCCTCCATCATTTCTGAGCTCTTGCACCAGACCTTCATTTGAATTAGAACGGACAATATGCTCACTGATTCCTGAGGACGGCCTGCTCCATAGGGATATGGGCAAAGCTATTGTGTGGTAGCTACAGAGTGATCAAAAGTTCTCGGCAGCGAATTCATGCAATGAAACACTCAATCTCTCGAAAACGAGTTACTCATCAAACAACAAAAAATTATTGAAATTTACCTGAAGATTGGTTATAGTAATGGCTGGATTTCACGATTCCAGTAGATGTTCAGGTTTCTGGAGGCAGGTTACCTGAAGCAGGTAAACTGAACCGTGAGACCACTTACTTGAACAGGTTACTGGCTTATTCAGGTTAGAGCAGAGGCAGGCTGCCAGGCAGGTAACCTGCCTCCAGTAACATGAAAGTCTACTGGAATCGTGAAATCCAGCCATAAATGTTGTTCGTGTTGTTCGTTGTACACAATTCAATTTGTGTACCGCTTCTAAGCAGAACTCTATAAACCATCATGTAGCTACTGCAGAGAGACTTCATGATCATACTGTAAATTGCAGGTCTGATGATAATGGATTGGAGAATTTGACAATATATAAATCATCTACTCTACAACAAATTATAAATTCATAGATAACAACAACAAAAGAATATAGGATTTCTTTTAATTTTGGATTTGTTTAAGATTGAGTTGTAGAGTGGACTCTCTAATAGTAAATTCGAGTTATAAAGGATTCCAATTCCATTTTATTGGATAGTCTGATAGTATGAATGAGAATATTAAAGCAGTAGTATTTATGAAAATATAATGATAACTATAGATTATGACAGCTCAAATATAAATAGATAATTGTAAAAAGAATACCCATAAGAATTTTTTTCTCACAAGAAAGGAAATAATTTATCTTTTCTTAAATAATATTATTTTCTTACATAATCTTAATATAACCTGGAAGTCATCGTGATTATTAGAATTAGTACCACATGTACCACGTCATAGGTGATATCCTTCCTTACAGCCTAATCAGAATTCATTAAAGGAATCAGAAGTCACTTAGTTGAAGCCATAAAATGAGAACTGATTGAACAGCTATAATTTATAGAATTGACTATAATTTGTAAATTTTACAAAATAATCATGCTTCATCAACGTTATAGTAGCTTGGAGATAGCGAGAACATGGCTTGGCTCCAATGAATACAATCATTGTTAAGACTTCAAAACAGAATTTGTCCTTGAAGTTTACCCAACTATATTCTTTTCAGTTTTAATAAGAAATGCAATAAAAATGCTTCCTACGAGCAGTTTACTCTTGCTTCTTCACGAATTACGTAGCAGCAAAGACAATCTATTTAGTGAATCTTATAGTTTCTTATCGTCTTTGGTAATAGTTCCAACGTGATTGGCTCCCATTGGTTGAAATAGCTCCGTCCAACAAAATGGAGTCTATAACTCGAACAGCCAATGGGATTGCGTTTCGAGAATGGCAGTGTACTGAAAGAAAATGGCGGCTGACTTGTCTGTGATTGGAGCTGTTCAAGTAGTAAAATGCCAATGAAATCGCAATCTACCAATAGAATTGAAGACAGGTGGGCTTTCTTGCTCATCCGTAATTTTGATAGTATTGATACTTTCAAAGTAATGCCTGGCTTGAAGAAATTAGTGCAAATTAGATTATTGCAAATATGTTTACTTGATGAAATAGTTGAATCCAATATTGGAAAATAAAATTTTTATTGTTGAAAATATTAGCAACTTTAGTGAAATGATACCTTTGTAATGTATTTATCAAGTTACCTTTTCAGTGTACATTAATTTTCGAAGGCTGCATGTTTATGAATCCATGTATTCAGTATAACTTTTCGAAATATAGGCTACCTTTTTATGAATACATATATGCTACTTTGATCGGATAACTCTTTACATAATTATGGTATGAATAATATTTGAAAATATGAGTTTATCAAGTTACCTTTTCAGTGTTCATTAATTCTCGAAGGTTGCATGTTTATGAATCCATGCATTCAGTATAACTTTTCGAAATATAGGCTACCTTTTTATGAATACATAAATGCTACTTTGATCGAATAACTCTTTACATTATGGCATGAGTAATATTTGAAAATATTAGATAATGAATCAATAGTAGTGGAATAGTTGGAGTAGATCAACAGTAATGATAGAACAATGGCAGTCCGTGGCGAAGCGTGGTATACTTATTTGGTCATCGCCGGGTATATTTCCTATAGGTATCCAAATAAGTATACCACTTTATATATCCTTTTATCCAAATAAGTATTATTACGCTTCGCCACTAATGGCAGTAATAGTAATGCTTGTTTTCTGATGAGATTAATCTGGATCAAACAGTCCACTATTTCTCCTGATGTCCTTACTTGATAACCTACGTTCGTAGCTGTAGCAGCAGTATTACATCATTGGCTGTAGTAAAAATGTTGTAGTAGAACAATAGTAGTACGGTAGTAATGTTTGTAGGCCGTCGCCTGACAGAGCGGCGGAATGACCCAATGGGAAGAGCCGTCGATAGGGTCGTTGTCATGGTTACGCCATGTCTCTTCCTCTACACCACTGTCAGACTCGGCGACGCTGATTCTAATAATTGTGGTGGCGGTGCAGCTCAAAGCCTTTCTTCGCCACAATGCTACTTCACTCAGCTTCACCAGTACAGTTATTATCGATAACTCTGAAGTGCATTTCATAAAATACCAGACCATTGAAGTGCAACTCTCCATAATGACCGTAACTGAACAATAGTTGGAGAAATAGTGTTATTCAGTTGTTCATCGTGTATTGTGCTATCTCGTCTGGGGGGCTTATTAGAACATCAATCAATAATCATCTCATAGAATATCAGAGAATAAAAGTACACCTCTGAATAAGGACTGTAACCAAACAATAGTTAGAAAAGTTATTGTTATTCTCAATTGAATTATTGAGTTGTAATGTGTTATTCATTGTAGGTAGTTTTAAAGAGAGAATGAAATAGGTGTATTGGAATAATAATTGATAACTATTACAAAAAAAAAAACGATAAAAAAACAGACAACTTTAATACTGGTACAGATTTCGGTAATGACTATAAACAAAATAATAATAGAAAAACAAACTATGGTAGTTTTTAGTTAATAATCATTAAAAAATAAAAGGCAACTTTAATACTAGTACAACTTTCGGTAATTATCATAACCAAAATAATAATTTATAAACAACTGTGATAGTTTTCAGTTATGTCTCTTGGTTGTATGCTAGTCATTATGTCAATCTATAATGACTTGCATACAACCAAGAGATTGAACAGTAGTGTGTTTCAACTGAAAGGGTTCAACTGAATTATTTGAATGATAATAGATGACCCACTTTTAAATGAATGAATCTCTGCTTGTGAAACCATGAATACAATATGTTAAATCAATCATGCTCATGAGCATTATTTCAAGTATAATTGAGTTATGTACCGTGATTGTATTGTGTTATTGATTCAGACTGGATTGATAGAGTTAGTTATTGATATAGTTTTGATGAGAGGATGCAACAGATTCATTAGAATGACCCATTTTCGAATTAATCTCTCTGCTTGTCAAACCATGAATATACTGTAATTTATATGTAGCTCTTTCTCATTTTTTCATGTAATCTAGCAACATCCTTGAAGTTCATACACTCAAATATAAAGTTAAATAAACAATTGTATTCATGTCAGACATGTCTGCGTGTCAGTGCTTAATGTTTCGAACCAGACTGTGGGTTGAACTAGATATGTGAATAGAACGATTTTTTTCTCAAAATATATATATACATAAATTAGAGCGATTTGTGATGCATTTCACATGAAAATGCGAAATTTCAACTTCTTGAAATCGAGAAATAATGTAAAATAATGTAATAATGTAAAATAACAATTGAAAATTACATCGAATTATTGATCGTTGTTCATAATATGTTATTCTGAGATTGTAGTCAGATACATTTAATTTGGCGGATGGAAAATAGATAGATGAATAGACAAATAGATAGGTATTATTTTTTGCCATCGGACTCTACGGTCAGCAGCAACGTCAAGAAAACATACATATCTATTTATCTGTCCTATCTATTCGCCATCCGCCAATTCAATGAATATTACATAGAATGATACTATAAAAGATTGTACTATAGAAGATTGTAGATACATTTTGAATAACCCAAAGTAATAATAAATTGACAGTTGAAAAAATATCATTTTCATGGTAAAAATTTTGGTACTACCATAAGGATTTTGAGAAAGAAGAAGGATTCTCAGAAGAGGAAGAAGAGCATTGATCTCAAAATACTACTACTACTCTACTGTTACGATATACTACTTCGATTTCGCCTTAGCTACATTACCGACATATAAATTGAGTCCAACAAAACAATTCCCATTTTGCGAGTGCTTATGTTCGTTGTTCATCAAACTACAGTATAAACCAGTCATGCTATATCAAAAGAAATAGAAAAATAGTTATGAAGCCTCATTTTTCATACCACTAACTGCATGCAATTCAAACATCGACAGTACTTGACATTACTTGTAGCTGAGCTATCGTGAACAGTGAATACATATTTAACGGATGATCATATATTGTAGCTATGCTTCAATTATAGTATGAAGCTTTTATGACAATCAGCTAACAAATTTGAAAGAAGATATTGCTTGTAGCTATCAGGAATGCATTACAGAACATACGTTTTTATTAGATGATCATAGCATAAATTTCATCGAATTACGATCATGAAACAAGTCATCATAATTCAACTCTTTCGGGAAATGCTTCTATTCGACCGAAAGTAGCTCCAACGAATGTCTCAGTTGACGGAGAAATGAGATAATTCAAAGTAGAGCATAAATAATTTAGGCTAAGTATCGATTGAGCCCTCCCGGAGTCATCCCAAGCGCAGCGAGCGGGGCAAAGCTCATTGTAAACGCCATTTAATGGACAACATTCCATTGTGACTGTCACAGAATGGCGAATGCTGCTGTTGGTTTATGGTCATTGTCCGTTTAATGGCAGTAAGTGACTCGCTTATTTCTGCAAACATTTTCCAAATACGTACGTCGCAAAGCTCTCAATAAAGCCGAAAGCTCCAATGGTACAAGGCCACCAACATTACACTTTATTACATTGTAATGTATTTGAAATTAGATGTCTTCGTTTTATGACTCATGATGGGATTAGAGCTGAATAATAGTTTTAGTATGAATTTCAAGCTCGTTCCACATTGCACTAATCCGTATTGTTTTTGTTTTGTTACAGGTGAGTCTAAAATAAGGAAGAATCTGCTTTTCCTCCCTGAGTTGTGCTTCTATCAGGTTTGTAAGTTACATTATCGTTCCATTTCTGAACAAAGATTATCCAACGTAATTTAATCAGTAGTCGTATTTTGTATAAAGTTTGTAAGTTACATTTTGATCCCATTAATGAAGAAAGAATATTCAATCTTGTTTCCCACTCTGATTTGTATTAGATCAAGTATTTGTATTAGATCACATGTATTTAGATCAAGTTTGTATATTTTCATTCCATTTTCTGTAAAAGAGTACCATATTGCTAGGGTATTCCATCTCTTCTCTAAAGACTTTTACTGGACCAAGCTAAACCTCTTTTATTCTATTAGAATTTTCAGTTGAGCGTCTTCAATTCTAGAGCTAAATCTTCTTCATGCAGAGTCGATTTTTCTAAGTACTGTATTCAAATGACATTATTTTGTATAATCTACAAATTATTCTAGATTCCATATTTTTTCTTGCTGTCAATGCTACCAAGGTTGGTTAGGAAACAGCCTTTAATTCATTCTAAATATTATTTAAGCGAATGCCTATAGGAATGGTAATGTAACCCATAACCGAAGAAGTGATAATCAAAGCTCTGATCAGATCGCATCTCCTGTTAGTCAATGTCAGTAGCGTCATTTCAGGATAAAATGCTCATTTGTACATTAGCTAGTACAGAATATTTAACCCTCCCAAATGACGCTTCTGGTCAATGTGCATGCATTGAGTTTTATTTCTAATAGCTTCATTTTGATTGAATTTTAAACTTTGATGTAGAAGTATGATGTTTGTGTGTCAAACATTATACTCGTCAAAACGCCATTGTCTGTGACAATTTCACAACTCGGGTTATAATGGTATTGCTCGGTAACGCTCTTTATCACATCTAGAGGATAATTAATTATTCATTTAGGCTGAAGAGCGTTGAAAGATTATAGTCTACAGTAGAGAATGGCTTGACGAGGGATTTTCAATGTGAAAAGAATTTAATTAGAGTGAAGAAAGGTTTTGAGAGTGAGGATTTATCATTTCAATTATCCTGCAGTGCAATAAAGAAGGGAAAGCACAGCAGGAAAGAATGTCTGGTGAAGAGCTTTTTTAGCTTGGAAGGCTACTCCACTTCCACTAGCGATGTGAACAACGATATAAAATTCTTGCTTTCCACTCTCTCGCCTGCTTGAAGGAGAAATACGATAGGAATGAAGCGGTACGGGACAATATGTGGAAATTGAATAGGTTAATCTTATCCTCCTCTCATCTGCTAGTATAGTATAGTACCTATTTCCTCTTCTCGTCTGAAGAGGACGACTAGATCTTGATGAATAACGAATGGAATGGATCCAAGGCCGTTAAGCTGATCATATTTTCTCCTTCAAATTTTAATTTTATGCGTTTTCCGTGTTGTAACAAGGCTTACGATGCTTGAAAAGCTTTCTTCCGTTTAAAGGAAAGTTTATTCACTGAACAAGCTTTAAAATTTTCTTCATGTTTATTTTAGCATTAATTATTTTCCAGGAACAGGTTAATGGGCTTCGTTGAAATTACAGGCGTAACTAGGTTCAAGTGAAGGGGGAGGGGGATTAGCTACGGAGTAGTGGCGAAGCGTGGTATACTTATTTGGTCATTGCCGGTCATTTCCTATTTCCTATAGGAAATATACCCGGCGATGACCAAATAAGTATACCACGCTTCGCCACGGCTACGGAATCATGGGGGGTATGCAGCAAGACGAAATCAATGTAATACTAATGCAGTTATACTTAATTGAAATGTATTTGATCAGAGATAAGCCTAACTATATTAACTTATTTTTAACACTTCTGATAATAAGAACAGATTTTCGTAAGCAAAATACAATTTTTGCCTACCAATGAGGGGGATTACAATTTGTAGCCTAATCTGTAATATTGTTTCGACCAGAGGCCTGTTTCATGAAAATTTAGACTTTTTTAAGACAGGAATGAGACCGATGCACATTGGACTTATGAACTTACTATTCATGTCATGCGTGTGTCCGCCTTTTCTCTGTATTACAGGACTTCTGAATTTTCATCAGGCACGTCTTGGATTCAGTAACTGAATTTATTTTCTAAGCTATGAAAGCTCCATACCGTTTTCAAGTGGAACGGGATATTGACCCTTGTTTTGGTAAATGTAAACTGTCAAACAGAATGAGAGTTCTCAATGTTAATGAGCCGTTATAATTGGATGTCGTTGTGCGTTTTATTACCAAATGGAACACGATATAAATCGAGTGTGTTCTTGTTGCTCTAAACGCTATTTTATTGTTCTGGCTTTGGAAGTTTGCTCAACTTTTAATTAAACCCGGATCTGCTGCGAGTTGGCAGTTGACCAAAGAAGGGTTTCTTGCTATGCTGTCGAGTCAGTGGCCTAGAAATTTGTTTTCTACCTATGTTGCGCTGCACTATGCTTTGCTTCTTATCTCGCGTGAATCATGGGCTCTCCATCTTCCTTCCTCTCTATGCTTATACTACTGCAGTTGAATAATTGAGATAAAAGAGAGTTAATGGCGCGTGCAACACCAGGTACCATTCAAAGTTCAAACTAATCTGAATCAGTCGCTGTTTCATACTTTATCTCACTCTTATAAAGACTTTCATCATAAAGTGAAAATCTTTGCCCAAGTTCTAGAACTAGTAAACGGATAACTCAGTACAAATTTGTTTGGTTACTGTACTGATATTGTCACGAATGTGAAGACTTTATAGGAAGGAAGTGGTATAAGTATGATAATTGTAACTATAATTATGAGATAAAAATTGAATATGATGTGTGGATTATAGTGATAGGATTATAATTGATGAGATAATTCAAATCATTTTGACTGTTCTGAAGAATTGAAAAATAAGTTTTTGAGCGATAGACCTGGACTGATGACTTTTTCTATTGTATTAGATATAGTGATAGGATTATAATTCATAGATAATTCAAACTATTTCGACGGTTTTAGAGAATTGATGATTATACCTGTTTCAATGTCAATTATGAGGCACAAGGAATTATTTATTCTAACTGTGATATATTATTGATAGATTATGTCTACTGCATAATAGTTATAATTTTTATACAGTCTCTGTAGTATTGACTAATGAAGAAGCCACCATAAAAATAGAGTATCTCTGTTCACAATGACAAGACATTAATTAACGATTACAATAACTCAATATTTTGCGGCAAACATACGGTTAGCTAATCAATCGAAGTACCTTTTAAGACAGAGCTTAATTAGTAAATTGAATTTTCGTCTGAGAAAACTTCGTTCCCAATCCCTACTTCTTATTTCGTCCGAACAAAAACTCGATTGCAATTCGTAACAGGTTTTATCAAGAGCGGGCTCCCCTAAGGGAAATTAACAAAGAAGTAGCCCTCTTTCCCTTTTCCCTTATTTTTCTTTCCTCTCGATTCCCTTATGCTGCCGTTCGAGAGCTGTGTTATCGTCACGCTGGAAGTCTGCAACTGTCAGCGTGTGTCATTAAACGAGAGACGTGTAGAGAGTTTCGAATTGAGCACTGATAAGTTCTTTCAACTCGAGCCCTCTCTCTGTGCGCTCGAACCACAGTCGGGGTTCGCCTTGCCTCGCCTCGCCTCGCCTCGCAAAAGACTCGCTCCCAATCCCAACCCAACCTGTGCCAGGCAATCGCTTTCCTGTTGCTCCAACCATCAATACAACCAGCAGACTTTGCAACCATTCTTTGCAGATGGAAAACTCGCAAATGTAGATGGAGCTCTCCATTGTGCTCCGAATGGGACTTGCAAATATGTATGTGGGTCAACAATGTTCATTAAAAAGTAGTTAGCTGGGGAAATAAGTAACAAGGTATGGGAATCACAACAATAATTGTGTTTTTTCTGTGAGTTTGAACAATTGATGTGATACAGTATTTTGTTGTTCATCGTGAATTTTTCCATAGAACGCAAAAGTGGTGCATTGAAAGTAGTTGATTGAAAGAATTAAGAGGAGAGATTTGGCTTCATTATAATTATTTGTTTATTTGTAAAATGAACAAGTGAGCTTACTTCAGTATCAAGAACAATGAAATGAGAGAAATAGAATAGAGAAAGTAGAGAGCTTTCCATATATAATTTTCAACACCATAGATTCAACATCTGCATCTAAATTCATCCATTATAATTCAATTTCTATTTTCATACAATGTAAATAATTTCCACAATGATATAATTTAATAATAAACAACAATATAATTTTTCGTCCAATTACAAAATATATCCCCGCCTTTCTAATCGGTTATGGACTGAGTAATAACTGTAACTAAATCGAATGGATTGGAAAAGAAGATTCTGCTCTAGTACAGATCATTGGTGGTTCAAATGAGATTAGGCTTAAGCTCACAGCCGAACTCAGTTGGAACGAGCTAAAGGAAAAAATCCCATTTCGAAAAGCGATCAGTGACAGGAAAGATCTTTCCGCCAAATTGCAAAACAAAGTTTTTGCGTAATAACACAGAATCAATTATGAGATTGGGTTGTACAAGCGAGATCGACAATTCGCTCGCTAATGGGATTGAGGTTCAGCAAACGAACAATGCTCCCAATCAATTTGATATTCCAATTTCAGATTGAACCGAAGGTTTCTCGATATCCTATTATCTCCAATGAAATCTTATTAATTAACAAGGGACGGTATTCATCCTCACCTTTTCTAATCCTACCAAATACTGTAATGTAAAATTTGATAAATTAGTTGATCTCATTCCATTAATAATTACTGCCATCTGGTTACTCTTTCTTAGTTACTCTAATTTTTAAATAGTAGTAGAGAAACGGTTATGACTGACAACTTGAGCTCTCAAACCTTTAGGGGAAGAACGAAATAGATCAAGCATCAAGAATTTGAATGGGGAATTTATTTTTTTATACGGAGAAAAGTATTGAACTCTTGAAAATTCATCTGTTCCTACTGCATGTGCCGATTTATTCTATTCAAAATTGCCTAGCAAGATCAGCTTTTTTTGATGACATAACGCTTCTCATTAGACTGGAGTCAATTTATCCTGTAATACATATTTAGTTTGATTTATTCTGTAATGTGTTTAGTTCGTAGCATTTGTATATAGGACCTAATTTGCATTTAATATTGATTTTTTATGAATTACTTTCTTTTCAATGATTGTAAGCTGATGCCTTGTAACTGAAATTTGACGAAGTCGATGTATTTTTTGTAAATATTGTATGACCAATAAAATTCTATTCTATTCTATTCTTAATGTGATATAATACAATTTTCGAAGGCTCATGCTATCAGTTCCGACCAGGCTTACACTCTTATCTCGCATTCTATCCTAAATAAACTTCTAATATCGATTATAGAAATAGTACATTATTTCGAAGGTTGGAGTGGATATAAGTAGTCAACAATATCCCTTGCATGTTTCTCTGCTCCCAAAAGACATCATAAATCGATCATTTTTCTAAATCCATTTAATCAAGTATGTTCACTATCCACTATGTCACTATGTCCTTCAAGTTTATCAAGAGACTAATTCTATTAAAATGTTCAAGTAAATGAGATGGAACAAGATGGATTCACAATGCTCTTCAAACCTTGGAATCCCAAAGACAATAATGACTCTTGAAAAAAATTCTATTCCTAACAGAACTTTATCTATTTCTCTTTCCTAATATATTGAGTTAATTTTGAACCACAACTATGTCTGGTTGAAATCAATGACCAACTGTTTCTAATTCAATATGACCAACTCTTATATCAAATTTCAATAAATGATTGAATGAATAAATACATGAACGGCCAGTTGCACGAACGTCTAATTAAATTCAATCGCCAAAAAATGATGTCATCTAACGGAACCAATGCAACGAGAACCAATGAACGAATCTGAACGATGATGTTATTTTTTATTTAAAAAGTGCTTCGCGACTTTCCACTTTCGAGTTGGAAATTCAAGAGTGATGGCAAAAGGGGTCGGAATATTTTATAGCGTCAAAAGTTGATTTTAAGCCCATCAAAACTGCATTTACAGAAGTCAGATTTCCTCACGCTCCAAGTCCTTTGAGTCTTAATACTATTCAAACAGCAAAATCTCCATTCCAGTTCAGTGGCCTGGATATATCTCGAAACTTTAGCATTACAAGTTGATATTTCTAGAAGTAATTCACTATTTTTATTTCAGTAATGAAATAATTTGAAATGAGAATGGAGTCTGTCTCTTTTCACAATAATTCCATTTCTTTAGAATAAAATCTATAACGAATATTATTAGAGAAGAGGACAGAGAATATTGGAAATATTCCACTATCCAATATTGGGAATATTGGATATCAGACCATTGGAATATTATTAATTAGAATTTCTTTCTCCATCTATGAGAGAAATCTTTCTTCAAAAGTTTTTTTCATGGAGGCTATTCAACTTTCATAGTAAGAGAATTTCCTGAATGTTCATGTTCATTTAATGTTCATGTTCATTTAATCTTCATGTTCATGTTGAATCAAAATTGTTAGATGTAAAACTGTCTCAAGTGAATTTTCCTATAAACATTTAGCTTACTTCATAACTTGATAAAATTTATGTTTTCCATAATTCTAACCCTGGAAGAGCATGAGATTTATACAATCACACAATTAATCCTAACCTTTTTTCAATAAACAAATTTTCTATGCTTCATCCACTAAATCTTGAATTGAGGGAACAAGTATTGGAGAGCTGAGGTTTCAAACAGATTATATTGGCGGTTCCAGTGTGTTGCTATAGAAATAGAAAGTTGAGAGGCAGTTCTGTAGTATTTGTCGGTTAACCACCTGATTGCCAGGCTTTCGATAGGGCCTCACTCTCTCTCTCGACTCCCCCTCCCTGGAGCTGGAGGGGTAAATAGACCCCCCCGGCACGTGGGGGGAGGGGGGAGCGTGCCCCCTTTATTCCATCCACGCTTGGCACTGGCACTAGGAGGCCAACCAAAACAGGGCTACATATTGATCGCTTCCTTTCTACTGCTCCTCACCTCTTTTTTCCGCGTCCACCGGAAAACGACGCCGCTCATTCTTGTCTCTCTCTCTCTTCTCTCTTCCCTTTTATCTCATACTCTTTCTCTCTCTTAACATATCTTGTTTTAATTCATTTTATTTGATTAATCAACATTGTTTACTATTTTATTGTAAGGAATGAATTGTATGAATAATGAATGTTGTAAAGGTTTGTGTGACAGAGAGGACCTGGAGTCCTAACTCCGCCCTTTTAATAAAGGCAATAAATCAATTAATCAATCTCTCTCTAATACTACGAGTATTTTTTGTTGTCTGTTTGGAATTAATGAACTAAGAGTATGATTCCTTTTCTATTCAAAGTTATTCCACTATTCAAGAGTATGTTTTGTTGTCTATTTGAAATTATTACACTATTTCATTAATCCACAGTCAATTAATGGAGAATATTGAGTACAGCGAGAAGTTTCTCGTTTGAGAAAACGGTTATTACGTCTAGTTCTACAGGCGGCATTCCAACACATATTTATTTGGTAGGAGCTACAAAATAGAGTATCGTGTATTTAGTATTTGTTGTATGTTGGTATCCACAACAAGATGAATGAGTTGTTTTCATTCAATACATTATTAAAAAGTAAGTTACAGCATTCAAAATTTAAGGTATTGAGGCGGGAAAAAATACCAACCTAGCGAATTTTTCTTGCAATATTGATGGGTCCTACGACAACAAAGTTGACCAAAATTGTGCTTAATTTAGGGTATCGCAACTATTATTATTTTGAGATTACTGTACTTTGTGTTCAAGGTTTAAAATTATAGAGTAGATTATACAAAGTTGAAAAATGATTATTGAATTAATCCAGAAACATTTAATAGACCGTGGGTGCCAGTAGAATTGGATTGATGAAAATTCATTGGCATCGAGTGAGAAACTGTATGTATTAGGCCTATACATCGCTGAAATAATGTGTTTAATAATCGAAATCCCCAATAATAGAGAAAATAGTTGAAACTAATCGATTACCTTAATAATCGATTAATAATGATTGAAAAACAATAAAAACTTTCAATTCCTTTAGATTTCATTGCAAGAAAAACTCTACAGTTACAAGTTGTATCCTTTCATGCTAGTAATCGACTTTCTTTTGTATTAAATCATGTCCATCTGTTGATTCATTTATCAACATTGGTTATCTATTAGAATCCTTCATAATAATATTTGTGATAGAAAAATCCAAAGAAAACTGTATCAACAGATTATATCACAATAATAATATGATGAATTATATCATTTTCCCCCTCTATCTTCAATCCTTCACTTTAAAACTCGCTAACTCTCTCTAAAAAATAAAGACGTTTCCTTAACAATCACCTTCAACAGATTCGTTTAAATTATGGTCGGTAATCTCAAAGCCTTAGTACACAGCCATTGCACCTGATCAACAAATAAATGACCGTTTTATCAAGAGTACTCGACTCATTGATAAACGAAACGCCTCGCCTAACAATGCGGGGAAAAGCGTTCCGTATCAGAGCCGAACGAACAGTGTGATAAGATTCAGGCGAACGAGCGTCTCGATTGAGAGGAGCCTTTTGAAAGGAGGGTGGGCGTCTCACAAGTGTTTTCTTCTCATTTGCTAAAGTATAAACGGTGAGCCAGGGGTGGGTGGAGGGGTTAAAGCCTTGCAGCACAGCAGGAAGCATCTGGAGGCTGCATTTCGACGGCTTATCGTCTGCTCTTTTCGACATCAGATGGTGAGCACATAGTCGGGGACAAAACGAAATTTCCTGCTCGAGATGTTCATGCTGTAGTGACGTCGACATTTTTATTACGAAGGAGCGGGTTATCTAGTGGAGTGCTCCGTCGTCGACTATCTAGCCCCGGGCGGAGCGTCACTACGATAACGACGTGCACAAATTGAAAATCGGCGGCGCTCCAAAGAAAACGCCCGACTTCTAGGTCATGAAAAACAACGAGAAATTATTATTCCCGGTTCGAGACAGTCGTCGCTGCGGTCTGTTGTTTTCGTCCGCCTCCTAGCTTTCGATACATCAAGGTGAAGAAATTATTTGTTGGGAGAGAAATAATTGTGTGCATGAAGGACTTCAAATAGTAAACCATCTACAGTCAGTGTCCTAGCATTCGATACACTAATGTGAAGAAATAATTCTTTGGAGGAGGAATAATTGTGTGAATGAAGGACTGCGAAGAGTAGGCTAGATTACATTTCATAAGTAATGGATGGAAGAAATGTTTGATGTTTCAAGACCAGAGACAGAGTGTGGATAGGTACTTCTTGGTTGTAGCTGGTTACTCGTAGCTCCTAGGTTACTGAGCACCCGAGGCTACAAAGGGGTATTTCATTTTTCGTTTTTATAGGTATAGGTATCCAAAGAACTATATAGATTTAAAGAACTGAGTGAGTGAGATACTTTTGAACTGAATGAGTGACCTTCACTGTATAAATTCTACCTCACTTTTAAATTATTATTCTTTCTTCCTTCCAGCTTCTTCTTGTTTAAGGTCCATTTCAAACTTTTACTGGGAAACATTTAATACTGCGAAAAAAAGTACACCCATAAATACACCTTCTTCCCGCACTTCTTTCTTTTGATTGGTCGATAATTTGAAAAGTTGGTATTAATTTCTCAATCCCACCTATTGTGTGATCAGTTGATTTTTCTAATAATTTTCTATTTGTTTGGTTCTGTAATATCCTTATTTGCATAGGTTTGAGTAATTAAGTAATTGAAATATGTTTTGTTCCAATATCAGAACAATATTTATATGATCAGATTACCGATATCAGAGCACACTTCTTACTTTTCAATGTAAGGATATTTTATTAAATCACTGTTACTATATATTTCTTTGGAGAATGAAACGTTGAATATCACTGTTGCTTTATTTTTCTTTGGAGAATGAATGATGAATATAATATTCATCAACAAAAACATGTTGAATCTCGAAGTGTTGAGCTGAAACAGTAACAAGTAGAATGTCAATCTCAAGTTATGAATGCGACAAGAAAGTTTTCTGGAAAATATTTTTGTTGAAGACTTTATCAGCCGAGAAACCCAGCAAACCTTTCTCAACTTTGAGCTCTGACTTGTGTTAGTCACGCTGAATGCTGCGGAATACTTTGTAGGCAACATGTTTTGAGAGAATTGCGATGTGAAATGACTGAAGTTTCAATTCAGTTTTGTCACAATTCACACTTCAACCGAGCAGTAAAGTGAGTAAGGGGAATGTATCAGGCTCTTGGAAAACTGCCAGTTGAAACTGAATTAATTATGATAGTTATCTGTTGAATTTGTTGCTGCAAATTGAACTGGAAGAAGATAAATGAGTTGTGGAGTTTTGAATTCTAGTAGAAGGGTTTGGATGATAAAGGGCTCAACTTTGGAAAACCAATTGGAATTTTGATCAATTGGAATCAATTCGAAAATAAGAAATAAAACTTCTTTATGATCGTATCAGGTCATTTCTGAATGGAGTTTAAAAAACGGTGATTTGGTGAAATGTAGTTTGAATCGCTTATCACAACTGAATAATGATTGTTTATGTGGATAGAGAAGTTCATAAATAGGAAGTATGATCACAGGAAACTCATTCCAATGGACCTTTTCTTTTTGAATTTTCCAATTTCTATTACATTCTAATAACATTCCTACTTATATGAAGTAAACAAGAGCCGACTGTGCAAACTTGACTTACTCACTCATTTACTTGACTTACTTATTCAAAACTTGAATATAATTCGTAATTGACATCTTTCTTTGAACTTACAAAATTTCAGAAAATAAATATGGCGCTAGGTGATTGAGAATGAAATTTCCTTTTGCAAGAGTCGGTTATTATGGGGAATATGAGGAATAACGGAACGAAACCCAATTTCAAAGCTTTCAAACGGGCAGACGGGATATTCAAGAGATTAGTACAAAGCTTCATAATTTCCTTGGAGCTCAAGTCAATTATGAAGAAATGGGTCATTGTAGTGGCAGATGATGCTTCTGCAAGTCTCCGCTTATCTGAGCTCTTCTTGAAGCTTTTCACTCCAATCAATTTTCAATCAATTGGATTGACTTCTGGTCTTATCTCTTTATAGAGCAATTATTATTTTAATAGGATCCGATGGAAATGGAACAAAGCTGCAAACATTTCGGATCAGGAAATGATATTCTTTTCTATGAATTACTTTCAGTTCTCCTTGAATCTATTTTGAAGCAAGGCAGGAGCAATAATATTTTATTTGTAGATTCTAAGTTTGAAGAAACTCCATTCAACTCAGCGACATTTCAAAATCAGGCCTCTTCCCTGAAGTGAAGCCTCTATCACATCTGCTGACATTTCCAATAAATATAGAAAAATAAAGTCATTTAATTGTCTTGATAAAACAATAAATGTAAAATTATTACCAAGTGAACCACCATCGACTATTTGAATAGAAAATCAGTAATGAACCTGTAGTAGATAAGCCAGGTTCATGTTTAATTCTAAATCCATGTAAATGTCAAATCGAGAGCGAATAAATGAGCTTCATACAATCTGCAGGAGCGGCCATTTTGTTCCATTGAACGTTAGGTAACTAAATAATAGTAAAGGTTAAATAATACAGTAACACACAATCCCAGTTTAAACTTGATACTGTTTTCCGGAAATTTTCGAAAAGCCACATTTATTCCGTTATTTTTTGCAAACCGTTGTCCATAAAACCTGCACTAATCTGTCTTACTTTATAATTAATTTTGTAAAAAAATTAATGAGAAGAGCTAGGCTATTATCTGATAAATATCTCTTGAATTCCTGTTTTCAAATACTCACAAATGTTTAAAATCTATATAGAAGAAGTAGTTTTCCTTTTCAAATCGTTTTCCCCCTACCCTCAACTACAGAGACTTTATAATAACAGTGTGGATATTCCATGTCACACTTTTGATTGGTTAGCTCCGACATATCCACCATACTTTTGCAAATTCCCATAAGATTTGCATTGGAATGAAAAACAAATCATGTTTTATGATAAGTGATTCACTTCTTAGCTGATTCTACCTTTGCCAGTATTAGTTTACATAATTTTAAAGCAATATCAAGATTGGAGAGACTATTTTTAATGTTAGAAAAGTTATTTTTGATGTTGTTTCTCTTAAAATAAGTTTGACAAAAGAGTGAATGGGTTCATGTTTGCCTGTAATCCCATATCAAAATTCAAAAACTTGTCCAATGTTTGGCGGCGGGGGGAAAAAATGATCTCCACATCCACATACTGTTATGTGGAGTGCTTCACACAAATGGCCACACTGTTATTTTACAGTCTCTGTATCCTCAACTATGTACAGTATTTCCAACGACCTTTAACGAGGAGCCACGTGATTATCTGACATCACATCCCGATATCTGAAACGAGGCAGTGAAACAGGTGTATTTTCCTCTTGGAAACATATCAAACGATATTACATGCGTTACCAAGGTGTACAAATCATCATCGTAGAGGAAAAGCTATGCTTGAACAGAGCTAATGCTTTTAGAGAAGAGAAGGAAAAGGTAGCTCGCTAGCTGCAGTTTTTATTTGAATATCATTTCACACGTGACCGGGGATGTGTTCACACGAGCTCACACAGACTCACACAGACTCAGTCTGATTCACACGGACTCACTGGGATTCACACACACATCACCAAGTTCGTATAAAAAGACGTATCCGCATTGCCTTCTTTGAAATGCATGATACGAGGCAACGAATCCAGCCCGGCTCTTTCCATCTCCACACTTTTCGTACTGATAAATGTTAATCCCGAGGCGAGTTGGGGATGGGGTACACTGCCACTCCTTCCCTAATCCTATTTCGAAGCGGACTTGCGTTCTCTCCAAGATTGGAGGCATTTTCGCCCCGGATAACTCAACTCAACCTAGCACCGACGAAACAAGTTTCATGAGAAATTCCTGTCTACTTCTTGATGAAATCGCTCGGAATCAGCGAGTGGATTGCTCGGGCTCGGTGACGAAAACTGCGACTGAGAGTGATCGGTCGCGAGATAAAGAAGATGTTGAGATTCTGATTTTTATGCAATTTCTTTTGTAGGCGCTCTGTGGGCCGGAAATCCAAGCAATCAAAGTGTCATTGAATAAAGAGATAGATAAGATATTGTGTTTCAACAAGGATGTATGTTCTCAAATACTTTCTTGATGTGAAACGTTTCTATTTTCTCTTAATGCTCCTGTTCTTCTGCTGTACATTATCACACTTCTGTTTTCATCTTTCTAACTTTGCTCCGTTCTTGAATTCTTTTTCAACTTTTCACTATCATTGGTCAACCACATTACTCGCATTGCGTAATGAAAGAGATTTTCCCATTATTTTCTAAGAAAGTCAAGTATTTTTTATATTCGATACAGTACTACTGGAGATATTCTTCATTGTTTATGGCTTGTATTGGTACAGTATAAGTGGGCTATAAGTATTGAATAACGGTATAAATGACGGAATAACGCTTTTCAAATTCAACTTACTATAGACTATATTATCCTTATCAATGTAGTTTGATTATAAGAACAATACAGAAAATTGATTATTCATTCTATGTTTAGATGTAATAATAAATATTGCAGGAACTGTAGGCCCACCATGAATATTGTTAATGGTGTTCGTTTTGTGTGGGATTAATGAAAATACTCAAATAAGATCATTTCGTTATTAGTCTCACTGTGTTGATTTTCTGTGTAGCCTTGTTTACCAAAACAGGCTCAATTTGAATGTGAAGAAATGAGAGAGGGAATTCCCCCACTGAGTTGCGAATTTAAGAAAGAGAAGAAGTAGTTGGAAGATGCTGTATAAAGAAGAGAGGAAAATAAGAGTGGAGAGGAAGAAAAAAGAATTGCTCAAATGATATTAGATAAAGCCTGGCTTTGAAATCCACTCTAGCCGAGTGTGGGGTTGGATGCCGCTGTCTCGAGATGGTGTGCCCGTATATTTTTTGTCTCCACTCTGGTATAAATCTCACCATTACTTTCAAAGTCCCGGTGCAACAATAAATTAGAGTGGCTCTTTTAAATAAGACGAAGCTGTAGAGAAAGTAGAATTACTCCCAACTTCACCTCGAATGTATTTTGAAGAAATTAATGGTATTCGCTAAAGAAGCAATTTCAATGGCATTATCCGGTGCGTCTTCTTGGTCAACCTGATTTCCATTCCATTCGAGTTAATGCGGCGTTTCCGTTGTCAACCGGCGAGAAAAACTGGAGAAAAGGCTGCAGAATAGAAAGGAGGGCATACTGATTAATATTCTATATTTTGTAGCAGTTTTTCGCATTTCAGTGAATATTAATAGTTCTGAAACGCATGACTAATCATTATTTCAGCAGGTTACTCACTTCTCATTATTTCCAGATTTTCCCAATCCCTTATTTTTTCCAATAATTAATTTTTCAATGTGATGCTAATCCTTCGTCATAGGGGAACCTACATAAATCTTCTTTATTATAAATACCTTTTTCATGGCATATCAATTAGTTTAAGCTTCCAAAGCTTACCAACTAACTATTTATTGTTCAATGCAAAAATATTTTTCCATTATTACGGTCATATAATGGACCAACGCAAAAATTTCTCTATTCAGTCCTGAAAAATGTCATGTCATGGCGGTTAGGCCTAAATTCAATTGCATTTCCGAGGGCCTTTATTCTTACAAATTATTTAAATTTTTTGCTTTCCTTCCTGAACATCCTTCTTAACCTCCTTATCCTCCTGTGACTCGATCTTCTCCGATACTAACACAATTCTCCTGAACGGTTTTCAATTTTTTTCAAGGACTTAGTATTATCATTCATTTGCCAAGGATTTAGTATTATCATTCATTATGAATGAATAAATTTGAAAATTTCTATAGAAGCAACAGTTGAATCGTTATCTTTGCTCAATAACCGTTTATCACTGAGAGTTTACATAGATAAATGTTGTGTATTTCTACTGACCTAGCCGCAACAGGATACCAACCAAAACTGGTGAGCTTTACTTTGTAAGGGAAACTAACTTTGAGGCTCTGCAAACGTAAGTAGAACATACGAAATTGCTCTGCATTGTTATAACACAAGCGAACAACAAAGCGAGTCTGATAAAAGCCGTTGTAAGCAGTGGCTGTGGTACATCGTACATTCTCTTGGATGAGGAGGCCCCTATTTACGATGTGGTCAGGGGGTCACTGGGATGGGGCCGCTGTAGCACCAGCAAATGTTATCCAACAATGTTCATATGTGTCACGAGCCCTGTTTAATTCCATGCGCTGTTAAATCTTTCACACTTTGCGAATTAGCTGTTGTGAATTATTTTGTAAATATTGACGCAGCTGTGGTTCCTGGCTGGATTAGAATGGTCCGCGAATCGCTTTGGGATGTGGATGAGGACATTAGATCGGGTTTAGTAGTGTTATAAAGAGTATATTTTCGACTCGAAATTATTGAAATTATTCAATTAAGCAGCATTTAAGATATTAAAATTAGTTCTTTTATTCCAGTGTAAATAAAATAAATATAATATACCTCTCTCACCTGTAACGTAAATAGGGCCCACATTCAAATAACGTTTTTATTCGACGCATAAAATAGTTTTTCATTGAAAACGTTGTATCAAAAGATTTTTTAATATTAAAGTGTTTAATATACAGAATAAATAGATCCGCCTACTCTTCCCTGATTGGTCGACAGTTCAAAACGTGTTCAACTCTTAATTCTTCCAGTAGTTGGCAGCAGTTATCGGGTGACATAGGCAACTTGTTCTTGACTCCGCCTTCTCTTTCCGGATTGGTCGACAGTTCAAAACATGTTCAACTCTTAATTCTTCCAGAAGATGGCAGCAGTTATCGGGTGACATAGGCATCTTGTTCTTGACTCCGCCTTCTCTTTCCGGATTGGTCGACAGTTCAAAACATGTTCAACTCTTAATTCGTGATTCGTCAAACTCGTGATTGGTCAATAGTTTGAAACGAATCCGATTCTTAATTCTGCCAGTAGATATCAGCAGTTGTTTAGTAATGTATTTTATTCACTACACTTACTCTCCCTTGATTGGTCGACAATTTGAAACGTGTATAACTCTTCATTCAGCCGGTAGATTGCAGCACTTGTTGGGTTATGAATCTTATTTTGTAGTAATAGTCCTGATCTTCAAATTCTTCTGCTGATCTTCTTGAAAAGAGATTCCTATTTTTGGTGAATATGTTCCAATCAGTGAACGGTTGGAAACAACCAGGAATATTATTCAAAATAATCAAAATAAAAATCAAACTATTGAGAATGATTTAATCTGTAACCTATAACAATCTAAGGATAAATCTATTAATTCTTCATAGAAGTTCTTGTTCTGGAACTATACAAATTTCTGATCTTTACTATGAAAAAATGGAACTATGTATAACTATAAGCTCTTTGCTAAACGTAAATCTCAGTTTGAAAAAACGAGATAATTTTCACAGTAAGTCACCAACAATTTCTTAGGGGCTAAGCCGTTTATGATGAGATTTTTACGAGATTTGATTAACAAAGAAAACTACAAACCTCTCTCGCAAAACTACTTTTTTCATTGACCATCTAATTTTTGCGATTTGATCGCTATATGCGCTTATAATTCGATATTCATTGCTCGAGACCAGCACTTCGATCTCACAAACGTCGAAGAAATGTTTTTACAGCTTATATGATTCCAATATACTGTACGAGCATGTTCTTCGGCAGATGCGAAGAACTGCCACTTTTATTATGCCTCTTCCGCCCACTTTTGCTCTGGCAACGATCGGATGGGAGATTGCATTGCTCCATGGCAGAACTTCTTCCATAACAGAACTTTGCCCGGTACCCACTTGGAGAGTTTAAGATGCACCTTCATATCCAACTTCATCTTACAACAATCGAGCAAGCATCAATTCTGCTAGAGATTTCCTTATTTCCATTGAAATGGGCGTCATCATGATATAGAAGAGGTTGTTAGCTGGAGTAATGTTCAAAGAGTAATATCGGGAAGAATTTCTCGTAAAATTAGAATGCAAGCAAATATTGGGGGTTTCTAAACTTTAAACATAGAATTAACTATAAAATTTCTGCTTGAATGAAATTTGTAATATGAAGTCGCATTCGTGTCATTCATTATAAAGAGAGTGTTAACTTTTGAGTAGAATTTTAGCAAATATAGCTTCCGAAATAAGATCACATTTTTAAAAAGTACTTTTACAGAAATTCGAAGGTTTCGAAGGCTTGATTTTAAGCTGTTCAATCTTGGTCAACTTCTTAGCTAGAACTTTTAAACATTGAAACTTTCAAAGCTAAATAATTTATTCTTGTTTTATCTGTATTATTACAGAGAAGAAATTATCATGAAGCTTTAAATTTCCACTCAAACTTGAGATGAGCTTAGTTATGCTCAATCTACGCTTAATTCTGCCTGTAATACTTGGTGTCCTTATAGTTTGTCTTTATGACTTTTGTATACTTGAAGTCTATCAAAAATCAAGAATTATTTGTTTTGAATCGGGGTGATCTTTATTTCAATTCTCCATTTTTCTCTTTATTTCAAGTACTGGAGATAATTTCATCGAAACTTGGTCAATCCATTTTGTTTCATATAATTTTTTTCCATCTATAGCAGTAAGTTACTGTAAGTAACTGTAACCATCTCTTCATTATTCAGAGAATAGCTCGAAAGAAACTCGCTTTACAGTAAAGTTGTAGCCGGTGTGAACTTGAGTAAACGACGAAATTACCAACATACAAAAAGCAATAAATAACGCCCACCTTCATCTACTACCCTGTTCATATTTTTCAAAGCGATGTTGGACACAAGGCGCCTTCATATTTCATCTTGTCTTCTAAAGAAGTGAGCACTACTCCACCTCAAGAAAATTATTTTCCGGAACTGGGAATATGAGAAACATTGTGTGAGATAAGCTCAATAGAGTGGTGCAGCATTGAGTTGGTAGAGCATTTGCTTGGGTACAAAATTAGAGTACATAATTTATCCGCCAGTATTCTAATAAAGTCTGGTGAGTTATGGAGAGAAGTCTAATTCGGCAATGGAAAAATATGAATGATCAGAATTTATTTCTCATCCAAGTCGTGTAGTTGTCGAGAGATAACTCGACTTAGTAATAACATAACTCAATTATCATAGAGTGTACGAGAAGTATAATATTTTTAAAGAGTACGTAGATTATTAGTACTATATTTAATAATACAGTGTATTTACTATCAGACCATTTCTAAATAAAGATACAATTATTATAC
The DNA here is from genome assembly GCA_017141395.1 of Laodelphax striatellus. Classification (NCBI taxonomy): domain Eukaryota; kingdom Metazoa; phylum Arthropoda; class Insecta; order Hemiptera; family Delphacidae; genus Laodelphax; species Laodelphax striatellus. Next base: position 5,318,671 of record CM029534.1, read on the forward strand.
AATTATTTAATTGGCATATGAAAATGATCCGTCTCCTTATCAAACGATTTTATGAGTGAAGATTGTATATAAAAATATTAAATGATAATATTATCTTAAAGTATTGATAATATTAGCCTATTCATTTAAGAAATATTTGAGTAATGACTGGATTGGTAATTCAAGTATCAAGCAAATGACCTTCACAATCATTATTCCCTTTGAAGTAATAATTCCAATTTAGTATAGCAGGAATCTTTTAAATTGTCAGAAAACAGCTGACTGATGTACGCTCGTTTACTAACGTTAAATCAGGTGTTCTAATTCCGTGGTAAATTTTGGAGGCCTGATACAACAATACAACCATGCGAGCTCAATTCAATTAACGGAAATTAATTAACGCCGGGCTGAATGTTTGTTAATAGAAGAAATTGCTGGAAATGTTTAATTACGCGAATTTCACAGGAAAATTTGGTTTTGTGAATTTATGCATATTCACAACACACAAGTTATCAGAAGTACAATTTGAATGTTTGTATACATTTGATTCAGTGTAATTAGAAAGTAGGGTTTTGTTAGGAACGATTAATTTTCTCTAGCGAACAACAGTATTTTTCTTCACTAACAACATCTCATTAATATCAGATGAAAAGTAATGATATCTCTTGATTCTCACTACTTGGGTATTGAGATGTGGAATTGGATAGTTAGAGAGTTTTAAACATCCCATTAGATGAGCTTGTCTCTAATCAAATGTTTTTGCTTCAATTGCCCTTTCAGATGTGAAATTCAGAGATCAAAGGTCATCTTTGTCTATACTCAACTTTGTCTGATCTGCCCACGTTTGCTCCATTGTCAGTGGGAGTTGCTTTTCTCTGAAGTGCAGTCAGTGCATTGTCAGTAATTTGTTATTCCAAGACAATAGTAGTATGATGTCCTGTTTTGCTTCACTTTTCACTTAGCTTTCGTGTTCAATTTATAAAAAGCTAGCTGTACATGATTGTCTAGCGAATGTTTTCTCACAGCAATTCGAAGAAAATAACATTGCTGAATAGAAAATTAGCGTGAACTATAGACAGCGACCACATAGTACAATAGACGGAGTGATCCTATTACTACAGCATTGCCATCATGGTTAGAACGCGAAATGGAGCTCACAGGCGAGTTTCAAATACATCGTCGTTTAGTAGGATTAAGTTAAAATTTTCAAATTTGGTGTTCTTATATAATAAAACACTGATTCTACTAATTTCCAGTTTATTCACGAGTAAAAAGTTGAAGGTTTTTCATACATTTGAAACCGTGACATGAACGAGAAAGTTTTAGATAAAAAGTTGAATTTTATTTTCATTTGAACATTTTTCTAAGATCAGCCGTTCTCCTGATATTCTTAGAACATAGACGAGAAAACGAGGCGAAACAATCTTGCAAATTATCATCCAATTCCATGAAACGCATAGTAGAGCAATTTCTGTTGCAGACTGACTATTCAAAAACAATTTTTCTTATAACAATAAATAATAATCAATAATGAATGCTTCCTCTTCATTATCCATGATATCATGTGGTCGCTGACTATAGATAATTAGAAAAGCCTGAGAACTATTCACGCTATACTATACATACAACTCTATTCTGTGTTATTGAGTGTAGCCTCTATTACATGAAAACGTTGGTCTGATGCATTCTGAAATTGCCAAGATCCAAACAATAATAATGAATAATAATAAGTTTTTCCAATTTTAAAACGTATTCAAAACTTTGAAGAATGTCAATGAATTCCGAATTTTCAACCACAAAAGACTATAACTTATGTAACTAAATAAAATATCCAACTAAATGTCTAACTAAATTTGGATTATCTATGCTAAAACATACTTCACGATCAAAACTTTTGGAAAAATTATCTTTCAAGTCAAACTTGATTTAGATACATTGAATTTTTGTACTAATTCAATTGACTGGTGGTGGTTCAATGCTACTAAATTCAGTATATTGAAAACGCTTCGGATTAAAAATCTTACAAATCAGTAAGTGAAATTAACACTTGCATCAGAGACATTGTGGAACTTCTCCAAAGTTTCAGTTTAGGCTCAACCAACACTGAAGATGAGCATCGAAACTTGAGTTTGTTTTTAAATTTATTAATGTGGAATAGACAAAATCGTTTTTATTTTTTACCTAAATCAGTAAGAAACCACGAGGGAAGAATCCATACTTTTATCCAGAACCTCTTATGTTAGTGTAAATCAATAACTGACCTGAAAAATACAATGTCTCACATTCTTGCCTTCTTTCTCTTGGACAGATACATTATTTGTATTTGCATAGAGTAACTATACTTGTTATCTGTGATTCAGGCTATGCATACTCGAACATCAAGAACCTCGTCTAAGTCAAATCTAGTCAAATTTAGTCTAAATCAATAACTGGCCTGAAAAATACACTGTCTCAGATTCTTGCCTTCTCTTGGACAGATAAATTTTTTTTGTATTTAGGCTATGCATACTCCAACATTCGAAAGTTGATTGAAGAAACCTTTCGTGCTTTCCTAACCGAATACTAGACAGAAAGATTCCATGTGAAAGCTGGTAGAAAGTGAAATTAGTAATCATACAAGCCCTTCACTTACTTTTCCTGCGCCCTATTATCAATCTATAGATCAATATTTTCAGTCAAGGACTAATTCCCGGTCGACTCGAGCTATAATGGAGAGATAAACTTGAGCGAATAAGTTCTTTGCAAACATTATTCTTGAAGCTTTGAAGCTCTCACGCAAACCCAAGTCGGTAGTGCTCACACGGTAGCACTATTACAGTATCACGTTTATCTTTGAAAACGGATCCTAGCTTGGCTGCTAGTGAATAATTGATTAAAGGCTACAAGATAATGAAGTTAAAAGGGTCCCGACTTCGACTGGGGAAATTCAAATTGCTCATTCCAAATCGCAGCGATACAATTACGTTTGTCAAGCGGGTCTCATTCTCACAAGCACATGCATTCTTTTAACAGGCTCTCTCTGTTCTGAAAGGTCAAGCGTGAAAGTGTCTACAGTTTCATGATTTAGAGAAGAGTTGAAAGATCACAGTTAGATTATTTAGAAATGTTGGTGCTGTTAGGCACCTATGGGTGTCACTTGGTGTCAAATTTCTACTTCTAATGATAATAACTATATTCTACATCTTTATTTACGCATTTTACCTCTCAGTTTTCAGATCATGTTTTATTGTCAATAATCAACCTCGTACACAAAATTATTTTCTTCTGCGTCATTTATCTTTTTTTAAGTTTTTGTTCTCTCTTTGATTTTTTCTTGTAATATACTTCGATTATTATTCAATGAATCAAAATTATTTCAAGATTAGGGATAAACATTATGTAGCAAAAATAAAAGTGTACACATAAACATTACGCTAGGTATTTGAAACAGAAGCATTTAGAATATACAAATACATTTTTTTATTGAATTGAATTCGATAAATTCATTAATGTTAATCGTAAATATTCAATATCTATCACATCCATTTCCAACTCTCATCTTTCAAAAACTTTTCTACCCTTACTTGTAATAGGTTACCTACTAGTTCGAAACCTACTATGTGATACTATCGTTAAACTCTTCTATAAATTTGAGGAATCTGAATAAATGTATATAATTTATGAATTCGTATAAATTTATCATCCTCATTCAGGAACATCCATATCAAACTTACATTTCAAATTATACATATCCACATTCATAAATAATATAATTTTAACTAAAATAATATACCTGAAATAACTATCCTACTTACTCAGAAATACCTGTTATGTTTACTATCAAATCGTGTGGACAGGTTTCCTCGTTTTCCTGAAGAAAATTTGTACTTGATTTCTGTGGTTTCTATTGATAATAATCAATTTCTAAATAGTTTCCAAATACAGTAGTAATAATTTTCTGTTATTTCGTTGCAGGGCTTGAGAGGGAATCTGACGGATGCGTGTGAGGAGCATGATCCATGTCAGCATGGTGGAATTTGCATATCAACCGACAGTGGTCCGATTTGTGAATGCCGTAATCTAGATTACGAAGGAATATTTTGTGAAAAAGGTAAGAATAATCATATTACTCATATTTTTTCAATAACATCACATGAAATTATAATCTCATCTTTATGATTTATTATATGAACTTTGACAACATTAGTTAACATCTTATGCTTTGACTTTGTAGTTGTAGGGGAATTCTCATTTCGGCAATAATTAGACTCTCTTGCATACATAGACATTATTTTCCTTACTTTTTCTTGTTACTCCAATGATAATCTTGTGAATCATTTTTCAAAGAAAATCTCGTTCTTTTCAACTACTCCCTTAGCTAACCAGAAACGTGACTTGTTTTTTCTCAATCATCCCTATTTTCACCCTGTTTATAAGGGTTGCTACTTCTGAATCCCCTTTTTCAACTCACTTCCCACTTTCTTACACGTTCCTTCATCTCCGGGTTTGTTATTTTATCCTATTTCTCCCCAATCGCATGGAGAATTCGCAATATTGACTCTGCAAAAGCTTTCAAAGAACAGTTGTTACTATTCCTTGAATGTAATAATATGAAAAATGATTGTAAATTTGATTCAACTGACAGATTTCCAGGGCTGTTTTCAAGATGATTAAGCATGAAAATTAATAACTCGTCTTGGAAATATACAAGATATATTAGATAAATAATCCAGTACGACTTTAAACTATTAGAACGAAAATGCTCCACCATTTGTAAGAAATATGGCCGTTGACTTTTCCATTTCTCTCTTCTAATTATTGTGAATAATAACACTCTTATTATTATGTTCATGAGAAAGATTAATATGGAGCTCGTAGAGAAAACATTTCCTATGATAAGATTACTTGAAGAGTGTTCTAAAGATTTTAATTACTCAAGATGTAATACGTGGGAGAACATTAGAATTCCAACTAGATGTCCTTTAGTTTGCTCCTTCTTACTCATTAAATTATAAGTGGAATGCGATTCAGAGGAAGCTAGGCTACAAAATATATTTTTCATGCCCTGAATGGAATATTAATAAGCATTACTCCTAACAAAATGGAATAGCTAATAGGGACATTGAATTTTAAACGTTGAATGGAAGCTTATTTCACATTTCTACGAAGCTTTTTTTATTGTTTGGTAAATGTTTGAATATTGCTAAAATATTCATAACATGTTTCTTAATATTGCTACATATTCTATTGAATAGTCAACTTTAAAGGTGTGATTATGGACTAAAATGTGATTATGGGGTTTAAGATTTCCCCACAAAATTAGATACAATTACAAGAAACGTATTATCAGCAGTTTTGAGTCAAAGGGAAGAAACAGGAAGCCTATTTTTGCATCACTATAATAATATGAACTAAGTGATTGTGAATTGGATTCATGTAAAAAAACATTGAGGTGAATCCAAAAATACTTTCACGGAAAATGCATTATTTTTTTGATAGGCCATTTTGTTTTTGAATCACATGAATCGTTGGAAAGGAAGTGGAGGAGTTTGGAGTTATGATCAGAGAATTGGAATACAACTTCAACTTCAACAACATCAGATAGAAGATAGGTTAATGGGGTGTAACCATTTCATTATGATAACAATTCAAACACATTTCAGAAACAGTGATTCAATCATTTATTGTGTTTTCCAAGACAATTTTTCTTTATTTATTCATTCAGCAATGAAAATACTTAAACAATGCTTGACTGTGTCTAAAATTCTTCCATGAATCGTAGCCTAATTTGTAAATCATATCTTGATAAGCCATGAATGAATTACTCAGCTAGTTCTGAATTCGACCGGTAGATGGCTACAGTTACAGGGTGATTTACAGCTTCAATTTTTACAGACACGCCTCCAAGCTCCGCCTCTCCCCTGATTGGTCGGCAATGCACAACGCAGCTAGTTCTGAATTCTGTCGTAAGATGGCAGCAGTTACTGGGTCATTCAAGTTACAACTTCATTATTCAGCCGTCTAGATGTCAGAGGTGTTCTACCCAAAGTGAATCCCCAAAGTGAAGCCGAAAGTAGATTAAATTACTTCATCCAAGCTACCATTTTTGAAATGTACTCATCCACAATTCATTGCCATTATTGGATTGATTCAACTTCTGCCAATGTTTATGAATTGGCATAAATTTCTATATGAGCTTCTTCTGGATACAGTTTTATAGGGAGGAAAACTTGTAATTACATCCAAATAAATAGGCTTTGACTTCGAATCAGTGGCTTTGATAGAAATAATTCACATGAAGCAATACCAACAAATGGCCAACCATTGCAGCTATAGAATCTGAAGAAGCAGATTTTAAATTTTATTATTTTGATAATGATTATTTACAACAGTAATTAGCCAGCGATAGAAGGGTAATCTAAGCCAGGTAGAAGACTCAAAAATCGGAAAAAACGCTACTCGTTGGTAATACGCACAGAAGCGTGAAAACCAGTCGGACGAAACGCTACTAATTTCCAATAATTTGAGTGTCGGACGAAACGCTACATATTCGGAGAGACAACTTGATTTGTTAAAGTTGAATAATACAAGCAACTCAATTAATAGTTAGCAGTGCTGATTTAGAATCGAGAGAAAGAAATCCGAAGGGTGCCAAGATCCTATATGAAATTTTTACCTTCCAAATATCCACAATACTAACTAATAACTAGTAACTTGACCAACCATTCTCAATGTATTTTTAACAGACATGTAGTTATCTTGTGTTTCTTCTCTTATCCGAATATTCAGATGGTAAATGAAGATCACATGTTGAATGTCTCAAGAGATGATAACCTTTACCTATACTGATAGTTGATAAGCGATACTATCAGAGATTCCGTAGATTATAATCATTCACGTATCAACATTAAGCGCATAGTATTGGGCCAATAATCTTCTTATTTGGTCAATATTCTTTCTTCGACAAAAAGTAACTTTTTTCTTATTTGCATATTCAGTTACCGTATCCCTAGAGTTGATACCAACGATCTGATCTCATCAGAGTCTCCCCAAATCATATTAATTTGTGTATCAGCATGAAGCCAGGTGCCTGTGCGAATTTTTTATACTTTCGAAGCTTGAGCAAGAGAGCCGCTGGAGGCGAATTCCTTTTATGGAGGTGAGAGTCAATTTTCTAAGCGATCAGGTTCAAATTAGATTCTTAACGTCTGGGAATTGGGAGTCATCTTAGACCTGGAGGTGGTCGACTCTCTCGTTTCCTTTTCCTTCCTTATCAGTCTCCCTTCTTTATCAATTCTTCCTCTCTATCGCACTTTCTTCTTCTTTATCAACCTTTCTCACCCACTCTCCCACCCCTACCTACTTCATCTTATCTATTGAATCTTTCTCTTTCCCCCATACATACAGCTATAATTTTGCCAGCGTGGATCGCCCCGGTGTTAAGTTACAGCGTGATAAGACTTGAGACCCGGACTGTTGCGGCTTACGCAATGGGGTTGAAAAGTGGTGAAGAAAGGGGGGTTGGGAGAGGATGAGAATGAATCCGGTAGGTGAGAACATTATTTCCAGGGGGAAAGCAGGGGAGAGGTAGCTGGGCAATAGTAGCTTCATGTTGGGAACGTATAGAGGGAGTTGTGGATTTTTGTTGTAGGCGGTGTGGGGGGGCGGGTGTATGGAATGTGAGGGGTGGCGTGTGTGGGTGGTGGAGTTGGAAACTAGAGACACCGCCAATTTCATCCGGACCCGTATACTTCCCACCTCCTTCTTCTTGTTCTTCTTCTCGCCACATATTACTTCCTTCAACTTTCTTCTAACTTTTCCTCGTCCGCTTCCTTTATTTCACTCCTTTTACTCCCTCTTACCACATTTTACTTCCACCAACTTTCTTCCTTTAAACAGCTACTCCTCCTTACTCCTCCTTACTCATTCTTCTCATCATTCTACACCTTCTTTTTTTCTTCATCCTGCCCTCAATTTTCATTCCTGCCTCTCCTCCTGATTTTCCTTCTCTTATTCTCCTCTTACTTTCCACCTCCTCTTCCTCCCCCCTCTTCTTCTCCTTCTTTTTTCTTTTCTTCTTCTTTTTCTTTTTCTATTCTTCTTCTTCTTTTTCTATTCTTCTTCTTCTTCTTCTTCTTCTTCTTCTTCTTCTTCTTCTTCTTCTTCTTCTTCTTCTTCTTCCTCTTCTTCTTATTCTTCTTCTTCTTCTTCTTCTTTTCTTCTTCTTCTTCTTCTTCTTCTTCTTCTTCTTCTTCTTCTTCTTCTTCTTCTTCTTCTTCTTCTTCTTCTTCTTCTTCTTCTTCTTCTTCTTCTTCTTCTTCTTCTTCTCTTCTTCTTCTCTTCCTTTTCTTCTTCTTCTTCTTTTTCTTCTCCTTCTTCTGCTTCTTTCCCTACCCCTCTTCTCCACCACCTTTGACCCAGCTTCTTCCCAACATACGTTGTTGGTGTGCAATTTTGCAACATATTACTAAAGTTAGGTGGCTCCCATACTCGAATACAAATTGACCTTGTTCTGTTGAACGTCTACACAACAGCAGCAGCAAACTTCACCAACTACCATAGTCGTTCGCTTTATATCAATTGAAATCGTCATTGTCGAGATTAAACTCGCTTCATTACTTCGGAAAGAATAATCATTAAGGGTTGATAGCGAAATCTACTGAGCCCAAGAGATGAGACTTCACTATCTATCTAATAAGATAATTCTAAAAATGTAGGAAAAATTGTCAAGTGAAAAAATCTAGTTGATGGTATTATTCGTGAGTTTATCTGAAACTTATGACGTTGTAACAACAGAATTTAACAACCTTTTATTGTTTGAATAAAAGAAGGGTTGGGAGATTTCATCCTTATTTTGTAGTTAAATGAAGATTTATAATGGTAATTGTTCAATAACCTAAATAAATTCTTGTTGTTTTAATGAATGTGATTGCCGATATCGGCTCATTATGTTCTCTTATTGTTGTAATTTTCAATGACCTGTCGCATGAATCTGAAAACTAACATGTTCATTACATGACAAAATAATAATCTGTCAAATCGTCAAAAAGTAAACTGTCAAATTAATGGAAGTAGATAGACAAAATTTCAAACAACTTCTAAAACTTCCTAATTGAATGAAATATTCTGTCATTGTAAATTTCAACCGAGGATTGCAGTGTATAATCAGACTTCTATTATGACTGTCATAACATTAGCCAACACCTGGATAAACTATTTCAATGAGGGAAATGATTTGCATATTATTCTCCAAAGCACTATGCACTAGTTTTCTGCATATTTTCCGATAATATCCTCGATATAGTTTCAAAACACGTGATAAACATGCATACTCTGTACACTATCAACGTCTCAAGTGTCAGGAAATTTCAAAAAGAGGACGTATATAAGGAAGATTGTGATCGTAAAGTTGAAGAAATCAGGTCAGTCGTATGCAAATTCACATGACGAAGTTGTTACAGGTATTGAGAGAATTCCTATTTTCTTGAAATCTACCGTCTATGCAAATGATATGTAAAGCTTCTTTATAATTTTAGAAGCAATGTTGTGACATTAAATCCTATTTCACCTTGCACAAGATTTAATGAATGAATAAATCTGAAAGAAGGTTGAATATTTTGAATTTCACATTTTTGAATACAGGCTATCCTGAGGTATACTTCAATATTTTAAACAAGTTGAAAGCTTAATAATCAGTCTTTGTTTAAAAAAGTAATTAAAAACATACCGTAGAAGAATTTCACCGGGTGTATTTGTAATCTTTTACTCCTCCATGTTCGTATTTGACAGCCATTTCTGTTTGTCACTTCCCCTTTCAATGGGCGTGCATTGGCTCCGCCCATAACCAATAGCAGGCCAATGACGTAACTTGGATCGGCCAATCAGCAGCTTGCACCCCCTTCTCTGTTGGCAGCCATTACTATCTTCCCGTGTGGAGTGTATAGACTACAGTATTGAAACAGACAAATGAATAATGTCATTGATAATCAGCTGTATCTTTGAGCTTCATATAAGTTTTAACAATATGTTGTAATTAAGAATAAGAATGTAATGAATTTATTTGACATAAATACAATTGGAATGGTTCTGATCAGTTTCAACAATTTATTGTAATCAAGAATAAGAATGTAATTATTTCTTTTATGTAAATACAATTATTGGATTGGTTCTGAACTGAAGGCGTTGAAGAATCAAAATTCGGGGATACGAGTAGTACTAATAAACAGTAGCTTCTATCAGGTTCACATTAGGTCCTAATATAAGACACCTCATTGTTTATATCTAAGTGATTCGTACTCTTTGTACATTTTACATTCGGTCAAGGTATTCAAGGTTTTTACAATAAGGTTTTAGTCTACTACGTTAGCCTTAAGTTCGATTCCCATTCTGTGAGCATTCTGTTCCCTCTTAGACGTTTTATGTATCATCCTCCATTACCCACAGTTCACAGCCATGAATTTATAGACTCACGTGGGTATCAGCAGTAGCAAAAAATAAATTCATCTCCAAGAAAAAAATCAACTACAATTATCACTGTATTATCTAATTACAAAATACACACATGATTGTATAACCTCTATACAGGAATGTGCCTGAAAAAGCTAGCAAACCATGTCAAAATACACAAATAAATTCGAAGGTACATCAGCTAGCATTCCAGACATGTTTGTGTGGATGATTTGAAACACACATATTTCTCTTCTCACATTCCATTGCATTGCTCTCATAAACCTTTACCGTCGCTATCATTTCTGGATCATACAGGGAGCATTCGTCCCGGAAAGCTTTAAATTGCACAGATGCTACAAAAATTGGGTTCACTACAGCAGCAAAAATGATGGATCCCGGACAGCGGTGAAGGAGTAGGAGGAGGAGGAGGAGGCGATGGAAGAGAGGGGGAACTCCAGATGTGTTGAATCTGTTCGTGGACGAGGGATATTTTCGTAGATTCGAGCAAGACAGACTTTTCCCTGTCCGAGAAAGGAAGAACTTTCGCTCACGGACGTTAGCCAAAGCCGAAGGAAGCCGCAACCAACTTCTGTGCCCATTACAGTAAATTGCTACGTTGCTGAGACTGATTTAGTCTCTCTCTCTCATCCTTTCTCCTCCTCTCCTTTTTCACAACCCGGAAAACGTGGCAAACTGCCCGGAAAATAGAGGAGGACTTTTCTCGTTGCGTTGCCATCCACCTTCGCTCTTATTTTCTTTAGTTCTTATCGCGTCGAAACTGGCCGGAAAATAGAGATGATAACATATTATATTGAAGCTTTATCGCTCGGACTCGCTCTCGATTTCAGGCTGGTAATAGCTCGTAACTTATATGTATGGTGCTAAAGTAAAGACGTGCGAGGTGAAAGTTGTGGAATTGAGGTGATACTTTATTGGTTACACCAAAAGGATGTGTGGATGACCTTGTGGATCGGTGGGTCTCATACTGAGATTAGTGAGATTAGAAAAAAAATTATAAAACAGCAATGGAATTATCGATTCCATAAAATGGATTTTTTAGCCTGCTTCAATATAATGTTTAATAGGTGAAGGCCTGAATTTCTTATACGAAATTAGAAATATAGGCTATATTCTTTCCGAAATCGAGGATCACTTATGTCTTATGTATAATCACAAGTGTGGAAGATAAGAACAGACTTGAGCCAAAATCAAACATGGGATTGGGGAAATTAGTAGAATACAAAATGTAGAACACTTCTTTTAGATAAGTTCATCTCCATTTTCACAATAAATGATAGAAAAATTCAGAAAAGGTTAAAAATTTGCTAATATAAGCATGAGAGCATCACTGTTTTCATCCGCTAAATAAGCTGCAATAACTTCGGTAGGCAAGATAAATTGTGATTTTGAAATTGAATTGTGGTAATAAACAATCATGTACATACTATGTAGAATACGTGATGGCAGAGAAGAGATTACATATTTTACAACAAAGCATCAGTCAATGTGATAGAGATATGATTGAGACTAACTTATATTAAAATAGTTTCTCTGAATCATTGAATATATATCGATAAATATCAATATACTGTATATCAATAAAGGATTCAATTTCTGAATGGAATATTCGATCCTGTAAGAGAATTGAAACGTATACATCTGATAGATTTTTAGTGTGAAGAATAATAATATGGAAACCAATAATGTTACAATTCGTGTACCTTCTTTGGGCCTACTCATACTAGTATGCGATCTTTGCATATCATGGAAAACTGAGAATTATTTCATTCCACATCAATAGGCCTAAGCAATGCTGAGCACATTATCATTAATTCACATCATGATTTATAATTTTTTCCCCGTACAGAACCTATCCAATCAAGTTACTCTACGTAGTTATCTGGATTTAGTCTTTCTATAGAACTTATCAGCCCTAAATTCGGTAACTGGGTGGGTGCACCAAAGCCTGCTCTAAAAAAGATGAAAAACCAATTCAAGCCAAAAAAAAGTTGTTGCTCTCTGAAAAGTTACCATCATTTTTCTGAAAGTTATTTAATAAAATCCATGACAGGGTGGCCCGGCATGCTGTCGAGTGGTTGTCTGCCGAGGGGGGGGGAATGGTGGTAGGGGTGGATGTGCTTGGTGAGTTATGAAATTTCAATATCGATCAGTATGTGGCTTGGGCCTTTTTCGAGGCGACCGACTGAACAATTTGAGGTGACAAAGGATTGGCTTAATGTTTCATGCGAGATGGAGATTTATGCAGAAGTTGCATGACAGTGTGTGAATGTGCTGGTGTGTTGAGTCTGTAGGGGAAGGAATGAAGGTGTGGGTATGCTAGAGTTAATAAGGATGGTATGGTGAGTGAGAATTTGAAAGGAAAGAGGTGTGAGAGAGATAGAATGAATGTGGATAATAAAGGATATCGGAGAGTGAGGGAGATATAATGGGAGTGGTGGGAGTGAGATGGAAGGATTGAGGGAGGTGTAATGGAAGAAATGGAAGAGTAGGGACCGAGATAGAAGGAATGAGAATAGAAAAGGATAATGAGGAAGAAGAAGAGAATTTTAGAATAGAGGAAGAGGCAGAAGAGAAAATAATTGGTTGTAGAGGAGACAGCAGAAGAGGAGAGAAGAAGAAGTATGAAGCAGTGAGAGTTAGAAGGAGAAAAATAAGATTAGATGGAGGAAAAGTGGAAGGAGAAAAGGTAAAGGAAGAAAGAGAAAGCAGAAAATGTAGAGAAAATCAAAGAAAGAAGAAGGGAGAAGGTAGAAAGAGTAGGTAGTAATAAATCAAAGAAGGAAGAAAGAGGTATTGAATTGAGAGATGAGTAGAGAGAGAAAGAGAATTGGAAGAAAAATAAGATTGGAAGAAAAGGGACAAGATAAGAAATATATTATTTTAATGAACTTGAAGGAAGAGAACGAAAACAAGGAAGGAGAAAAGGAACAAAACAATAAGTAGATTTGAAAACACAGAGAAGAAGAGTGAGAATAAAAATGAAAATGATAATTTAAAAAGTAAGAAGAAAGAAGGAGAGAATAAGACTGAGAGGAAAAGTTTATCTAGCAGATAGAAATGATGAAGGGATTGTAAATGTTATGAATGAAAAGAAGAGGAGGGAAAAAAGAAGAAGAGGGAAAAAAGAAGAAGAATAGGAGAAGTAGAAGAAGAAGAAGTAGGAAAAGAAAAGGAATGGAGAAGAGCAGGGGTAGTTCTAGGAAGGAGGTTAATAGCAATTTCGAGTAGCTAGAAGAGAGAGAAAGAACGGAGAAGAATGATAAAGTGGTGCAGGAGAGAGAGATAGTGACACGGTGTGAGGCGTTGAGCCGTGGCATGTCTTTGATAAGGTGAAATAGTGGCTGAATGGCGCTGAAGAGTCCCATGATTTATGAGGAAAGCTCGAACATTGAAAAGTGTTGAGTGCGTAGTAGCTAGCTCAGCTCTCGAGTTCACTGATTATTATAATGATTAGTGGCGAAGCGTGGTATACTTATTTGGTCATCGCCGGGTATATTTCCTATAGGAATACCAAATAAGTATACCACGCTTCGCCACGGATAATGATGATTATGGTGATAAACAAGTTGTAGAAATGATCTAAGCGTGGAACTTGTGAGATGTCAAGAGGTTTTCGAAAAGTTATTTGACACAAAACTTATAGAATGACAAAGAGTTTGCATGAACGACCGTCTGAGTGGCCTTGAATGATTGAGGACTGACTGACATCGACATCATCGATGTGAAAAATCGATTTTGCTTAGTGGTATATAGAAATTTGAAACAAATCGGGCTAGTAAGAATGAAATAAATAAATTAATGGTCTGTTAGCAAACATTCGACTTCTTTGACTTTGGGCCTAATCTTTCCCCTCAACTGTAGGTCACATGGTGAATGACCCGTTCTACTTCTTGTACAAATCTCTCTTCAATGAAGAGGACAAGTAAAATATCAATATCAACAGTATTAAAAAGTGGAAGTAAATGAAAAATTTAATGAAAAGAAAATTTATATGCTTGAGAAAGTAGTGGGGCGGAGATTCTGGCGCGGAAGAAAAAAAGAAGAAGAAGAAAAGGAAAAGTTGTAGTGGAAGAAGGAGAAATAACAAGAAGCAGATGCTAGGAAATGTTCGGGAGAATGAAAATAATTTCAATGAGTACTAAGCAGTCTTTATATGGCGCTTGGAACATTGCCAGAACACCTTAGTCGGAAACAATGGAACCATAAAGTTTAGTTTTGATAATCTTAGATTTGAAAGTAAATATGAGCTACAGAGCGATGTTTTTCTATTGAAACTAAATTCTGTTAAACGGCATGTATAATCTTACACTACTTCTAGTTCAGCATTTGAATTAGATATCCAATGGGAATTCACTCACTCAAGTTGGGATAAATCGTCGTATTTATCAATTCTTTATATGTTGGCAAATTATCAAAGTAGGCTATACGTAGGCCTCGTATTTAGTAGGCCTAACTGTTTACCTACTCAAGTTTAAAAATTCAATGAATTTCAAAAAATAATGTTAATTTTCAGTCTCCTTTTGAAATGAATCCTTCTTGTACTACTCTTTGAAGACTAACTGAACCAATGAAAAATTGAATTTTCTGTTTATATTTATTTTTTTTATCGTATGACTTTTATTGGTGGGGAGACCCTTGCGGGTAGGTTCCACCTCGCCTCATTGCACAATTTCTTGTGTTAATATTGATATTTCATTGTTTTTTAAACATATTTTATTGGTGTTATTCATATTATTTTAATTGTTTTATTGAAACATTGATATTTTTACTGTTGTTATTCTGTTGAATACTAAACCCTCCATTCGATGTGCTGTCTGGAATAAATTTGTGTTCTGTCTCACAAAGTACGCTTTTGCAAGCGTATTTGCAAAGTTGTGAACTTTACTTCCACCATAGCCTTTCCTCAATGTCTTGCATACGTGCTAAACTAGAACCTGAGTAAACTGTATTGAGGAGCTCCTCCATGATGTCTGGAGAAAGAATAATGCATAAGGAGTACATCGAATAAAATGCGAGAAGATAAAAGGGCCTGAGAAGAAGTTGAAGGAAGAATAAAGAAGAAAAGGAAGAATAAAGTAGAAAAGTTAGCAGAAAAGCCTGTTTGGAATACGTTTGTTAGTAATAGCTCTGCCTCAAATGTCAGAGAGTCAGTCAGAAAAGCCTCACAAGAGTGGAATCGATCATAAGATGGAGATAACATGTCAAAACTAGATGGTGAATTTCATTTGCCCTCACGCAGCTCATTCCAGTTGATGCATGTATGATGCACGAGTTAAAGGTCGATTTATGTCGAGTCGAGTTGAATTCCCAGAAACAAGGATACATTTTCTCGGGAAATCTGCATGGTAACTGTAAAACTTGAGTCTTTAAGAAAACGTGGTGGTGATATTGTGTTTTCATCCATATTAAATAAAAATACTACAATTTAATACAAGCACAAATTTATTAATAAATCGAGATACCGGGTTCGGTTGTTAGACAATTACCAATCCCTTGTGTACCGGTATTTCGATGTATTGATAAATTTATGGTTGTTAAATAAGTTGTAGTTGACGTTTGTTCAGTTTGAAATGAAGCTCAAATGTATTCCACATAAGCAAGAACTTCATAATTAATTTTCATCATATGCATTTCTTTCTCATCACTTTTATTATTGTAATTTCAATGTTTCAAAGAGTAACTCATGATTGCAAATCATTCAATGTACCAATAAACAACTCTAATAATTTTACTGTATTTTCATTCTCAAAAATAATTTTTCAACAAGTGCAATGATCGTGAAAGTTTTCTAATGTATTCCTTTCATCGTAAAGTTGTTAGTTCTGTTATAAGAAGGCTTATTCTAGATACTGGAAACTATACTGAGACAGATAACAATCATATAAGTAATAGAATAATATTTTTCTTCTCTATCTTATGATTTGATTGATTGGCAGCTCCATCCTTCATACCATTATAACTCATCAATATTCGACGTGAAGAATGTATAAATGTTATTTAAGTTATAATTTTGTTATTAAGTTATAACAAAACTTACAGCAATAAATACTCCTCAATTTCAAGTGCATTCAAGTCACTGGAAATTAATTGCAGCCAACTGAGACAAATCAGTGGTGGATTGCTGCTGATTAACATTCAAACAAACTTCGACTTTTGAAGTATTCTGCAATTTTGCTGAAGATGCTCATCAAACTACACAATAGATAAGAGCTGAGCAACGGAGCATGATTTACGTTGAAAAGTTGTGGATCGTGAAAGTTTTGAACTAAGTTTTACTTATAATTGATCTGTATGTTTCAGTCTCTGACAAAATAATGACATCTAGTGTTTGCTGTTCATTTGTATTGAAATACTTGAGTTTCCAATTACTGTACATAATTTGATTGGATATTGCTGAGAATAATTGCCTATTAATTCTATAAAGATCAGATATTGATACCATTGAATAATGACTATTGACTGGTCTGAAACCTCCAACGTACTGTTCAAAATCAAAATCAGATTATTCTTCACTCATGTTACTCATAACAATATCACTTAAAATAATTTAATTCAACCGCCTTAAAGTGCTGGCTGCTTTTTTTGCTGACTGCTATCTCCTTTCTTTCAATTAGGTTCTCATTCTTATTGCTACATTAATGTTGAGGAAAATTGAGAATAATGAATGTCAGTTGATGTACCCGTGCCTCGCATTATCGTAATCTATTTCAAATTGGTTTTTTTTGTAGTAATTGGACATTGCTTGAAACAATGAAATTTTAGTTTCGTTATTTCAACGAGGAACATTGTAATGAATGTTCGTCTGCTACAACCACTGGATCACGTCAACCGTCAAATTGAGCAAATTCTTTCTCCATCAGTGGAATGCTAACAAAAAAGAATAAATATCGAATTTCAGTGTATAAATTCCTCTCCACTCGTTAGCGGAGCTCGAACGTTCTGAATCGGTATTTTGTTTGCTTGAATGGCATGCTTTCCGTGACTTGTGGAACTGTTAACGCTTCAAAGTTTAAAGTTCATCAGTTCAACTGATCTTCAAACCTTCAACGTTTATTATAGAGTCAAGAGATTGGAAATCTTTCTCTCTCCCAGACTTGAGTAACTCTTTACTCCATGTTTATGTGTACTAATTCAATTCTCACTAGTATATGAAATAGTATACAAGGATGCAAACATAAAAAGCTGGTTTCAAGCGATGTTAACAGTAATGTTGTCTGTGAACGCTAACACTTGATACAGTGCAATCTATGGACAGCTGATTCAATGTAAGCTATACATCGGGTTTCATAGGAAATAAACCTGACATTAAAGTATTCAATACAGTTTTTTCAATATTCATTAAGCCAAGAAGTTATTATACTAGTCAGATTGTCTTTGTGGTGTTTCTCTTGGAAGTGGGAACGGCCAAACAGATTCAATGTTATTCTTGGAGCTGAATTTCTGTTGATTCAAACAATTTAAATTTTTTCCTCCATTGATTTCTATGAAAAAATGTTTCATTGTTCAATAACAAATTACAGTATAAATTTTCATTGAAATTGAAATAACAACTTGACTTATGAATACACTAAGACATTACCAATTAGGGGGTAACATTGATTGATGGCTAAAAATCAATAATAAAATACTATTGAAATATTATGAAATACAGTAGGTACAATCAATCATATTTTATGCTTCTTCTTCTTCTTCTTCTTCTTTCTTCCTTCTTTTCTTCTTCTTCTTCTTCTTCTTCTTCTTCTTCTTCTTCTTCTTCTTCTTCTTCTTCTTCTTCTTCTTTCTTCTTCTTCTTCCTTCTTCTTCTTCTCCTTCTTCTTCTTCTTCTTCTTCTTCTTCTTCTTCTTCTTTCTTCTTCTTCTTCTTCTTTACTTTATCTTCTTCTTCTTCTTTTCTTTCTCTTCTTCTTCTTCATATTTTATGCGATTACATGATATGGACATCCAAAATACTCCTGACATTCAATTCATTCTTTTTTTTTAGAAATCTGGTTACATGTTGATCATTTTTTAACTAATTTCCAGTATTATTTCACTATTTTTCAGACAAAGCTCCTTCGGAAGCGACATTCCGCGGTCTTGGGTTCCTGTGGTATGATCTGAGTCGCACGGGAGGAGAGCCCATTGTCAGCAATCAAGACTCCATTGCACTGACCTTCAAGACCCGACATCCCACGGGACTACTCTTCCATACCGGTTAGTCAAAAGATTTATCAATATTTTTATAACTTTTCTTCATAGAAATGTTTAACTTTTCCTTGAAAATTGGATAGGAATCACGAAAATCACCTACACAAGTTTCTATTTCGTAAACCTTTATTGTAATGTTTTTGAAGAAACTGTATCGGAGAGCTCTACCAACAAAGATAATCGTTTCAGTTCTGATATCTGTTATTTCAATTTTTATCCCACTTCCCAGTTGAAGAATCATTTTGCTTTTAAATATATTGTAAAAAGGTCACTCGCCAAGCGGAAATTTAGATAGGAAACACGAATATCTCCTACGCAGAATTTCTCATTTTTTGAAGCGTGTAATGTACTGTATTTGAAGAAACTGTATAGAGAGATCTACCCACACATTTACGATCATCCTCTTATCATTCATTCCCGAATGTTGAAAATAAATAAAAAATCAGTGGTTTATATTCACCATGCAGAAGCGAGGCACATTTTATTGTTTCCATCAGTTCCTGTTGAATTTCATTGTGAAGTGATTAGATAGTGATTATCTCGTTTCACACAATTTAAAAATACACTGTTAAAGACCTCAAAGGTTTCATAATACTGAGTCTTCTAAGTAGGCTCATCAATATTTCCAATATGTAGTCAAATTCGTCTTCTGCTGTTAACCCCTTCAAGGTTTTCAATGTTATGAAGTACAAAATATTTCTCCATTTACCACTCTTCCTTCTCGAATTGATTATCTTCTAGATAATTAATTATCTTCTAGAATTAAACAAAATATTTATTCATTTACCACTTTTCCTTCTAGACTTAACTCGAACAATTTGTTTTGAACAGAGAATTCACGGCTACTAATAACTAAGAAAGTAACTTACATCTTCAACTACGAAAAGGAATGATGAAGGTTTCTCAACCGTGATATTCACAAACATTGCACTTTTGGGCCAATGTATAGATACGTACCGATTGAGACTGTAGCGCCTGTATGCTGGATAAAAAGCTCAAAATTCACGTCGGCAAGAAGTAGAAAGTTTCCATTTCGGTGATCGTGGTGTTTGAAGTGCCTCTCCTTTTCATTTTGACAAAAACATTATAATCAACTGTGCGAATTTCACTAATGAGTATCGAGAACTTTTCCCTGGGTAGCTGGGAGAGGTCGGATAGGAGATTAAGTGTGCTGGGACCACACGACCACCTTCTCTTCTTCCTCCTCCTCCTCCTCCTCCTCCTCCTCCTCCTTCCTCCTCCTCCTCCTCCTCCTCCTCATCCTACCTTGAACTCTAACTTTCACTCCCCCCCCACCACCCTTCTCTTCCATCGCTGTGCCAGAAAACCGGCCAAAGTTTTCATTCTGTCAACTCAGCTATTAAAACGAGCTCTACCATTTCTGCCACTCTTTCGCTGCGAATTGGACAGCCCGTGCTCGGAGACAAGTAATTTCACCTCCAAAAAAGAAGAGAATAGATCTGAGGAACATTGTTAATGAATTCCGCACTTAATTCCTCATTACCTTCGTCATCTTTTACAACTTACAAGTGCATTACTTACTTATAAATTACAAATTGAATTGTCGGATGTTGAAATAGAGATTATTTTTGTAGGGCTTCATAATACTATAAGGAATAAAGATTCCATTTTCTCTTATATAGCATCCAATATTATAATTCGTTGTGATAAGGGTAGCCTTATTAATTGATATACCTCATCAATATTTCAAGTCTAGGCCTTCATAAGAAACAAAACACATTCCAGTTATCATTACACAGCATCCAATATCCTCGTAATATCCTTGTAATATAATGATAGCAGTCTTATTAAATTATCCACTTCACCAATATTCCTCTTTCGGAGGAGACGTTAAGCCGTCGGTCCCGACTGCCTAAAAAGTAGTCGTCATATCTCATCATCACCCCACTCATTACCCACGCACAAGCCTAGAGCTCATGTGGGCATCATCCTCAGAAAAAAAATATATTTCAAGCTCTTAAGGAAGCTCATAAGGAAAATGCATCACAGTTTTCATTATATATAGCATCTAATATTATACTGTAATTCCTTGTTATATAACTTATAATGATAGAAGCCTTATTGAATTATCCACTTGATCAATATTTCAAATGATACTACAGTATCAAACAAAAAGAAACTCATTATTGCAGTCCAATTATAAAATTCTCTTTTTCAGCGTTTTTCGTACACAATTTTTTGTCTTCTGGTTCAAATTTTCCACTCGTCTCTGACAACAGCTCTCCAATTAAATTGAATTTTTTTCTCATCTTATATAAACTCTCTCCATCCTCTTCCTTTTTTACCATCTGATCATGTAGTTAAATTCCCCTTCCCTCCTCAACCATCAATATCTACTTTTCCTTCTGCAGTACCAGATTCTTAATCTTTTCATTGCCTGCTCCACTCTAAACCTTTCAATCTCCTTTGTCTCTCCCTTTTGACTCATTTTACTTTTTTATTCAAATCACTTTTCTTCAACTTGACCCAACTGCTTCAAGCTCCAATCATCTAATTATCCAAATTGATCTTTATGTCCTTTATGCCCTCATTTCTAGTTTCTTCTATATTTTAAAAGTTCAATTCTCTCACTTCATGTCCCAAAGTTACGTATATTATGATGCTTCTTAGTTAAACATAACCCAACATTATTTTGTTGACAATAATGAAATTTATTAAAATCTTAGAAGTAATCTCCAACTCCTCCTCACTAGTTCATTAGATTAGAAGATACATTGTACAGTAGTACATGATCAAGATTTGAGACGATAATACCTCCACTTAGGCTAGGCGTACACCGGTTAGTCAAGACAAGACAAGACGAGATTAGTCACGTTTAGTCACAGTACTTCACATAGTTGCTTATGAAGCAACACACACTGGTTAGTCATTGCATCGGTGTGTGCTGCTTCATAAGCAACTATGTGAATTATTGTGACTAAACGTGACTAATCTCGTCTTGTCTTGTCTTGACTAACTGGTGTACGCCTAGCCTAACATTTTTTGTTCTTGAAAGTATTGTCCGCAACCGTGAATCTTATATTTTTTGAACTTATACTACTGATGGAGTAATAAAGAATTCGGTAATAAACTTTCTCAAGCACCTGCGTCATATTCTTCCAGTGTAATAAACTTCTAACAATATAAGAGTGATGAATTTCTAAAGTAGGAACCCATAACTCCAGCAATATTATATTACTTCAGTCTTGGAAAATAATAAAATGCAATACAGAGTTCTTTCAGTAATCTCATCCAGTGGAGTTGAGGGAGTAAAATCTTAATGATTTGCAATAGAAACGTGTCATTCTGTTTATTAGCACTACACACACAGTGGATGCTCCATCCGTGGAATATACATCTAGCAATAAAGATTGACTCACCAGATAAAAGCAACTATATGGTAGCCACATTCGGGCTTGGCTTTTACTGCCAGATGGCAACCAAGAGCTCTCCATGTTCGTCTTGAATTTCCGCACTTTGTAGAGAATTGATTAACTTTGTCCAGTTTCAAGTTTGTCTTTATGGTTGGTTTATATGCTCTTGTAACATCAGAGAAGTCTCCATCTTCGACTTTTGTTGTTGGAGAAACTGATTGTTTCAATCTCTTGAATGGAGTTGAAGAAAACTTTGAAGTTTCACGTTTTGAAATTTGAATTGTCTTACAGTATCTATGGCTGACCAATCGCAAAAACTATTCTCCAGGCTTTTATGGTGTATGAAGTGTCGACTTTAGTATTACATATTTGATTCACCACAGAAAATAGAGTGGATCGAATATTTTGTATTCAAAGTTGCTAATTTTGTATCAATTCAATTCTTGAAAGCACTTCATCTGTCTTCAACTTCATCTGTTGAGTAAGCAGTGCTTTGTGAACTGCTGAAATTCTATTGAACATTTTTTATTATTCAATTTCAAGGAGTTTATGTTTTCCAAACTGATTTCGACTTTTGAAATGGATAAATCTCATGTTAAAAATTATAGATTGAGCTTCATATTCTATATTAAGTGGATTATATCATTCTGTTATTGATATTCAATCATATTAAGCAATGTCAGCTATATAGTCGGTGATGAAGTAGTTGGTAGTATAGTAGGTAATATCAGACTGACAATACAATATTTTGCATTTGATATTAACACAAATTTCTCAAGTGGAAGCTCCCATTCTTCTGCTCCCTTTTCTCTTAGCTTCAAACCCAACAGACACACAAAGCTGCAAACACAATAAATCATTCTTTTCCTCATTTATGTCGCCATGATTGATATCTTCCTCAGCAGAATATTTTTATTCTGTTACGAATAGTAATGAGACGGAGCTTTGCTACAAACAGTGAGCCCGCTCATCTGTATAAATACCAGAATAAAATGAGAAGCATGCATAAAACATCAGGAAAAATAGCTGGGTGGAATCTTTTTTCCGGAGACTCGTGTAGTGGAGAGACGACCCTTACAAGTGTTTAGTCGAGTGTTTTTACGTGCCGGGAAGGTGAAGGGACAAGCTCTTCCTGCTACTCCATCCCCATATTTTCCATCCCTCGGAGTTTTCCCCCATGCAGCGGTCAGAGTAGCACCAGGGTGACGGTTGTTGGGGACTTTGTTCGGATGAGACTCTCTCCCTCTCTCTCGAGCACCCTCCTTTCTCTCACTCGCCCTCAAGGCTCTCAAGTGTCCTTTCTGGATTGCCAGCTGTTAATAACTCTATTTCTCAATCCCCTATTCTCGGCCGTTGTTCTCATGCAAATGAATTATTGTTTGTCTTTCATCATCTGATCGCTTTATTCCTATCAAAGAAACGATTGTTTTACACAATTTATGAACTTGAATGTCAAGCAGGAGTTATTGCCTACTTCAAGCTATATTCGTTTTATGAAAACAACATAGGTCAATGGGATTGAAATAATTGTGTCTCCGTTCCGTTTAACAATTTATCGTAATTGGCATACTTCCTTTCACAAAGTGCAAACCACTTAAAATAAATAAATAAACCACTTGAAATAAATCTCTTTCGAGATTTCATTTCAACTTTGATAACAATTGGTTAGGACACGTCATAGGAATATAACGTTATTTTGAAATATAACAGCGCTTAAGAGAGATAACTTTTGTTAAGAAGGTTTTCCGTTTTTGTTTTAGCATTTGAAAAGGACCTTTCGTCTAAAAATATCGATTTAAATATTCGTTGGAAATGAATTCAACATTGTAGCAAATTCTTTTGATCAACAATGAAAAGCTAGCTTCAAACTACTTGTAGTGTCTGAAAGCTTTAAAGTACGCAACAGTATGAAAAATCATTTTGGAAACATTATTTTGAAGGAAGTATGTAAAATAGTAAATGGAATTCTTCTTACTCATTGCATGATAATTCTTCAAATAGAAACGGTTGAGGCTCTTGTTTTTAATAAGTCCTTGAGTCCAGTCATGTGATCTAATCACATTCATTAGTCGAAAGTTATTGGAAGAAGGATATTACGTCTTGTAGGTGAGCCTCGCAACACGCAAAACTTGTACGCCTCAAATCGACTCGACCCAAGCTTTGCATCCATAATTTTATTTCCCTCATCATGCAGTTCAAGAATGAAACAGGGTCACATGATTATGAAGCCTATTTCTGGAACACCACTGATCCGGTTGAATCGATCTACGCCACTCTAGTCTTGTGGTACGTCTATGTAATCTACCATTGTACCTGTATTATAAAGTTGAAGTAGTTGAGCCAAATGAAGTCCAACTTAGCTTTTGTTCTGCAGTCGGCTAAGTGTCTACGAATACAAAAGCAGGGTTCTCTTCCCCTTGCTATGCTGCTTCAGGGCAACTGAATATGCAGATCTCTTGACGAAAGCATGTAACACGTGTGAAGAACAAGACTCCATGCAGAATATTTTCAAAATATTATCGTCACCTCCCAACAAGTAACTCGCACCTTGAACTTCTTCCATTATCAACTTTTTCATGATCAATATCTTATTTTTCATCTTATCATTTTATCATCATTGGTAAGTTATCTTAACTGATAATTTTCTCTCCCAATCTAGCTAATGTTCAGGCTGTTATTCAATACATCTCAATGAGAAACAAGCAGTTTCCAGAAACAATGTCAATTGAACTAACACGTCGAGGAGCATTAACAATACTGGAATACTATTGGTTCATCCGACAAAATGGAGTCTGTTGTGCAATTGGTTGAAGCTTACGAATGGCGTTCCGTATATTGGAAATGGGAGTATACTGCTACAAAATGGCGTCTATGTTATTGTTCGAAGCTCAATCATAATGATATCTTAACTGATAATTTTCTTTCCCAATCTAGCTAATGTTCAGGCTGTTATTCAATACATCTCAATGAGAAACAAGCAGTTTCCAGAAACAATGTCAATTGAACTAACACGTCGAGTAGCATTAACAATACTGGAATACTATTGGTTCATCCGACAAAATGGAGTCTGTTAGGCAATTGGTTGAAACTTACCAATGGCGTTCCGTATTGGAAATGGGAGTATACTGCTACAAAATGGCGTCTATGTTATTGTTCGAAGCTCAATCACGTGACTGTAGCATTATTTGTTGTTCTGTAAAAAAATGGCGTACTGTTTGAATATTAATCACGTGACAGTTGCATTTGATAATAATACTGTAATAATTATTATTATTTGATAATAATTGTCAATTTTTCCCAACCACCAATGGATCTGTTTATTGGCTTCTTGGTTCATCCGACAAAATGGAGTCTGACATGCGATTGGTTGAAACTTACCAATGGCGTTCCGTGTTGAAAATGGGAGTATACTGCTACAAAATGGCGTCCATGTTATTGTTTGAAGGTCAATCACGTGACTGTTGCACTTGATAATAATTGTCAATTATTCCAATCCAACAATAGAACCTTTTATTTGATTGGAAAGGAATGGTTTAAAAATTGATTATATTGTTTCTTGATCATTTATTAAATATTTGGTAACGAATCATTTTTCCGGTCTTTGTAAATTTGAATTATTGGTTGGCTTGTTAACACAGATGATTTTTAAATATAATTTTGTATATATAAGCAATATGAAATCAGTTAATTCAAAACTAAGATACTTCTTCAATGTAAATCCTTATGGAAATCCCTCATCTTCTGTGAATGGAATACGAAATCACTCCTCGCACCATAGTACAGAAGTTGTTGAATGAGCGCCAATTTGGAATAGCCGGCTTTCCACCTTCACAGATTGAAAAGTCCGACTTTGGAAAGGTCGCTTGCCATTGGCACACGGCTGAAGTTCGCGGAGGTTGTAACTAAAACATAACATTGAATGTTACAAGGAAATTACTTTGTATGTCAGCAGGCAGCAAAGGAGGAATAAGAGACAGAACTGTGTTCAAAGTAGTCGCATGAAACATGCATGTGGGGAACGTAACAGCTGCACCAGCCGCTGCATTAAAATGAGATTTGCCATCTTGAATCCATTCGTCCACATCTAGCAAATGCCTCGGCTCTCTCTGCGAAATCAATTTTCCATCCACGCGCCCTCTCAGCCATTCCAGGCAAATGTACACAAACATATTCATGATATTTGAAGCATCTTCTGGGCGTACTAAAATATACATACAGCATTGTAGATGTATTACATGACATTCTTACTGGAATAACATTTGAGTCTTCGTTTAGAATTGATAAAACCGTTCTCTTTAATAGAGGTTTGATACAATTTTTATTTTATTGACAGGCATAGGATTAGACCGGTTCTACAAACCTCCTCTTTTTTATATTGTTGCAATCTTAAATGAAATTTATTCTGATACTTGAAGTTTTTATGATGCCCTGGGACTTGTTTACTTCATTGTTACAAACCGTTCTGTTTGATATCTGGTTCCTAATAAATTTTGTCTTTAATTAGGCCTATTATGAATGAAGTTTTGTATCTTTGCAATATGTAATTTATGATCTATTTTGGTGATCCAAGTCTCTAATACCAGATCTTCAATCCTACCAATTGATATCTGTAGAAGTGCGGTTGAATACTGACATAAACTCAAAAATTCAAGGCTTATCCATTTTGGTCGAATACATTCGATTATCTCAGTCCCTATAGAGTTTTGCTTCTTTCAATCTCATATCAATCAATCAATAGCTTGATATTGTTTTTTGCCATCAATTTCAACTCAGTGTTGGACCTTTCAAACACTTGAAGCATTTCAAACTATGAATTAGTGGCGAAGCGTAGTAAACTTATTTGGTTATACTCATTTAGTATACTCATTTGGCGATGACCAAATAAGTATCGAATATTAATGTCAACCTTGAATAATTCCCAGTTCGCAAGAAGAATTATCACTCTTGTCAACTCAGGGAAAGAATTCCAATCAAAACTGTAATCCCTCAACATCGTACATGAATCCTTTGAATCGACGCAATTATGATTTCGTAATGAAACTCGATGATTCATGGTTTGATGGATGGGCTATGGGGTCCCCGGTGAGTTTTGGGGCTGTCGGTTAGGTCGGGAGATGGGTGATGTATTGGTTCACTATAGGAATGGCTGAATCATTCAGAATGTGTAGTAATGAAAGACATGGAAAAGTCAGCAATCGCGGAGTAGAGAGCGCGAGGCGTGTTGATAATTGCGTGTGAATCGGAACCGAGAGTTTCACTGTCAAAACTGACGTTTCTAGATCCAGTCAAAGACAAGGCTCCCATGAGAGGAGGTTGATGGGGGGGAGGGGGGTGAAAACAGGCCGTAGAACTGACATAACCTCACTCTGCCACTGACAGGGTGGCTGACCATTGCCTCTCTCTGCTGACTTGTTTTCAAGCTTCGTGAAACAAATCTAGGTCGGCGAATATTGTGTATCAACTCGCCATTGCCAGCACCGCAACTTCTAATTCATTTCATTATTGTTCGCATTGGAAACCACCTAGTTAATTGAAATTCATTTGTCGTGAGAAATGATAGGCATCTCCGTTCCAGCTCAGTTTCATGATGTTTTTTTCAGTCCCGTGATATTCTCGAAGCAGGGTCAACATGCAGCAGAAAACCAACCATAGAATAGTACTTTACATAGATTGAAGCGGATTAATGTAGTCCAGGTTGGAAATAATTCATTGAATTTCTGCAATTATGTCGACTTCTGAAGGAGTTGAATAATGTGGGACACGAGTTAAGATGCTTCTTATAGCTTATTCTTCTATCTGGAATCTGACAATGGATGAATAAAGTGTTTTCACAAAACTACAATGAATATTGATAAATTTGTCATCCTAAATTATGTGAACTGATTGTAAAATACCGAATAAAATAAAAATCAAATAATGAGTTTGTGATTAGTTTGGTGAAACAATGTTAAATCTCATTTGCTGTGTGTTCAAATTTGATCAGATTGCATTTTTTTATGTCTCTAATGTGAGATGATCAGTTTCATATAATACAGAATTGTTAGTGTTTATAATTGATGTGAGAAAAATGTGTAATTGTTCGTAAAGTGTTATTTTTCATTGCTTTGTTGAGAACATTTGTCATTTTAATATTAAATACTACTCATGACAAATGAGGGAAGTGAATGACGGATGAGCAGTTACTCATCTACTCATGACTAGCCTACTCATCTCTTCTGTGTTAATGTTACTTGACACTTGGCCTGGAAATCAATAGACAATTTATTACAGATATAATACACATATATCTCGCTTATATCAGGATATAAGGATTTCTAGTGGACAATACGACAAGGCAGACAATATGAAAAACTAGACTAAAACTAAGCTACAATAATATTATGAATCTAATCTTATCCAAAGTAATCATAGACATACAGTTCCACTAGAAAATCTCATTTGTGTAAGAAATTTACAACTCCTGTCAGTTGAACGATTCCAACATAGATTATTAGAAAATTCATTCTGAGCTCTTGAAATGTAGACCAACATAAAGTTATTCGTTCGTAGCTTAGCACCACGTAATCATACCACAAACCATCCCCATATAGAGAGACAGGTCTATTTTATTTGCTCTACTTAAACGATAAAGAAATGTGAAAGGGAGGCTATAATTTAGATTAGGCTAATAACTGAGTCAACTAATCTTGCTAGTATCGGACACGCAGGTCCTTAAACTCCACTACTGTGTTTCCCTCCACGGAACACTGGTATAAACCATTACACAAGTTGCAGATAGGCAAAACAGAGGCAAGAAAGGACCAGGCGAATTAATTAAGTTACGAGTGAGGAGATCCCCACCCTAAAACTCCTCCTTCCCCCACAAGTTTCTCTTCATAGCGATGACCAACTTGAAACGAGAACAGTTTGTAATAATTATACTTAATTCTATACGATCTAGATGTTATCTACTCTAGGAAGTTTCCCTTGCCGTTTTCCTCAATTCACGAGAAAATACGAACCATAAAAACTGAAACATTCACAACCACCACCGTCCGAGAAATTTAATACGTATCCCTCACGTGAAGCTCAAATTCGATACCAGAGCGCTAAATGTAAGGGGTCAATCACTTTCTGGATGAATTCGCCACGTTGTTGATAATTTTGAAACAGAGCTTTATGATTATAGCCTGCCCAGTTAGGACCATAAATTGTCTTAATTACTTGAATTCCACCGCTATTGACATGATTTTATCGGTATTTTGAGATCAAAATAACAGAACCCTTGGCGTTTTGTGATAGAATAATGGCTCTCAGCCTATAGCATGGCAGTTCTGAATAATGCTCATGATATAACATGATTCATTCCTCTCTGAAGAGCGGTACATCGATTTGGAAAACAGCTATATTGCAATGAAGTTGGTCAACATGGAGGCTTCAATACTCGTACTGATTAATCCAAGCATGAACAGAGCTTTCCCGAATTCAAGTGAGATTGTCAGTGAAATCATGAATGGCTATCAGTTTCATGATTCTTCAATAGCCTAATCAATATAGCCTATACCCAATAATAGTCTAATCAATCTTTTATACCAGCTATAATCTCTGAGTACATTAGCAAAAAACCAGCGAAGAGAATATTTGGAAACTGTTTACATTAAAGATAGACCTATAACCACAGCTTTCACTCAAAGCTAATTTTTCGCTCCGTAATGAATTCCATAATATAAATAGTTCACTTCCCAATATCTATAAGAAAAATGTTCGACACAAACTAAACTCAATAGATCTTGAATGTTACAACAGTGTATGCCTTCCATACGGGGAGTTTGGTTAAATAATACCTTTCACACTGGGAGTTTGGTTAAATAATACCATAGAGAAAGCATACGCAAGCATTGAAAGCATAGAAGCAAAGCAAAGCAAGCTCGCGTATGCTTTCTCTATGATAATACATTTTACCACTATAACAAAACATTAACAACGCATTTCATTAAAAAATTGTTGAAATCCTCCACTTTCGGAGTCTGTTGAGCAAAAAAACAAAAAAGTTACAATATAGTGCTGCCATGCATATCACGAGGAGAGGTTGGATAAATAATACATTTCATTACTATCACAATAACAACGTATTTTGTAATATGAATTGTGGAAATCCTTTTTTTTCGGAGACTGTTGAACGAACCAAATAAAAAAATTGTTAAAATAAACTGAACTTTATAGTTTCAAAAGCTCTCAGTTGTTTGAATAATAACGGTGCAAATACGTATTAGTTTAATGGCACTTCTGCAATGATGCTCTGTATGCGCACATGTAGGTTAAGAGGGGTCGGGCGCGCTTTGCACAAATACTTGGCTCAAAAGCAGGGAAGAGCCGCATCGCATTTCGTTCTATCGAGTTTCACACGGGCGCTGAGCGGGTTTGAGTTTGAATGTGTCGGAACACTTTCATCGTAGCGTATATTCATCTCTTGTCAGTGTGTAAACAAAAATGAAAGCGCGTACTCACTGTATCTCTACCCTTTCATCCTTCCCACTCTCACTCTCTCCTCTTCCTCTCTTTCCTTATCTTTACCCCCCTTCCCCTGCCATCTTCTCTATCACCCTTTCCGAACGAGCCGTCGGAAAATGCTGACGCAATTTCATTACCGATACACGCATCTGAATTTTTGGCTCAGCTATGTCTCTCGTTTGTAAAAATTTGTGATGGTCTCATGTCACACTCTTCTTCTGCACTTTGCTAGTCTCTATATACGCTTGCAGGCGCCATCACTTCGTTTGATAAGCTTTTTTTTCTCAGTCCCAATAGAGATTTGTCAGATCGCGCCTCCTCAATTCACAGGTGAAAGCCTAGGAACGACGAGTTTGATCCATCAAGCGATTTTGATAGTTTCAAGCGATTTTGTTTTCAACAATCTTTGTAGATTACACATTTTGTAAAAGACCTATTGGTCTCTAACAAAGTTTTCGTATCTCACTCATTGGATAAATCATCTTCTGTTTATTGGCCCTATAAGGAATCACAGGCAGGTATCTTTCAATACTGATTTTTAAATAATTGATTAGTACAGTCAAATGGATGGAAATTCGATGCTCTTCTGAAAAATAACTTTTATATCAGTAGTGGATTTCTCAGCTATGTAGGGTATGAGAATCCAAGTTTGTTCCAAAATTAGTTGATGTAGAAATGGGACTAGCTGGAGAAATTGATAACAACAAGCATTGGGACATCAAGCTATGATATTGATAACAACTTGTGTGACCAATTAGCATTGGAATTGATTAAGGTTTTCTAACTTCAAAGATTTTGAGATAATTATAACATGTACTTTTTGAGTAATTCTCATCATAATACGGAATGTTTGAAGTGATAAGTCGTGATGGAAAAAAGGATTTAGAAGAATTTTATCTGCAGATAAAAGTACAAAAATATTGAGGCAGAATATAATGAGGTTAGAAGATAAAAAGATTATGAAAGAGGAAAATATTAAAGAGCTTCTTCGAAATGAGTTTCTGAAGCCCACATTTATAATTTATCATGACACTTCTTGTCATATTAAGCAGAGAAGAGTTGACCTGCTTCCTTGGGCATCATGTTTATTCATAACTCATGCACCTTGGAATATCTTAATAGTTGAAGTTAGTATTCATAGAAGTTGTTATGAAGTCTATGACAATAGAAACTAGCATCCGCACTAAGTGATTTGAACTTTGTGCTAGAGTGAATGGATAAGTTTCCACTTCACAGTGGAGATTCAGCTCCAACCTTTTTACAGTTTTAATGAGGTGAACTTTCCACAAGGCACGGATACGAATCTCAAGTGTGCTTTTGATGGTCTACCTACAGGAAAAGCTCGGAAAGCATTCTGAAAGAAAAATAAATCTAACATCCAGCTCTTCCTTGACCTCGATAAAGAATTCCCAAAACAGTAATCCACAGTCCTTTGCAGTCATTGCATGCTGGTCGATGAACACAATCTTCTTCCAACAAACATTTAGGATCACAAAAACAATCCATTGAATTCCGTAACAAAAGTCGGTGAAAAGATACTTCAAGCAATGAAACTTCATTAATGTTTGTTTTTAGTTTCATTTACTTTGGTTTGGCTGATGGTATTACATTATGAGGTACTAAAATGATAATTGTTGCACATCCAGAGTACGGTATCATATTGGTTCCATTTATCCTTACGTTGGTTTCATAATCCCGATTTTACGTAGCTCATGGGACCGTGACAATTCTCAGTCCTCTCAATCCTGGTTCTCTTTGTATGGAGTTGGAAATAAAAATCATTCTCAATCTCAAAGTACAAAAACTTCAATATCTAACTTGAATGTTTGTTTTGCTCTGTTACAGGTGATGGGATGGACTATTTAAATTTAGCGCTCAAAGAAGGTGGTGTGATACTTAGTATGAGCTTAGCCAATGGTAAACTAGATTTGCACGTCAAACCCAATAAAGTAAGATTTGATGACAACCAATGGCACAAAGTTACTGTTCATAGGAAGATTCAAGAGGTGAGTACGACTAGTTGATAATAAAATGATATTTCTTGGAATGGGGACTGCTGTATTTAGATATAAGGATTGAAAAATATTTTTCAATGAATTTTTGGTCTAATAATATGTTTTAGTTTCTATCTCGGAGATGATTCCCAGAAATATTTTCGGACATGATTCTTTTCAGATATAATATAGTTTTAACAGTTAAAGAATTTTTTTAAGTAGAGCAGTGTTTCTATTTCTGAATGTGCCGAGTGTATTTAAGGCTAGGCGTACACCGGTTAGTCAAGACAAGACAAGATTAGTCACGTTTAGTCACAGTAATTCACATAGTTGCTTATGAAGCAGCACACACTGATGCAATGACTAATCGGTGTGTGTTGCTTCATAAGCAACTATGTGAAGTACTGTGACTAATCTCGTCTTGTCTTGTCTTGACTAACCGGTGTACGCCTAGCCTTACTCCAAGTAGCCTACTCTTTTCTCAGACGGAAAAAAATCTTTGATAAGAATAAATAAGAAAGCGTAGAGTGAATGATGAGTTTTAGTAGTAGTGGAATTTAATAGGCTTTATAAATATTGTAGGATAAGAGAAGAGTTGTTTTCTTAATTCAAACATTTTCAAAGCCTACTTTTTAAGTAGAGCCATTTCAAACTCTGATAACAAATCTCTTCGATCGAAGGGATCACTTTTTGTCACTGCTTACCCATGTCTTGAAGAAAGCGCCGACCAAAAATTACGCTTACTATCTTACTTTGAAATCTCAGATAAAAAATGCAATCTTATACAGCAGGAGAAGAGTATTTGATAAATCTCCCAGGCTAATGTGATTTTGATACTTTCTTGCCTCAACTCCTCTCTCTTGTTGTGTCAGCATGGCATGATTCTTATTTTTCAAAAATTGACTACTTGAGAGAACTCCATAATGCCTTCTAAAGTGGCTTGCGATTTCTTTGTGATTCTTTCCACTTGTATGAGTGTTGTATTTTTGTAGTTGTCTCCCAATGCCGAAGGATAGAAAGAAAATCTAATTGATTGTAAAATTATTTTGGCCTAATAAACTAAAAGTATAGTATAGTAGTAGTATAATGAGTATTTTATAGTAAAGTATGAAAGTATTGTATTAAAATGTGTCCTGCATCTTTCAAGTGTTTCACTGATTATAATCTATGAAATTATCTTTCCACTTTTTCAGTTTTGATCATCACTCATAGAAAATTCCCTTTTATATTTGTTTCAGATCTCGGCGGTAACAAGCTTTTGCAGAGTAAGTACAATGTCTTCTATTTCATGCGTAATATAAAGTTTTCATCGATTATACTGTACCTAGAATTTGAATGCTCCATATAATTTGAGCTCCATGTCCCTGGGAGGAATGCGATACGTCATGCTTCATGCGATACGTCTCTCCGCTTCAAACTTCAGGGACACAGAGCTTAGCATCTTACTGATTGTTTTTGTTCTTCTCTCATGTTGTCATGTCTGGAATGCTATGGGTCGAAATATACGCGGCGTCAATGACACCTCTGACCAATCACAAAGCGCTCGCCTCTCGTATATTATGGCCCTGAAACAACTAACCAAAATAAGCATCAATTCAGAACTTTCACGCAATTGTATTAGTCTACTATATTGCTCATTACCGTGTGTAGCCTACATGATGAATATTCAGATTAATAATTGATCAAATAATTTTTTTTTCTTTTTACAGGTTTCTTTAGTTGTAGACGGCGTTTATACAGAGCACTCAAGTACAGCCGGCACGTTCACAATGCTGTCTTCAAGTAGGGTGTACATAGCTGGTAGTGAAAACACGCATGCCTTACCTGGATCCAGAATACACAACAATTTCATTGGGTGTCTGAGAAAGGTAAGACAATTGAGAGCATCAGTCACGACTCATAGGCTACATTACTGTATCTCATTGACTACCTACCAATCGTCGAGATTTTATCCAGAGTATAGAAGTATTCTATAGACAGAAAATTATTTTAGAGTATTGAAAAGTAGAGGTAGAGCTTCAAATTTGTCCAGGATAATTATTCTTATTCAGAGTAAGTTGTTTAGGAAAGTCAGAGTGAGTCACATAGGAAAGTGAGCAGGAACCTAACACATCAGAAAAAAATGAATCAAGAAGTAGCCTACTGACGTGATAAGAAAACATCAAGCTTCTCTTAAAGTATTGAAGACTAGAGGTTGACTCACATTTTTTCAAGGTATTAACATTTACAGTAATTTATAGGTCGTATAGGAAAGTGAGTAGGAACCAAACAAAATAATCAAGAAGTACTGTCATAATAAAAAACATCAACTATTTCCCTGGTTGGCAACTCATGGTAAGGAAAGACGTGTTGTGATCAAGGGTGATTATTATAAACAGTAAAAAGCCTCAACCTCAACAGAGGTCCGATTCAGTTTCTCTCTTATTAAATGTTTAACGGAACTTTTCGTGAACAAGAGCAAAATTCTAGGTCAACTCGATGTTTCCCCGATTAAAACGGTAGGTTTTGATATGAAAATCCAATACGAGCTCAAAGTCTAACATTTTGTAGTTTGTGTTGTGCCATTAGTTAGTGGTCATTGACTTCGAAAATGAACAAAATCGTGAATTTGAAGTCCAACTACTGATTTTAAAATGCTAACTCGTTGTTTCTTTAAGAAAACCTAATAAACTTGAGTTAAAAGCCAAACATTTTGTCAGTAAAGAAAGAGATGTAGCCTACATTATTTCAATCATTTATAAATGTTTTAACAACCGCATAAGCTTGAACATGATAACTAAACAATTATCATTTTTGTACTGGTAATGCTAATTAGCCTACCATGGAATATCCCAATCTCCATCTCTCTTGTAAACTTATTATATTCAAACATTATTTTTATTAATTAATACTATTGACGATTGGCAATAATATGAGCTGTATGTAATCTCAACAATGATATGCGTCGTCCTATTGATGTAATCGTACATAACAATGAAGCAGGTATTACAATAGGAACAATGCAAACAAGACAGCGGTTCAAATTTGCCAGCTCAACGCACAAACATCAATCCGGATCAATATACGGAGGAGAGACAGACTAGTAACTAGACACAGATGACGTACAGCTTGCATGTTCAGTTATTTGGTTCGATGCCGTATGTTGAGAAGCGATGGAACATTCACAAAATAAACTCGCAAAATAAATTATACTAATAGCCGTTAATTACTGCAGTAAATTAATAATAAAATAGATGGTGCTTATTGAATGTATAATCTGTGTATAAAATAATCTCCAACTTGTAAAGTCTCATTTTTCTCAATAATTAGAATTTTATCAATGTTTGGACGTGTGGAACATTCTCAAAATGAATCTAGTCATTTAAACTATCTTTATTTGTAGAGTGATGAGAATGTTGAGTTTCTACTATACCTACCCGTATTTCATTGCACTGTAGAATCTCTGTCCACAACTTAGTTTCTATAGAGAATTTTTAAGAGGTTCATGAAGCAATTAGAAAGTATAGGCCTAAGGTGCATTGTAATAATTGAAATTCCTTGGCACGTCTCAGTAAAGATCGGGTGGTACAATATAATATTATTCGACTTTATAAGCTTGCAAGCTATTCCTAGTACGTTATACTCAAAAACTATTATTAGCTTGAAAATTTAAAAAAAATTAGTTGAGTGCTATCTTAAACATAACAACAAACCATGCTTCAAATTAAAAGCCTTCAATAATGAAAATGTATTATTCCAGGGCTATAAATACTATGTTGGGAATGATTTTACAAATAATACAATCGAATTTTTATAATATAAAATTATTTTTAATGACGAACGCATCTTTTCTCAGGTTGAGTTCAGCACAGAGACGTTGAGGCTGAATCTCATCGAACTAGCAAGAACTGGAAATAAGCTGATATCGGTTGCTAGTCCTGTCGAATTCATATGCCAAGAAGTAGATGCGGCTGATCCTATCACCTTCACTACTATGGCATCTCATTTGGTAGGTAGCCTACACAATAAATTTCAATTTTTATTAATTCAAGAGTGAATGGTAGATTCAAAGTTTTTGGGACTACTGTATTTTCGTAGCTAATTTTGATTTAAGGATTTGATTTTCATTAACAAGTCTACTCCTCTATTCTAAAAAGTTAAATTACCTTGGAGACAGCGAGACAGAATTATCGCATACTAATGTGTAAGACAATAATACAATATAATTATTGAGATCTACCGATTTTTCGTTACGGTATAGTAACGCAATACATCTACGCAGACATGAATACTGAAAGTTTTACTGACCAGAATATGATACTATATTAAAATATAATTCATTCAGCATAAATTCAATTATACCTTATTGTATTTCCTCATCTCCTTAGGGTTACAGCTCTATTGTACAACACCTCTATTTGCTATACAGTTCTATGCCCCCTACATGAAACGTTTCACAGTCTAATTTTTTTAATTGAAATTTATTTTCCAAAAAGCACAATACAATACACTGTACAAAGGAGAAACAAAAAATCATAAGAAGTACAATATACATGATAATGCTTGTTGTCTTAGATTAGAATTTGAATGTACTGTATTTTTATATAAAGTACATCGTAGAATACGGGTTAACAATACCTACCTACCATGATCAAGCAAGTCATAATTATATTTTTTATCATAAAATGTACCGTATTCGTATTCCAGCATCATGACTGATTGAGTCATTTCATGGCAATGGTTTGGTGATAAGTGGAGTATGATTTAGAAATGTTGACATATAATAGATAACTTATCAAGTTCATACTTTGGTAACTTTATATTGGTAAGAACTAACTTGGTATGAACTCTGTATTTCTTACAAACTTCAAAAACAATTCTGTTTATTATAAAAATTGTATAGGCTATTACTGATTAATTTGTTCAAAATTTAAACAGGTGCTACCCAATTGGGATGCCAGTCGAGAGGGGAAAATTTCGCTGAAAATCAGAACGATCGAGCCAAATGGCCTCATCATGTACAGCATTGGGTCAAGAAGCTTTCACGTAAGTGCCAAATTTGTAGTCTACTATCAGAAATATCTTCATTAATTTTCCACATTGACTTCATTGAATTGCTTAACATTAAATTTCATGAACTTACTTCATGAAATGATTCTTTTTTCGAATACCTACATTTAAATTTAAATTAAGGAGTTTTCAACTTGAAGCCACTAGATCAGAATTTCAACTGTGTCCTCTATTCTAGTTTTATTATTTCATCAATGTAAGGTACTGTGATTTGTTCCTCCATCTTCTACCTAGTAGTTTTGTTTTCATCAATCTATTCTGCTTGCAGGCGGACATGTTTGCTTTGGAACTGATGAGCGGGCATTTGTACTTGCACCTGGATCTTGGCTCGGGCGCTGTCAAAGTGAAGGCAACCATGCGGAGGATAGATGACGGCATGTGGCACGAAATACTGTTGACCAGAAATGGAAAAGATGGCCGGCTCATGGTCGATGGCAATACGGCTGACTTCAGCACTCCAGGTAGGTAATAACTTGGTTCTAGCATTAACGGATATCCATTACGGTGTATCAATTGTCTGCCAAAAAATATCATCACGATTTTCAAAACTTGGTATTGCATAGACTTATGATAAAATTCGGGTGTATAATTATGTGTAATTATTAAAAAGTAAGTCCTTAGTTTGTGAAATATATTATTATGTTGGAGGGTCAAGTGTAAGAGAGGAGCACTGCGCCCTATCTTCGCCCTCCTAGGTCAAAATAAAGACAGTCACTCTATTCTATGTTGAAATTCCATCTCATTGACTGAATTATCACACGAACAAGATGATTTTTGCTATTCGCTGGTGAAGAGGGGTCGAAACGATTTTTCTCTTTCGGACGCTATATTTTCCAACCGATAATAATGAAAATGGTTACAACATTTTCAGAAAGATCTGTAGAATTGTTGTATAACCTTTAAAATTAGATTTTTCAACTTTAAAATGGCAGTATAAGTCGGTGAACATGGCTCTGAGAGATGGAGCAAGTTTCACTCATTTCAACCTTCAATTAAAATAAATTCATAAGTGACGATAAAACTTTGAGATACAGCAACAATTCTAACAATGCTTTTATATTTAATGTAAGACCATCCATCACACATGTCTAGCTTAAAAATATTTACCAACGGAGTAAACTGCTGAGTGCCGGTTTTCATCGTTTTTCCAATGGTATTAACACCTCTTAACGGATAACTATTACTATATCAATTGTCTGACAGAAAATCCCATCATGATTTTCAAAAATTTATTGGAATTGCGAAAACTTGGTTTCATATAGATAAATATGTTATTATCAAACAGTAAGACCTTAGTTTTGTGAATGATATTATGTATGTTATGTTGACAATAAATGAATTATATTAAGATAT
This sequence comes from Laodelphax striatellus, assembly GCA_017141395.1. Lineage (NCBI taxonomy): Eukaryota > Metazoa > Arthropoda > Insecta > Hemiptera > Delphacidae > Laodelphax > Laodelphax striatellus. The sequence continues at coordinate 5,357,545 of CM029534.1, forward strand.
TGTTCAAAGAAATTTAATGGACGATTAACATCGATTTTACTGGGATTTTAATGAGATTGTAATTTGTTTCAAGGTGACTCTATTCAACTGGACTTGGAGGGAGGCTTGTACGTTGGAGGCCTGGGGCCTCTTCACCAGCAAGTGCCGCCTGCTCTGTGGTCAGGTGTGCTACAACAAGGCTACGTGGGTTGTATGAGGGATTTCGCCATGAACGATAATGCTCTGGACATTGCTGATTATGCAAGACAACAAGACTCAGGTAAACTACATTAATATCTAGATCTTGGATCGTAAAAAATCTAAAAATTAATTAAAAAGGCTCCCTCAATACTGAAGATGATGCCGTGAGCATTGCAACTTATAAGTTTGTTTTAAAATAATTTGTTATATTCATTGTGGAATAGACAAAATTGTTTTCATTCTTTTACCTACCAAGGAGTAGTTCTACAATATCTCTGATGCAAGTGTTAATTTTATAAAAAATAATTCTAAAACTAATTAGCTCCAGATAGATGTATCATAATCATTTATATGATCAAGAACACAAAATCAAGGAAAGAAAGAAACAAGCATTAGCCTAAAACCTCTTTTGTTCTAAAATTCACTCGAAAATTGCCAAAGTCAGACCATTCAAAATACATTGTAATGAATTTCACGGAATAGTACCTACAATTAGAAAATATATGTTTCTATTTTAATTACATCAATTCATTCTGTTTGTTGAACAAAATGTTTGTGATTTGCTAATGTTAAAATTTGGTAATTGAAAAAACAGGCATTAGCCCAAAACTTCTAATTACACCAATTTATTTTATTTCTTGAACAAAATGTTTGTGATTTGCTAATGTTGAAATTGTATAATTGAAAATTGAGAATAACAAGAAATTTTTTTATCTGATGTTGCACAGAGGAGCTCTACTCTGGTTTCTCTATAGGATTCTCTACTCCGTGACATCAGTCAACGTCAATAACACATTAGTCTGTAACTTGTCTTGAATAATGCGATGAATACAGTATTAAATGTTGTGAGAATCAAACACAAAGACTCAAGCAGTGTTGGATCATCAGAGTTGTTTTCATTTTTCATTCTAAACATTCTATGGCACCTTACCAAATTGAGTTATGAATGTTGGGCATCATCCATCATGCACTACGGTAGTAATAAATGAACATATTTTAAAATATTTTTGCAATAGCATTCTCAAAATAATAACTATATGCTAATGTTCTTTCTGCAGTCTATCAATATGAATCCTATGGTATAAGGCCTATGGTATAAATCGTGAGTGTGATCTACTAATAATCTGAAATAGAAATATCTTAGTCCACTTCATAAACTATTCTATCTATATGATTTAATAAAAACTCTTTGGGAAAAACTTGAGAAATTAGTTGAAACTATAAAGAGAAAAATTTTTACAATAGCCTATCTATACGGTAGTGAATAAATTTTACATTGCATAATATTATATGTTGCATTACATTGAATAAAATTCTGATAAGTGTTATCTCCCAGATTAATCCATGTTATGGTGATGTTTCAGGATCAATTCAGCCGGCCTGTCATAGACTGGGACCACAATGTGATTCGCAGCCATGCATGAATTCGGGATCTTGTTCTGAAGGATGGAACAGGTTCATCTGCGATTGCTCGAGTTCCAGTTTCACTGGGCCAACTTGTGGCAAAGGTGAGCTTATTGGTGACTTATTCAGTAGGTTAGTAACATCATAAATTCAGGTTTGTCAAATGTTGTGCTTGTTCGAAAGAGTTATAAATTTTCAAAAGGGAGTTACAATCCATACCGTGATGTAAAAATCTATGCTTAACTCATCTTATCTTCACTGTACCATATATACTATTAGAACGCTTCCACTAGTGTTCAAACTATAAAATTATTCATTTCATTAATTGATACAAACATAAAATTCATTATATGATTTAGGAGAGAAAAAATAAGGCTCAGTCCTTATACTATTTCGCTCTCGAATTTTGATAGATAATGTACATCAAATTAAGGATAAAATAAGGAAAATATGAGGATGAAATAATAAAATTATTATTATTAGGTACATATTTTCAAATAATATTTTATAACATTTTCCATCCAAAATAAGTCAATTTTACAGTATTCGAAAAACTGTTTCTAACTTTTATGATAAAATATTAGCAAGATGAAAACAGGAGCCAAATTCATAAACATTTTATGATTTTTTAAACGGAAAAAGGCGGTGTCACACTAGACATTAAAAAGAACGTCGTGCCGTAAAAGAGGCATTTTTGCTATAAAACAGGACTTTTATTAACTTTTATGAAACAGGCCCCCTGAACAGTGTACAATATATGAAAAATTTAATTCTTATAAATATTATGGAAGTTACTGTATTGATTATAAAATTTCATAAAATTATTGAATGAAATACATATTCAATTTGAAAATTATAATTTTTCAGAGGCAACAACACTGAGTTACAACGGATCTCAGTACATGGCAATTCACTTGATTGACGTGATCAAAACTCAGACGGAAGATATAACTTTTCGCTTCAGAACAAAACGACCGATCGGATTATTGCTCAGTACTAGAAGCGAACAATCCTCAGATCGACTGCAAATGATGCTGGATTCGGGTCGTGTCAAAATGATCATACGGATAGGAGACAAGGAAAAGGTGAGAAAATCAAAATTGAACCTGGAAATAAAATAATTATAATAAATAGTAATGAAAATTCAAAGTGCCTGTTATTATTATCATTAGTAGTACGTATCTGTCTAATTATATGAGTATTCTCAAATATGTTGAATTTCTACCTACATTATTATTTTAATAATAATTATTAATAATTTCTCTAATTATTATCAAACTTTCAAAAAACTAGTAAGCAATACTTAATTATTACATAGCTGACCCATTTCGAATTTGAAAATTTCAGGTAAAGTTTTGTATGCCAATATGGAAATACCATTATTTTTAAAACTAATTAGTTTCTTTTGATTGAGATTGACAATGCGATAATTGATTGAACTGAACAAAATATTGGTAATTTTTTATTTAATTTAGAAATTCATTATACCAATATGATTCTATATTGTTAGATAATCTACTAATAATATATCAATATGCGTTGTATGCAAATTCATTTCAGCGTACCAAAAGCATGGGAATTTCTTGAAATAAATTAGTCATTCTTGAGGCAAGATATTTTGGTTGATTTACTTGAATAAATCTAATATCATCATTATCATTGCAGACTATGACAGCAGGTCAAGGTCTTAATGACAACCAATGGCATACTGTTATCTTCTCAAGAAGAGCTAGCAACCTGAATTTACAAGTTGATGACGAAGTACCAACACGAGGTAAATAAAAACTATTTATCTCCTTATACAGTCTATTTTTTAGTATAGCCTACAGTACTGCCAAAAATTATTCAAATGGAAGCTGACTATAGCTGCATTATGCTCAATCCATATCAACTAATAATTGTTGGAAAAATAGAACATTTGAGACCAATCAGGTTGAGTGCAAACTTCAAATTTAGGCAAGCAAAAATATTTCAAGTATCTAGGTCTAGGCCTATGTGTTTCGAATTAAATATTTCTTTTAAAAAATTTCTTCAAATTATCTTAGAAATAAATTTTGGTTGCACGAAAATCAAATTTATTTCAACAGCCGTAAAATGATGTCATCTAACGGAGCTGATGCAACGAGAACCAATGAACGAATCTGATTTTAATACAATAAGATTATTTTACGGTGGTTAAATTGAATGTGATTCCAGTGCAACTGGTCGTTTGTGTTGAAATTTTTAATTTTTTTTGTCTAAAAAAGAATTGCCTATGTGAGAAAATTCTACAATATAATTTATTTTTATAATTCTCTTGTGTTGATGAGACGAAGTTGTGAATGAAGAATTTTTTATTCATTCAAGTTTTAATAATTTATGATGTAAGACAATGTGGTTCATAATCATAAAACAATTTGTGTATTGTAATTTGATTTTCATAGTCCTATAGTATCGACTATTTTTAATTGGTTATTTTTACATTTTGGCCAAGTTTGATATTTCGATTCTATTTTTCAGTGGAAACCGTTCTTGGAAAGCAGAGTACTTTGGAGCTGCAGTTCCTTCACGTCGGAGGGTTCCCTCACAATGAGGATGCCCTCACATTCGGAAACAGTCTTGGAATGAGTGTTCAGCCAGCTAGCTTTGTGGGTTCAATGCAACAGTTCACGTTCAATGGACAGAATTACATTGAAATGGCTAGAGCTGCTGTTGGCACACCTAGTCAAAAAGGTGAGTCATAATATATTTGTTTATTGATATAGGCCTAACGCTAATTCAACTCATTTTCGTTTTTTTTTTCAACATTTCACAAAAATATTTGTTTTATCACTGTATCACTTTATTATACTCTATGGAATTCATTCTGATTTATTACATCAATATTATTGATTAGTGAGAGATTAGGAAATTTATCCTCATTTTCAATTTCTTCTCACTATTTTCACAAAAATATTATTAGTCAGCCAATTCAAATAAATTCGATGCTAGTTTGTTATTAAAATCAAGATGATGGTGATGATAATAATAAAATATCTCTAGAGATTCTGACAGCAGTGTTATTCAAATAGAAGAGAACGAGAGAGTTTTCATTATTTACTAGAGTAAGACAACAGCGCAAAGCACCATTTGTTTTGCTCAAATTTAACGCCAACTTATTCAATACTAATAGCAGATATCTATAGTATACCTATAGCAGACAGGTTCAAGCAGTTTCTTTCCAAGAACTGAGAGATGGCAATGAGTTTATTTTTTATCATTTTTACCCCTCTTAAAAAAACGATTTTTGAAAATACAAATAAAAACTTTATTGGCGTAAAGCGCACGTAAATTGGCCTAATATAACGGTCACAGTTTTGCAAAATTTATAAGGATTGTTATTGGTCAGAAACAATACATGAGACCATTGAGAAAAACATAGGAACATAGACCGATTTTAATTGGATATTAATCAATTCCGATCATATTATCAATAATTCCCGATCGATTGTTTTACCTACAACTATTTCAATAAGATTTTGTCTAAAAAAATGTACAAAATACTCATTAATCAATTTCAAGTCCCTATTTCATGAATTATTTCTGTCTTGTTCCAGGTTCCTATTTCAGGCCACAGATCTACGTAACGGCCACTTTCGGTAAACGAGATAATCAGCTGGTGCACAATCCGGTCACATTCAAATCGAAACACACGTTTGTCGGACTTCCTGTCTTGAAGGCGTACTCTTCAACGAATATCTACTTCCAATTTAAAACTAGGGAATCCAGTGGCCTGATTTTGTACAATGCGGGAAGGGAGCAGGATTTTGTGGCCATTGAACTAGTCAACGGACATCTACAGTACATTTTCAACTTGGGTGATGGACCCGTTAGGGTACGCGATAATGCTCGCAGCAGTCTGAATGACAATAGATGGCACGCGGTTACTATTGGCCGGCCCAGTCCCAAGCAACACACGCTCATGGTTGATGATAATTTTGCCATCATCACAAGCCTAGGACACAACGAGAAACTGGATCTGGCTGGCATATTGTATCTAGGTGAGTAATTTACGGTGTTGTCACTGGTGGCTTGTAAGGCTGCATTCAATTCGAAATAAATATAATTGTCTTTGATAATACAGAATAAACCCTAGAGACGTGGGTTTGTAATAAGTTATAGGACTACATTGTCAGTGAACTATTTTTGTAAGCTATGAGGTTCCAGAAGTGCCATCGAGATGGATGAAACTTCTCGGTTCAACAGTATATGGGGACAATGAACTTCTCATCTCTAGGATTCCACAGCCCTATGTTCTGGTACGATCTAGCGGTGCGTACCGTCATGAAAAAATCCCTGTACAGTTAAAAGTGACGTACGGTCATGCCTAAAATTCGATTCAACATTTATTCAACAATGAAGGACGAAAGAAACTCCAGTTTGAAGAACAAAAATAAGAGCAAGTTGAAATTATCCTATATAATAATTATTATTAAAAAATATAACAAAATTATTACAACTTAATAAATTTAAACCTGTGTGAATTTAATTTGTTATTTTGTTTTAATTATTATTATAACCTACTAATAACCTTTAAATTCAGTATTTTAACTTGAAATTCATGGATTTGTTAACTATGAACAACACTTTATTGTCTTATATCAACTCATAATTATTTTCAACTAGCTTTCTTCTTCTAATTTAAGATTATTCTAGATTGTATTAGTAGTTCTTTTATTGCTTGAATCTTTTTGGATACGTCATGTTTGTATGTATTTTTCGTCAATAAATAATTATAATTTCATAAAATTTTACGATTTATTTTCAGGTGGAGTGCCAAAAGACCTTCCTCTTCCAAAACAAATTCAATCAAAGCACGGATTTGAAGGTTGCTTAGCGAGCCTCGATTTGAATGGGGAATCTCCAAATGTGATCATTGATGCTTTGATCCCTAGTTCTCTGGTCTCATCTGGATGTGATGGTAAGTGAAAAAATTAAAATTAAATGAAAGTTTCTCCACGTTTTATGCGCATTTGAAAAATAAACAACAAGAACTTAATGCTTGTTTCACTATTGAAAATCGTTCAGATCTTTGAATGCACTTTTAATTGGTGGTTCCAGAGAAGTTAAGAAAAGTGGTAGTTCCAATCCCTTCATAAATTTGACAACTGGAAATACTTTCTATATTTTTTATTCAACAGAAATGATAATAAATATAAATTTATGGGATAAGCCAATATTATGTTAATCGTTTATTAATGCTGATTCTCTATTATTCATATTTGAATTCTTTATGACATTCATGACACCCATATAAATTATCTCAAGAAAATCTAAGAAGAAAATGTAGAAGACTATCTACGATTAATGTTTTAGGTAGTTCTATAATCTGTAGGTATATAAGCTTCAATTTTTCACAATAATTTGGAAATTTTCAAGAGAAAGTAATATTGGCTCTGACTGAACAATAATTATGCACTTCTATTTTGATTTTAGGACACAATACAAAGTGCAGCCATAATATCTGTGAAAATCGAGGGGTGTGTGTCCAACAATGGAACTCCTACACATGCGATTGTGACATGACGTCTTATACTGGAACGACTTGTTCTGAAGGTAAATCAATAGACTATTAACATTTATACTATTGTGAAAATGTTTTGAAAAGTTCAAAAGTAAAACGTGGAACAAGTTTGATTAATCTTCATATAGATTATTCAACTTTCATTCCTCATATAGGCTATTATCGAAAAATGGTGGGTCCATTCCAACAAAGGGAAAGAAAAATAGTCAACTGAGTTGGAAGCTTTACCATTGAATTTATTATAAATCAACGCCATTACAATACAATTAAATGAGGAATTTTAGTTTTAATGGGTTCATTTTAAAAATTATTATTCAATTAGTTAAATCCTAAGTTTTTTATAATAATATATTTCTCTCACAAGTCAAGTATATGAAAGTATAATTATTATTATATACAATAATTAATTTTGTTTCATAATATTTCAAGTGATGGCTTACTTTAATAGAAATTGATTGATGATCACCATGCTATTGCAAATGGTAAATTCTCCTTTGTATAAAAATTATTCAACTTTGTTACAGAATCAAAGTCATGTGAGTTCGGGCCGAACAGAGGCATAATAACTTACGTATTCCCTGAAGATAGACGTCCAGAGATGAAAAGTGATGTTTTGGCTCTTGGATTTATAACAACCAAAGAGGACGCTGTTCTTTTAAGAGTCGACAGTGGAACATCTAATGACTACATGGAGTTGGAAATTGTAAGTGTAAAAATTTAATCAAAATAAATATCTATATTAAAGCTTCATGTAACCGCGCCTTCAAACAGAAAAATAGCCAGTTTGGATACAAAGATTGAAAGATACGAATGGATAATAGATGAAACATTTCAAAAACCTTCAGTTTAGTAGGCCTATAATATCTCTTGTATCACATGCCATATTATGTAATTATGTAGCACATAGAAGTAATGTTTTTATTATTAGCCTAATTGATTTTTTTCAATTTTTGTTCCTAAGTCATAACAAAACATTTGAAATGTTTATGCTTCTTTAATTTACTCACAAGGACAGCAAGGTTCTATAATAAATTAAAGTGTTGTCCTTTTTGACGAATTATTGTTCATGGAAAACATGGATTGTTGAATTTCATAGATATGGCCTCAGGTCACTATAACTATAGTTCATTATATTCTCGAATTGCTAATAATGTACCAAATAACTCTCTTCAGAACTTCATCCAATGTCATTGTTTTCAGGTTGAAGGGAATATTTTTATGGTATACAATATGGGCACAAATGACCATCCGATTGGAGAGATCAGCGTCAAAGTTAGTGATAACCAATATCATGTTGTACGATTCACACGATCTGGAGCCAACTCAACCATTCAAGTTGATGATTACAATGTCCAAACAAACCACCCAGCAGGTTAGTGATCATCCTTATCATTTCGACTTATAAATTACCGGTACTGAACTGACAATATGTTTACAAAATTGAGAGTACTATTATTTCAACTAGTTATTTTTACAACTTAATTGTCATTTAATATTGTTTTTTGTTTGTTTTAGTTTGAAAAATAAATTGTTATTTATTTTCTATCACTCAAGATCACTAAACTGACAATATGTTACAAAAGTACGACTACCTACTACATTACTCAATATTATTGAGATTATTTTTCTAAATAGGCTACTTCCAATGAAAATAAATATTCTTAATATTAGAAGATCAAACTGATCTTCCAACACCAACGCAAATGCCAATTTTTCATTTATTTTTAATGTTAAGTAGATATTCTTAGTATTAGGCTGTATCTTAATTTTTGTTATAATTGATGGCTTTAATTTTGATTTACAGGTATCCAAGATCATAATTGAACAATTTTTGTTACCCATAATGAGAGCGGTCTTGAATGTTTGTTTCTTAACCATATGATTACTTAGCAACCGCTCTCACTGAGTGACCACGGATATTAACTAGTACTGCTTTATCAAGAGCTCAATAGATGTTTTGGATCAATAGGATATTGAATCAATAACCATGTGTTTTCAAATGCAAAAAAAGTTATTGATTCATATTTATGTTGAACTGAAATATTCTCAGTATTAGGCTGCATCTTGATTTTTGTTATAATTATAATGTTTTAACTTACACAACGTTGGCTACAAATCGTAATTCAATTCAAAAACAATTTATTTACCTAATATTGAGAAGTGAAATATAGATAATACGTTCATGAAAAATATGTAAGAAATCTCCCTACAGGACTATCAACTGTGTAGAGACGTATTCATGAATAATATGTTTTGCATCTCCCTGTTCTAGGTCACCAATTGACAGTATTCAATAGCCAAGCTCAAATTCAGATTGGTGGCAAATGGAACCGAGCCAAGCAAAAGGTGGAGCGAGCGTTCAGTGGAGTGATGTCGGGCCTGGTTCTGAATGGGCTGCGGTTGTTGGATCTTGCGGCAGAGCGAGATCCAAGAACCGAAGTCAGAGGCGATGTCACATTCCTCACAAGCATGAGAGATCGGCTGCATGATCCTCTGCAACGAATGCAGCAGGTAAACATTTTTTCTAAGAGACATAGATTATGGAATATCCGCCCTACATTATGAAATACCCATCCATCTATTTATTAAATGTATAAATTATTAAATATCCGCCCGTCATCATGAAATACCCACTTATTTATTAATTTATAGAACAATTTCGTTTTTTCCGTAATGCTAAAGAATAAGCATCAAACTATCAATCTAGAATAAATTGTCACAGCTAGCGAATCTTAAATTTTATTTCCATTAAAGTAACTACATTCTACACTTTAAAATTTTTCCATTTTTAAGTAAACTCCTCCTTCTTCTTATTCCATTTCATTTTCCTTTTCTTTTGTTGCAATGTTATTTCAATTATTTACAGTTGAATATAAGTAACATTATTGGTACTAACTACATTATTTGGCAAAAGTGGGAAAGAAGCAAAGTTGGCATTCATTTCACTACTGATAAGGAGGTTACTTAATGAAAGTAAAAATTTCAATTATTTACAGTGAAGTACAAGTTGTACAAATAGAATTTTCTACAAGTATTTCGTCATGAATAAGAATATCGACATGAATCGGCATTGATTCATCAAACACTACTGCAATTAGAAGGTCTGTCAGTACTTACTGTACTTATTCAAACAATTTTCATTTCATTGAAATTCATTAATTCCATTGATTTTATTCCTTCCATGCTACTATTACTGTCGCGTAAGCCTAATTTACAATCCACAATTTTTTTTCAAGGTAAGGCATAAATAGCAATTAGAATAAACACCAGGGTGAAGGAAATTAGCTAATAGCTTCAAATTATACCAATTTCGATTGTAACTGCAGGATTTAATTTGTTGCAGACGCCATCATCTGGATTTCCTGGTGTGATGGATGACTTGGTGTTTTCCGGAGCGGGATCCGGATGCAACGCTGATGATGAAGACCAGTGCACACCCCTGTTCGAATCATCAGGTAATAATCTATTCAAATTCAATTTAATGAAATTCATTGTTGAAGGTTTTTAATGTATATATTTTGCATCATGATACGATATTGTAAACATTTATATCACAAGTACATACTTTTAAATATATTTTAATGACCGTAAATTATTATTCGTGGTTACTCTGAAAACGTTATTTTGATTATCACAATATTTGATTTGAGTTATAATAAAATCGGTTAAAAATTTCAAAGAAACTCTGTCCAAAATAATGAGGCCTTATCTCTCAGAGTAGACTACAAACATAAAATTTAAGATTTTTTATTGGAACTTATTATAAAGGCTATAATAATTATGGGTATTTCTGCTTTAAGATGAAGAATTTTCAAAATATTGATATGTGATTGTGATCCATTTTTCATATTTATATATATTTAATAACTATATATACTGGAATACTTGTCTTTGGCAAAAATGTTTATTCGATTTTAATTAATAATGTGAATAGGCTTAATCATTGCATTTATCGAGAGATCTAACGATCAGATTTGAGAGACAATTTTCATAGCTCAATTTCTATACTCCTTAGGACGATTACCACATATCAGTTCAGTCTCAGTTACGTTTCACTTCAGTTCGTTCTGCGCATGCGTCGATGACGACAGAGCACTGGGCCTAACTGAACTGTGACGTGTCTGAGACTGAACTGATGTACGGGAATTGACGTTTATTCAAATTCTTCTATCAATTTCATGTATTTTACTGTATATAATTTTCAAATGAATATTTTCTATCGTTGTAAAATTATTTCTTCGATAGAACATAGATTCAAATACGAATGAATAACGAAGTGTTTCTGAAAGTGAAGCTTGCATTAACATGGTTTTAGTTGCTCCAGGAGATGATCTGATCACGCCGGTGTATGTGCCGCCCACTCGGCCTCCAGTCATTGTGACAACGATAGGCGGCTCCAAGCCTTGCGACGATGAGGAAGACTGCTACACTGGGTCTGGCTCGGGAGAGGTCACCAGCACTCCCGATGAACATGGAACCACAACTATCCATAAAGGTAATGCATTCCACTGACCTTGAACAACTTGACTTACATTATAGTGACGATCGTTTCGTCCTGATACTGGACATCATCAGACTCAAGAGGTCTATGATGGCAAACACCAGGATGAAACAATCGTCACTAAGAAAGATCCAAGTCAAATTGTTTTGTACGTATAAGATTTTCAAAGTCAGTGTCAGTCATTTTTAATAATCTATTTTTTAAACAAACAATTCTATGTAAGCAGATTCATTTAATTTGGCGCTTGGCATTAGATAGATAGGTACATTAGGATGATATTACTTCTTGACGTTGCTGAATGCTGATGACTTTAAAGAACATTGACAAATAAATAATATCTCTCTATCTATTCAATTCCAAGCGCCAAATTAAATGAATCTGATTATAACTAAGTTTACTTAGGGCCGGTTCATGAGCTCGGGATTTAGCTAAGTCCTAGACTAAAACGGGTGGCCACCTTAGCATTGACAAACGTTAGCTTCAACACTATGTACTAAGGGCTCTCTATGCTGCTAACCCACTAACCTGTTGAGACAAACGTTCGTCGATGCTACAGTAGCCACCCGTTTTAGTCTAGGACTTGGCTAAATCCCGAGCTCATGAACCGGCCCTTATTGTTCTTATTATTTTATTTGTGTGTCTATAAATACAGTAATACATAAATATATCTGTGGTGATGAAATTGAAAACGCTGTTTACTCACTAGTTTCAATAGAAAATTCGTATCGAAGAACATCACTTTGAAAATGAAATTGTGCAATTTGTTTCAGAAGTATCAACAATTGCAGGCGGTGGGCACACAAGCCACGTGCCCTACCCGTCGGGCGGGCAGCCGCCGGAGGCAGAGGGGGGCGGCAGCACAACAATAGACGCGGCTGCCACCTCCGATCTGCCGCCTTCGTCCAGTAGCTCGAGTAGCAGCAGCAGCAGCAGCAGTAGTTCCATTTCATCAGTGCCCAGTTCCCCGATATTCAGTGTAGAGTCTTCCCCGTCGACAAACCTAGACGTTATTGTTACTACCCCCTCCACCACAACCACCACCATTTACCACAAAGCACCCCCGCTACCCCCCATATTCCCTTCGCCCTACATACCACGTGACCGCGACCGGATATCGTCCGAGTCAGCCGAGAACACGGCCTTCATAATCGGTCTCATCGCCGGCACAATGATTCTCATCATACTCATCATTCTGCTTGTGTTGAAATTCAAGAACCGGTCGCACACCGCTTACAAAGTCGACGAACGGAAAACGTTCGAATCGCAACGGCAGAGCGCCGCTCTACTGGGCGGGGCCAACCAGTCGCCCCCCACCCCGCCGGCCATCAACGGCAACGTACGCAACGGCAACGGCAAGGCCAAGAAACGGGAACTCAAAGACATTAAAGAGTGGTATGTATAATGTATTGTTGCTGCCTTGTGTGCGGGTCGAACACGAACATTCATTTTTAATCGATCATCATCAACTAACTAAAACAAAAGCAACGCTCATGAGTAAAGGGGCGAACCCAGGGGAAACTTAGGAACATGATGGAATATAGTAGCGGTCATGAATTAAGGCGGCTGAGATTTTGAGCTTTTGTCAAGTCTTGACAGCTGACTACTCAAATCAAGCACGGGAATCGACTCCGACGCTCGAAATGGAAGCTCAAATTTGTGATGGGGGAATGCAATTTATGACTTTCCCGGTTCCATATCTGACAACAGCGCAAAATCTCCCAGCCGCCTAATTTCGTGGCTGCTACTATCCTCATAAAGCATAATGATATACTCGCCTATTAAACAGTGGCAAAAGACGCTGGGTTCGCCGCTGTATAAGTGGTGTTGAAGGAGCTATTCCGTTTAATACGTCACAAAATCTGAGCACAACTGTTAATATTAAACTATAAATATTATGGTATATTGTTGATGAGGTTACATCCGATTTTATATTCGATGTTTTATATTTTAGTGTACAAGCTTTAAGTTGTTGTTTTGAATGAATACTAACTTTGTTCTTTGGATTTCTTAAAAGACTGAACTAATTTTATCTGTTGTTCAAATAATCCAATTGCAGAATAAAATTTAATTAATATTATTAAAGTGTCTGCAATGTTGAATTATTCTCAGACATCGATGTTTTGAATTTTGATGCAAATATTTGAGTATAATGTCTATTCTTGGTAATGTCTGATGAATTTTCAATTGAATCGAATCAGCAATTATTATTGTAAAACTAAAATTCGTCCACGAGATCTCAAAATGAAATTAATCTGATCCCTTTATTTAATAATAAAGATTCATTATAATTATTACTACACTATCGTTGGAAAAATATGAAAAATTGTATTCCATTAGAGTTCGGTTGATGAATAACTCAATTCTGCTCAAGAAGCAAGCAATGGTTAAAGATGCGTTATGTTCATAACGAAGAAATTGATCATTATACAGAGACCTAAATTCATGAGGGTTGAAAATATATTTTCAATGTTCATGATTGATGGAATAGCGGCTAATAGTTTAACATTGCAGAGCACCTAAAAATATTCTAGTCAAGAGAGGAGAGTTTGTTTAAATTTTTACAAAATCTACTAATACAGACGCATATCAAGAATTCATGACAATTTTTGTTCAAACTAAGGAGATAATCACTGAGCTAAATATCTAACTAGTTATCATTAACTAGGAGGTAGCACTAGCTTGCTAGACAAAACACGTGTTCCGTCTAATTTTGTTAGATTTGCAATGAGATGAAATTTTTCTCAAGAACAGTATGCTATTTTAAAAAAAACATTAGGCGGAACCCAGCTTGTTCAATCAGTGCTATCTCCAGTTAGATCTTTAGCTCAGTGGAGCTAATAACATTCAAGATTATCAACTCTTTACTCAATAAAATACGCAAAAATATAACTTTTTCATCAGCCAATGCAAATTTTCCAATTTTTACATGAAACTTGAACAACTGCATTTAATTGCATAGTAGGTCAAATGGTAGACGATTCATAATATTTTTTATGGATGAAAGCAGCATCTAATACTAGAATAGCTCTCCAAACTATGGCGTGTAGTAGATTTAATTTCGCAAACAAATTAAACTATTCAACGAATTGAAAAATGAGATTTTTGACAATTTGAAAGATAATCCTATCTCAAGATTTAACCACTATTACAAAACTCACAACCCTGCTTTCATATCTCTGATAAAAATGTGGCTATTCACTAGTTTCATTGATCGATCTCAAATTAAAAGCGTATGTTATGCAATATTTGATTTGTAGGTGTTGCAACTCACGATGGCAATATTATGTTTAGAGAATAAGATGTATATTATTTACAGAAAACAATTTCGAAATTGAAAGAATTTAGTGATAAAACGTAAAATAAAAATAAAGTATAAAGACGAATTTTAATATTTTGTAATGTTATGTTTCAATTTGTATGTAAATATGTGTAAGATAATATTTAAAATGATTGTATAACTAAAAATAAACAGAATTTATAAAATAGAGATGAACCATTTTTGCACCACACTAATGATATCCTTCCTTTTATATTCATCACATTCAAGTATTCATACTCAAATGATTAATGAAATGGTTTTTGGTCCAGATCAAAGAAAGCCAAGCGGCAATGCCGATACATATCATTCGACATAGATGAGATGTGTCTTATAACACAAATACTCTTGGGGATTCTGATCTTTGAATCCAAGGCATCTCGAGGCCATATTATCTCTTACCGAGCTATGCCTTGGTTACACTTTGCCAGTCGTCTGGCACCCTGTAAACTATTTTTTAGGGTTATTTCTAAATATCTTTCTTTAAACTGGTTTCATAAGTGACACAAGAGAATAATGGAATAAATGGCCGCAAAACAATTGTATAATCAGATTCATTTAATTTGACGCTTGGCATTAGATAGATAGATTATTATTTCTTGACGTTGCTGATGACCGTAGAGTACGATGGCAAAGAAATAATATCTCTCTATCTATCTAATGCCAAGCGTCAAATTAAATTAATCAGATTATACTGAAGTTTAGTTATGGCAACTTTACGGTAATTGGAATGAATGGATATAATAAATTAATGTGACTAGCAACGCCTATCGAAAATTGCTGTCAGTAAACTTTTGAATGAAAACATTTTAGGCCTAAATTGTTTTTAGTTTGTAATTCTAAACGCAGAATAAATTTAATTTCAATTTTGTGTTTTTCTAATCATGTATTTTTAAGCAATAATAGGAATAATTCATTCATTTAAAAAATTAGAATATAGTCCATTTATGATACTATAATATTCTAATGTTACGTATTAATATTGTTTTTTTATCGTATGGATTTTTATCGGTGGGGAGACCCTTAGGTTCCACCCCGCCTTATATTTTTACTCTCCCTTATTAATATTGTTATGCCCGGTTTTTCAGTCGCTCAATAGACAGTTTATGGATCCAATAGCACTATTGAATCAATAACTATGTGTTTTCAAATGCAAAAAAAAAGTTATTGATTCAATAAGTTTACTGAACGACTGAAAAACCGGGCATAACTCGAATTTAATACCTTTTTTGAGAAAAACTAGCGTTTCCGTAGCTGAAATCTTAGAAATACCGCAGCCCTAAAAACTGGTCTACTGGGTGACAGTCGACAGGCAATAAGTAACCAGGGCATTATAACAATAAGTCGAGGGCTACAATGAATGCGAGTTGGTAGGAGATAAGAACGAAAGGTACACACACACTAAATATCATGTTTTGCAGCATTATAAGAGTGGATGTCTATTGTGTGGGTAACTTTCGCTCACAACTCGCCCAGCTTGCACAGTCTAAAGTGACCTTTCGCTCTCAACTCGTCCATCTAGCACCCATTGTGACAACTACTTTTATAGCAGGATTATTTTAACTTGTCAGAAAACAGCTGATTTAACGTCAGTAAACGAGCGTACATCAATCAGCTGTTTTCTGACAATTTAAAATAATTCTGCTATAACAAGAGATAGGTCTTTCCACAAGTAAAATGACTGAATAAAATAGAATTATTTATGTAAACAATTGCAATTGCAACCAACTATTAATCCGAACTGCTATCTGCACCGTCTGGCAAGCCATTCTGCTCGGGCATGTCATCACTGTCTAGATCCTCATCCACCTCCATCGCGTCCTTCTCAGACCAGTCCCACTTGTCGCCATCATCTTCATCATCATTCTCATCTTGGTCCTCCTCTTCTTCATCATCGTTATCGTCATTGTTATCAGTGTTCAACGTTGGGGAATCTGGAAAATACGAAAAATCGTGAATATTAAAAATGGGCGTATGATACAACGTGCATTTCCAAGTCAACATCATGGTCTGTATGCTGAACAGAGAAACCAGTTATTGTTTTCAGAATTCATCATTGGAGAATATAAAAAATACGAAATAAAGGCTAATAAATATAGAAATATGATACTGTATAATGACTACTGTAATTATGACGACTGTACATATGATATAATGTCTAAGTAATCATGTTCGGATAGGTGACCGACACAAAAAAAAATTGTGCAATGAGGCGAGGAAAAAAAAATATATATCTATATATATAATGATACAAAGTGCATAAAAGAATAGGTTTTTGTATACTGAACAGAGAAACAGGTTAAATCTGGCAGAATCTCTTCATTGTTTGTTATAATTCAGTTTTCAAGATCATTAGATTTGATGGCATACTTGGATTCAGAATTTCCCGCCAACAATATGTAGCTCATTTTATTTAATTAACATCATTTATTATCAATCAAAAACTATTGATGATAAGTTGACTGATTGGAATTCTAGTGAATAGAATAAAATCACAGTTTGCTGATAATCTACAGAGAGAAAACATTAATCAGCGTGATCCAAAACTCATTTATCTACGAGTATGTCACGGTTTTCGGGAAAAATAATACAGTACAACTTTAGAAGTGTCGCGATTTTTTAAGGAAAACGTAATTTACTCCAAAGGAAATTCAACACGCACAAGTTAAAACACTGAAAATCATAATAGCTTGGAGAGCCCCTATAGTAGCCAATCAGACTACTCATTCAGAAACATATCACGAAATTCATCTTACACGTGTTGATATTGTTCCAATATGATTAAATTAATCTCGAAAGAATTTGTTTCCTATGTGATCCTTGAAAATATATTATACAATAGAGCATCCATGATTGGATACAGTGAAATTCATCATGCACTCATGATATTGGTCCATTATGATAAAATTAATCTCGAAAGAATCCATTTTCTATTTGATTCTTGAAAATATAAGACACCGTAAAGCATGCAAGATTGTATGCATACCAAAGTCTACCAAAGTATCAAAAATGGAAAATAAATAAAAAATTGATACAAACTAAAGCCTACCAAAGTATAAATAAAAATTTGATACAAACTAAAGCCTAGCAAAGTATCAAACACGAAAAATAAATGAAACAAAGACGATCATACCTTGATCTTGATAAAATAGCAGAGGCTCAATCACTGGCTGTTGATTGGCACCAATGCTGGAGTGATCCAGGAGCAGATCAAGCCGGCCTCTGAGTTTACACAGTGGGCCGATGCAGCCTAACCGTGTCTCAATCAGTCCCAGCAGAGGAGCGATCACTTTTCCAAAATTATCATCGGCAATAAATTGACTGGCGTGTACTTTGACCACTGTTTGCAACCACTCTGCAGCTGTTTGACTCCTGTTCAACAAAATACATATTTGTCATTGAAATTCAATTCAATAGAAAGGAATTTGATGAGAAAATCAATGTTTTCATTGATTTCTAAATACTTTAGTTTAATTAAGATTACAATTAAGAAAACAAATTTTGTATAAGACACTACACATTAATTAGTAAACCTATAATACCAGTTAACTTCAAAGATGCATCGAAGACAGCCAATTAAAAAAAATTCCATACTTGGATTAATTCTAATTTATTAAATCTAGTTTGTTAACACTATTAAATGTTCAAACGTTGTAGACGTAATACGACAGTCAACACACACTATTGCGAATTTGGAATATCATAGAATGCTAAAATATTGGAGAACAAAGAAGGGTGAAGAATTTTATAGTTGTAAAAAAATAGTGTTTTGCTTGTAAATAACACATTTCGAATAAGATTTATGGCTATTTTCACGCAATTTCAATTGAATTTATCCACCGTAAAATGACTTCATTGCACCTTACCTTTTCATTTTACATTTACCTTTATTGACGTCAGATTCGTTCATTGGTTCTCGTTGCGTTGGTTCCGTTAGATGACATCATTTTACGGCGGTTAAATTCAATTGGTTTTTTGTTCAACCTGCCTTTGGCATTTTAGTTTTTCTTCTACTCAAACTTCAATTCACCAAATATTATTTCAATAATTTTTTAAGCTGAAGAACCAACATAGGGTTAAAAACACTAATTAATTTACTGACATGATAATGCTTAATGAAATGAATGCACATGGATGAATACTGAATATAAAAGATATTATTTGTCAATAAATGATGTGTTTATTCGTAACCTACTCGCTAAGAATGATCAAATTAAATAAAACTTACATCCAATTTGGGCTTTGTATGAGAGAAGTTAAAAATGTTAGAAGAGGCATAACTGCCTGAAGTGGTAGCCTCTGAACTGTGTGCAATATTTTATCCTTATTACTTTCTCTAAGAATGTTTGTCAGTATTTTCTTATCCTTGCTGTTGAGACCCTGTAAGAATAAAAAAGGATACTATAAGTAATTTCAAGGGAAAATAATCAAGGAAATAAAATTATAATTTCTACTCGTATAATTCGTTACTTGGTAATAGATTTCATTCCAATAAAATTTCAAGTTGAAATTCAACCAAATCTTCTTTGCATTATAATATATTCATATTTTCTAAATATTATTTTATTCTATCATCATTGCATCTAGTATTTTTTCCCATTGTAAATGGAAATCAAAGTATAAAGTTCATAAAACAATCTCAAACTCTGGTGATGATTTTTGTATTTTATCATTGGATCTAATATTTTTCCAAATTCAAATATTGAAACCACCGTTTAAATGTTATACAACAATCTTCAACTCTGGTGAAGATTATTGTCTTATTAAAAGTTGAAGTTGAATCAACTACAATATTATTTTTACGAGGAACTCGAAATGCAGTTGTACCAGATTACCTATATTGAGAATATAGAATATTGTATTGGAATATATATATAGAATAATGAGAATATACAAATTGAAATTGAACAATCCAACTACCTGAACAAGCATCAATGTCATCGAATCTCCAGCCGCCTTTGTTTTCGAGGAGATATTCATGTTATCTACTAACGACTCTAGAGGAATGTGATTGTCATCGTGCATGTCTTCCCAATCCCTTTTCATTGATCTATGAATTACAGCTGGATTGATGAACTCGGCGTTTTCTTCCATTACAACCTTTTTGACCTGAAACCACAATCAGAAAAATGAGATGAGTAACTTTTCTAGATTGGATGTTAGTAATTCTGATCTGTTAGTAGATCTGAGAAGCCCCCTAGAATTTTTCAATTGAAATGAAAATCATGGGCTATGATATTCCTGTTGTAAAAACAAAAAATCTCCTGCTATTTTTCCTTCGTTTGTGGAAATGAAATCTCTTGCTAGAGTTCATTTCCACAAAAGGAGAAAAAACTGGATACATTAATGAGTAGATAGAAGCACAACTTCATGGTGATTTCTGATGCTATACTTATTGAAATCTACATAACTCAACAAATAGGTATTAACGATTACATGAAGGAATAGTTTGTTTACAAATAGCCTATTGTTGAATTTGGTCCAGAGAAAAGAAAATGTATGTAGCGAAGAAAAGAGGTTAACACGAGTAGAGAAGATGATGTTGTGGTAATTATCCATACTGAATAAAAAGACTTGAATGTGTCTCGTTTTATTAAATAGGTGGTTCTGACAACTTCAAGTCTTTTTATTCAGGTTAATATAAAGTTTGTCAGTAGGAATATGGATCTGGTGTTTAGGATTATTAACAAACCATACCTCTGTGCAATGACTAACCCATTTATTTAATTTTGATGGGTTCTAACCCTGATGATTTTGTTTCCCTATCTTTTCACAATATTGAATAATGATAGATAATAAAGTTATTCGTTTGTTATTTGATGACCCTTACACGATTTCCAGAAGAACCTTCAAAAATGGATCTTATTACTACAGTCTAATTTAAAAGAATAAGCTACCAAGATCCTGATTTTGAGTTCTATTTTTTAAAATTCATATTAAATTCAACAAGCATTAATTTGAAGATTGTAATCTTCGAAATCTCACCTTATCAGATTTTTGTTCTTCGCTTTTCCGAATGGTAATTCTAGGATCCTGCCTCACTAGGAACACGTCTGACTCTTCTGAGCTAATAGCCTGAAATACAGAAAAAGATATAAAATTTCCTGACAAACTTCTGAAACATAAAACATATTGGATTCAACGATGCATAAGTTCATATCCACGCATCAAGGTGTCGTTATGGATTAGACAGTCTATAAATGATGCTCTTAATGTGCACTCTTACATTATCATTATTATTAAACAATATGAAATGGATTAAAAAATTTGATGATATTCATCAATATTTAAATAACTCACTTAAAAGACTCTAATCTAATTATTATTCTTTTTTCACTTCAATGCCATTTGCAAACGTTTCTCACAAACCAACATAAATGTTGATTTCCAGAAATAATTTATGCAAGGCCACTCGTTATAAGCCATTTAGATTTGAAAAATAGAAAATTAGACAATTAGATAAATTCTTCAATTGAAGCTTAAAAATCAACATTTCTGTTCAGCAGCCTTGTTCAACCATTACCTCTCAACTGCCCTTATAACACGATAGTATAAACATAAGGTAGATAATATACTAATATATACTTATGGTTTAAAATTTCGACTCCAAATAATCTCCTGATTAAAACACTCCTAATTAATACATGCAATCGTTCCAAAATTCATATCTCTAGTTTAAAAGCTAGGAGAAACGCCAATGTTCTTGTTATGAGGTTTTAACAGTTCCACAAACATGATCTAATAGAATCAAAAGTGATATAATCAACTGAATTAAAGGTTAATCCGAGTTGACTTGACTTCGAATCAGGTACCTTATATCTCAACCAAGTTTCCAGTTGGGTTGGGTTAGGTTTGATGTGTCAAAAGAACTCGCTCAATCGAGATTTGGTTCAATTTTGTAGTAGTTACTTATTGATAGGGTTGAAAGGTAGAGGACTATAAGCCTCAAATCTGTCCACGTAAGAAGTTGCTTAGTGAAACACCGATATTAGTAATTGAATGCAAATAAACAAACCTAGTGACTGACTACTCACCAATGACTCGAAGCAGATGAATGTTGAAAATCCGTAGCATATTTTCAACTTTGACTGTTGCATTCTTACAGCAGTAATAGGTATAAGACTCGAATCCGTGCTTTTTTCCTGTTCCTTTTTTGAGGTTACCAAAACAGAGTAGTTTGGTTTCAATGGTGCAGACATTGGACTAGAAAAAAAACAAACAATTTTCTATCAATAAATAAATAACAACATTAAAGCAAGAAGCAATTCTAGTCTACCTGAATTGAATAAATCATGTTTCATTCCAAAAGTTCATTTTGTTGAAGGTATATTCATTTGATTACTGAATATAAGTTACCTATACTTTGTTCATAATTCACAAATATTACATCTCTTGGCACAAGTTCCTTCATACAAAATTCTAAATTTGCATTGAACTGAATCCAATCTGATAGTTTGATTTAGTAGCCTACTGAAAATTTAAAATTCACAATAATATACTACGCAGACTCTACAAACAGAATAAATTTCAATTTCCATTTAAATATCTATTTATAAAAATACGGTAAATAAATAAAGGATTTACCACCTACCCGTTGAAATGGTAATTGAAAATATGTACACATCCGCTTCTTGTGACCGCTGCTATTTTTGCATTTCCACTCGCATCAGAATTACAAGAAATAGAAAGAGTATTATCAGTTGCTTTCAACACTGAAACCGGCTTTGAACTTCCTTCGTTCAAACTCCTGATAAACGGAAAATAATATTATTTTACTATTATTATAGGCTATTATAAAAAGAACATGAAACAAACATTGACATTAAATAATCACAATTTTATTGAGAAATACAAGATGATTAAAATTATGTTGATATTAACCATTTATAGCAACATTTTGTATAGGCTAGATGAATTTTTTTCGGAATCCATTTTTTTCAAATGTAGTTTGAATCTTCAAATATAGTTGAATTATACAGGGTTATCATAAAAGAATGGTGCGAAGATTGAATTTTTATAGAAACCAGTGTTCAAGCCAAACAACCTAAATTAGACAGGAATCATGAACTGATTCCCGTCAAATGTTTGTCAGAAAATTGCACCAATTCTTTTATGATAACCCGGTAAAAAAAAATGAAGAAATGTTGGCGTTTATAATTGGCACCATACGATTTCATCCACTTTCTCTATTGCAAGTGGAAAATTGTAGACCAATTTTTAGATTCGGAAGGATGTAGGTGACATATCATAAATGAGTGAAATAACTATTTTTCAATAATTATTAGAATTGGTGAAGGAAGGAAGAAGACCAATGTATATAAAAACAAGAAAATCTCCTAAAAAAATTTTAAACTGTAAAATGTAGCTGAACTTACCAAACATTCACATAACGCTCGTCTTTAGCTGCACTGAACAGATATTGACCACCAGAAGGCAAAAATATCAGGTCCATCATGGAAATATCAGATTTGTGGCCCTTGAGCGAATGCATCACCTCTTGAGTTTCCACATTCCAACAAATTATTTCTGAACGTCTGTTTGCAGCTAGTATTTTGTTATCCTTCGAAATAACCAAACACTTGGTGTGTTGTCCATTTTTGTCCATTTTCCATTTGCTAGAAGAAGACAAAGGTGATGCAATTACTATCAGAAAACATATTTTGCAAGCATTCCTGTTATAAAGAGATCAAAATTTGAGCGGTGAAAGCATTAAAGTATTTAAAAAATTGTATTTCAAAATTAAATTAAACAAGTTGAACAACAAACCTAGAAAAATCAATTAATTTTTCATTTGTGCTATACTGAAACATGCATGATGTCCTATAGGTGCTTATTTTCGTACTCCGATTTTTTAAGAAGCATGAAATAGCACTTAGGAATAATCATGCCACTAAAAGACCAGCTGTTCAAGAAGTAGGCAAAGAGTAGAACTGCTACAATTCTACCAATAATACGTATAAAAATATAACTAGGAGAACGCCGTTTTCAAATTATTACAGTTAGTACAAGCAACGCAGCTTTGGCAGCACTGCTTTTACACTAGAATTTTCAGAGTCGTGCTTGCATTTATCCCTCCCCTTTATGCCTCTCACCTCACCCACCAAGGCTGTTCTTTTGGCGTCAAGACTATGGAAGAAGGGGACTTGAAATTCACACTGAGGCTAGAATAAATCATGAATGTTTTTTGTAATTTATTGTTGAACTTTTGGGTTTCTAAATCGATTAAATAATGTAGGTTGTCATGTGGTCAATGTGATTGTCATGTCAACTATTACTGTGCCACATTATTCTCTTATGTTGGGTTGCACCAACCGGTATCAACTATTCTGAGTCCGCTGATCCCATTTGATTAGCATTGTTCTAATACTGGAACAAAATTGTTAATGCTTGGTGCAATCCAACATTAGAGAAAATAAAATGAACTTGTTTTATGAGTTGTTTTGAGCCCATCCAGTCTATATGTAGGGCACAATAAGTATTAAATGTTCTAAGTAATTGACGAGGTCTATCCAGCATAAAATATTGATGAATTAAATTGATTGTGTTGTCAATAATTTGGGAACAAAGTGACACATAACAAATTTTAATCAGGAAATAATGTAACTAATATTATAATATAATTTCTTTCATGTCTCACCTTATCGGTCTTTTATTTGAAATGTCCCATCTGACAATAGTACCATCGACTGTAGCATAATACAAATCTGTGCCAACTTTAGCATTGACAGCTACAGCTTTGCTTTTGAAGTGTTCTTTTGATGAGGTGTAAACCACTTTACCTTTATCGACACTATAATAGGTTATACCACTCGCCGGAATGAGAACAAGTAGTGACCGCAGTTGATCATGCGCTGGTTTTTTCGCTTTCTTCCACTGGAAAATATAAAACGTAAGAGTGAGTTATCGTTGACAATCAGAAAACAACATGAAGGACTGACATTTTGAATGGAAAAGTTAATTAAAACAAGGATATTTTTACTGATTTCATCATCTGATATTATAAGAAGGTACTGGACCTTCTTCAAACTCGAGGGTTCTGCGACTATGGATGGTATGATGTATTTCATTGTTTTACTAGAAAAGTGTAAAATATAGAATGAGTAAATCTAAGTGCCTTTGAAATCTTAAAAACTGACACCATTGCCCATTTAGTCACATGCCAATGTGATGGTGTAGCTTTGCCGTTTTCTTCTGCTTTAAATCATTGGAAAATTCCCAAATGACAGGGAAGATATTGATAGCGGAAATGCTTCTAACTGTTATACCTTATTAATAAGCCTACCTAATTCTCTATGGAATTTGTGACAAATTTTCGTCAAAGAACTCCTGTGGTGTACCCTGTTTTTCATGTATACGGTCACCAACTCTACAGCATCAATACCTCTAATCTAATTCAATCTTTTGGTCCAAACTATAAAGCTTACTCATCAAGAATTCTGTTTTAAGCAACATTTCAAGGAAGAAAGAGGTCGCAACAATAGTTTTAAACTGTAAATGAGTCAATAAGTTATACTTACTTCTCGGGTATCTGTTACAATCGATACCCATACCATAGGACTAGGTGACGATGATAAACTAGGGGTAAATTCCTGTTTCAAGATATTGGTTGCTGTTTCCCAAATGCGAATGGAGCCATTTAGACTTAAATGGGCCAAATAAAGTCCACAGTTGGAAAACGAGTAAGTCTCACCCATTTTTGAATATTCTACACTAACATAATACAGGTTTGAAAGTCCAATGTTTAGAATGCCTAGAAGGCTCACTAATGTCAACAATCACAAAATCAACCATGAACTTGATAAATCTATCTATAATAACAATGTGAGTGGAATATATAAGTGTCACACATGTTCTAAATTATTAAATAGTATTCAATTCAATATAATATTTTTGAAATGACAAATAGAAAATAATGTTCTATCCGCGTGCACGCTGTCGGAGGTAAATAAAATATAACCTATAAATTCCTCAACGCGGCGGAGTACGAGAATGCCATGAGGTAAGATGTGCAGTATCAAGCTAGCACTGGTGTAGGCAAATTTTGTAACTATTTATTCCAGATTGAAATTTATTCCAGAGAAAATTTATCACTCTCAAGAATAATTCGACATTAATTTCAGGCTTTTTCATTCTTCAAATCACTTCATGCCAGAATTTTTTATAAAAACTTTTTAATATTCTAACCAGGTGTGCGCTGTCCGTTGATTTCAAATGGCAATTTTGATTTTAAAAATGGCTCGCCCTTGTGAATGTATACAAATATGTGTTGGAAGATATAAGTATTTTTAAGTTTTCTAATTTGTTTGTAATTTAAAATGGTTTGTCAAAACAGTACATTCCGATTTAGTGAATCTGTATTGGTACAAATTTCGTCCAGGATGAGAGGTATATGACTAAAATTGAAGTTACCAAGCTCTTTTGTAGATGGTTTTTGTTGTGATGTTAATGAAATTTTTCTTAAAATTTATATTTTATTCGAGGAATTATTTTGGAGATAGTTCTGCTTCAACTGAATCATGGATTTGAACTCTGATATTGAAAATGATGACTGGAAGTTGGCCAGTAAGCTCAGAAATGAAGACCCAGAACAGTTTTACACTTTGGTACGGATGCATTTGTCGTTTGTCTTGGATCTCAACACTGATGAGTAAGTATAAAATTGATATCAATAATTATTTGTTCAATATATTCTAATATCTTCTCTCTAACTATCCTTTTTTGTCGATTACAACTTTTTTACTGAGAAGACTTCATGCTGATACATTTTTGTACGGTATTCTAACTGTACCTCAGTACTGTGTAAAACACTCGATATTGTAGGTACAGGTTATTATATGTACATGTTCTTGTACATTATCAAGGAGCAGCACTAAAGCGCCTTCTCCCCCAATCAAGGCACATTGAAACGCCAAACGCCTAAATTGGCTTTGATTAGAGCAGTGCTAGTTGATCTGCAAGCATAGACTTATAATGTTATGTCATTTAACTTTTAAATCATAGGAATCAGGAATAGAATGGTTTTGACTACTTATAATGTCTACAACTGTCTAATCTTGGTCGGGCCTCGGATTAAATCAAATTTGGTCATTTTATTTAGTTTCATGTAAATTAAATAGCGCTTTGTACGTTAATATTTTTCTCTATTGAAATAACATCTGATTAACCTTATAATGACAATAGGGTGATGAACTAAATCATGATTATAATGAATAATATAATATTCTTCTTTAAGTTTAACAATATTATGAAAATTAGGCTATTCGTGGTCGTGCCGGTATCTAAACGAAAGATTAGATAGAGACGAACAACTGCTTCTTCTTTTGTTAGAGTCACCAGTTTGAGGCCTTTTTCCGCTGAATATCATTAAAAATCAGAATCGCTTTCCGGTGATTCGGAACCCACCTGAAGCTGTAGGTCCATTCATCACCCATCAACATCCTTCCCATCACTCACGCACAAGGCCAGAGTTTATGTTGACATCACCACAGCAAAAAAATAGTTCTTGTTTGAATTAGCCTAATTTTAGTGAACGTCCTGCCAAATCTCTTCAGAAATAAATCACAACATGCCCATTTGGTTGCGCCACTCTGACTTAGACGCATATCTTTTAGAAATTTCACGCTCAAACTTTGGTTTTATTGAGTTTATTGCTTTGTAAGATTTATATTATGATAAAGATATCGGAGGCGGAAAAATAAGAATCAGAAACACATCAGCTAACTTTTCTTTTTTGTTGCAGTTGTGAATGGCCAGTGGAAAAAGCCAAATTGAGAAATGTGTTGAAATGGAGCTTGGCTCCTTTCTCTAAGAAACCTCGTCAAGCTCCAATCAAAAGCAATTCAGATAGTAAAGGTGTGTTGACAAAAGACAGTATTGCTCAAGTCTTCCAGTTGGTGGAGTTTCTCAGCAAAGAGGACAGTGAGTAAATAAATTTACTTCAATTACATAATTACTAGATTACGTCTACTTTAAATTCATTTTACTAAAAATTTAACTTGATCTTTGTGGTAGAAATTTGCAAACTCTTCTTAGTCTTAGCTACCGTTAGATTAGCATCAATTACATTGTCACGACAGCTCCTGGAGGCAATGGAAGGGTAACCGCTTTTTCGTTTTATGATTATCAGCGGTGTAGTTACATGCTATTCAACAACTTGACGTTGGGAAGGCAGAAATGCTTTGAAAGATCCACTCATCAACGTTACTCACATAGCAGAACTCATTCTAATGCAGAACCGTTCAACTATTGCATCACAAATAGTTATTTTAGTCAGCTAAAGGAGGCTCGGCTCTTCCACATGACTATACGTTGTTTTCCTCTCTGCTTTCATGTCAAAACAATTCTTACTTACAGATGCAATTCAAGAAGGAATCTTTCGAAGAAGTGGTAAAATGACGAGGCAACAAGAACTGAAATCTCTACTGACTAGCGGCGTACCATTGGATCTTGATAATAGCCAATTTTCAGTTCACGATTGTGCTTCAGTTTTGAAAACTTTTCTGGCTGAGCTGTCTGAACCTCTCCTTACCGAAGCCTACTATCCAGCCTATTGTCAAATAGCAGGTAAGTGTTGAATAGGTTGATGTAGTTGCTTGAATCGATGATTAGTAAGCTTGCAATTTTTTTTATTAAAACGCTAAAATTTGATGAAAGTTCTGCCTCAATAATATTGTAAACGCAATATTCAAGTTTTACAAACTAAAATTTATTTCTTGAAAACAACGAAGAGGAAAAGCGAATAGGATATCTAATGAAAAAACAACAAGGTATTGTCAATATCACGATTTTTTTCATCACGAAAAAAAAATCGTGATATTGACAATACCTTGTTGTTTTTTCATTATGAGTAAGTATCACTACATCTCACCAGACACTGTGTCAGAAGTTAATAGGATATCTAATTTGTTGACAAATTCAGCTTCAATGACTTGCAGTAATCATGACAAAAACTGGAGCTTGAATTTAATGAATATTGCAGTAATCATGACAAAAACTGAAGCTTGAATTTAATGAACATTATTTTTGAAAAGTAGAAGTGAAGAATGTGATCTTCAAACTGTTTAATTGGAGCAAATCTGTATTAAACATTGTGAGAAATGAGAAAAATTGTATTAGTGCCACTTTTTTCTTTGCTTTTAATTATCTTTTTGACAAAATTGATAAATAATCATGTTACTATTTACAATGAATATTTACAGCATTATATTTGTCCCTGTACTTCTAAACAGATAGTTGCATTTTTTTCATGTAACAAAATAAGATTATCAAAGATTATTATTATTAAAGATTCATATCCCATCATCATCCTTCCATTACCCATGCACAAGCTTAGAGCTTATGTGGGCATCATCCCTAGCAAAAAAAAAATAATAAAGATAATATAATAAAATTTAATATATAATTAAACACTATTATTCAAAGATTATCTATTATTAAAGATTAATGAATGAAATTAATGATTCAATTTTTGGACGTGGCACAATGGTCTAAGAACTGAAATTTCGCACATATTAGGCTACTGCATATGCACAGCTCATATCTGTCTTGAATAAAAAAAATCAATTGATTATAGTTTTCAAATAGGCCATGAGTATACTATCAATAAAGAAGACAAGATGAGACTACTAAGGTTACTAGAAGGTGAAAGTATCTATTAGCCTTGGGAGCCTCAACTTTGCCATAGCCTTGTTAGCCGCAGTCACTGTATGTTAACCCACCGTCCGGGGACATCTTAAAACTCAAAGTTAAAAGATGTCACCAGACCGAGGGAACCCATGACATACGTTGCCCGGCCCACACGCGGAGTAGTACCAGCAAAGGAAATACAGATAAATTTCTGTGTTACCTTGCCAGACCATCACCATTCGAGGACGTAAGGCTTGTGGGCCACGCGACCTAAGGCGAATACTGTTGTCTTGCTACACACCCTATGACGGAGGGCGGTAGGGTTGGAGTCGAGAGACAATCCATGGGGTACCGCTACAGATCACCTCTCTCCTGCCAACCAAACAGTATCCCCAATTTGGAATAAAAATGTTTGAAATAACATCACTTCCTCTGGGTCTTCTGCGGTACAAGAAGGTTAAAGCCTACATAAGAATACTTTAAAGTCACCCTCATAGACCTCAAGAGCCTGTACAAACAACCCCCTACAACAACGAAGTTCAAAAGACCTCTACAATCCCCCATCCCTAACCCAACAAAAAAAGAAACATCATCAAAGGCTCCAGAAGAACAGAACCTCTTGGATGCCTTTTGAAGATGAAGTCGACCTGAGTTGCATCCTCCTTGCACCGCAGAAAACCAAGAGGAAGTTTATTTTGCTAATAAAATTTCAAATTGTAATGAAAATTACCAAACGATCTAATATAATTAATAAGAATTTTTAAAGTGGAAATTAAATTTGGAAACGATTTAGTATAAGTTGGTGAAGCCAGTAAACAGAGTATACGATTGCATTAACAGAATGATAATAAATAAATTATTATTATTCTGTGGACAATGCTTCAACTTTAACAAATATGCAGTAGACGTCCTTCCTCCAGTCCATTAACTTCACTCTTTAATTGCAATGTAGCGTAAATGAAGTGAATGCTTAAACTTGGTGATCTGTAACAAAAACTTTCATTAGATGAAATACATAGGCTACCCTACAGAGGTGAATAGTAATACATGACTATATACTCTCTGTAGGCTACCTTAATAAAACACAATCCTGAAACAAAACACTTACGTGTGAATCTTAATATTGGATCAAGCTAAATACGTGAAGTATGCTCTGAATTCTACCAAAGATGCACCATACCAAATCTAACATGCAAAGAAGGCGAATAAATAACATCCAACATGTAACTACACACAGTTCTAGATGTAACACAGAATATTCAATCCTTGCACACAGTATATCATGAAAATAGAATGTCCATGGCCTTGGATCCCTTGGAAAAGCGAAGCTGTATCTGAAACACACTTAGAAAATGAAGAATTGAGTAAATTTTCAAGATTAAAGTTGAGTAGTCGACCTGGAACTTATAACTAAACTCTTATAAGTACTCACGCCTGAACCGCCAGGAGTGGTCTAATCTATAACTTTTGACTAATAAAAATCAATCGATATTCATATTGATTTCAATTGATAACTGCACCTCTCAGCATGTGTGAGAGAATGCCCTAAGCTACTGCGCTCTCCTAGCGTGTGTAGGAGAGCGTCTTAAATGAAGATTTTTCAATATCTTCAGAATACTACTTGCACTTTTCAGCATCTATAAAAATTTCTAACTTTCTAACAGTACTATACGTGAAATATTCCTTAAACTAGAACTAATCAATTTAATAATAATTATAATATATTATCATGATTCAGCACTTCTCAGCGTGTGTGAGAGAATGCCCTAAACTACTGCGCTCTCCTATCGTGTGTAGGAGAGTGTCTTAAAAACAGATATTTCAATATCTGCATTTACATCACTCATTAAGAGTTTCTAACTCTCATTGATGTCTGTAACTTAAATTAACTTGAATCCTATTAGTAGAATAATAATAATCATGAATCTGCACCTCTCAGCGTGTGTGAGAGAGTGCCTTAAGCAGTTTTCTTTTCTAGCATGTGTAGAAAAGTACCAAATCATTCAACTCTTGAGTTAGAACTCAAGAATATCTGCGCCTTTTGGCGTATCAAAGCATGCAAGTTAATACTTATGATGAAGGCTAGAATAAATACAGCCCCAAAGCCATAATAGCTTGAACCCCCCTTCCCCATGCCAACCAGCAAAGGCTGGAGGCAATGCTATGATCAAAAATTTTTGAATAAGTATAAATTTTAAATTGGAAATGACTCTTATATAATATACATGCAGCTTAAAAGCTATAAAAAAATATCTTTTGTACCCCCTTCCCTAAGTTCTAACCTCTTTGCTGAAGGCACTACAATCTTATACTTGCAATTCCCAGTCTCTTGTATAATAGATCCCAACAGGCTACAGTGTAACAGTTACCACCTCGTCATAAAAATGATGCTGAATCGAGCCCGCAATCATAGTGACAACGCAGTGGAACTACCACACAGAACACTGACTAGGACACTACGATACTCGACTGAAATCTGCAAATATCCTACGGGGACCCACCCTATCTAGCTCAATCCCTATTTATGGCTGTTATCTTGTCTCACATCCAACTATGCAAACACAGGCACAGTACCACATATCCCATCATTGCACGATGGTGAAAACATGTACATTTACATCTGCACTGCATGGCGGTGCTGCTATTAAAGCGCCCGACCAAGACAGAAGACACCCTCATCGCAAAACTAGCATGATGACGTGGTACTGCACAGGATTGTGTCAGAGTATGCTACATGACTAACAAACATAAACGTCCCACCCCCTATAACCCTATCTAGCTCAATCCCTATTTATGGCTGTTATCTTGACTCACATCCAACTATGCAATCACAGGCACAGTACCACATATCCCATCATTGCACGATGGTGAAAACATGTACATTTACATCTGCACTGCATGGCGGTGCTGCTATTAAAGCGCCCGACCAAGACAGAAGACACCCTCATCGCAAAACTAGCATGATGACGTGGTACTGCACAGGATTGTGTCAGAGTATGCTACATGACTAACAACCATAAACGTCCCACCCCCTATACCCCACCCGCTACTCTGGGACAATGTTAGATAATTCTAGCCTAACTCTTCAACTAGTAATTTAAGGGAAAGATACCTGATACCAGATTCACTTAACCACATCTTGGTTTGATTGATTCCACATCTTTATTTGTATTGAATGTGTTGAATGACTGCCTTTAATTGATTCCTGGGAGGGCGAAGTTAGAGCGCATCCGGCCCTCTTGAGAACTTGACCCTCAACCTCCCTTTGTAGTGGGGTTACCATTCAATACATAATTGATGCCTTCCAATAATCGATTGTTCATGTTTGTTTTTGTATTTTTCAAAAATTCATCCTGTTGAAACAAATGAAACTTGAGTTTAGCTTGTATTTTCAATTTGTTAATAATTATTGCTATGCATAGGCTAAATATTTTTATGATATTAAATAATAGTCTAATATTCACAATGTTAAGATAAAACCCTTAAGCATACTCATCCAATGAGTTTGTGAAGATAACTAGACTTCGAAAAACAAGCACTTCAATATCTCCTAAGATGAAGGGTAAAGTTTGGAATAATTGAACCAAGTGAAAACCTGCTTCACTTTGAATTGATTAAATAAAATAAAGAACCATAGGATTTATTGAATGAATTGTTAGATTAGCACAGGTAAATGGCTGGATAAATTTCATGAAAACTATTTGTGAAAAACTACATATATTGTATTGATGAATGGAATATAACGAGATCTCAAATCAAAATCAAATCAACTAAGAGTAAATGAATATTGAAGTTTGGAATATTTGTTGAGAATGACGACTCTATATCGGTTACAATAACTTCGACCAATTTGTGAAGTAGACTTCAGATATCAACCATACTCAAATGTAAAGAAATTTGAAAATTTTAAATAGTTCAACTGATTAGAAAATATTTAAAACTTTAATATTATTCACTTTGAAAATAAATAAGATCAACTGACCTCAATAGTAGAATTGCCGGATCAAAAACTTTACAACTCAAACTGTAGTATAATTTGCTTCATTTAACCACCAAATTATAAAGTTGAACACTGGTTATAATTGAGAGCTTCACTGTATAGTTTAAAAATAGACTGTAGTTGAAAGCACTCGTAAATATTTCGAAAAAATCAGAAAATGTATTCCACCGCTGTTAACACTACTGGTTACGAAGCAGAAATGAAGTGTGAGTGAGCATGGATTTCATCTCACAGCTGATACTAGCAAGTCAGCTGATCAATCAGTGATGCCAAGATATTAATATATTTGCATAAAACATTCAACAATCGATAAAATAATTTATTTAGTTAATATGATAAAATTTTCAATTATCAATTTGCTTATTGTAATAATTCGAAAATCAATCTAATAGTCAGTCTTTCGTAAGACTTCGAATCGTTCGTCAGCTTTTGATACAGTATGATCGATATTGTTATCGACCGGGAATTTCAAATAAATATTGACTATTTCTAGAATCTTTGAATTCTTTAGATTTTTAGCTGTCCGCGGGTGAAGAGACAATACATTCAGGCATCTTTGCTCAAAAATTTATTTGCAACCAGTTGTGAGATGATTTGTCCCAAAAATTTCACCTTTAAGCACCCATCAGAGGCGGATTAAGAGGGGGGGCGACCGCCCCCCCGTCCGCTACAGAGATTGCAAATTTTGCTTTCCAATTACTTATCAAAAACTAATATGTATAGGATTATAGTTTCCGTAGTTTTATAATTATTAGAGTAGAGATACGTTAGTATTATTTTGTAACAAAAATGAGGATTTAAATGGTTATATTTTAAAAAGGAACGTAGAAAGCATTGCTTCTGCTCAACGTCGGCAGTGCTGGTCCGAGGAAGTTTTTTGGTACATGCGAGCCGTGGATTTGGCGCAAATATATAGAGCAGCGGTGCCAGGCCATCCAAAATTTTTAAACTATTCATACAATATTTATTCTCAAATCAAAAATATTTATTCAGCATTGTACGATACAACATGAACAGTGTCAATATAAATGAAACATAAACAAATTTTTCTGGAAAAACAATTATCTCTCAATATTGATAGTTTAAATTTATTTATTGTCCAATTATTGATGGTTCAAATCTGAACAATAATTCCTAAAATATTCTATTGCAGTTGCAATATTACTGTCTTCTTGATCACAAAAAAGTACCAATGAGCAGAGACTCACTAATATTATAAAAACCTCTTCAATTCAAGTTCAGATGCCGTTCCTTCCTTTTGTCTGATGCTCGTTGGTAGTATGGTAGGCTCCCATGCATAAGAGGGTCTTTTGGTGAAAAACCTCTATCCATAAATGCTGCTGAGTACCATGAAATTATTAACATATTATTTCGAATCCATAAACTGGCTTCAAATCTCAATGTATCCAGATGGACTATTGAGTCTGTTCGTTTCATACTGAGATTTGTATTGAGGTTGACAGGTTGTTACATACTTTTCATCAGTGTGCGTGTTTTCATTTTAAAATTTGCTCATCTCATGTTAACTTGAACTTTTGTTGTGATTTACACTGGAAAAATACTTAATTTTATAAAAATATCACATAATTTTAATATTTATGTAAGAAAAACGTTGTAGTTTTAGAGCCTAGATTTTCGGTTTTTCACTCTTAATATTGTTCAAAATTTTCCCGGGGGAGGCCCCCCGGACCCCCCCCCATGCCTGGGGGGTAATGCCCCCCCCCACACCCCCCGGAACTGACCTTCCTAAACCGCCCCCCAAAACACAGACCTTAATCCGCCCCTGATTAGTGGATAAACTCTCAAAAATAAATGTAAACACCATTCTCATGGATATTATGTTTTAAGCTATAGTACAATAGAATAGAGTCGTACTAAGGTCTATTCAATTTTATTGCCAAACTTTAGAAAAATGATACAATCATTATTAAAGTATAAATAAACAGATATGCACTTGATAGCTTATTGCATGAGTTGATACTGTATTACCGTAATTTCACTATCACAGTATTGCTCTGTCTTTTCTCTGCATCTTTAGACAAATAAGATCACGTTTTGAATTAGAATATGGTCATGAACTCATTTTTCTATTATTCCAGAACTATGTTTATCGGAAAGTACGTCTGAAAGTAGACTGCAGTGTGCTCTCCAGTTGCTATTACTGCTGTTGCCAAATGAGAATTGGTCGGTGTTGAAAAATATCGTGAATATGTTGCAACTCATATCTACTTATGAAGCTCAAAACAAGATGAATGCTGACAATTTGGCCACATTGTTCACACCTCATTTGTTATGTCCCAGAAAGGTTAGTACTATCATAGACCACATGTCGAGGTCTATGAACACGTTTTTAGAGGAAACTTTATTTTATAGTATGTAGACTGAATTAGTTCAATTATTTATTCAAATAGTGTTGTTCACAGCTCGTGCACTTTGCAATCCATTGTATTGTGTGGTTTTCCTGTAATAAATTTCTACTCTCTTTTATCTACAAAAATCATAATGTAGCATGTTAAAATTGAATGCTTTTTTGTTGAGACTATATTTTTTATAATTTGTCGGTTGAAAAACGATCGCAAATTTTTCATTTTTGTGTAGTTGACAGGTCGTGCACTTTGCGTGTGATTTTTCTGTAATAAATTTCCACTTTCTTTTAACTTCAAAAATCTTAATGTAGCATGTTAAAATTGATTGCTTTTTGTTGAGACTAATTTTTTATAATTTGTCGGTTGAAAAACGATGGAAAATTTCTCATTTTTATTTGTGTATTTTTTAGCTGACTCCAGAAGCTTTTCATTCAAGCTCTCAGATGTTGTCTCACGTTGTGTCTTTCATGATAAGATCCGGATCAGAACTGTTCCAAGTTCCGCCGCGATTAGCGACGGACATTTTTGCCTACTGGGAACGGAGAAAAATGTCGCCCAAGATTGAGGTAAAACCAAAGCCGACTACTAAAACCGAGGTAAACTATAAGCAAACTTTTCAATCCATCGCCACGCAGTAGCTGAATGCTAGATGGTGGAAGATTAGAAGATTCCTTCGTTGTCAGGTTCTTTGTATTATCGTCATTCTTGTTCAATCCGTAACTGTTGCATAACAATTTTCAAAAAGCGAACCTTTATTGGAAGAGGTGGAATTGTTTATTCTCTAGCTAATATACGAAGTTTCGTTTTCCAGTTTCATAAAAACATATTCAATGTGTATTCATCATTACTTTTCCACATTTAAAGATAACTGAGACCCCAAACTGTTATGGCTATACAGCTATAACAGTTTTACCCAAGTGAGAAATGATCCGAGAATTGATCATAGAAAAAACATAATAAAAATTATTTTTACTCGTGGCACATTACATGATTGCCTACTAAAATTTTCAGCAAATCGATCAATGAATAAATTAGGCCTATTATAGGGTATTACATGATAATACTGTGTGATTTATTCAAATATTATTTTTATAGATATTTCTTAATAAAATATAGACTTTTGAACCCATTAGCTCCAAATTAAATCAATTTGATTTCTTTCAGATCAATACCAAGAAAATAATGAATTGTTAGACAATCGTTTTTCAAATATGTGTCTAGGAAAGTAAATAAATAACTCATAAAATTGGCTTTTATAGTAATATTCATTTAACTTGGCGGATGGCATTAGATAGATAGATATATATTATTTTTTGCCATCGGACTCTACGTCATCAGCAACGTCAAGAAATAATATCTATTTATCTATCGCGCCAAATTAAATAGCGTAATTTTAAATGAATTCTACTTTAGTTGTTTATGTACTTATTGGAAACTTGTAGTACTCCATAATAATACAGGATAGAAAACAAACAATATTTTAGCATATTGAAATACTACATCATGATGGTTTATTGAGAAAGTAGACATTCCTGAGAAAAGCCTGTATCGAAATTGTCATCAAAATTCTAAATACATATCTGAAAATGTTCAATGATAATAAAACATATATAAGTTTAATGAGAATTATATTATTTATGCAGTGATTAATTTCGTAGATCAAAATTGCTTTTCCAATTTCATATCCCAGTTGTAACAATTTTATTCCTGTAGAGACATTATTTTTGATTTGATTATTTTTTTGTAGTACCTAGTAGAAGTAGTGTTCAACTAATTCCTGTAAAATATAGATATTCATATTCATCCCAGTAGTAATTGCGATTGAATTTGGTTTCATTTTGAATTTACGTAGTTACAAGTAGGCTAAGTCTATAAGTAGTGATTGTTTGTAGTCATTCACATGAGAATGTAAATGCTTTGTTTTAAATAGGTTAGTTGTTGTTTAACCGTTGTTAGCTGTTTGCTTTGAACTTGAAATTTAAATGACCACAAGTGTAGAAGTATTATATTTAGAAAAAAATCATATTTAAATGATTTATAGTAGAGCTTTATCGGTTTTCCTTAGTTATTTTACTTTGAACTTGTGGAAACCTTTATCTTGAATTGAAATTTCGATAGAAATTTGAAAGTGTAGAAATATTTTATTCATAAAAATGTATTGTTGTAAAGCTTTATTGCATAGCTAGTGTTGTACAGCTTATCAAATACTTACTTCAAATGGAAGTCTTCCATAGATTTTTGTAGTAAGACTGGTATCGAACCAGGAACCTTTGTAGATGATTGAAGATAGTCTATAAGAGCTTAAATCTGTAAAATATCCATTCTTGTTATCAAAGAAAGTTATATGACAAGTAGTATATTCAAATTTGGATTGTTCAGTTATAAAATTTAGTTTCCATTGCAGAGCAGCATTAATGAGAAACAAAATATATTTTTTCCGTTTCTTTTTCATAATTTATTTGTGTTTCGATATAGGTGAACAATGGTGGAGCAGCCAGTACAGTGTTCAGTTTTGTAGATAGAGAGCGCACCGCTCAAGAGAATACAACGAACCCCACTGAAGCGGCGCTGGCTCAGCTCTATGCTCACATACAGTCATTGCCCGAATCAAGTAAAAAGCGGCGACTGATCAAGCAGTTCAATAAAGAGAATGGCTTTGGCACGCCGCGACAAAATAACAGAGCTATCAGTCTTGGTGACTCCATCAAGGTGGGTCTGACAGCAGACTTATTCAAATTATTCCTATTATTAATATAGCATTTTTCAATAAGACAAGTATAATATGTTTGAAGTTACTCCTGATTACTTCAGATTACTATTGTTATTCATTTTGTTTCTTTGACATGTTTGCAGTTTGAAAAAAATTGATGAACATTCTTGTAGTCGATCATACTTTCACACATTTGACACATTTTAGTACAGTATTAGTTTCTATTTTAATATCTTGGAAATTCAATTACCTTTAAAGAAAAGAGACACATGAACATTCTAGTAAGCAATCATTATTATTGTCTCTATACATCGACAATTATTATAAGGTGTATTATTGTCTATAATTGATTGCAATTGATGGACATTAAATGATCAATGAGGATTTCAAACAAGATTTGTTTTATTACAGTATTAATTTTTATTCTAATGTCTTCAGAATTCAATAATCTTGAAAGATCATAACACATTAGTATCTTTAGACTAACAAATAATGTGAGTAACTTTTGACACAGTGTCTGGTGAGATGATGTGATATCTAAACACTGGAGAAGGAACAGTGATTGTATTTTTTTTAAATACATAAGTAATACTCTTGTTTTCATAATCTGAGTAAGTTGAATGCAAGTCTTATCTTTTTAATTTTTTTTAATCTAATGTCAGTTTGCAAATGATATTTCAATTAATTGCTTTTCACATAGAATGATCATGGTAGTACCTTTTATTGAACTATAATAATACATTTTTAAATCAGTTATGCTTGAGCTATTCCAGTTGCATAACCTTGCAATTTCTGTTTTCAGAAACGTATTTTCAGCAAAGCATATAAACAATCTAAACCATTGATTGAAAGTAATATCCTGAAGTGTGGGCGATCTTCAAGCGAAGAAATGCTTGATGTAAGTAAACTATTTTTTTTTTATAATGCAAATCATCGGATACATATGTGGTTGCTTGGCTTTTACTCAATAAGTTATCTCTCACTAACACATATTTCTTTTATAATTCAAAAGAAAAAATTAAAGCATGAAACTACTTCGATTGCTGCTTCAAAATCTCAATTCATCATTGCTCTGAGAACAGTGTACTGTAGGCTACTTAATCTTTTATTTTCAATGGCAAAATGTATTTCAGCATAAATACATCTCAGAACACCCTTGATTTGGTTTTGTTTTATTTTGCTCTCTCAATTGCGTTACAAATCTTAATTTTTGTATGTTATAATCTTCAATTCATGAATCAGCTTTTCATCCATACGATGAGCGAATGCATCATTGAATCCACTAGCAAATTCAACATTCCAATTTCATTCCATTGTCATGAACATCGTTTCCCGTTCTTAATTCTGAATCCCATCCTCTCATAACTCTGAATTCTAGTGTATATCCAACTGATATTCTTTTAAAACCATAAATGGATGTCACTGTATTTAAAAGATTATATAATGCTACCCAACAACCAGTGTTCAAACTGGTTCTACAACTACATGCATGTATAAAACTTCGGGAAAAGCATTATTGCTAGTTGCATGTATTGATGTAAGTTTTCTTCGTTTATACATTATTGGGATTCGTTTTAAGACATAAGGGCTTCTTTCACACCAGTGCAGGTGGACCGGGCCTGGACCGGACGAGATGAAAATATTATGACTGTTGAATGATATGGGTGTAATCATGATTTAGGGTAAATATACTCATAAAGATAAATCAGTCATCCTGTCCGATGCGTAACCGGTCCGCACTGGTGTGAAAGAAGCCTAACGGTCAGTTGCACGTAAATACAATCGAATTTAACACAGGAAAATTATGTCATCTATGTCAACGAATCTTACATCAATACGATGACGTCATTTCAATATGGTTAAATTAAATTGCATTTTAATGCAACTGGCTTTTAAGAAACTCGTTTTGCAATTCGCTGCGCATGCTCCGTCAAGAGATTTTTA
Organism: Laodelphax striatellus; assembly: GCA_017141395.1. Taxonomy (NCBI): domain Eukaryota; kingdom Metazoa; phylum Arthropoda; class Insecta; order Hemiptera; family Delphacidae; genus Laodelphax; species Laodelphax striatellus. The sequence goes on from CM029534.1 coordinate 5,398,133, forward strand.
ATTAATTTTTCAATAGGGGATTGTAAATCTGATATTGCAATACCAAAAATAATTTAAAATTCTCACTTTCTAATTGTGTAAATAGTCGAGTGCTTTCTTTTACTGTTTCAATCAACATGTTATATCTTCGTTCAAATACAGAACTCGGACGATTGCCCGAAGATAGTTGTGCAAGTTGAACCAGCCGCCGCGGAGAACAGCGATTTCGACGACTTTAAGCGACCGATTACGTCGGAAATTAACGCGGTCAAAACGGAAACAACAGATGCGGGAAATGAGGTGCGGTTTAAAGAAGTGGAGATTGATGTGGGTTCGGAAAATTCTGGAGAGAAATCTGTGGATTCTCCAGTGGAGTCGTCTACGCCTGTTAGAGGGTCGGTCATGTTCTGTACGCCGACAATGGGTGACAACGAAAAGTACACGAGATCGATTCTGGACAGCAACAAAGTGACGTTTTACACACCGGCGACAACCCCGGCCACACTCAGACACAAATACTGGTCGGTGGCGCGAACTTCGGCGTCAACACCGACCGCTAACACCAAACCTAGCCTGGCCAATCCCAATAGCTCCTGTCTGCTCACCAGCACCCCAGCTGGGCCCGCCAATTGTTTGCTGACACCCTCGCCCATGATACTGTCAGCTAGTGCCGATGAAATGTCGCCTATCACGCGATCCACCCGACGAATGACCAGAGCTATGCAGGTACGAGTGGTGGTTTGATCAGCTGTTGGACTGGTTACTTGGGTTTCGATTCTTTTAAAACATCAGCACTAGTTTTTCTTAGTTTCTATCAATTCTATAAAATACCTTTTAGAATATTTTTACAGAGTGGTGCATATGCCAGATTCCTAGATTAAACAATATTGTCAATTTAATGGGGAAACTGACTTTATGTGCCCCTCTGTATTTGGGAAGTGAAGGTTTGTTTATACATGCAATGATACTGTAGCAAGTGCACGTATAAACGTTCCTTTCACAGTCAATTACTTCTTTAGTTACTGTTATTTGTATAATATACCTGATGAAATTTTTTGTATTGAGGTAGTAATGTCACCTATTTTTCTTGCTCGTATTCATGAAAACTCTGACCGAAACACTATGTAGAAAGTAGCATTCTGTGGCATGTGAAATCCATTTTCGAAAATATCATATGCATGAAGCATGATTTGTCCATTTTGGCGCTTTCTAATTTACGGTTTTACAAAATTCTGTACATATTTAGAATTAATCAATATTCTCGAGTGTTGAAGTAATGGCCAATTTCTTTTATTAGTATTGTAAAAAAGTCTGATATAGTTACTGTATTTAGTAGTATACCGTATACGTACTACGTAGTATAGTGGAATTATAATTGTTGTTAGTGTGTGTCTATTATTCATTGAAATCTTATAGCCTACCTCAGTTTCCAAGAGTAAGCCTATACGTCAACGGTACCGAAAAATATTTATTTTTCCATTCTGTATTATCTATATTGGTGAATACTGGATGGGAAAGACGGATTAGTCTCAACACCGTTCATGCTAGCTTGTCAGCAAGCCCTTGGAGACTCACGGGTTAAACTACATGACTTTGTATAGTATGTATTTTGTAGTTTTCTGAAATTATTCAGAGTAATAAGTATCTTTTTACTGGTGTAATTTTGTTTTCCAATTAGTCTGGTTTTCAATTTTTCTCTGAAATTTCGTAGAATTATTTACAGCAGTATTGTATTTGTGTAGTGTAGTATTGTAGATTGTTCTCACAGTTTATTTTCCATCTAGATGTGGAAAGCTTTATTTTCACCCGCTAGAATTTAGTATGAAATAGAAAGCTATGCACTAGGCTGCATACTGCTAATGATCACTTCATAATAGTATAATTATATTTGTATTTTTGTATAATTTGCTCCTACATCTAATTGTAGTTGAACTTTTATAGTAGAAAAATTGAGATGATGTTGGTGTTGGAAGGTAGTTTGCTTAAGGTAAATAGAAAATATTATAAAAATAATAATGTAACGAGGTTATTAGTGTACTAAAAGTTTTAATTAATTTACCGCATACACATTAATTCGTTTGATTTATTTACGGTACATTAATAGACTAATTAATTACTAATTTAACCAGGTTTAAGTGATTACTAAAGTTTTAATTAATTTACGACAGTAAATAATTTTGAATTAATATCAAAATATTGAATAAATTTTTACATTTGATAGAAAAGCAACAAATTGATTAAAGAATATTTCAACTCAGCAACATATAAATACAACATGTAGATCCAATATATAGTGGAAAAAATTGGTTAGGTAATCTTTTTGAGGAACTATCACGTTAAAAATAGAAGAATTAATTGTGTGTAATAATAGGATACAGTAATAAAAATTACATAGAAATGAACTGTTCTTTTACAAACTAATCATTGACGGCAATAAAGTGATATCAAGATAGTAGAAGGTATCTAATACTGTAGCGTATATTTAAAGAAGAAAGAAAAACAAATCTTCAACAAAAATAACCTATATCATAGCCCCCTTTAAACTACAAAAGCATAGCCTACTTAATATCGTAGCCTACTTTAAATTGTAGTTTAAAGGGGGCTATGCCTATATTCACAAACCATTTGGCACCATTCAGCAAAGGAAACTTTCAAATCAGGGTAGATGGTTTTGTTTTAGGTAATTTCAATGTGCTGAATATGCTGTGTAAATGTTTTCCTTTTGTCTTTCCAACTTTATTAATCGATTTTCATCTAATTTCAGGAGACCATGATGACACCAAGAAGCAGGAAGCCGGTGGTAGCATTGTCGGGGTCGAACATCAGTCACCTGTCAAGCGCCACATGGGGAGCGAGCGGCGAGCGCCTGAAGCCCTGTTCGGAGGAAAGCAGTTCGCTCACCAGTCCGTTCCGCGACTACTTGCACGGTCGCAGCGTACTGACCGCCAGTCCGGTCGACCTGAGTTTCTCCAGTCGCACGGGCGACTTCGATCCGTCCTCGTTCTCCGATGACACTCTGCCTTCTATGCTCAGCGACTCACTTTTGCGCTGTCTCGACGGTGAACCTGTCTCCGTTTCTTCCTCCACTTCCTCCTCCTCCTCTTCTTCCGCCAGCGGAAAGTGCAAACGGAAAAATAGTAGCGAGCTGAATGAAAGTCACGATCACGTTGTACGTAAAAGGCCGTCGTTGACCGATGGAAGTATTACGGACAATTCTCGTGATGGTGTGTTTGAAACGTCCTTATAGTATTAGTTACAAATTTCACAAAAAGACACTTCAATAAATTAAATATGTGGACTGTGTCCACATGGTGCTTAAATTCGATCGTTAACACGATGTTATTCAATTTCATACACATTTCATTATATTTTCTTCATTCAATAATACATATTATTTATGTCTTCTTCATGTACAGCCTACACAGCGTCGTTTAAGAAGTGAGACCACGTAAGTTGAAGAATACGGGAAGTAGACAATTAGTCGGAGGGAAAACTGGCCGTAGTCAGGTAGCTCTCTATGCTGCTAACCTACTAGCGAGGTTAGCTACCAAGAAAGGTTAAGACCGGTGAGAACCTAGAGAGCTGACTACGGCCAGTTTTCCCTTCGACTAATTGAGAACATCCCGAAGAATATCATTCAGGAGAGCGAAAGCCATTTTAATCAATTCTGATAAAATGCGTAATAAGAAATGCTACCAACACATTTTTCAGTGGTATGATATTTCTCGTCTTCCTTTCTCAGTATAGAGTAAGAGTGTTTCTTCCTGTTTTTAAAAATTACAAAATTTTAAATTGGAAATTTTGAAGGTATGAGGTCTCACGTCTTAACTCAACCGACGTATTTTATCATCAAATTTATAATTTATAAATGAATCTATAATATTTATAAATAGATGAGTATCAATCTTATCACAATAATCAGTATTATCATTCAATAATATACTGTTCTTATTGTCATGTTAAGTTAGCTCACAACTTTAGTTTGAGACTTGAGTATCAGGATGGATGTTGACATTCATCTTCCAAGATGTTGGATTTTGTTTATGTTGATCACTTACCTTTCTAGTTGAAATTCTCGTATCAGTTCGTCGTTATGAGTTGGTTACTAGTCAATTATTTCCAGTTATGTCTTGATTTCTTGATACAGTAGTTCTTTTTTTGAAGTATAGTTGCGAGCACTTTAAAATCATAAAGACCAAGAAAGAGAGTTTTTGAGTCGGAATTGATCCAGCAAGATTCAAAGATTTATTGTATTTGAATAACAGTTCTTGTCGTTGCATACAAATTTATTGTCATTGACTCTAAAGTAATTAAATCTGTAATATTTCACAAAATTCGTTTCCTAGCAAAAATTATTTTCCATCAAAATTTTAAATATATAAATGTTTAATTTTGACTTCTCAAAACAATTATAAAAATATCCAATTTCTGTTTCTTACTTTATCTTTACTTCTGTGATGTGTAGAAACGGGTAAACACAATCAGGTAAACAAAATTCTTAGTAAAAATCAATCATGATTGCCTTAGATAAAAATTGTAAATATTTATGGATTATCAATAATATTCAGTCTTATAGCCCCTTTCTACTATGCTCTCCTTCTACCTCAATCTTATATTTTTATTATTTTTCTCTTTATCAGTTTATCACTAGCTTAATTTCAGTGATAAACGATAAATCTAAAGTTGCGTTTTGTAACTTTTATTTTATATTCATTTATCTAGTATCGAACCAATATGTATTATTGAACAGTATTTTTAATATACTTTTTATTGAATAAGCTATGTTTATAAACGTGATACTTTATAGCCCAAAATAAAAACGATAATGGTTTCTTAATTCAAATGGAATGAAACTATTTCATAGCTTAACTTACTATATGAATGTGACTAACCAATGTCAAATAATTTCAATTTCAGTTATGTAGCAGAAATTCATACTCATATCATGAGTAATTCAACTACTAGAAATTTCTTGGATTCGATGCTATAATTGAAAATTTTAATATTGAATCCTGTAAAGTATCTTTAAATTTACAAGTCTAAATTAGGCCTAATTTTGACGTTGCAATTTATAACGGCCAGCTAAGAAATATCAAATTTCAACTTTTTGTTCCACTCAAATTATTGTACCAATCATCCTATCAATCTTTTTCTAGATTCTCTTTTACCATTCTGCCAAGCATATTATATTTCATAATTTTGAAATTCATTTTGGCCTAGTTTCACTTGATTACAATGAATTAATTTCATCAATCCAAATACAATTCATATTGTATATTATTCTGAAAAATAAATCTCAATATTACATATGGACATAATTACATTCAATTCCTATATTATACAGTACAAAATGATTTGCTTTTTTGGTTTCATCAATAACTGCAATAATACATTCACGTATTGTAACTTTCATAGTACAGTATCTTGAAGTATAGCGATTGATTGGTGTTTTTTATTGTGTCCTGAAATTCCAAAGAGAATCACACCAAAGAATAATAAATATCTGAACGTATACTACTGTATAATGGAACTGTAGGCCTACCATATCGTTCTCGAGGTCACTAATCGTAACTTTTATAACTAATGAACAGCGCCATCAATGCATCAGCAAACTAACAGAGCAGCTTTCCTCTACCAATTGTTAATACGTTAGGCACTCGTGAATTTTATTTTATTATTCTTATGGAAAATTGGAGCAAATGCAAATTCCATCGTATCAAAAGTTTCGCAAAAATTTAAGGTTTTGTTATGGTATCTGATAGTCCGGATGAAACCATCTTTTACTGTATCCTATCATCCATATATTCATTTATGTATAATATTGTAATAATTTTTATAATGTTCTTAATTCTTGTTATTCAGTCCAGAAAGTATATGGTATTTAACACTAAGATATATTGAATCTCTTCCTCTTTCCGATCTCCAAATAGTAGGTAATTGAATACATGAAATGCTTCTTTATGTAATTATTTTATAAATCTGCTTGTTTTATTCCCATACCCATAGTATTAGCTTTAGTTATTTGCTAGATTCGTCGTCGATTATAAGAAATATGTCTTGTAAATTTCATTCTACAGTGTGAAACACATTGTAAAATAAAATAACTATATTATGCAATAAACTTGCTAAAACAATAATTATGGAATTTGTAATTTACAACTCCTCTTGCCTCTTGATTCTTCTAAATTATCTTAAAAGAGTAGATAATCTCAAAATGCAATATTTCGATAATTAGCAGAAAAAAATTAATTCCCTTTTAATACAATCAATAATAAATACGAATACAGTTGGAAAAATATGTAGTTGTAAAAACTGTTCTGTTGTAAAATTGTATATTGCAGAAATTTTATCATCAGTTGAACAACTTTAAATCGTGATTGAGCTCCATTACGTATTAGATGTAACGGATTATTTCTCAGTAATTTGATAATTCTCGCGATACAGTTTCAAGAATCGTGAATGAACTCCCTTTATAGTACAAGTTTGAGATAAACAGTAGCCTTTTAGTTGAATTAACCTAGTGTTATGTAATTGAGACTAGTTTTAAGTACAATATTCTATCTGAATGAAATTACGCAAGGTCTTTTGTGTATGCTCCACTTTCATTAAAACTGAATCAGTAAGCGAAACAAAAGGCTCCTACACGATTTTTATTTCTAAAGGTGAGACCAAAGTTAATTAATACTGGTACATAACAACCACCGCGTAAAAATCCTATATACCAAAATTCTCTGATCAAAAGTTTTGTTATGCCGGTATCTTTTCGATAATTTTATCTGCGATTCAACCATCTTAATCAATTGTGGCACTTTCATTTCCACAAGACAGAATGATGAATGCTCCCTCTCTCTCGAAAGGGAAACTCCCTTGTACCCTTAGTTACACTAGCTTGTGCGGTACCAATAAGAAACTGAAAAAGAATTTATGAAACAAATATTATTTACAGTGAAAAGGTTGGATAAAATCTTTAATGCAAAAAATAACGTTATAAGTGAAGTTACTGTACGGTAACTGAATTAATCTTAATGAAGAAATAATTATTATTTAAAACTAAAACTCGTTCAAATTGTTATAAAGGCCAACTAATACCTCATAATAATAATTATCATACTCATTAATAAGCTTATAATTCATCGATTTAGAAGCGCTGACAAAGAAGTAAGCTAGAAAGACCCGTCTTCATTGCTATAAATCTATAATTATTTACCCGTCTTCATTGCTCAGGACTTAATTAATTCTAATTCAAAATCCCACTCTTTCGCAACATTTCCAAGAGATGATAGCGAATCAATTGCTCGCCTCATATAGGTATGCATGCATCAGATTGGATTGCACAGATGTGATAGGTACCGGTCCGACGATAGATTTGGGAATGTGGTTATGCATTTAAAAAACAGTGACATTTAAAGGTCCTGTTCAATTAATAGCATTCGATTGAGACTGAATGTTCCAATTTTGTTTGTAGAGTCATTCGTCTCCCATCTAGCACACCACTCTCTTCAAACTATCATTAGTCTATTCATATTGATGATGCCAATCATGTTTGGTTGAAGTTTCAAGGTGAACTGACAACACTCGACTAATTTCACGTATCGTAGATGGTCCTTTCAAGTATTACTTATGGTACTACACTAAAATCAAAATTTACCCTTATAACTTACAGGTAGGCTATGCAGTATACTGTGGTATGAGCTTTTGAGTTGCATAGTACACTTTCAAGAGGAATTGTTGTCCAGTTCAAATGATAACTTTCCATTAGATAGGTACCAATTTTCAAGACATTTTCCTTCAATATTTCCTAAATATTCAACTAATCGAATTTTTGTTCAAGATTAAAGACTTCCTCTTATCAAGTTTCTGAGACAATGAAATACTTAAATTTTATAAAGTATTGAATTTTAAATTCAAAAACTACATTAAAATCTATGTTTTAGGTTTTTTCATGAATGACCACAACGATACACTATTTTCTAAAACATTTAAATTTATCACAAAAATAATAAGTCATTCTCTATTTTTTCTAGGTTTAAAAAAAAATTAAACCATTTATTAATTTAATTCTTCCTTTATTAGAACGATATAAAATAAGAACAAATTAACAGTAATATGAAACACATTTTTCCATGAGGGTTCAAGCAAGATAATAGGTAGCGAATGACAGACTTTTTTAAGTGTATTCTATAATTATGATGTATTTTTATGGGAATTGAATATTTAACAGTGGAAAGAACTGGAGCAGAGTTTTTTTTATGTATTCTTTAATCCAAATCTATAATTTTTTTATTTATTTTGAGGTTTTGAGGGCGAAATAGGAGATTATTTGATTTTACAATGGCTACAGACATTCGTCAACTATAACTTATATTTTGTATCCACCACATTTATTTATTCCTATATTTGTATTTGTACATATACCACAGATAGACAAAAATATTGTTAGTCTACACGCAGTAAAATCAGTCTATAAAAATAATTGTATATTAAGTTTCCCTTAACACGTAAATCATTTCAACGCTCAAAAGACAAGGTTGTGCTTGTCACTGAGTTCTTTGTTTCCGCAACAGAATTAATAATTTATGCCTTCAATTGAAAGATTCCAGGAGCGATAACAACCACGTCCGATGATAAGATATCATTCTGCCGGTGGTCAGGATCGAGTAGTATGTGTGTCAGAGGCTTATAGTAATAAATACTGAAATACATGTATACAATGTCAATGGTTAGAGGCTGGTAGCGAGTAGAATATCGGGCGTAGACCGGTCCAGATGCAGCCAGGTGGGTGCGAAGAGTTTATCACACCGACAATTGAACACACCTTGAAGTAGCGGAAAATTTATCACACTATTATACTAGGTACTTGCAATAGCCAAGGAAATAATAGAGATTATTTTTTATCGATTTGTGAATATTGAAGAGTAAATAAAAATATAAATCATTGCATTCTCCTTGTTGGCAACTTTAAAGAATATTACAGTTAAAGGCATTGAACGATGTACCAGTAATGAAATTGAAATGGGTCCTATAGTGTGATAGTATTCATTGAGTGATTTTTTTTTTAAATCACAGTACGCTAAGTTATTCAATAAAGTTTAATTAGTTTAAATTATAAAGTTTATTTAATGATATTCACAGTGCAAAGTAAAATGAACGGTTCATATAATATGTCTTCTATCAACGGGTTTTCGATGGATTATTTTACACAATAAAGTCCAATAGCTGCGTTTTTCACAATAAAATGAACTGATAGCTTTACTTATTTGAGACCTACATCCAACATTTAAAAGTCAGTAGCAGATGGGCCTTCCAATAGTACGCTAAGTTTAATTACTTTATTTTATTTATTTATTTATTTATTTATTTATTTATTTATTTATTTATTTATTTATTTATTTATTTATTTATTTATTTATTTATTTATTTATTTATTTATTTATTTATTTATTTATTTTATTTTATTTATTTATTTCTCATAAAATTACAAATAACGCTTTTCAAACAAACAGAAAAAGAATCAATAACAATTACAAATAAGAACAACGAAACTACTTCCCCAAAGAGCAAGCTCGAGCTTGGGGAAGGAGCAGCCATGCTACAATAAAACTAAAAACTATATCCTTCTACAAAACATATAAAATCAGTAATAAAACAGTAATCCAATCATTCAATTCCTAAAATTATAATCATATTGTAATACAGAATTTAAATACAGTATAATAAAAGATAAATTTATGCGAGAAGAGTGTTTATAAATATCAAGATAAATGAATAGAACTGATATATAGTTGAATGAAAAAAAGTATACAAAAACACTATCCTATTGTATTCCAGAATCGCTCAGCCCCATCCCAGCCATGAGCGTCAGCAAGATACTTTTTTAAATGCAAACTAAAATTCTTTTGGGCAAGTACATCTCTGACATTGCTAGGCAGGCTATTAAAAATAATGGTGATAGGTATGGAAGGCTTCGCTGACCGGCTGTAGTCAAAAACCGAGGAACAGTAACCAGACTGACTCCTCCGTCTTGTTATTGAACAGTCCGTTCTATTTATGAATTGAAAGAGTGAAAACTTTTGTAATATAATATGATGTGTTTCAAGTAAATCTGTCGGATGGGTAAAACTGAAAATTCTGTAAAAATCGCTTTAGTTGAATACATTCTATTCTTTTTAGTATGACCTTTAATATTGAATTCTGTATTGTTTTTACTGGTTTTAAAACATTTTTATATGAACCTCCCCAACCCACAATACCATATTGAAGCAAGGACTGTGCCAGCGCATAATACACTATTTTCATAACTTTGACAGGCAAGACTGAACGCAGTTTTACAAATAGGTAAATTAGTTTTCTAGATCGCTTAGCAAGTTGTGACAAATGTACTTTAAATTATAAAGTTTATTTAATGATATTTACAGTGCAAAGTAAAATAAACGGTACATATAATATGTCTTTTATCAACGGGTTTTCAATAAATTTACACAATAAAGTCCAATAGCTTCGTTTTTCACAAAAAAATGAACTCTTATAGCTTTACTTATTTGAGACCTACATCCAACATTTAAAAGTCAGTAGCAGATGGGCCTTCCAATAGAGAAAGCATTGCGCAAGCATATAGTGCACTTGCTAAATGCTTTCTCTATGCCGATACCTAGTAGCACTGATAATACAGAAAGATTCTTACTTCTGTTTTATCTGCTTATTACCTCCTCTTAATTTTCTGTGCTACTGATTAGTGTGATCAATTTTCCGCTATGCTTAAGTGTGATTAATATTCTCCATATGTGATCAAATATCAGCCAAGCAGGGCAGGGCAGGGCGTTATCAAACCGCCGCGGAGGGCCTTGCGCGTCCTTGCCCTACAACTGGAAGACAGGGCCGACGGGTGAGTCCAGTGGCCTTCCTCCCCCCACCCACCCCCTCCCGCCCTGCAACATCACTCCCCCACCCACCGCCTCCAACTATGCGCCAACGAGGAACCGCTCTCAAAATATTCTATCACACACCCATCACGTATATCTATAGTCACATACGAGTCCATTGCACTGACACACGCCAACTAAGAACCTGGACTCGAGTCTTCTGTCGAGGACAGCCAGAGAGGACTCGAGTCCAGTATCGCCCACTTGAATTGCATTGCCTAGACGTTGACTCGCTCGCTTCGTCTGTCCGTTTCAGAAGATCACACAAACAGGGGCGTGTGCCGGGCTTTTCAAAAGCGTGTCAAGGAGAGTTACGGTTTTAATTAAGAAACAAAAAATAACACAAACATTTTTCTCGTTTCTGATATGCAGATCATAATCACTAACAATCTACTACTGTATTAGACTTCTAGATATTGATTTTGGTCACGGCTTTATAGAGTGTAGTTTGTATCAAAACATTTATTTTGTATCTGACAAGCAGATCTTGGCAAATCTGTGGATGAAATGCTAGAAAAAACTAAATTGATTTATTTGGAAGTTTGATTTTCTAGAAGCATAATATGGTGAGACGCTGAGCGGAGCGTAATATTTTGCTGCATATTATCATAGAGAAGCGATACTCTCTTCTAATCTGTTCTCTGTGATATTATGAATATTTCCCTTAGACACTATGAACACCGTAGGCCTACTCTGCTTACTCAACTTCAAATTATGCTCCCAAGAAAGAACACATCTTGACAGCATTAGTTTTTATTTATTTTTATTGTAATTTTAGTCTACCATAAATTACTGATTTATAAAAAATAAAATTTAATATTACAGTACGACACCTCTGAACATAAACATACAACTTTATACAGGATACAATTTGTTAATCTAGAAAATTCATGAACCATTTTTTTTTCAATACAGTATTTTAAAATTTGAAGTACGACAACTGAATCTGACAATTAATAAAAGTAGCCTGTTTTCTAATGGGGTGACCTTGTACTTACTTTCAATTAACATATAAAATATTATGTCTTCCAGAAGTCTTATTTCATTGTAAATTTAGGTACTCTACTGGAAATTAATGTACTCATCCGAAACAATAACGGTACAAGTACTCTTTGCTTGTAATAAGTGGGTCCTTGTTGAATGTGATTTTGAGCAATAGTAGGCCTATCCGTCACACAAATCTTGGAGGAAGCATGTTAAATATTGTCAATGAATGATTAATGAAATTATCAGATAAAAATGTAAGAAAATTACAGAAATAACACTGTTTATACTCAAAACCGTACTCAATAAGCTACAGCAGCTAAAATTTTTCTTTCTATTGACTCTCATACTCAACTGTAAAAGAAACCAATCTTGTCCTGAGCGTTCTTTAAATCCTTAGATATGACCCAGTTAGTCTCATGAGCTTCAACTTTGCCAATGAAGGTCATATTTCAACTTGGACAAACCAAAAACAAAAACAAATTATTCCTTAATATATCAATGGAGGCCATTGCTGAATCAGTGGTGGAGCTGTACAACGAGTATTGTGAATGAATGGCAATAATAATGAATGACCCAACTCACTTTTGTTGAACATGACTGCTTGTCTACACTATGTGGGTTCTAGTTTGTGGGTTAGGCATATCACAAAATGCTTTATGGACTCTCAACTCTTATAAATGATACTTATCTTTGTTATTTGTAGGCGTATTGAATACATGCTTGATCGGGGATTTCATTCCAGTAGCCAAGACTTGTCAGGATTCAAGATTGTCACCACAGACTTTGTTTGCAATCGAGGAATAGATAAGACAAGTATTATTTGCTCATATTTGTAGGTGGAATCATTTTTAGAATACATAAACTCATTTAAAAAAAAGGCAGTTCTCTCTCATTCTGCGAGAAGTACCAATTTTCAACTATCAATGAAGTAATAAATCGCTGTCAGCACTAGAGGCGAAGCGTGGTATACTTATTTCCTATTGGAAATATACCCGGCTTAGTATACCACGCTTCGCCACGGGTCAGCACAAATTTATATTTCAAAATAGACCTATAGACGAGAAAAATATTTTGATAATATAACACACTTCAGACCAGTTTTACGTGGAGAAAATTGAATTTAACCGCCGTAAAATGATGTCATCTAACGTAGCCAATGCTACAAGATCCCTAATGAGAGCTTCGTAAAATGACATCATGTTACAGCTGTTAAATTTAATTGGATTTTCGTGCAGTTTTCCCTAGGTATATTGCAGCTCCGTGTGATTAAGGATTTGGCTACTCCATTTCTGATCAAAATAAGAAAAATCGCTTACAGGTACGTTTTTAAATTTTATAGATTTCAATAAGGTATTGAATCAATACCGTATCAAAGAAGATTAATTTCAAGTTTAAGTGAGAGTTGAGGGTCTCAAGACCTCCCTCCAAACACTGAGTGCGAGAGGGACTAGACACTAGACTTATTGAGAGACTAGTAAAACTTCCCACAAACTCTAAGCTTCTCCTGGTAAAAAAAATGTTTTTGTTTTTCCCATATCTACCACTTTCAATCACTATAGAAAATCCGATTCTGCTACTGCTGGCAGCTGAAATATTGATTATTAGCATTGATTAAAATCAATATTGTTAGCATCTATCTAAAATCAATGTTTTAGTCTCTCCTTTAACGTATATAAAAGGTAAGTGGCCTAGAGATTTTTTTCTATGAATCATGAAATCTCCACCAAGAGGGTAGGTATTCTAATGTCAAAGACAACCCCCATATTATGCATTATGAAGATAAAAGTGATTGATAACACTCTCAAAGTCTTAAGCATATGTAAAATAAATAAAAATGAAACTTTGGTAAGTAGGCCTAAAAAACCAAACTCCCTCAAGAACTCAATATTTCCTTATTCCTCCATCACTTTCATAATTTTTCCATATGCAACCGATTTTTGTAAATCGGTGGGACGCAATGAATGCTTGGGTGTGGTCATGTGGGCAAATATCAGGGCTGAACTTAGCCAACTATACTAGACGACTTGTGCAACAAATTCTAACGCTTGTTCAAAAAGCAATCACGAGAATTGGGATGTGTAGTGCTTTATCTACACGCCATACACGCGAATCGCACTTTGATCCGCGGGGCAAGTATATTATTGAGCTTCGCGCTTACAATCGAAGTACCGGTACCGGTATAAGTTCGGATGGAATCTGAAATCTGTTGCCGTGAGTAGAGCTTGTCCGTGTTCAATGAAACACACAAACGTCTAAACTGCGTTCTTCGAACATAAACGTTGCTTTATTATCTGATAATAGGTTTTAGTTGAGCGTAAACTCAGACATTATTCAGCAGAGTTCAAGAACATTTTCTGTCGTGATCGACATTCAGGTTGGCATTTGCATAAATAAACGATTTAGCACGAGCAGCATAGCAGACAAGTAGACTATCAAAACAGCTTATTGGATCAGTAGGGGTTATTCTTGAGTTGTTCTGTTTCGCTGTATCTATGATTGAGTTATTTTGTAATAATTTGTAATAAATTCATCTCAATTTCATGTGATTGACGATTTGAGATTCCCAATTTCCATATAATCATGAGGAATGGTACCTTATGTCTCTGTAGATTTTTCTGGAGCATCACTAGTCTTGTCTTATTGTGTGTCGATGAAGAATATAAAAATGCGAGACAATCTTCCGTGCATTGTAGGCACAATGAGCATATATGACAACAATTGGACTACACACGTGACTATGACTTCATGCATTAAGTGACTTCAACATACGAGTAAGTCTGAGATAATGATTAAAAGCTGGCCAAAAATAATTTCCGACAGAAATTCAGAAACCACTTTTAGTGACATTGCTCACATATATTTGGTTCAACATGTTATGTAAATTGATGAATGACAATGCCACTGTCAAAACTGTCGAAAACATTAGAAGCAATAATGTCACCTAAGCTGTTGCATAAGTGATTGATCTATCGAAAATATGCTAAACGTTTCAATACAATATGAAAGTGAGAGCTCTAAAATGATTTATTAAGAGTAAGTAGCCAATTCAGTGATTCTTGCCAACTACATTCCTTATAATAATGAATGCTGTATCATACCTACTGTTGTATATAAGACAACGAGCCATCTTATTAGCCAATGGGTTGAACAGTCCCCATTTTACGAAAAACCAATCAAGAGCGACCAATAGGGAAACGTCACATGACGTCACATTTCATTCGACGTTTACGAACTGCTAGCTTCTGATTGGTCGAAATCGTAAAATGGCTTCTACTCAGCTCATTGGCCAATCAGACAGCTCTTTGATTTGTGTAGGCGTTCTACGTTATTATCATTGCCACTTCCATTTCCACTTATTTCTGAGTGCTTGGTGGCTTACTTTACTTATCTATTCTCAGTTATTGACTTGCCACTTACTCTTATTTTTCATCATTTTCATCATAATTATCACTATACTTTTGTTCTTTATGGTCTTGGAATCATCCAAGAGAATTTGAAAAAGAAATGTATGAGTGATATAGAGGAAGAGAGAGAAATTAGATAAGATTATTTACTTTATTTATGTGGGTAACAAATATGCCGGCTTAAATTCTAGATTATAATATTGAAATATACAACTAATTTTATACGATGATTAAGAGAGAGAAAGAGAGAGGAGAGAGCGTGTGAGAGACTGAGAGTGAAGAGAGAGGGAGAGTGATTGGCTTTGTTCCGTGTGCCCAATTTCTCTTGCAGTGACCTTCCTCTTTTTCTAGATCAAGTTCTGCAGAGCCTGTCAACATAACAAGAATAATTTATTACCTATACCTGCTTCGCTGAGAGCATAATCAAACAAGTTGCATAAGATTGTCTCACGATCCGAATGAAATTTCGTATCAATTTCCTGCTACGGCAGAAAAATGAAATAATATAAATCACTTTAGAATTAAGAACGTTGAATGATGAAAAAATGCTCTTATTATTCTCTCCGTTCATATGCTTACAAAATATGGGTAATACAGATAAGTTTGGATATCACATCCATCCATTAATCAAAACTCTCTCTTAATCATTCATCTCTCATCATCAACCTTTCCATTACCCACGCACAAGCCTAGAGCTTATACGGGCATCATCCCCAGCAAAAAAAGTATTCAATATTCAATGAAAGTTCACGTTCATGACAAATCCGGAGATACAACTCGAAAACCTACCACTCGATTTCCTTTTCAGTCCTCATTTATTGGAAAAATATTGGCTGTATGCTATATGTAGTCACATTATGCTATATATAGCTCTTATTTGATCTCAAATTTCTCTTATAGATCTGTACATATCTAATTCTATATTGAATATCAAAATCAAAGGACATGCATTGAACATTTAAAAAAGTCAATTTCTACTGTTTCACTGTGTAGAAATTACAGAATAAAAACAGGTTCATGAATTGTAAAGATTTCTACAGAATAATGATTTATTATTTAATTTGTAATAAATATCTTATGCAACGAGAAAGGGATTGGAAAATAAAGCGATTTCAAAAAGAAACTGAGGAGCTTACTATTCTTTATAGTTTCATGCAAATATTAGTTCTTTTAGAATGAAAAATATTCATGAAATTTGAAAGCTATATTGTGTAACGTTTACCGCAGAAACGTATTGGTGAGTGTGTAGGCTTTGAAATGTCTCCTCTTTCAAATCAATAAAATAATAAACCGCATTATAAACTATTGATGCCTAGAGGGAAGCCATATTATAGCCTAGTGTTGTAGTGTAATGTCTATGCCGCCTAGATTATTATCCTGTGACTCATGTAAGCTTGGCAATAGAACTTCTGAAATGGCGTACAAGTATACGTTATGCACCATTGTGCACTTCTAAACTTTATTGAGATTCATGTCAGAGCAAGATGGGCGGAGTGCCTGTGTGTGTCAGTGTGCAAGTTGCTGGCCCATAAAACACAATTATTGGCCATCGCAGGCACGCACATGTACGCGCATGCTGGGTGCTGGAGGTCTGCTCGGACTAGAATTTGTGCAACTTTTCTAGACTCGGATAGGGATCTGGGGGGCCTAGGGTGGAATAGGCGGCCAGGAGGGTGTGTCTCTTCACTTCGCTATTGCCCAACCAAGGTCTCTACTTATCTCAGGTGCACGTACTCTATTTGCATGAAACTATAAAGAATAGTAAGTTCAATTGTATTTTGTCGAAAACTGAACAAATCGCAATAAAAGCAATTGCATATAGGCCTACTGCAACTGGATGGGGTTGCCTTAGAAGAAGGAATAAGAGAATGTAGCTGTAATTTCAGTAAGATAACAATGTGGCAGTAAAATTTTGAAGTATATTGTAGCATCATTTTTATATCAACATAAATCATAACTCTCGTTTACGTACACAGAACTAGAACAGTAAACTTATGTGTTATGAAGTGTTCGTTTCTACAGTTGTATCATCAATCAATTCATCAATTATTATCAATTTATTTCACAACAATAATACAATACCTATTATAAAACCTATTATACCTTATTAATATCCTATTGGGATAACGCTTGCTGAAATTAAACTTCCTACGAAAGTTGTGTCATGAGAATATTATGATAAATTAATTCTCAAATCTTCAATAAAGATATAGACTACTGTATGTTCTAAAGAAATAATTAATCCAATAAGGATCTAATTCATGAACTGAAGGAATAAGTAAACAATGAGGTTGTAAGATTAGTTAAAAGAGCAGATGAACTCAACTGCAGTGTTCTGTTCATATACTCGTAATATACCACAAGTAACACAGAGGAGCACAACTACAGTTTTCATATAATTATACTATAAGTATTAAAGGTAGGAGCTATACATGATGTATATATTCCAAAAGCAACTACTTAGGGTACTAAAGGTTCATAGGTAATCTATACTGTATTCAAGAAGCACTCTTAATTAACAAACATGAACTGGGTGAATCAAAACAAACCCCATATATTGAATTAGTTTCCCTATTTGTTCTCAATATTCTAGGTATTCCCATTATAGTGCCTCATTTCATCGAATCAAAGACGCAGTCTAAATCTAAATCTATAAGTAGTAGAATTGTCTTTGAATCAATCTCATTATTTAAGAGTAACAGCATGAATTATTATAATTATGATAGGGACGATGAAGAAGAAATTAGCCATCGAACTTGGTCTAATTTTAAAGTTCTAAGTTTGTAAACTAGTTTTTCGTTTCAAGGTGGAACTGATAGTATGTTCGACATTTGTTTGAAGCATTCACGGTGAGCTAAGGTTATATGGTCGCGCCTATTGGGTAAGGGTCAAGATAATACCACATGCCCCCCGGGGCCCGCAACAAGAGCAGCCTATTATACTGAATGATATTGGACTTCACTAGACCTTGTGAAACTACTATGCTGCCGATATAGGTGATTCATAACCATGATGCTATTGAGTTCAGTTTCCAAACCAATGAATGATTTCATTTCGCTATTACTGCATATTGATTTGAACTACCTATGGTACCGTACTTCTTAAATTTCTGTAAAATTGGATTCAGAGATAATATTACTGTATGTTTTTTCGCAAAATGAACTGTTGAATATCTCATGATAATAAAAAATGTATAATTTCGACCTTTCAATTTCTGCTGTAGGTTGTGATTTGTATTTTAGTAAATGTATCAGTTTACTTACCGCGGACGGCCTTCGCTTTCTGATAGTCACATTTTCAAATTCATTCATTGATTTTGTCGTCAATTCTGTTCTTTGCTCTCCAAGTTTAAAACTATGTTTTAGTAAACTATGTATTAGTATTTCAATTGACTTTCTATAATTAATAATTATAATTATAATTGTAATGTATCAGTATTTCAATTAATTTTCTAATTTAAAGTCGAATTGGGTTGAATCTATTACAGTATTGTCAGTATAATTTTGCCATGATTGACAGTCATTCGGTTTTCAAGATACAGAGAATTTATTCCCCACTTCTAGATAGTCTGGTAAAGGAAGTGGAAAATTTATAAATTCAATATACATTTCATAAACTTGATAATTCAATAAAAATAATGAAAAAGATTTCAAGAGAGAAATTATACAACAATAGGGGAGACATGAGAGCTTTACTTGAAGAAAAACGTAATAGAAATAGAGGTGAAGTTTCCCAGCCCTAATAAAACCTGCCTGAGATTTCTTAGTTCAATTCTGCGAATAATTTCTTTTGGTGCTTATTGGCGACTCAAAAAGTATCCCGCTAAACTTTTTTCACCAAATCTATGAATCTGCTTACTCTATTTTCATGGCTTATTGACCATCAGTGAACTGTAACAATGAGCATTATTATCAGACGTTTATTGGCTCACACCAAGAGCAGTTTGAAATGGTAATGAAGTTTATGAAAGAGCACCACGCCCTGCTAAGTAGATCTGCTTGCTTTCTTTCAGTCTCACTTTCAGCCGATAATGTAGGTACACATGAACCGTAATGGCTTCTCAGACGCCTCGCACTGAGTCGTCGACCTTTTAAAAAAGTAAATTGAGCAACTTATCATAACAAGCGGAGGAGTTGCAGAAAGAGAGGGTTGACCAGCAGGAAAGAGAGGTCGACAGGAGGCGAGAGATTTGTGCGATGGTCAAGGTGGATGGATGATTACTGTGTACTTGGGGGCTGTTATTTTTATGGTAGAGGGGGATTTTTGCCGGTCAAGTCATACAAAAAAGTGGGGAGCCTCCCTAATATAAATACTAGCGGGTGAGAACTTCTCAACACATCAGTAACTACCAACCGTTTAACAACTTACCACCAACACAAACCCAAACAAGCAACCATGTACAAGGTGAGTTTACTTACAATTTTCTAACAATTTATTCAATCAATATTTGAAACCAGATTTATCAATATGTTATTATCAATTTCCCTAACTTTTAAAGTTTAAAATTTTTCCTTCAATAATTTTTCAATATTATTTATCAGTTTTCATATTGTATTAGTCAATATAGGTACATAATATTATAATCGTCATGTTCAAAGTTTGAATTCTTTCTTCAATAAATGTCCACCTTCCATGCAAACACCGACCGTCTTATATTATCTTGGAACAGTATTACAACAATCGGGTCACTGTTAACTAACTAATGGGCGTAGGCCAATAATAACTTGAATTAACCATCTGATTACCATATAATTCCATAGTAACGATCGATGAATAGTGACATGAATATATTAATCATTGGGGTCAAATTTCAGCATCATTAGTCAATGACTTAACAGGGAGTTGCTTGTTCTTGTTAAGTCAACTTTATTTCCAACTAATCAGAGATGGAAGAAATGAATAAAATCCATCAAGTTTTAACCATCTGTAGTTATGGTTTTTCATAGATCATTCCAGCAGGCTAACAAGATCGATGAATATCAAACATGAGAATATTAAAGCATTAATGTCTTGGATGTAATTTCAGCATCATTGTTAGTCATTTATGACTTAACAGGGAGAGTTTGCTTGTTGCAACGCTTAAGTTGTTGGTCAATCAAATTTTATTTCCAATTGACTTTATTGAAAATCGATTAAAAGTTCAAAACTTACTACTCATAACCACAATTGGCTCATGGAATCAAATTATACAGAGTATATAGTTACGAAGAATCAACCTCTAATCACACTATCATCTCTTTAAAAAAATAATAAATTACCATCACTTCTGTATCAAACTATTCTCAAAAATATTGAAAGAACTCTTTCATGCTTAAATCAATTCGGTTTTCAAAGCTTTACCTATTTTCGATCCTTTTGAAAGACAATTTATTTAACCTATGAATGAATTACTTTATTAGTATGAAAATAAAGACCCTATCAGGAAAAATAAAGCCTTCACAAAACTGTAAACTGCTATTTACGAAATAATAATATTTATTAATTTAATAATGCTCCATAAAATCTTTCCAATGATATTTCAAAAGCTACAAGAGCTCTTTGACCATTGAGGAATCGATTGAGTCTCAATAGTTTTAGTTTTCAACAGTTAAATTGTGTTAATGCCTTGTAAAGTAACTCACTAAACATTCCACATGATTGGTCAAAATCTTCATTTCAAGCACCTGATTGGCTGAAATTTCCGAATGCACAAGATGGCGGATACAATGGATACACTAAATGGCGGATATTCTGTTGCTGACAGCAGTCACGCTTCCATTAGACTGCCAACCTGGGACAGGTCTCCCACCAACAAATTGTTGTGATAATCAGTCAAAAAAATAGATGTAGGCCAAGTGATAAATGATAGAACTTTGAAATCGTCACCTTAAACAAAGAAATATGTAGTTCACCAATGACATTGACCCGAATAGGTTTATCTTGATTGAACTAAATGTATGAAAATATTCAGAATATTCGAAACAAAATTATTGAAATTAATTAAATCATAGTCAAATTGGGCAAGGAGAAATGTCACATCTTTTTTTTGTCTTATCGTTGTTATTGGTGTGTGTTTTGCTGTTCTTTCTGTTACTGTTGTTGTTGTTAGTTGTTGTTGTTGTGTTTATTTGTTGTTGTTGTTGTTGTTGTTGTTGTTGTTGTTGTTGTTGTTGTTGTTGTTCCTGCTGCTGAAAGGAACTTTTCATACTAGAATCGTTTCTTTACATTATTCCTTTGTACATCTGTCAAATTGTAATTCTTCCCAATTACACTCTCGCGTTCTGGTTCTCAATGATTGATATGGTTCTGATTGACACTTGCCCACCGCGAGATAGCCTTTCCCAGAAGACAAATCATAAAGACTACTGAAAACTCTAATGAAAGGTGGTTTAGAAATTTGAGAGAAAATAGCTCTTCAACTTCAACTAACAAACCTCAATATTTCATAATTAAATTTTATTCAAGAAGTCATTCTATTCCAATTTCCTCTTTGAAGGAGACAGTTGGAAGGATTGATGAATATTGTATTGTATTATTGTTGTGTGAAATAAATTGATTGATTGATTGATTGATAACTTGGAAATGTAAGCACTGCATTTCTCTATCAATCATTGTATTATATAGGTAGATTTATAAAAATCTAATAAAATAAAGAGATTGCAATTCGAATTATTTTAAAACTAAAAAGAGAGAGAGACATCATCAGTATATACTTCAATTTCATTCTAATACTCCTCATGTTTGGTTTATTTCATGAGTAGTTTCATTCATACATCGAGGCTGTACAGTGTACATCGAGTTTGCAGATCAGGTCAAACTGAATAGTATGTTATGATTATGATAATACTGTTGACGGTCTAATGCTAATCCATCTCATTTGAATCGCATTCATATTTAATCCATAATTGGTAAGTCCATGTCGTCTATGATAAGTAAATTAGTTTTTAGTAGTTAATCAACTAACTGCTGGTACCAGTTACCTAGTATGGTACCTAACAAACAGTGCCACGGATTAGAATCGCACATTTATACAAATAATCAATAAATCTCTTTGTTCTGTAACTTGATTGAAGTTTATAGAGACGTTTATTCCAATAAGCTAACGATATTAGTTGAAGGACCATGGTTTCTTGTTGATTCGAAATATATTTCAAGGCGAAATCCCGAAATCCTTCGGGGCTGTCCTGTAACTGATCTTGATTTTGTCACGTAGCCTAGTTCCCTAGATTATTCCTGGAGTACTTTTCTTTAATGAAAAATGAAGTGTATGCTGTACTTTATATAGCAATACCCATATACCGATATGCTATATACACTAGGTATGCACAGCAGTGGCTCATTTTAATGGAAAAGCAAGTACTTTATTCCATTACCCTTCCTCAAGTACATAGAGTTTTCAGATCAGGTCAAACTGAATAATAAATGTTATGATTTTATGATTATGACTATGATTATTACTAGGGGTTATCATTGACCAACATTTGAAATGGAACTATCAAATTGATAACATGTGCCAAAAACTAAAATTCATAATTAATAAATTCTATGAAATCAATAAACTAAGAAATAAGAAAATAACAAAGTTGGTTTATTTGGCTTATGGCCAATCCATTCTCCAATATGGTATACGAGCTTGGGAGGCTCTGGATTCACATTTCAATAAAATTTTTCGTCATCCAAAAACATATATTGCGGGCGGCCTTGCAGACCCAGGCTCTATCCGGCTCAAATTTATTCAAAGAACTTGAGGTGCTTACACTCAGACAATTATACGTGAAAAATCTAATTCTGTTTATAAATAAAGTAATTACAGTTTCCTCACATCTACCAATCTATCATTTACGTCCTTTTACCCACAAATTCCTACAAAATATCCAGAACTGATCTAAATGTTTGCAGGGAGACAATTTGTATATATCAGTGATAAACTAATTAACACATTTATAAACAAATTTGTAATACAAGATCACTCCTAAACTTCTAAGTGAGGTGGATGAATGGGTGAGGAATAACGAATTTTCAGAAACAATTTTTATTTAAGGATTATTATGGTTGGACAATCTGATTGTAGATTGTAATCCTTGCTATATTTTGTTAGAATAAACATTATTTTGGCTGATTTGCCAATTGTCATCAACGTTTTGAATACTTTCAACTTCCGTGTGCTGGAATGCTACATGCTACTAGAGAGCAGTTTCTTTTGTGTTTTAATTTGTAGGGGTTTTTTCTTTCGATCTTTTGTATATTTCAAAGAACTCTCCGCTCCAGCACTGCGGCTTTGGCTTATGCTGGAGTGTAGTATACTGAATCTATGAAAATTGTTTATTTATTCTTTGTAATAAAAAGTGAATTAGGTTTAATTTATTAATACCTTAATTGGTATTAACTCTATTGTACCGTATGTAAAGAAAGTGCAAAATTTGTTGTCTGTATAAATAAGATGATGATGATGATGATGATGATGATAATACTGTTGATGGTCATGGCTATCTTATTAGAAACTTTATGATTTTCCAAAACTGTTGCGAAGCAAAGCTTATATACGAGCTTATATATAAAGCTTATATTAAAGCTTAATTATTATTGAACTATCTGCTGGCAGTACTTTATTCAAGAACCTTATGAACATTCCTTATAGTATTATTCACTCAGCCGTTTCAATGGCACATTAAAATTAATTTATAGTGAAAAATGTGTCAGGCATAATGGTCAAAACATAGAATGCGAAAAATATTTTTGAAGATATTTATTTATTTGAACTTACAACAATAAGTTACAATAAATTAACAGTCTATTTAACAGTAACTCTACCGGGCGATAGAGTTTTGATTGAGCAATATTGAGGAGGAAATTATGAGGGTGTAAAAGGTGAAGAATGAGGTGGTGAGAGGTTCAAAGGGTTTCGAGGATAGAAGTGAGGTGATTAGTAGACGTAGTGAGCGCCGAATCCATCGAAGGAGATGTGAGCAACAGCGGGGGCGGCAGAGTAGGCAACTCCGAGCAGGGGAGAGGCGGCGACCTTGGCGACGGGGGCGGCGTAGGCAGCGGGTGCGTGGTAGGCGGGGGCGGCGTATGCGGGGGCAGCATAGGCAGCTGGGGCATGGTAGGCGGGGGCAGCATAGGCAGCTGGGGCGTATGCGGGGGCGGCGTATGCAGCGTGTGCGTAGGCGGGGGCGGCGTATGAAGCGTATCCAGGGTTGCTGACACGGACATCAGACTTGCTGACGCTGGAGTAGGGGGTGTCGATGGTCTTGGTGTAGGTGGAGACCTGTCCCAGGTTGCCGTAGCTCCTCAGGATGTTGGCCGACTGGGAGGTGACGGCGGGGGCGGCGTATGCAGCGGGGGCGGCATATGCGGATGGGGCGTATGCGGGGGCGGCAACGTAACCAGCCTCGGCAACAGCCAGAGCGACGGCGGCGACAATCAAAAACTGAACAAATAACACATTTATTAGTTTAAAGCAATAAAACAAACTGAAATCTGAAACCAATTGGGTATTTTTCGTCTTTTATTGAGTTGCTCATTTTATTTTTGATATGAGAATATAAATGTGTATTAAATTTATTGGTTCATAATAAAGTGATATTTTCAGATAACCAACATCGAATATAAATAACATCAAATTAATATAACCATAAAAAATGGTTCTTGTTCGTTGTTTAGAAAGTAGTTGTTTGTTTGATGAACAGAATAAACGAATTTGAATTTGAAAGTATTCTATCCTTTTCAATTACTGCAAATCTGTAATACTGAAGCACATCAGTAGCACTAAATATTAGTTGATTGGTAATGATATTATTTTCCAAAACTTCAACTCAAATATTTGTGAATCACATCTACTGTGCAGCAAAAAATCAATTTCATTAGCCACAAAGTATCTCACAGCCTATTGGCAAAATTTCCATCATGCTGACAATAGGCAATCCAAAGCGATATAATGGTTGAAACTATAGCCTTCTCTTTTCCCCGTAAGCAAAACTGCTGTACTACAGGTATTTTAATTGCAATCTCTTTTAACGTGTCCTTTCTTCATTGTAAAGATTCTAACAAAAGGTTGACCCACATTGAAATGATGTAACACAACATCAGATTCAATTTCGTTTTGAAAAGTGAAATTTAGTATTTATTGGCAGTATTTTAATTATTAAGAAGTAATGATATATTGATGATTGAATTGGAATGGTTAGAGAATTTCATTTGTTTATTCAGGAATATTTCTATTCTTTTCAATCATGAACCGATTTACAGGTAACAAGTTTATAGATAAAATTAATAATTATCATCTATTTCTAGTTATATATTGTTATTGAAAATTTAATTTTGAATACTTTTTCATGACTATAGATCAAAATTTCTAATCACTATAATTTGAATCACTTTTTAAATTGTATATAATCACATGCTTATGGAGATTGATATGGATTGTTATTGTATAGTGGAAATTGATATCGAATATAACACTATTATCAATAATAATTCATGGAATAAAGTGGACCCATTAATAGTAAATTGGGCACAGTCGAAAAATAGTTCATGTTCTATGCTCTAAAATAGAAATTTTTCTATGTGAATTAAAACTCTAGAATAATATATGAAGATTCACTGATTCTTTGAAGAAGACAATTTAGATTCATTCATATTTGAAAAATATTTGATGAGTTCAGTATGCTAATAGTTTCTGAACAGTTGAATCAAGTATTGGTGATAATATAGCATCAACAAATTTCCTCAATTTTTAAAATGTTCAAGATTTTTCAATACAAAATCATATTTATTAGCTCTACATCGATCGAAATGTTAATTAAGAAGATGTAAAAACACAATACACCAATATCTCAATTAGTATTAAAAAATAAGTTTGAATTGCAGCAACGCCCAATGCTAGCACATTGACCTACTTGCATTAATAAGTAAATGTCAAATTCAATGGTTAGGTACCGGAGTACTGCTAATACGCTTGAATGAAATGACTTGATTCCGAAGAAACTGTCACTACAATATACGGACTTGAGCGATGTGATAATAACAGAAATATTGATTTATCATTGTATCTTTGGAACCGGTTGTGGTGCAGTAAGGCACGGGCAAAGTTGAACCAGTTTCAGTGATACTAAGTTATTATCAACAGCTCTAGATATTCAGATAGCAGGTTGTGAAATATTGAGCAGCTCTTACCTTGTACATGTTGGTTGTTGGTGTGGTATCTGCCTCTTGTTGCTGAAGCTGAAACTGTGATGAACCTCAAGTCGACCGGCGTATTTATAAGAAACCCCTCTTGAAAATATCACTGGTCCAAGCCGCCCCTCCCTGGCTGCAAACCAAATATTTTTCCCACCCAGGCCTCTGTTGTGTCATATTGTGGAGGCTAGCTTCAGATTCGATCAATAGTAATTAATCCACACACGTTTCAAGATCAAGAATTGGAGACGTTTCGCAAACATGCCGGTGTGACAAGTAACATTCAAATTCAGAGCAGACGAGCAGAATAGTGCAAGGCTAATGTTAATTGACCGGTCGCGTGAAGATTCTGGAAATTCTCAAAGGGCAAATACCGTATCATGGTCGTCTATACCCAGACGTGTAGTTGTCGAGATTCTTGATTAAATCATTACGGTATCTCAATACCACAGGTAGTTGGAAACAAGTGCTGCTACAGTACTCTTGTCAGCAGAGTGTTTCATGTATAGTCTTTTATCGTTTGTAAGAATTGTATAGTGTTGCAAAGTGATAATGATTGTTAAGAATACTATCACTATAATCACTACTATAATGTAGTGTTTGTTAAGAAATGGTGTTTAATAAGAATGCAGTACCTATATGCTATATCTTCGACATCCGAATACGAAACGTAGCTAATAGGCTATATCCTAACAACTAAATACCTAATAAAATATATTATCTGAATATTTTATCTAAATATGCTAATAAAGGATAATTTCATTTAATTTGTTCTAATCATTAATAAGGGAATAGCATCATTATGACTTGGCATTTCCTCATATATTATAGTTTCGTGGTTAAGTAGTAGAGTGGACATTACTGTCCAAACTTCGCCATGTTAGAAAAAATTCATTCCATTCTATTCTATTCAATTCATATTATTATTATAATCCCCCTTCATATTTATAATTTCTTCAGAATGTGGATGGATTCATAAGAAAACCGAAAAATACAACATATATAGCGTATATTAAATGTATATAAAAATGTAATTATTTTGTTCTCTTCTGATTTGATATGAGTTATTTTTTTAATAAGTTCTTATCCGTCTGTTGTCTATTGAAATGAATAGATGAATAAATAAATAGCTGGTGTGAATCATTTTTTCAGCTGTAATTCTGAATGTGGAGAGAATTCCCTCCGTATTTTCAAGAAGTAGCCTAGAACAGAGTTTCTGAAGTGTGAACCTCGAATCCCTGGGTGTCAACGGAAGCTTGCTAGAAAATTGAAATACGAATTTATATTTCCAAGTGAAATATTTCGAGCTGCACTATTTATTATAAGTGATTTATGAGCGAATAAGTGAAATTAAATCCTATTTAGTTACGCTTTCCATGATCCATGATTTGTAAAAGAAGATCCATGTTATAGATACCATGATACCATGAGTTAGTGTTAACTATGACGAAACATGATGAAGTAGTTTTTGGCTGGGACGACCGTACAACTCTGCAACCAACGAATGAGTTGTACTCGATAGCAATTCTGTGATAGCATACGGTTGTTTTCACTAGAGAATAAAATAGTCATAGGTATACAAGTAAATTATCATTTATTTATCGTTACCCATTTATTCATAATTAAAATTTATTTTATTATTAAAAATAGCAGCATAGAAGAAACAAGCCTTCATTTTTGGTGTATACATCCGGCACGACAGGAAGGATAAGCTTCTAGCATACTGGAGAAGCGCAGGCGCAATCTAACACAAACTACTAGTCTAAGGAGTTGGGCGTTAAGTTATCGATACACGAAATTCTCTTGATCATATAAATTCAGTAACATAATCTGTCTACATTATTCTTTAAAAATATTATTAATTATTAGTATTAGTGAGAGAACTATAAGAATTCTATTAGTTTAGTACTATTTAGTTTACGTCATGTAGCCTAATTTCCTCAGTAGCGAAAGCGGTTTTTGAAGTACTGTATTCGGATTTATCATTATCTAATGAAATCATGGATGGATAAGAATACTAATCTATCAAAGACAAATTCAATTAATCCAACCTCTCCATCTATGTAGCTTTGATAGTTACAGTTGATTGTAAGCACTCAATCTTTTCATCAGTTTGTAATTCTGTTCCAGAAGCTAACTTAATTGCTTCCAGTACCGTGTCTTATTTCTTTCTAGTTCATAAATTGTTCTCTAGTTAAGTTGATTAAACTAGCTTTTATTGAGCTGTAGCTCTAAATAAACTAGTAATTTATGAGCTAGTAAATGTAATAAATTATCGAAGAAATAATTTTTCAAAGAGCATCTTTCAACTTTTGAAGTACAGGAGGATGATATAAAAAGATTGTTTATAATATTATTGTGTACGGTACTTATCCTCTGTACAATTCTACCTTTAAGAAAAACGACTGGCTCTAATATAGAAGTATAATTGAAAAGTATAAATTGAAATATACAATAATTGAAAAGAATCGAGTTGGTACTGAGTTGGTGAGCTGTCAAATATCTATCATTGAGAAGAGAATCAAGAAAGTCTAGTTTTTGACGTTGCAATGTATAATTTCCAATTCATGAAAATTATAGAGGGATAGCTTCTTCCAAGATTGGGAAAACTGGTTTTCAAATCTAACCTTGTTATTACAGTAATGAGTTAATGTTCCACAATAAAACGTGAAATAAGTTACAATCATTCAATAAAACTTTGTTAGAGCTGGATATTCCTGAATTCAATGTTCTATAATTTGTTGAAGGTATATTTGTATGCACGATGGCTCGCATACCATCAGAGATAATCCATTCATATTTGGTTATTCTGTGCTATTAGTCATGTCTTAATGTATTTCGAAAAAAATTAGTTCATCATGATCCCGTGATTACACTTCAATATTTTATCCTTGAATAATAAATTAACTGACTAGAGTGACATAGGCTTCAAGAAATAATATTGAGAGCAAATTGAATCGATACTTTTCATACAGTCAGTGGTGAAGTACACCACTACAAACATGTTCTACACATTATGCCTATTGTAAGCTGCATATTGTAGACAAGATATATTATCCATTGTCTTCAATAAAATAAGATTCCTACTCGGAGAATCAGGAGGGCTTGAAACATAATATAAGTGGAATACTTTCAAGAATATTGCGCCTCTCTATCCTATTATACCAACTAAAATAAGTTTATATTGTCATGTATGAAACCTGCATGTGATATAAGAAGTAGAATATCAGTACTGTAGATAAAATAATTTAATAAGATTTTTCAAGAATAAAAAAGTGAAAATCAGTTGAATTTAACAATAATTTGATAATGTAATAAATAATGAAATGTTGATTTTGTTGTATATGTTCATTCATTCATGAATTCATCATGAAATGTTGCAGCTTGAAATCACTCCGTTCTATAACACAGAACTCGTTCATTACAGTTGGATTAAAATGAATCATATCTTTATCAACCTTCATCTAAATTTCTCAAGAAACAAATCATTTGTAAATATAAGAATTACGTACTTGTAATAGAATATTATGGTAGTACAATAGAGGTGATAAAATTTCTGTGCTAAGAAGAAATAGCCTACATTAATTGGTACTTCCAACTGAGCGCAATAGTAACATTTAAAAAGATACAGAAGAACAAAACATTGGACCAAACATTTTTCAATGTATCGAAACCATCATGGTTTTTCGATGTCTGTGTTTTTCATGGCTTGGTTTC
This sequence comes from Laodelphax striatellus, assembly GCA_017141395.1. Lineage (NCBI taxonomy): Eukaryota > Metazoa > Arthropoda > Insecta > Hemiptera > Delphacidae > Laodelphax > Laodelphax striatellus. The sequence goes on from CM029534.1 coordinate 5,428,296, forward strand.
TGTGCCATGACTCATGGTGCTTATGTTCAAAACATTCACGATAGTTTGTTGCCCTTCAAGTTGGAAGATGGAACACTCACTGGGTAGAGAACAACAGAACATTGGGCAAAACATGTTTTCAATACGTTCGAAACCATCGTGGCTTTGTGGTTTCTATGTGATGGTTTTAGGGTTTTTGTGTTCGAAAGAACAACAATAATTTGATGCCCATCAAACTCGTTATTGTAGATTTCAATATAAGCTGCATCAGCACTTTAAAACTAGATGAGGATAAATAAATAAAACTAGAAATAAATGACAAGTATTTTACGGGAACAGTTTTATTTGTAGAAAATGCTTCATAAATAAATAAATAAATATTTGTAGAACAGTTATTTACAGAAGAGTTTACAGAAATAGATGAGAGCTAGAAGAGGAAGAGATAGAACGAGGAACAAGTGTTTGGTAGGGTGGTTTCAGGAATCAGACTGATGGTTTGATTACCAAGCGTAGTTGATGCCAAGACCGTTGGAGTAGGTCATGTGGGAGACGACGGGGGCGGCAGAGTAGGCAACTCCGAGCAGAGCGGGGCCGGCGACCTTAGCGACGGGGGCGGCGTAAGCGGCGGGTGCGTGGTAGGCGGGGGCGGCGTAAGCGGGGGCGGCTACAACTGGGGCCTTGTAGGCGACTGGAGCGGCGTAAGCGGGGGCGGCGTATGCAGCAACTGGGGCCTTGTATGCGACGGGGGCGGCGTATGCGGGGGCGGCATAGGCAGCTGGTGCGTGGTAGGCGGGGGCAGCAGCGTAGGTAGCGTATCCGGGGTTGCTGACACGGACATCAGACTTGCTGACGCTGGAGTAGGGGGTGTCGATGGTCTTGGTGTGGGTGGAGACCTGTCCCAGGTTGCCGTAGCTCCTCAGGATGTTGGAGGACTGGGAGGTGACGGCTGCGGGGGCGGCGTATGCGGGGGCGGCATAGGCGGGGGCGGCGTAGCCTGGGTAAGCTGGGGCCACTGGGAATCCAGCGTTGGCGAAAGCCAAGAGGGTGGTGAAGACGATGTACTGTAAATAAATAAATAAAAAAAAATTATACATTTTCAAAAAAATAAACTAAATAAACAAATAAATAAATTAACACACAATTGTGATGAATAAAGGTAAAAAAATGTGTTATAGTACATGAGTGGAAAATTGACCTACTCCACTATGGCAAGCCATAGTTCTTCAGTAGGTTTGAATTTTTGTGAAGTTATTAGTGAGTGTTAAGTAAGTCAGTAATGAAAGGTACAAAAAAGACAAATTATAGGTAGGCTAAATTAGTTAAATATTATTCCAAGTTATATTTTTATATTAAGTTATGTGTTTCTTGATTATGATGTTTGTTAGTTCATGAAATCAAAATGTTTTTGGTTTTGAGATGGAATAAATGTTTCTTTCAAGGATTAAATATAATCAAGTTCCATCATTTTTATCAATCTTTTATCCCTTCCTAATAAAGTTGGTTAACTTCTCATATTGGTTTCAGATTCTACACTAGTGAAATGATACTTCTTATATCAAGAGGGCTCTGAATACCTTGAAGTACTGGTATATCTTCAAGAGGAAATTAGTATGTTGAAAACATAATATGTTTCAAAATTTATGTCATGTTGAAACATAATATGATTAATATGTTGAATTGATATGTGTTGAGTTTTGTCTAATATTTCTCTTATGTTACAATGTTGCTGAGCAGACTAGCTAGTCCAACACTCCATGATCCATTGAAAAGATTGCTTCAAAAGATTGGGAGTTCTGCTTTTTGCACCTACTTAGTAATCACAAAGCTTGAGACAGAGTAATAGAATTTTTTTAACGCAATATTTTTTACAATTGAGAATAAGTTTTGCAATGCCTCTTTAGTAATAATTTGCTACATTCTGATTGAATTTCATGAAATATTCATTATGAATTAATGGTTAATTAATGGTGAATTAGTTAATCAAGGTAGCATCGAAGTTTTTCATAGGAAATTTTGTAATGCAATGATATTGTTTTATGATTGTCTCTCGTTTTAACTATTCAGTGAAATAGAAGCTCATTAATGGGATGAATAGCTGAAATGTAGCTGTTAGGTACATAGGCTCAAATTACCGAAATCGGGGCTAGTCCAACTATAGATAAGCTGAAAACAGATAAGATCTTGACTTATCTTTGATTGAGCCTATCAATTGAATTTATCCATTATCTAACAGAATGAAAATGACACTTCGCATAAGAATAACACTGTTCAACTACCGGTAGTGTTCAGTTCACAGTAACTATTGTAGAACTCGACGGATCGCAATCACAGACTCTAGTAAAAATGAAAAACCGACAACCAATCCTCCACAGGTAAACTACTATTGGTTTTACTTACAGATCCAGAAGGCTCCCGTGATTCAAAAACATTGGCTCACAAGTATCCTTCAACTGGAAGAAATTATCAATAGCAATTTACCTTAGAGCGGAGAATCGGTTACCAATTTCCTCCGAGTTGGTCACTCCTGCACTAGAGATCACTATCACTGAACACAGTTTCCTAGTTTCCCTCATCAAAAATTTTAATTCACTTCATAAACTTGATCGCCGCGAATTTAAAGATTTAGAAAAAGGTTTTGATTGAAGATTTTCCACTTGTTAAAATTGAAAACGTTTTTGAGCGTTGTTTCGAGACACTTGAATAATTACATTGAAAATAAACGCGTAGTAGAGTTTGAAAAGTATTTGCTTCGGAAAAATTAAAAATTTCAAATATAGCGCGTTTTAGCGAAATGCTATGTTACTACTGTTTCAGCTACTGTGTAGGTACTTACTTTGCAGGCCATTGCGATTGGTGTGTGTACTCTAGTCCACGGTATCGTTGACTGTTGTGTCTCTACTGAGGGGAAGCCCTGTTATATATACATAAATGCAATTGCAGGCAAGTACGCCTAAGCCATTGTGGTTGTGTGAGTGTGAGTGAGTACGCAAGAGGGCACTTTCTCCCTCTGGGCAAGGTCCCCGCCTGGAGCTCCCCCCCGACCCCCTATCCCCCTTGAAATATCTCCCCCGCTCCCCTAAAATTCCACCTCCCAGACACGCTGGTTGCGAACAAATAGATTACAAGAATAATAATCGTCATTGTACAATCAATGAGACAGTCATCAATTATTTGATCGAAGCCTTCGTCACCTTGGAATTCAAAAGGCCACTTCCTTGCACGGTAGCCAACGCTAATAAGATTTTCGTCACCGGCAATTAAAAGAGTATCTACAGGTATGTTGATCCCAATTCTTATCAAGATAATTATTGTCATACGATCATAACCATCTTCACTAGTTTGACAAGCTCTTTACAATACATCTTCTATCAAATTTGAAAATAAATTAGAAATAAATCTTACTTGTAGTTGATCCCAATTCTTATCAAGATAATTATTGTGATACGATCATAACCATCTTCACTCGTTTGACAAGCTCTTTGCAATACAGATTCTTTCATCTTCCATTATTTTCGTTTAGAATTATCTACTATTCATTATTAATATTTTTACATAATACGAAAAAGGAACACATGCACACAAATAATAAAGAGGATATCACTATCATACAGTAACATATTTTGATAATGATTGCTCTGCCTTTGTTCCTCTTTTTCTCACCTATTTCCGTTTATCCAACGTTTTTTCTCTAGAATTTCCTTTCCCGTTTTGGACCTTCTCTTTATTCTTTTTTTCTTAAGTTTCTCTATTCTCTTACACAATTTCGCAAATTCTCCTTCACTCAATTGTTTCATCAGTTCTCATTCCTTAGCCTATTCACATTACTGTATTTGAATACCCCTGGCGGCTCGTGCCGACGAAATAGGTGAAGTGTTTGTACAGTAAAGATATGAGCACTTTACCTCAAGAGCCGCCAGTGATTTATGAATACATATCCATTTGTAACCTGCTACACTCAATTATTCATTCAATATCGTCTTTTAAACAATAAAAAGCATATTATGATCATTTAGGAAGAAATTTATTATTGCTTTGATAGACGCTGAATACCAGCCATAATGCAGTAGTTTCAGTTTCAAGTAGCACAAATTGCATATCCAGTCCCGTTAAATTTCCCACAAATATAGAGAGAGAGAACCTATCAATACCGACATTGCATACTATCGTCATGCAGTTCATGCGAGCTCAGTTCTTTTCTCTTTCTTTCAGTATATTATTTTTTCATCTTCTTGCTGACTATTGTCTTTTTACAATAAATTGTGCCATATTTTCAAAGCAAAAATCGAATATTGTACTGATTTTCGAATCAATTATATAATATCTGATCTACGGTGTGGAGAATGTGAGACGAAGTATTCAGGGTTTAAATCAATAAAAGCTGCAAAAATATGTTATGATGATAGGATATTTCAAATTGAGGCTTGTGATAAATTGAAAATTTTATCTCAGAAAAGATTTTATTGGTTTGTCTTAGTTTTTCAATAAACACTGAAATCATGAAGGTTTGAGTTCATCAATGCAATCCATTACTCGATTCTTAAAACTGTCAACTTCATGCATAAATTTATTCATCTATCATCAAATATAATTGCTTATGTAAGCTCGATTATATTAAGATAGAGATTGAATGTGTTGAAATTCACATTAAATCATGCTCATCGATGATATTGGTTTATAAATTACAATAAATTATTTCTTCTTATGTTTGTGATACAGTATAATAATTAAAAATTTCAGCAAAAGTTGGTCTACAAAAAATTCACGTTTTTCCAGTATTTAACAAAATAACTGAGTTGCTGATGATGGATAGACTAGAGTCAGGATAGAGAGAATTATAATATGGTAGCAAAATGTCTACGAAAAATAGATTGTTAAAGAATCGAATAAGAGCAGAGAGTGTGAACGATTGCCCAATCACAGATCCAGTTTAGAACCCCGCCTACAGAAACAGCTCTAAGCTCCGCCTTCTCTTCTGATTGGTCAACTATGTATTTCCGAAACCTACCGGCAGATGGCAGTAGTTACTGGGTTGATGTGAGACTTCTTTTCTTTCTTCAAGTATAGATCGCAGTAAGTACTGGATTACTACTGTTAGAAGGATAATTATTGTTTTCTTATTTAATTGCGTTTGTAGTAATACAAACAAATTGAGCATTTGTTTGACAACAATAATTTTGTATCAAATTTCATGCAAATTCTTCTCCAATCAAATACGGCTGTTTTCGGAAACAACTTGACATAAAAAGTTGAAATTTGGTACACATGTTCAGACTTGAGAGGGTGTAAAATTTTAAATGTGGTCAAAATTACGTGCAAATTTAAAGTTTTCCAATGATTTTTGGCGTTCCCGTGATTATGTAGCTTAAAACTAGAAACACAGGCAAGCAAAGATTGCTGTAAAAGTTGTTGATATTCTCGAATAAATTAGCAATTTTATTCCAAAATATAAATTACTTGCCCCATCCTACGAAACTACATAAATTAAGTGATCATCATACAGAAACATATTATTTTCGTCTCTTCCATTTCATAAATTTCCTTACATTTTTTAAATTGTTTCTAGTTGTCTAGTCCTATGAACCTCTAAATTTTAAATTATTGTGATACAGCACAAACTAATGACAACGAGAGATAAGTTGGCGTTTCTTATTTGAAAAATTGGTGTTTCTCCTGATTAAAGTTGGCATACTTTCGAAAAATTGGTTTTAAAATTTGAGGAGTCCAACTTTTGGAATCGGAGGATCTTACAAAGTAACCAGTGTCACACATTTTATTATTATTTTTAAAAATTATATTGCTTGGTTTTAACTCTTTTCTATCATACTATCAAGAAATTGTAATCCAAATTAATTAATAAGTACCTGAATTTTACACTAGAATGAAACCTATTGTATAGTAATTGTCCAGCAAGACATTGATTTGTGCTTGAGGCGAACAATAAATTCAGAATTTCACTAAAATATTGCTCGGAAATTGCATTTGGACAGAAATCACGAATTTTCGTCAACCTATATTTTTCAACAGGCGTTGCCGACAAGTATAACCTTTGAACCCTGATCTACTCAACTCTGTGGATTTATTTCTTCCAGCCAAAGTCAATGTCATCACGTAGCACTATGACAACGCCCCTGGATGGAGGACACAGTCTCAGTTGTCATGGTCATGATATGCTCTCTATAGTGTTTATAGCTCTACTGGTTGAAAATATCACTCTGTGCCCAGCTACAATGAGTACAAGCTGTAAATAAGAATTATGCTTCTCTTCCATGAATTGGTATGGAAGAGATCGAGGCCGGAAGATAATGAGGAGGCCTGTTGGCGGAGTACTTCCGTTCCATACTTCTCAAGGGCGCCTTCTTGTCCAAATAATTGAATAAATCAATTACTTTTTATCCGTAATAAATTAGTGGCATTCAATGCTGCTGGAGTAATGTGTGGACAAGTCGAATAGAAAACAAAGGGGGAAGAGCAAGAATCAGGAGATGGAGAGAAAGAAAAGAGTGGGAAAATGAAAGAAGATGAAAAAGAAAAGGTGTGAGAAGGATGAGAGTTGGGAGAAGAAGAAAAATCCGAGAAGAAAATAAAAAAGAAGAAGAATAGGAAGAAAAAATAAGAACAAGAAGAACAAGAAAAACTACAAGAATAGGATGAAAAAGAGAGGAAGTAAAAGAAAGAAAGGAGAGTGAAGAAAAATAAGAAGAAGGAAAGAAGAGAGAAGAAGAAGAAGAAGATGAAGAAGAAAAGAAGAAGAAGATGAACACCAAGAACAAGAAGAAGAACAAGAACAATAACAAGAACATGAAGAAGAATGTTATAAGCGAGAAATGTTTAAGAGAATGTTATAAGTAGTAGACGAAGAAGGAGAAGGAACAAGTTAATATTGCACTGTATTTTTATTGATGAGGTTTATAGGAAGGAGGGTTAATGTGGTGTTTGAAAAGTTCCCTCCCATCTTTCTTTATAATAGTAGCAGCAACTTTGATTAAAATCCCGAGAATTGGAGAAAATTTTATAGCATTCTCAGCCTGTAGATTAATTCCACTAATGTCGCACCAACTCTCGACATTTAATTATATAATCGGTCCTCTACCCTAAGCCTCTCGATGTAGTAGGGAGAAATAGATTACATCACTTTTTCGGTGAACCACAAAATATTTTGTCTCGGTAGATTCAAAGAAACAGTCACAATTCATGAACATAGCGGCAAAAGTAACAAGGACCAAAACACACGCAACTCGTGCGTAAATATAAATCAAACGCACTCTAATAGGTGTTCCATTAATTAGTGGGAGTAATAAATAAATGCTACACCGTTAAACGAGCAAGTCAGCCGGCGACCTATGCTAGTTGCGTTAAAAACGCGCGCTCGTGCGCGTCTGTGTGAGTGTATTTGGTGCATGTGTAGGCGACGCAGCAGTAATCTCGTTCAAGGGATTTCGATCAAAGCTCCGCCCGGCATAAGAGCTCGAGCCGCATTCTGATGCACGCGGCGAATAATTACACGGCACTGTTCGCCCTTAAGAGTAGAGCAGAAGCCTTGACACCAAACTGGATCGTCGCATTTTATAACAATATTATATTGTAAAACTGCATGCGAGGGTGCGTGCGTGTGTAGATCAAGTGTGCATGATTCAACCGCAATTCTCGATATCAAGATTATTATGATAACAAATCAGTAATGTGATGAATCAACATTTGTAAGCAACCAGACACCAGCATCTAGGTCTTTAGGTACACCAGATGTATAGGTATGTGTTAAAGGATAGGTGTGTGTTTTATATAGGTCTAAGTGTTTACGAGGGACCATTTTGATCAGATTCTTTCGAAACAATATACTGCATAGAGATAATAATAAACAATTATACGGTATTCCAGGCCTATCTGTTACGAAGCCCGGCTTTCGCAATGTCTACTGAGAACTTTTCTTGTTAGAACATACTTGTATTTGTTGACTAGCACCCCACTGAGTGTCAAGCCCCTTGTAGCAAGCTTGTTCTGTAGCAAGCAGGTTACCCTTTGCGGCTGTCATTACGGTTTCAAATGTAACGGCAATCATTGAACACTGGACTGGGCTCGCTAGTATGCAATTTAAATTGAGTACCGTATTTTTTGTTTTAAATAGAATTAATTTATTTTATAGTAGAGCCGTATTTTTATAGCCTCTGGAGCTCAAATCGCAACACCCTGGCAGAATTTGCAACTGGTAAGGGTAAGTCAACCACAGATTTACTTTTCAAATAATCCGTACTAGGCTATATAACTCAGGGATCCATACGGTTCAGGAGAGTTCAAAACCACTAGGAATTTTAACACAAAGAATGAATATCTATAAATTTCTAAAAAAAATTATATCAAATAATTCACAAAAAAAACAGGTTTAAATGAACGAGGTAACTCAATTCAATGCCCTGCAACTCATATATGTAGTTGACTGGAGCGTCACACATTCAGTCTGCATGCTGTCGCTGCACCGGTCACGGGTTCGATTCCCGTTTCCGTCTGGCATTTAATCTGTATCTTCCTTTACCTCATTACCCTCACACAAGTAAAATACTTATGTCATCATCCGCAGAAAAGAACCTAATGTTAGGCGTATAATAAATTCCAATACTCGTTTCATGCCATCTCTCACGATTGGAGGGAAAAGTTTTTTAAGAACACTATTGGAAATCTAAGGAGAGATACTTATTTATACTTCCAGGAAACTATTTAATAAATTAAATTCCTAGTTGTCAAAATGACGACAAAAAGAATCTGTAAGAGACTACTGTATTTAGAATTGAAACTTTATTAGCCTGAATTGCTGATTTAGTCATTTTTGAAACCGGTAAAATACAATGAGATGAATCCTCAAACAAACATTTTTTGGCTGAGGGTGATGCAAACTCTTAGCTTGTGCTTCGAGCGTGGGTAGGCTAACGAGATAGAAAATGATGGATGATGAATGTATCTACTTTTAAGTAAAGGCAAAAGTAAAATCAAAGAGTATTTGTATTTCTTTGTGGGTATCGCCCATGTGGTAAACCATAGGCATTGTTTTCATAGTTTTAGTTCACTTGCCCTCAGTATTCAACTGAGTGGAATGATTAGGTCTCATTGAAGCAGAAACAATACCATAAATTATTATCATCCGATATCTATCGGCTTTGATTCAATAGGAACATTTCTCTATTTGAAAAATGTTTAACTAGACAACTCCAATCCAGTACATATAGCCAGAGATAAACATGAGAGATATATGGTTAGTCTATGATATAGCCTACAGAAAATCTCACTTATAAAAGTCAGCAGGAATTGAAAGTTTTTGCACCATGTAAAAGAAAATTCCAGAAAAAAGGAAGGAAGTTTTGAAGCAGGAAAAAAGCTCACAGCTTATAAATTATTAACTCGAGGTGGTCAAGTTATGTGGTCAATGATATCACGTGTCTCTCTTCAGAGGCTGTTAATAGAAAATATATTATATCGAATGATTGAAATAACTTATATTGTTGCTTGCGGTTGGAATAGCTTAAAGGCTAGTCCAAGTTTAAAGGGTTAAGATGTAAATTGGACATTACACAATAACTCCAGATCAGGCCTGCTTATTCCTGCTGTCCTTCCTCCAGTTTTGATGTCGGGGCCCCTCCTTGAAAAAACACACGGGGCCTAAACCCGCAATAAGCGGGCGGCGGCAGGCTTAAAAGAAAGCCTACTATATAGGCCTACTCTGAATAGCCTACTAAAAAGGCACTCTGTTTAGCCTACTATACCTATATACTACTGTGTTCAACTTAGACAGGCAGGCGTCGTTGCGGCCTTATCGCAAAGTTTAAGGCTTTGACCCTGGAGCGGCAAACTTGGCCAAACCAGCCTACAGCTACCGCAGTCTGCATGATTGACTTGCTCAAATAAATTGACTTGTTTACTAGTTCAGACACAAGTTGTCCAAAGGTAACATTGAGAGCTCCAATTCTCATGATTAGTCCGGATTCAATGGTACCGGTATGGTACGCCAAGCCAATAGTTAAATTCTCACGATTAGTTCCGATTCAATGTTATGCCTAAATTACGCAGCCTAATCAATATAGTTAGCTCACCATGTCATTTATACCCACTTTTGAAATAGGTTAGTGAGTTATACTGTTTGTCATGCAGAGTTTAAATTTTTTTCAGTTTATAAAATCATATTTTTTCATTTAAACCATAATAATTTATTGAACGAAATTCCTAATTGATAATGCTATAAAATACTCTGTTCATTTAAACGCCAATCTGGTCCAAAAGGTATTGAAATTTAAAGTGTTTCGCAATGGAGATTGGAGAACCTTATTGGAAAATTTATGAAAATGGATTATTTATAGGCTACTATCTACTCACGCACAAGCCTCAGCTCTTGTGAACATTAACATGGTTGGAAAAAAATTAATAAGTTAATTATAAAAAGGTGTCAAGTTCAGTGGATATCAAGGCTATCTAAAGACATAAGTACCAACAATCTGGATCAACTCGATGTGAAATTAATATTTGAACCTCCAAGTTTGAGTGGTAGAGAGGACTCCCTAGTCCTAACCCCGCCTAACAGCTACCGCATAAAGGTCAATTCCCACATTGACGACAACGACACGACGACGACATTCTCAATTTTGTTCTGCGCATCGTCAAGCGCTCTGATTGGACCATCCTTTTAGAACTGAGACCGAATTTCTAGGTTAAGTGACTAGGTAGGAAGTTTGAATGTTCACTGTTCGGAATCAATTGTCAATTAATATTAATAATATTAGTACGACAATATAAATATAATAATCAGTGAATAAAATTATAATACAAACCTTTTCAAGTCATACCGGTACTGCAATTTTGAGACTTGAGAGCTATCATTTGTAAACAAAGATAGACATGGACCAATCAGAGCATGTGCTGGTGACGCATGCGCAGAACGAAATGAGAATGTCTCGTCGTCGTTGTCCCTAATAATTGAGGAAAGGTTTTCGTTACTGCGACCGAGTGCCGCAGCGGAGCCCGACCCAGCGTTGCCAGATGCAATTGATGAAAAATCCCAACTATTTATAGTGGGGCTCCGCTGCGGCACTCGGTCGCAGTAACGAAAAACCACCTTAAGATACGGTGGATATATTTGATGTTTTCATTCCTTTCCAATCTTTTCAAATACGATACAACCAACGCAATATTGTTCTTGAGACATGTTTCGAGTACCTACTCTAGTTCGTTTACACAATAATCTACAAACAAAAATTCAATAAATCAAAAATTTCTTTGGTCTACACAGTATTTGAAGATTATCAATCTCAATTATCTGGAAATATGAATTTGATGAAAATTTGTTTTCTTGAAATGTTGAGATAAATAATAAATTACCGGTACACGAAAGCCAATTGAATTTGTGTAACCTGTGTAAAATAACGTCATTCGTCGGAATCAAATTCCTATTGTACTCCATTAAATGATAATTATTACGTAATATATAAATAAGTTATTGAATGGGTAAATTTCATTAGCTTTCGTGCAATCTGTCGCATGTCTAGCTCTAGCATTCGATTATTCATACAAAAATCACACATTAATCAATGAAAAATCAATCAATGAAAGGAGCTTATTTTTTACAAATTTTAAAATAAAGGATCAAAGAATATGAATTTATTTCTCTTTACAAGTGAAGGATGCACAATTCATTAAGAAAATTTATCAACTGCTCTTCTACGAATTACCGAAAACTTAATTTTTAAGACGGACAGCACAATACAAATCAATGATGATTAAAGGCCAATATTATAATGAAATTCAACTCTAATGTAACCGCCAACTAGCCTAGTTGTGGATCCAGGAGAGCTCGTGTCCCCTCCCCCCAAAAAAATGAATGCTGGATCCGAACGCCGGGTGAGTTCCTTGGTTTTCTGGAAAACAGAGAAAAGTATCGAAATCGAGACTATTCGATTGAGATCAAGAATCTATCGATGGTTGGTATCGAGTATCGAATTTTACATTGAATGATCTCGATCTGTTCTGAAATGAACATAACCTTCAACGCTCTAACTTGTGCCCATTTGTTATTGTTTCCTTTGAAGTTTACTATGGATGCAGAATTTTACATCAGATCAAGATGATATTTTATATATAATTAGAGTATTAGAGGGTTCAAGTGAGTGTATGTGAAGATATAAGTGTTATAATTTGGAACAATAAACTGTCATAAGCAATGATGCAACACACAATGCGAGGTTTACTATCAAGAACACTTGTAATCCTTTCTTCCTCAACATTTCGTGCCAAAGTGGGGACTAAATCAATTAAATTTCTACAAATTGAAAGAAAATTTTCGTTATATTATCCTCTGAGGTGTACAGGTACATCTAGCCAGCAATTAACTTCATTAGACACTAAAAAACTCTTGGGTTTCACTTGTAAAAAATGCAATCATAGAAATACCAAATTCATTTCCAAGCAAGCATATGAGAAAGGAGTTATTATTGTAACCTGTGATGGTTGTAAAAATCATCATTTGATTGCTGATAATTTGAATTGGTTCCAATTAGGTGATAAGATCAAGAATATTGAAGACATACTAGCAGAAAAAGGAGAATCAGTTCAAACTAGTATTTCTTGTGATGGTTCTGTACAGATAATAAATAAAGAGTAGAACGATGGAAGTAATATCATTAAAATTGAGTTTTTACTATGTTCCTAGTCTTTTCCAATCAGTTTAAAATAGACGTTTTTTTACAGGTTCAAAAGTTAAAAATTAATTTTACAGATATTTGACACACCACCAGAATAATTCTTAGATTATTGTGACATTTTCATCACCGAATAAATTCTCATTTACATCTACCGGCCTATCAGGTCCACTTGTTGAGGTTCCACCTGATATTGTGTGGCGGGAATAACTAGCTGATACTTTCTTACTTCCGGTGTCTAGCCTGTCAGGCGACCTGGACGCAGTTTTTCCCAACACACACTATCGTGAATTGATAGTAAACGGCCAGCTACGACAATTATCATGTTGGGTTGCACCAACCGGGATCAACTATTTTAGGATCAGCTGATCTCATTTGATTAGCAGTTCTTTGATCAAAATTGATTGATTTGGTGCAACCCAACATTAGAATGTGAATTTAAATGGGAATATTCATTTCCACCGGCAACTAACTTACCGTACAGACACTACAAATTACACTGAGGTTTTGTTAGGTGTCGGTGGATGTGAAATAGGCTTACTGCTCAAAAATGGTTATTAAAATCTACCAATAATTACACTTGTTTTCTTGTCAAATCAATTTATTCATGGAAACATCAATTTGTTGATTTTGTCTTCAATATTTCAAAAACCTTTTATTGTTAAAATAAATTGTGCAACATTGGTACCGTACTTGAATTATGAGATAAATATGAAGATAACAATATTGGAAAAATAATCTTTAGTTAAATTTCATGCACTAGTCAATCATAAAACTTTTTTATAGAAATTGAGTTTTTCTTATTTGTCAATAGAATGCAAAATTTGATAACTAATGTTTATATCGTGAAATATATCCTGCACCACTTTCTGTGTATTTATTCTATGAAATATTCTTATTGAAAAACAATGTGCTATTAAATATTTTTTTGTGTCTCAAGAACGAGTGATGGAGTACTAAATATATTCTTACATCTCTCATAAATTTTAATAGAATCCATAACAATCATCTTAAAATGTTTTCAAATACAGTTCTTAATAATTCCGAATAAATTGTGCCAAGTAATTCAAATATATCTAACAATTTTTTATGCTACAATAATAATAATAACAATCTAGTTCGAAAACGTTTCAGTCTCAATTAAGTTAGTTAATTCTTGGAGGGATGGATTTTCAATAGAGATGGAATTGATCTTTAATGAGAAGATTTTATCGACAAATTAGTTCAAAAAGAATAATAGATTAATCTCCAAAACTACTAAAGTATACATTTCATTTATGAAGAAAATATAGATAAATAAGAAGAGATTATCTCAAATAGAAAAGTATAGATAGTTGAATAATTATTATTAATGGAATAGGACAATCACTTATTAAGGAGAAAACACAGATGAAATAAGGCATGCTTCTATTAGCTCAAGTGTATTCAAAGATGTTATAACTTTTTAAAACAAAAATTCACATCGAAATATTAACTAAAGCAATACGAATCGTCGTCCTACAAATAGACATGGTAACCTTCGCGGATAAATTACTGGTGATTATAACAACAAAATCAACAGTTCTCACCCATTAATAATATAATACATATTTACACGCATTTCATAGAAATATTTATTATTGATACTAAGACGGATGAAAGACTTGGGGTGATGGAGAGAATGATAATAAAATTAAGAATCCTCAATACCTTTGCAAATTTTAGTAAGAGAGGGTAAAACGAATTTCATGTTATTCTGCAACCAATTTTATGAAATTGTTTAGAATCATGTAATTGTTTTTGTACTCCTGAATTCTGATTAACAATATAAGCGGATGAAAGTCTATGCACATTGATTTTTCAGTTCAATATGCCCATATGAATTTAAAATTTATGTCTGACATAAAAATTACCGTTTTTTGCTGGGCCCTTTTCCGCTGTGTTAATAGAATTACTGTAGTACAAGTCATTGCTGATAATACACCCGTGGTCGAGATGTTTATGGACATGATACATGTAAATTCATCCATAATTATTTATGGTCCTGCCTTGATTTTATAAACATTTATGGAATTGAAAGTTAAAAATGAAGGCTTGGATATTCAACAACCATTGTCTAGGAATCTCTGAATAATCTAAAATCGTTTTCACGTGATTTGATTGCAAAATAGCGATCAGAACACGAAACTGGTTTTGCCCTCACTTCACTAGAATATCCGAGTCTGTCGTAGTAATGAATGGTATTGAGGATTCTTCAAGTGCGAATACACTATGCATGTCTACTAGCGCCAGTCAACTATTTTTCAGTGTTATTCCTGAAATATTAGGTAAGGAAACTATTTGTTTTCCTTAAAAATGGTATTTTAAGTGACATTAGAGTTTTATGGTATCATAAATGACTTTCATTCTAATTAATTATTCATATAATTCTCATAAATAAGTCTTCTGGCATCCAAAGAGTCGCCAGCCAACTATTTGGTTTATTTATAAGAATTATTTAGGAATGAATGACATTTATGATACCATAATACTCTATTGTCATTCATAATACAATGTCTGAGTAAAAATAAGCGTTTCCTTACCTGAAATTTCAAAAATAACCCTGAAAACTATTGATGGTTCAGTCACAAGAATTGGTTTGGAGCGAAGTAGGCTCTGTGGTACACGAGTGAAAAGTAGGAGATGGTTAGATTGTGATGCTCTTTAGAACAGAGGAAGAGAAAAACAGTGTGTCGCGCATGCGCACTAGTCTATACCCCCTTTACTCCACTGACATTTTCGACAGATACTCAAGACTGAACTATCAATAGTTGACTGGTAATTGTGTATTCGTACCTTTATGCTGCGTCAACATTTGTGTGCATGTCAATCAGACACATTTCGACATTTGGGGGTTGTTTCATGAAAATTTAGCAGCCATTTAAAACAGAAAAAAACGAATACACAATAGACATTAAAAGCTCGGCGTTCACCCTGTATTACAGGACCTCAGCTTTCCATGCATCTCGTCCAGTGTGCATCCGCCGTTTTCCAAGACCTCTAAAATTTCATTTTACGATCAATGTTGAACGCAGCGTGTGTAATGTGAATCACTTAGAGAATAAGACACTGTGACTTGTCGGCTCGAAGGCACCGGTGCTTGAGCTGAATGGACGCGATGTACTGTTGGTACTCGTGGTCCATGCGGCGTGCGGCCTGCTTTTGCGCAGCACGGGCCGGCACTTCGATCGCCTCGCCGCACTCACGCGAGCACGTCCAGTGCTGGAACGGCACGCACGTGTTGCCCAGGTAGGGGTACTTGAACGTGAACACTTTGTAGCCTGCACAACAACAAACAATGCAATACTATTACTGATAGTCTTTATTTCGCAGATACTGTTCTAAGCTTTGTATCAACAGATAAGTTAAGCTTCAATTCAAAATTCATTCATTGTCACAACATTACAATACAAAGAATGCAAGACATTGTCAAACTTTGATGCAGATATAAGTACAGTGATATTCATTCAATTTTACGCTTAGCATTAGATAGATATACCCTGTTCATCGAGAGTTGACAGAAAGGCTCCTCCTGTCGGCACGGTTAGGTCAATTCACAAGCGGTCCTAGCGCTATTCTCTACTGCTATTCTAGGATAGAAATTTTTGTGTAAGGGATGACTATGACTGTGACCTGAAAACTGTCACTCTTTGGACGATGACCTTGCTCTGTATTGGCCAAGCGCTCTGTCCCGTTAGTTTTTAGGAGGAGCCTTTCTGTCAACTCTCAATGAACAGGGTATAGATATTATTTCTTTGCCATCATGCTCTACGGTCATCAGCAACGTCAAGAAATTATATCTCTTTATCTATCTATCTAATGCCAAGCGTAAAATTAAATGAATGTCACTGTATATTCATTTAATTTGGCGGATGGCAAATAACTTTCATTTAACATTTCTATGGTAACGGGTGATGTTCTGTTGAATTTCTTTCACATAAATAATGTATGTAATATGTAAAAAACATGATTAAATTAAAAAAGAAATCAACATAACATCATCCGTTACCATATCATAATGAAAAAGTTGTTAAATTAAATATTAAATTAAAGTACCTATACAATACCATGTAGGACATGTGCTGGTAGACTATTGTACATTTTCTTTCCAAATTCCATAAAACTGTTCAACATTAAATTATAATTACATTGCGATACTCCAAGTGGAAGTGCTTCAGCTTGTCTTGTAAAATGGTTATGAATATTGCTATTATGAAGTGTAATTGATAAATTTGAATTGAATTTTTCTAGTATAAATCAAGACATTCAAAAACATACAAAGCAGTAACTGTCATAATATGTATTAAGTTTCTTGAAAAGAGGTCTACACTGGGCTCTACTATTAACATTAATTATCATTGTTATTATTGTTGTTGCGTTACGGCTGCTTAAGCGGGCAGAGCTCTTGCAGCATGCAACACGTCAAGTTGTAGTAGTCGTAGTCCTGTAGGAATTGCTTCTATTCCCTGATAGCTTCACAGATTATTACAATTACTTGGCAAATATTTTCCTAAGCTGTGTATTAACAGATACTTCGCAGAGGGTGATATGATAAAGTGCTTTATTGCCTGCTTTAAAACAAAGGATATGATTACAGAGCATAATTATTTAAGAATTTACTTGACAAACTGAGACTGTATAATCACAGTGTGACCATTGGTGTGAAACAGTCCAAAACAGTGTTAGAACATTTTTCACGCCACCACCGTACTTTTACAAATATTTTTAATTCATGGGCTGAATGCCAAATTTGAACCAATTACAGTACTCATTTATTCAAACTTCTTTCGAAAGGAACAACATTAAAAATAAATTTTCAAACATTAAAACAATCTCTTTACTCTTGGCATTAGTTTGAAAGCTAATAATGACCAAAAACTCACAATGACAATGGCTAATTGTAAGTCAGAAGTGTATAACTTGACGTATTATGATTCAAGCATCTTCTGCTATAAACCAAAGGGTGTAATACGATATCCCCTGTTCTTTCTTCCCTTGATATTGTATTGCTAGATCAAAATTCAGAGAAATTAACATGGATATTTGGCGAATCAGATAAGGTGTCATTTACTACTTAATACTGTACTACGAATACTTCGATGACTTTATTTTTTCACTTTTACATTACAAAAGAGTTGTGGGCGAAGTTGAAGCATACAAGCCCCCTCTTCCACTTAACCCACTTTGCAGATATTGCTACGAGTTATGATCATTTTTTGTCTCTTCCATTACGAATATCTTTTAACAAATGTATTAAAAAAATGGACGATATTTAGAGGTGGAAACAATGTTTTATCAAAAAGATTAATTGATAAACGTCTCTTACCTTGTTCACATTTCGGCTTTGCTGTATTACAGAAGCCGCAAACATTGAACTGCATGTACAAACGAGATATCTGCTCCTGCATGACTTCTGGCAGAAAGCCAGGCCTGAAGAAGTTTTCTTTTGATGCGATAATAGATTGAATAGCAAGCATTTCCAGAGTTTCCGGCTGGAAGATCGTTTGCACTTTTCTACATTTCTCATTGCTTACTTTCAATACTCTGAAAAATAAAAGATTTAAATGAATTTGAGAAACTATACAGCTGCTTGGTCAAAAAAACAACAACTAATTTTCAAGTCTTCCTTGTAATAAGTGGTGGATGAAATTTGAAGTTTATCAAGTACAAAAATTTAAAGCAATGACAAATCGGGTTGGGAAAGTAATTCTGTGGGATGTAGACAATACCAAGATTTAATCCTTAGAAATTGAAAGTGAAGTTTGATATTTATTAACATCAACAACCCAATTTCAGTACAATACAGTATCTTTATTGCACAGGATTCTCGAGGTATTAAGGTACAGTACAAGAAAGAGTAGTTGCAGTAATGTAAAGGTGCAAGTTTCATTAATAAATTGAATTTATGACTAATAGTTCACAAGGACTCAATTGTTGTTCGAAAAATCATTGATCTAATAAAATTATTCCCCTAATATTGATGTGATGTAGTGATGAGAAATGAATTAAAAGAGAAAACTTCAAACGCAATATTACGTGGAAGTTATTACCTGTCGTTAACATCCGTATGGTACCAAATGAACGTAGACTTGAAGTAATTACTATTGCCATGTCTTCGGACAACCAACAATTGTTTCATATCTAACAGCATTCCAGGTAAGGCATCTAAATGGTTTTTATCCAAGTAGAGGTGAGTTAACTTGAGACAAAATCTCAGCGTATGAGGAATAGACTTCACAGTGAGCTTGTTGTTAGTAAGCACCAAGTGTTCTAGGTTCTCCATTCGGCCTATATCAGCTGATAAAGTTGTCAGACAGTTATTCATTAAGGAGAGCACCTTAATTGACTTGCATCTGAAGAGCTGGAAAACAACAGGAAGAAGTAAATTGTTTAGCATCATGTAGGCTAGAATAAAAATAAAAACTCAAAGAATTAAAAAAATAATGTAATCTACAAGAATACAAGTGACTAATTAGGTAAAGAGACTACTGTAATTAAATTTTGAAACAGAAGTTTTGGGCTAACACCGGTATTTTTCTTTTCTTCATTCGTACTGTATATTTGATGAAATAAATCAATGTAACCAACTACCAACAATGCATTAATAGCATTTTTCAAGACCAGAGTATCTCAAGTGTTGAACACACATTCAAATTATTTACATTAATTTAAGAAGCAGCTATTTTTTGAGAGTGATACCCACATGAGCTCTAGGCTTGTGCGAGGGTAATGGGAAGGGTTATGAATGATAATAGATGACTGTTTGTTTTTTTTTTTAGGTAGACGTCTTAACGGCTCCTCCGGAAGACCGGAGTGGCCCGAGGAAAATATAGCCTAAATTCTAAGCCGATATAGGAACCAAGATCTTATATGGCCGTGTCTCCTCTAGACATATAAGATCGTGGTTCCTATTTTTGAGCGTACAAATGGACGCTCAATTTGACGCTAGTGGAGCCCCGGCCTTAGCATGAAACATGAAGATTTATCTTATGACATTCAACAATAGATGATCAAGAAAACTGAATATTCATGTAATCAAACACTACTTGAGTAATTATATACAATAAATCTGTATCCTACATGTGACTTCAATGGAGGGGTTTGAGTAATTGGTTAAGGGTTTGATGAAATGGACGCTGGACGCGGCGTCAATTTGAAGCTGGAGGAGCCCCGGCCTACTCGCTCCCATCCACTTACAGTTCTAAATGCAGGCCCAGCCTGCAATTAGAACTGTGAGTGAATGGGGAATACGGCAGGCGGATTGTCAGACTGTCAACTGTCACTGTGCGATAGTTCAACGATCGGACGGCAGACAGCAATGCTAGTTAGTGGAGTTACTGCAGTCCGAACTCTTTTAAAGGTTTCTCAAAAGTCCACCGTTTACAGTTCCAACGTGAGTTCCGGACTGCAGTTTGAACTGTAAGTAGATGGGAGCCCTAATAAACGAACAAACCGTTAATTTCGGTAAAATCGCAAGCGATTGGGAGAAAAAACTCAAATCTTACCTCAGGTGGTAGAACGACAAGTTTATCTGTCTGTGAGCCAATGTTATCCAAGTAAACTTCAACAATACTGTTCAGCTGTAGATAACGAGCAAACGTTGTGCCAGCATTCAAAGGAGGCTTTCCCAAATTGTTCATTTCCGAATTGAGAAAGGCAAGTAACCGCCAGGGGTGTTTTTCTAGTGCCATATCTAGGAACCACAGATCGCTCGAGATTTTCTGAAAATGAAGATCAAAATAAATTAACTTCCTAATTAATTCTCAAAGACAATATACATTCAAGAAAAAAGAAGAATTATAATTATTCCCAAGATGAATGTAAGAATTCTATTCACAATGTAATAAATTAAGCTCTACCTACAGAAAGTTAATATGAATATGATATCACTATCTACAAAATCATAAATAGGCATAATACCTGTCCATGGCTGGCACAACATGTAACGTGTTTGCCGATAAGGTTTTCTCAGGGCAATGAAGATAACCTCTAGGCATGATTTGTGGGCCATTAACTAATAAAGTCTCATTCACATCGAACGACAAGTTATTCTTGAATTTAATTTGAATGGGCGTATTTTTCTTCGAAAAATCGATCCCATGGACACGGATTGGCATCGACCGATGTAGCTATGTGTTGCGACACTCTCGTGTCGGTCGATGTGAATGAGGAGTAAAGGCTGGTTTTCACGATTCTAGTAGACGTTCAGGTTACTGGAGGCAGGTTGGATCATATGATCGTCTACTCTGTAAGTCAGTAAATGAAACAGCTGAGTGGGCTTATGTGTGTGTCTTTTGTGAGTGTATTGCATTAGGGCCTGGTCACTTACGATTGGAGTTTGATTTACTTCACTTCACTTCACGTAGGGCCTGGCCACACTCCTCCTCTGCTTGACTTCACTTCACTTACTCGCATAGTATATCTATATAAATCGTATGGTATATAGTCAGTGAAGTAAATCAAACCCCAATCGTATGTGACCAGGCACTTACGGCATGTTACTTTACTTTTTCGGTCCTCCCAACGGTCCTGTGTCCGAGGAGTCGTTCACAATTCAGCGTATGCAACTAATCGCGTATTCAGCTTATACGGATTGAGAGCGAGAGAAATTTAGTTATAACATGCCTTTGACTCGGTCGGCCAGCTGTTTTTCAATATAAGCACGCACACTTTCTTTACGCGCACTGACTTGTTACCGTGAACAGACTATATACAAACAAATAATCCAATGCACACTGAAACAGCTGCTTTTGGTGTGCATTGGACTATTTGTATGTATAGAGTGAACGATTATAATATGATGCAACCTGCCTCCAGTAACCTGAACGTCTACTAGAGTCGTGAAAACCAGCCATAACTTTACTTGGATCCTCTTATTACCAAAACTCCTGATAATAAACTCCTCTTCTTATAACTCCTGATAATATTATCTAAATTAAATTCTTCTTTGATGTCTAATTCTAGTGATGCTCAACAGTTTTATTTCTTATTACCTACCCATCACAGTCAGCCTGTAGGCATGTTGAAGGAGTCCGAAGGGAATTGTTTGAAAGCTTTAAGAAGTTTGGTAATATGTCCCCTATTAACGATTTCCAAAGTTATTCTCTTGCTCCTTACGTTAAAAGTATGGATCCAACTTATGTTAAGAAAAACTCAGGTGAAATATAACATTATAACTTACCTTCTCTTCTGTTCTAATGAAAACATCTACCCAGAAACTTTTTGATAACCATCGAAATAGGCCTACAGATAAGTATTACCAGATTGACAAATGGAAGTTGAATACTGGCTAACAAAACATACAAATAAGCACCTAAGTGATTTATGAAGAAATAAATGCCAAATATATGATCATTTCAATACAAAAATCTCACCTTGTACTCTAGTTTATAATCATTCTTGTAGTATACTATTATACTTTTTCCTGGACCAAAATTCTTCTTACAACGCTGATAACTTAGTTGACTACTTATTTTATTGCATTCTTTACTATTCACTGATATTATCAACATAGTCAAATATTTGATTGAGTTTTGGGTTTTGTCAGGACACTTGTCACCATCCACTACATTTTCAAAATTTGGGTTAGTCTCAGTTTCAGAAGTTAGAGGCTTTTCCAAAAGAACTAATCCCTCTTTTAATTTCTCCATTAGTAGATATTCATAATAATATAGCACGCACATTTTAAAAATAAATATAATCTAAAAAATAACACATTACATGTAACAACAGGTTATGTTATCTGTTTACTAGGTATCGACACTGCACAATATAAATTTTATCTTTACAATCGCCATTTTTACTTTTGCATGCTTCACCAGCTGAGGCTTTCGAGCTTTGGCCATAGCCATGATGATAGTTTTGAGAAAGTGTCAACGTACAGGTTATCCTGAAGGCAGTACAGCTCCATTCGTTTTCTAACCTTCGCTCATTTGCAACAAAACAAGCTCTGTGATACAAGAAGCAACGAAGCTCAGATTTGCGTTGCTGAGATACTGTGTGTACCACAAGTAGAGATAGGTTTGAAATAACTAGAAACTAACTATAAAAAAGTAGTCCAAAAGTCCTTTAGTAGGAAAACTCGCTGCGAACTTCCAATTTTTACCAATAAAATAAAGACCACAGAAAGAAATAATGGAGTACACACGTGCTGTCGGAAGCAGCGGTGCCGCGCAGTGCAGTCGGCTGCCGCGAAGCAGACCCTTTATCTAGTCTAGTTGGCCCCAGGGGCGGATTAAGGTCTGTGTCAGGGGCGGATTAAGAGGGGGGGGGCGACCGCCCCCTCCGTCCGCTACAGAGATTGAAAATTTTGCTTTACAATTACTTATCAAAAACTAATATGTATAGGATTATAGTTTCAGTAGTTTTATTATTATTAGAGTAGAGATACATTAGTATTATTTTGTAACAGAAATGAGGATTTAAATGGTTATATTTTAAAAAGGAACGTAGAAAGCATTGCTTCTGCTCAACGTCGGCAGTGCCGGTCCCAGGAGGTTTTTTGGTACACATGCGAGCCGTGGATTTGGCGCAAATATATATAGCAGCGGTGCCAGGCCATCCAAAATTTTTAAACTATTCATACAATATTTATTCTCAAATCAGAAATATTTATTTATTATTGTACGATACAACATGAACAGTGTCAATATAAATGAAACAAAACAAATTTTGCTGAAAAACAATTATCTATCAATATTGATAGTTTAAATTTAATTTATTTATAGTCCAATTATTGATGGTTCAAATTTGAACAATAACTCCTAAAATATTCTAATTGCAGTTGCAATATTACTGTCTTCTTGATCACAAAAAAAAGTACCAATGAGCAGAGACTCACTAATGTTAAAAACCTCTTCAATTCAAGTTCAGATGCCGTTCCTTCCTTTTGTCTGATGCTCGTTGGTAGTATGGTAGGCTCCCATACAGCAGATTGCGCTCATCAATGCAATGCTCTGAAAACAATTTCTGAGAAACCGAATATTGACATGCACTGCGTTTATCTCGTCTCTTTCTCTTTAGCTTATCATCTTCTTCTTCTCCACCACCACATCCTACTTCATTTCTTTCTCTTCTTCTTTTTTCTTTCTTCTTCATCTTTTTTCTTCTTCTTTCTTATCATTAAGAGCCTGGTCACATACAATTGTGGTTTGCTTCACTTCACTTCACTTACAATGCTACTTTGATTGTGGTTTGCTTTGCTTCACTTCACTTACTATTTATACCATACGATTTATATAGATTTACTATGCGAGTAAGTGAAGTGAACCAGTTAGCTTTGTTAGTGAAGTAAAGCAAACCACAATCGTATGTGACCAGGCCCTTAGGCTACTAGAAAGAAAAGCAGCATACTTTTCAATTACACGTTCTAGATATTATGTTCGCATATTTTTACAAGTCAAAATGGAGGATGGCGAGCTTAGCAAATGAATTTTAAAAATATTCACAATTCAAATTTAATTTTTTCTTTGCCTTTAATTATCTTTTTGACAAAATTGATAAATAATCATGTTACTATTTACAATGAATATTTACAGCATTATATTTGTCCCTGTAACTCCAGTTTGAGAAAACTTCTAAACAGATAGTTGCATTTTTTTCATGTAACAAAATAAGATTATCAAAGATTATTATTATTAAAGATTCATATCCCATCATCATCCTTCCATTACCCATGCACAAGCTTAGAGCTTATGTGGGCATCATCCTAGCAAAAAAATTAAAGATAATATAATAAAATTTAATATATAATTAAACACTATTATTCAAAGATTATCTATTATTAAAGATTAATGAATGAAATTAATGATTTAATTTTTGGACGTGGCACAATGGTCTAAGAACTAAAATTTCGCACATATTAGGCTACTGCATATGCACAGCTCATATCTGTCTTGAATAAAAAAATCAATTGATTATAGTTTTCAAATAGGCCATGAGTATACTATCAATAAAGAAGACAAGATGAGACTACTAAGGTTACTAGAAGGTGAAAGTATCTAATAGCCTTGGGAGCCTCAACTTTGCCATAGCCTTGTTAGCCGCAGTCACTGTATGTTAACCCACCGTCCGGGGACATCTTAAAACTCAAAGTTAAAAGATGTCACCAGACCGAGGGAACCCATGACATACGTTGCCCGGCCCACACGCGGAGTAGTACCAGCAAAGGAAATACAGATAAATTTCTGTGTTACCTTGCCAGACCATCACCATTCGAGGACGTAAGGCTTGTGGGCCACGCGACCTAAGGCGAATACTGTTGTCTTGCTACACACCCTATGACGGAGGGCGGTAGGGTTGGAGTCGAGAGACAATCCATGGGGTACCGCTACAGATCACCTCTCTCCTGCCAACCAAACAGTATCCCCAATTTGGAATAAAAATTTTGAAATAACATCACTTCCTCTGGGTCTTCTGCGGTACAAGAAGGTTAAAGCCTACATGAGAATACTTTAAAGTAACTCTCATAGACCTCAAGAGCCTATACAAACAAACCCGCCCCCCACAACAACAACGAAGTTCAAAAGACCTCTCCAATCCCCCATCCCTAACCCAACAAGAAAAGAAACATCATCAAAGGCTCCAGAAGAACAGAACCTCTTGGATGCCTTTTGAAGATGAAGTCGACCTGAGTTGCATCCTCCTTGCACCGCAGAAAACCAAGAGGAAGTTTATTTTGCTAATAAAATTTCAAATTGTAATGGAAAATTACCAAACGATCTAATATAATTAATAAGAATTTTTAAAGTGGAAATTGAATTTGGAAACGATTTAGTATAAGTTGGTGAAGCCAGTAAACAGAGTATACGATTGCATTAACAGAATGATAATAAATAAATTATTATTATTCTGTGGACAATGCTTCCAACTTTAACAAATATGCAGTAGACGTCCTTCCTCCAGTCCATTAACTTCACTCTTTAATTGCAATGTAGCGTAAATGAAGTGAATGCTTAAACTTGGTGATCTGTAACAAAAAAACTTTCATTAGATGAAATACATAGGCTACCCTACAGAGAGTGTATAGTAATACATGACTATATACTCTCTGTAGGCTACCCTAATAAAACACAATCCTGAAACAAAACACTTACGTGTGAATCTTAATATTGGATCAAGCTAAATACGTGAAGTATGCTCTGAATTCTACCAAAGATGCACCATACCAAATCTAACATGCAAAGAAGGCGAATAAATAACATCCAACATGTAACTACACACAGTTCTAGATGTAACACAGAATATTCAATCCTTGCACACAGTATATCATAAAAATAGAATGTCCATGGCCTTGGATCCCTTGGAAAAGCGAAGCTGTATCTGAAACACACTTAGAAAATGAAGAATTGAGTAAATTTTCAAGATTAAAGTTGAGTAGTCGACCTGGAACTTATAACTAAACTCTTATAAGTACTCACGCCTGAACCGCCAGGAGTGGTCTAATCTATAACTTTTGACTAATAAAAATCAATCGATATTCATATTGATTTCAATTGATAACTGCACCTCTCAGCATGTGTGAGAGAATGCCCTAAGCTACTGCGCTCTCCTAGCGTGTGTAGGAGAGCGTCTTAAATGAAGATTTTTCAATATCTTGAGAATACTTGCACTTTTCAGCATCTATAAGAATTTCTAACTTTCTAACAGTACTATACGTGAAATATTCCTTAAACGAGAACTAATCAATTTAATAATAATTATAATATATTATCATGATTCAGCACTTCTCAGCGTGTGTGAGAGAATGCCCTAAACTACTGCGCTCTCCTATCGTGTGTAGGAGAGCGTCTTATAAACAGATATTTCAATATCTGCATTTACATCACTCATTAAGAGTTTCTAACTCTCATTGATGTCTGTAACTTAAATTAACTTAAATCCTATTAGTAGAATAATAATAATCATGAATCTGCACCTCTCAGCGTGTGTGAGAGAGTGCCTTAAGCAGTTTTCTTTTCTAGCATGTGTAGAAAAGTACCAAACCATTCAACTCTTGAGTTAGAACTCAAGAATATCTGCGCCTTTTGGCGTATCAAAGCATGCAAGTTAATACTTATGATGAAGGCTAGAATAAATACAGCCCCAAAGCCATAATAGCTTGAACCCCCCTTCCCCATGCCAACCAGCAAAGGCTGGAGGCAATGCTATGATCAAAAATTTTTGAATAAGTATACATTTTAAATTGGAAATGACTCTTATATAATATACATGCAGCTTAAAAGCTATCAAAAAATATCTTTTGTACCCCCTTCCCTAAGTTCTAACCCCTTTGCTGAAGGCACTACAATCTTATACTTGCAATTCCCAGTCTCCTGTATAATAGATCCCAACAGGCTACAGTGTAACAGTTACCACCTCGTCATAAAATGATGCTGAATCGAGCCCGCAATCATAGTGACAACGCAGTGGAACTACCACACAGAACACTGACTAGGACACTACGATACTCGACTGAAATCTGCAAATATCCTACGGGGACCCACCCTATCTAGCTCAATCCCTATTTATGGCTGTTATCTTGTCTCACATCCAACTATGCAAACACAGGCACAGTACCACATATCCCATCATTGCACGATGGTGAAAACATGTACATTTACATCTGCACTGCATGGCGGTGCTGCTATTAAAGCGCCCGACCAAGACAGAAGACACCCTCATCGCAAAACTAGCATGATGACGTGGTACTGCACAGGATTGTGTCAGAGTATGCTACATGACTAACAAACATAAACGTCCATCTAGGTCCTAGCTGTATCAATCCCTATTTATGGCTGTTATCTTGACTCACATCCAACTATGCAATCACAGTCACAGTACCACATATCCCATCATTGCACGATGGTGAAAACATGTACATTTACAACTGCACTGCATGGCGGTGCTGCTATTAAAGCGCCCGACCAAGACAGAAGACACCCTCATCGCAAAACTAGCATGATGACGTGGTACTGCACAGGATTGTGTCAGAGTATGCTACATGACTAACAACCATAAACGTCCCACCCCCTATACCCCACCCGCTACTCTGGGACAATGTTAGATAATTCTAGCCTAACTCTTCAACTAGTAATTTAATGGAAAGATACCTGATACCAGATTCACTTAACCACATCTTGGTTTGATTGATTCCACATCTTTATTTGTATTGAATGTGTTGAATGACTGCCTTTAATTGATTCCTGGGAGGGCGAAGTTAGGGCGCATCCGGCCCTCTTGAGAACTTGACCCTCAACCTCCCTTTGTAGTGGGGTTACCATTCAATACATAATTGATGCCTTCCAATAGTCGATTGTTCATGTTTGTTTTTTTTTTTTTAAATTCATCCTGTTGAAACAAATGAAACTTGAGTTTAGCTTGTATTTTCAATTTGTTAATAATTATTGCTATGCATAGGCTAAATATTTTTATGATATTAAATAATAGTCTAATATTCACAATGTTAAGATAAAACCCTTAAGCATACTCATCCAATGAGTTTGTGAAGATAACTAGACTTCGAAAAACAAGCACTTCAATATCTCCTAAGATGAAGGGTAAAGTTTGGAATAATTGAACCAAGTAAAAACCTGCTTCACTTTGAATTGATTAAATAAAATAAAGAACCATAGGATTTATTGAATGAATTGTTAGATTAGCACAGGGAAATGGCTGGATAAATTTCATGAAAACTATTTGTGAAAAACTACATATATTGTATTGATGAATGGAATATAACGAGATCTCAAATCAAAATCAAATCAACTAAGAGTAAATGAATATTAAAGTTTGGAATATTTGTTGAGAATGACGACTCCATATCGGTTTCAATAACTTCGACCAATTTGTGAAGTAGACTTCAGATATCAACCATACTCAAATGTAAAGAAATTTGAAAATTTTAAATAGTTCAACTGATTAGAAAATATTTAAAACTTTAATATTATTCACTTTGAAAATAAATAAGATCAACTGACCTCAATAGTAGAATTGCCGGATCAAAAACTTTACAACTCAAACTGTAGTATAATTTGCTTCATTTAACCACCAAATTATGAAGTTGAACACTGGTTATAATTGAGAGCTTCACTGTATTACTTTAAAAATAGACTGTAGTTGAAAGCACTCGTAAATATTTCGAAAAATTCAGAAAATATATTCGACCGCTGTTAACACTACTGGTTACGAAGCAGAAATGAAGTGTGTGAGCATGGATTTCATCTCACAGCTGATACTAGCAAGTCAGCTGATCAATCAGTGATGCCAAGATATTATATTTGCATAAAACATTCAACAATCGATAAAATAATTTATTTAGTTAATATATGATAAAATTTTCAATTATCAATTTGCTTATTGTAATAATTCGAAAATCAATCTAATAGTCTAATAGTCAGTCTTTCGTAAGACTTCGAATCGTTCGTCAGCTTTTGATGGGAGCGTGACATTTTGTCCCAACGACAGTTTGGTCCAGCGACATTCTGTCCCATTTTTGGGACAGAATGTCGTTTCATGGATTGGTCCATCTCAGGAATGTGGGACAGAATGTCGCTGGTACACATTGTCGGAAAGTGAAGGAATGTAAGGAAATTGGACCAAAATGTCGTGCATGGAGCCGACATATTGGTCCAGCTCAGGAATGTGGGACAGAATGTCGTTGGTACAAATTGTCGGAAAATGAAGGAGTATAGATTGGACCAAAATGTCGTGCACGGAGCCGACATATTGGTCCATCACAGGAATGCGTAAATATCGATATTTTCATCGATTCATTCATACTTATCGATATATATTGGTATAAAATTCGTAATTCGGTGAGCCGGTCGGTTGTAATGTAAAACCTGTCTCGAAATTTGAATTGTACGAGATGGTTATGCATGATATTGAGAATTTTGAAAAGGAAGATAGTCCAACTTACTTTTTCATAGGATGCTGTATTTCTTAGCTTCAAATTCTCACCAATTTGCTTTCAAATCAACTGTAACTCGATGTAACTTGATGTAATTATGTTTTGACGTGGCCTATACATGTACATTACTTGTATCTTGCAATAAATGGATTTTGATTTGATTTGACCCCCCTGTCTTATCAATGATATAATTAATTAATTTTATCTCCAGTGGATATCCTCAAAATAATGATTTTTCTCTTAATTTTGTATTTTGATAGTGGAGAAAAAGAAGCATTACAGAAAATTAAAAATCCAAATACTGACAATTTCAAAAGTCACTTAACCTTGTTTTTTCATCGCTTTAAAACCTACCTTAATTATGACCCTATGAAAAAAGACAAAATATTATACCAATTTTCATTTTTAAAAGCATATTAATCGAAAACTGACTGCATACACTTTCAAATGTCAGTGTCAAATGTTTGGAAACATGTAATGTCGGATTGGGATCTGTGACTTACACTTACACTTACACTCCTAATTGACTAGAAGTTCAACAGTCGATATTTTGCCTAAATCAATATTGCGAATGAAACGTGGTACAGACTGTCGCTGGTACACATTGTCGGGAAGTGAAGGAATGTAAGTAAATTGGACCAAAATGTCGTGCATGGAGCCGACATATTGGTCCAGCTCAGGAATGTGGGACAGAATGTCGTTGGTACAAATTGTCGGAAAGTGAAGGAGTATAGATTGGACCAAAATGTCGTGCATGCAGCCGACATATTGGTCCATCTCAGGAATGTGGGACAGAATGTCGTCAGTGAAAATGGGACAAAATGTCGTTTGGAATCCTTGGAGTGGTGGACCAGAATGTCGCTGGGACACTTTTGTACCATCCCTTTTGATACAGTATGATCGATATTGTTATCGACCGGGAATTTCAAATAAATATTGACTATTTCTAGAATCTTTGAATTCTTTAGATTTTTAGCTGTCCGCGGGTGAAGAGACAATACATTCAGGCATCTTTGCTCAAAAATTTATGATTTTATTATTTTGCAACCAGTTGTGAGATGATCTGTCCCAAAAATTTCACCTTTAGGCACCCATCAGTGGCGGATTAAAAGGGTGGGTGGCGGGCGGGGGCGACCGCCCCCCCGTCCGCTACAGAGATTGAAAATTTTGCTTTCCAATTACTTATCAAAAACTAATATGTATAGGATTATAGTTTCCGTAGTTTTATAATTATTAGAGTAGAGATACGTTAGTATTATTTTGTAACAAAAATGAGGATTTAAATGGTTATATTTTAAAAAGGAACGTAGAAAGCATTGCTTCTGCTCAACGTCGGCAGTGCTGGTCCGAGGAAGTTTTTTGGTACATGCGAGCCGTGGATTTGGCGCAAATATATAGAGCAGCGGTGCCAGGCCATCCAAAATTTTTAAACTATTCATACAATATTTATTTAGCATTGTACGATACAACATGAACAGTGTCAATATAAATGAAACATAAACAAATTTTTGCTGGAAAAACAATATTATCTCTCAATATTGATAGTTTAAATTTATTTATTGTCCAATTATTGATGGTTCAAATCTGAACAATAACTCCTAAAATATTCTAATTGCAGTTGCAATATTACTGTCTTCTTGATCACAAAAAAGTACCAATGAGCAGAGACTCACTAATATTATAAAAACCTCTTCAATTCAAGTTCAGATGCCGTTCCTTCCTTTTGTCTGATGCTCGTTGGTAGTATGGTAGGCTCCCATGCATAAGAGGGTCTTTTGGTGAAAAACCTCTATCCATAAATGCTGCTGAGTACCATGAAATTATTAACATATTATTTCGAATCCATAAACTGGCTTCAAATCTCAATGTATCCAGATGGACTATTGAGTCTGTTCGTTTCATACTGAGATTTGTATTGAGGTTGACAGGTTGTTACATACTTTTCATCAGTGTGCGTGTTTTCATTTTAAAATTTGCTCATCTCATGTTAACTTGAACTTTTGTTGTGATTTACACTGGAAAAATACTTAATTTTATAAAAATATCACATAATTTTAATATTTATGTAAGAAAAACGTTGTAGTTTTAGAGCCTAGATTTTCGGTTTTTCACTCTTAATATTGTTCAAAATTTTTCCGGGGGAGGCCCCCCGGACCCCCCCATGCCTGGGGGGTAATACCCCCCCACACCTCCCGGAACTGACCTTCCTAAACCGCCCCCCCCAAAACACAGAGTTGGCCCTAGGAGTTGTCAGAGTTTTTAAAATGCAAGCCTAACTTAAGCCCGGTCTAGACGCTAGGACTTGTTGTACAACAAGTCCTAGGACTTATGGATGATTGCATCGCGTCTACACGTTATGACTTACTCTCGCTAATACCTCTTTTGTCCTAGGACTTTTGCCATCTACACGCTAGGACTTGTTGTACAACTTAAGTCCTAGCGTCTAGACCGGGCTTTACTTGGTAAAAAGGTGAAAATAAAGTTGGAAAAATAAACATTTATTGCTAAACTTTGCTAAACTCTACTTTCAGAATGAGTCGAGTATTTGCATTGACTACCTACTGTAGGGTAATAGTCAATGGTACTACTTGAACAGAGTTTTGGGGAGAATTTTCTCGACCATAATAATAAAATCTTGGTTTAAAATATTTTCAGTTTCTGATAGTTTAATTTATTTTGGTCTCCTTGAGACTGGTATCATCTGATAAATCTCTCTACCTGTATAGGCTAGTGAGGTTTTCCTCGTACAAAGATATCAATCAATAATGATCTATCATACTATGGATTAAAGTTGTTGATGGCAACTCAATATATTATAATGACAAAAGGTGACAGGAAACAAGTTAAATGAACAGAATAAGATAACTTATATTAAAACACATTTATTAAACATGAATAAAAAATTATTACTAGGAAAAAGAGGATTACTAGCCTACATCCGTAAATCATGAACAAAATTAGTTCAAACTTGCAACTATAACATGCATTCACTTTCTAAATTAAATCATCCAGCGTTTTATTAATGTGTTCATATCCCACTCGCAAAAGATATTCAAAGTTGCTATCATTACGAAGCTCGCCAATTTCTTCAGAGCTAAGAATTTCTTCAATGGTCGGCATCCAATCAAGATTACCATCAAGTGTTATACAAATATCAGCGAGCTTGAAAAACAGAAGTTCCTGAATAGCAGTCAGAGGAGCATTAGCATCCAGGTCTGTCCACGAGTCCCTGGTAATTGCTTTGCACCAGATTTCATTTTTCAATTCCATCCTGAGTATTTCATCGTCAATATAAAGCAATAAGTCTAATGCTTTTTTGAAATCCAGTTCAGAGCTGGATGGATTCTCCTCGCAGATGTAAAACTTGATCAGTTCGGGCGGAGAGAACACTCTGACATTGTCGAAGTTGTATCCATAGGCTGTAAGTACGGACTCGGGCAATCCCTCCTGATGCGAGATCAAGTTCAAACTGGAATTGACGTCATTCAAGGTGTCTTCATCACCACCAGCCGCCAGCAAAGCCAGCTTGCCGAGCGAGATCATCGACTTTTTCCGAGCCAACAGTTCTGTTTCGGAATTGGCCAAGTCGAGGAGTGTGTGAGCGGCTGTCTTGTAATCTTCACTGAAAACAGCATGCAACCAAGACAACGATGGATGAGTACTAAGTCTGTCGGCGAGTATTCGTTGTTTCAGACACTGCTCAACTAAATCTCTCTGCTTGCCTTCTCTCATGTACCAGTTGAAAAGAAACTGCGAAAAGTTTAATTTACTGAATTTCGCCGAATACTGATTCAGTCTTTCTTTGTTACCGGTTTTATCACATAGTTCAACAAGAATCTGAAAGTCACAGTATTTTTCAGCAAGTATTGCTGCTCTCTCATATTCATCATCATCTAGAAACGGTTTGATTAGATTGTAACGATCAACTTCGTATTGGTGAATGTCTGAATTGAATTTTTCGGAATCATCTCGGATGCTCTCCAAATGACATTTACGACCGTCCAAAATGACATCAGCCAAGTTCACTAACTGATCTAACAACTCAGTGTGTATATTGATGTCTCCCGTAGCACGAACACCGTTATCCAATGTCAACTTTTGCTGGGTGATTAGAAAATCGTAGAGACCCTCAGAGCCTGCAGATGCGGTCCATGGCAAATACTCATTGAAATTCTGAGCTGATTGACTGTCGCCGAAAATACAGGCCTTCTGCTGTCTGTATTGAATAACCGCTTGCACAGCTTCCAGTAGCACACAATTAGCGGAGAGAATCTGCTGGGCAACATGTTGCGGATTTTGAGACTTGTGCACCAAATCCTCGCACCACCGGCATATCTGCTGCAGAGCCTCGTGAACAAAACTCACTTTCCTGAAGAAAATATCCTGATTATTCAAAGCACCAATCGGTTTCATAGAGTGCTTCTTAAGAACCTCCTCAATGGCCAAATCGATTTGTGAAGAGAACTTGCTTTGTAATTTGCGTAGGACGATTGAAGCTATTATCTTCTCAGCATGCTCTGCCAACATGTAAGTTGTCGCCATAGCTTTACCTCTGCAAGTGATTCCACCAAGCTGATTCCAGAGGTTTATATCTTTTAGGAAATCGATGAAGTATTCCAAAGCTTTCTGCTTTTCTTCTAGTTGGTTGAGTATCTGAAGGGATGTTATGTTGGAGTTCAAGTTCGATGTTGAAGATGCTGTTTTAGTATCAGCCCAACGTGGATCTTTGAACGGAATGTCATCAATGATTCCCACGCTGACTTGAACGATTGTCAAGTCGAAAGTGGCATCAATTTTCAATGTTGGGCCAGCATCAGGCGGAAAGTGTTCATGCATTAGTGCTTTACTGTGCGAAACCTTCTTACTTATATACAGCAATAGAGCTGCCTTCACCAATTCACAACTGTCTTTTCGATCACTGGTAGTCGAATTTAACAGTTCTTCAATCTCGTTATCGGAGTGAACAGTTTCAGAAACAGCCGTACAATCCAACGCGACACTTCCGTTGAAATCATCCGAAGAGTCGAGAGAAATGAAGCCGTGTTGGCAAGTGAAGAACACTGGGACCGATTTGCACGAAGTGCCGCCAAGAATACGGGCGCCGCTCAATTCTATAGGCTCCAATTCCTCGCCGCCTGATGGAGAAGCTGCAAAAAAGAAACAAACAAATCGATCAGAACAAATAATTCCAATAGAAAAAACTCCAAGGTTGATTGATGCAGTTCATCATATACAAGAGATTCTTTAATCTTGACACACAAGTCAACCTCATAAGCCGAAATTCACCGAATAATAAACATGAGAAAACAGATGAAATTGAATTATTCAAATCCGGAAATAATCAGCTTGAAAAATTGTAGAACAATATTTATAATTATTGTTAATCAAGAAGATAATACGAAGCTAGTATGATAATTGATAAATTCTACCGCCGAGTAGTGTTGGGAAAACTTTAATTTATTTATAAATATGTTGAAATCTACTTTCATAAATAATACATAACTATGTCACTTCTTCAAGTGAAAATTTGAAGGAATATCGGAATATCATAAAATGAACACTATTTTACTGTGGGGAAAATCAAGAATAAAATTTCATTACATGCGTTGTATGAATATCAAGGCTGGAACAACGGTAATAATCCAAGTGTCATACAAAATTATTCCAATAGCTTCTAAAGGTAGTAAGAACATCACAGAAAAATACAATTTTTAATCCTTGATTTTAAATATTTTAATATTTACTGGTTACTTCACGAATTGAATTAATTCACTTAATTTTTAAGAAAATCCAAACTTTTGTAAGATTCAATAAAATTTATTCCACCATTGCTGTTTGATGTTACTAAGCTCAACATTGAGATTAGAGTAGTACGGTATTTACGAATAGCAAAGAATCAGTTTGTTATACAGTATAATAGGATCCAATAGTAAAATGTTCAAGAAAATTAGACAACTTGAAAAAATGTAGTTTTGGATTTTGAATTGAGAATAGCTGAAATGGAACTTACAATGAACAACCACAATGTATCGCTGATTGTAGATGAAAACTGTACTTCCGATCAGAACAAACTGAAGTGACCTCTCTTCTGTGGAGTTGCTACTCAGCGATTGACAAATTTCTGGCGACTTCAGTACGTAAAACCAAGATGATTCCGTTGGTGGCGTTAAACCTTCGGCACTGAGACTTGCTGTAACAAAAATAAACCATATTTTTATATAATTCCTCTACAAACTCAACGTAAATTGAATAAAACTTTAGATTATCCATCCCAAACTTGGATAATTGAACTCATTAATTATTTGAATTAGCTTGAATAAGTTGCATATTATAGTAAATTAAGTTATTTCATTATGTATGAAGTTCTCAACATTTACTATAGTCTATAATACTATACATTCAGCTTATAAATTAGTGTTTTCCAGCAAAGAATAATAACTATTCACTTGACAATATCCAATAAATAACGACAATATTTTATATTCGATTATCAATAAAAACTATTGTATTCCATTCAGACGGGAAATTGATGAACAAATTCAAATCTACAAGAATATTAATATGCTACAACATTAATATCGAACAGTATTATTTTTTCCTTACCGAGTGCATAGTGCAGAACTGATTGGGGGCCCATAGCAGCAGCCAAAAGAAGGATGGATGAATCCATCCTTTGCATGTCCATGAGTCCTATTTCAATGTCGCCATTTTGCAACTCCTAAAAAAGAAATTAATCAATCAATACAAAATATTAAAGAATAAAAAGGAAGAAAATAGAGTAAAAACGGTGGAGAATAGTGAGCCGGGATTGAAAAATAGATGAAATCTCCATAATCAAGAAATCGGTTCATTAACAAAGATGAAAGTATACATAACGTAATGCAAAACCAAAGTCATAAATTGAATTGAATCTAGAAACATTTATAAAGTTTAACTGCTCTTGTCCTCTTGAGCAGTTCTTTATTCTTCTTTGCGGAGTAACGATCACATTCAAGCCAACACTTGAAAAAACCATAAACTCAATATCTTCAAGACAAGTAAGCTTAGAGAAAAGGGTAACATTCTTTCGGAAGTTATAACAATCTACCCTTTTCTTTTACTTTGATGGTAATTGAAAAACATTCTTAGTAGAAGTAAAAGTGAAAATAGGCGCAATAATGTAGAAAACAATTCCCATGATATACAGTAACATGAATAATCCTAGAATCGTAGGTGCAAGACTAAATTCATGTCGAAAATAAAGTGTTTCGCTTTTACATAGAAACAGAGACTCTTAAAATACTTTGAATTCAGAGATTATAAAAATTCATTAAACAATATTCTAGTTCAAGAGGATTCATATTAAAATCTTAACTGATGATCAATTGGGTGCGAATTATTATAAAAATTACCGTATCTAAACTATTGGTTGTTTATTTGATCAATTCGGGTCTCACTAGGGCTTTTCATGAGTGACAATATTAATTCAATAATGATAAATAGTGAGCCAGTTTCTTCAAATCAGTCTCTCCAAAACTCTTTTTATAAATCATTAATTACAGGGAATTGAAATTATTACTCTTCCGTTCTTGAAATTAACCACATTTGCTTACAATGAGAATGGCATTTTATATTGCGTTAATTAGGGATTTCGTTCAATTAATTATCGTGAATCAACATTCGCTTGCGTTGTACTCACAGGCACGAACATTTGGAATCCTTCTCTGATCGGTTTGGTAACATCGTATTCATAGATGAGCCGTTCGCAAGCATTTGCTGAAAGCAGCCATTTTTGAACCGAGTACCCAGCAAGAATCAACACTTGCCATTCTGAGCTGCCATCTTTTGTAGAATAAATGGTGACCATCTTGACTAGTTTCTGAAACATTCAAGTGGATAATTATTATTTTCTTTTGAATAAATATACAAATAATAAACTATATTAATCGACGCAATCAGGAAGATAGAGACCACAGTCTATGAGAAGGATGTCCTTGGAGATGTTTAATCTCCTCTCATCTCTTCAATCATATTGTAATAATTATTGTAGGCTATCTTTTGTGCGATCAAAATCTCTCCGTTTTTTTGGAGGAAATTTTATTCTTCTCCAAATGAACTGAGAATAACATCAGAAGAGAAGTTAACGTTACGTTTGTTAATTGTACGTGTACAATATAAATAAGTTTTAAAATTAATGAAATGACTTCATTCTACAAAGATTCAATTCAATAGATTTTCGTGCATTCATTCGTTGTCTTTCTATAACATCCACCCTATAATTGAATTGAATTTTATTAGATTCAAAAAATAGATAAAAGCATACAATAATTCAGTACAAACAAATAAAAAGCATTCACTTAACATAAAGGAAAATTAGAGAATTCATCAAAAGAAAAAGAAAGAAAAAAAGAAACCGATCTTGTATTGACTAAAGTGGTCCAATGTTGGCCATAAAAGACAAAAAAAAGGAAAATTATAAAATATGGAATAAACTCTCACATGAACTGCAAGGTTTGATTGTGAGTTCATAAAAATATTATAGTAACATTAAAGATAATTTTCATAGAAAAGGAATTCCAATAATTTTTCAACAGTAAAGAAACAATTTTTGAAAGTAATACTTGATTGAAGAAACATATAGCAGGATCCAATTAACTTGTCAGAAATCAGCTGTTCCAGTAATAATTAAACAGTGATTTCGACACAATAATCAAAAGGCTTGAAAGTCTTGAAGACCTTTAAAGTCTTTAAAAGACCTTTTTAAAGAAGACCTTTCAAAGAATAACTTTTTAAAAGACCTTTTCAATAATCTGCGAGATTCATCGTTTGTAGGTTAATTATTGTGATAATATGCTCGTCGATCATATGTTTTATGACAAGTTAGATGGATCCTGCTATAATTACTAAAATAATAGTTCTAAAAATTCATAATAGAAATGCCAAAAAATCTAAGAAAGAAATAATAGGTAATTTCGCACTCTTACACACACTCACACTCAGGGGGGCACACAACCATAGATAATTGGAGTGAAACACTATGAACTCACAGTTTCCATGGTCTGCGTCGACTGTGCGCCGAAAATGTAGTTGGTCATTTTGCGCGATATGCCACCGATCCAGCTGTGCGGCATCTTCAGGGGCCGACACAGCAGCAGGTGGCCTGCGGCGGTGGTCTGCGGCGTGACCAGCACCAGCTGGGCAGACGTGGTCGCTAGCAGCACGCCGAGTGGCAACACCAGCCGCAGCGAGTCGCACTCCTGGCCGTGCAGCTCGGCGTTGGCCTCCACGCAGCTGCTCTCGTGCGCTATGCTCGCCCAGTAGCGGACCAGGCCTTCCGGCGACACTGCTATGCAGCTGGGCATCTGAAATGCATCCATCGATAACACACTCAATGTGTGGCAAAATCAGGCTTGTCTCCATGAGAGATATTCTAGGCAAAATAGTTACCCTATTCCTCCTACATATACTATTCAACAAGGCAAAAAAAGGCAGTCATTCTATTTTGTTCTGTTATTATTGATTCAATTAGTTGAATTATTTTGTTCAATTAGCACAATTAGTTGGTCATATTCTTCGGCATGAGGGACTGACAAAGAGAATAATAGAGGGGATGAATGAAGGAAAGAATATGCGAGGAAGGCCAAGACTAGAGTACACAGAACAACTTTTGAAGGATATGAGATGCCACCTACAGCAACATGAACAGGGAGAGTTGCTTATTGCCACCAACGGCTATTAACAAGGCAAAGAAGAAGAGAAGAAGATTATTGATTCTATTCGTACAAGGTGGCCATGATAAACATTTAGGCACTACACACACTTGGAAACTTCAAATCGCAAAGCAACTCAGCGACGCAGCATGTGTTTTCAAATGATGACGCTCAGACTAGGCGATTCCAGAATCGGAAACTCGATCGCAGCGCAACTGAGTTGCTCTGCGATCCGACATGCTGGTTGCCGAGTGATCGATTTGCATGATTGCCAAGCAATTGTAGGTTATGTTGACAGTTTTTTCGTACAGATAAGTGGGGTTGGTTGATATTATACCCAAAACAAACGGGGAAAAGTAGGATTATTTGCTTTAAAAAGTAGTATTTCATCGTTTTTTGGTTACTTCAACTTATAAAATATCGAAGATAAGTTATAAAACTCAAATATTTACTTTTTGAGATCAATGTGATAGTAGTAGATCGGCAACTGGCAACTAGAGTCGCGGAAGTGTGAGCATGACTAGCAACTGAAGTCTCCCGGTTCCGGTCTTTCCAAAACTCGGCAACTCTGATCGTACGATTTCAGTTTCCAGGTGTGAAAGAACCAATTAATTATAATCAAAGAATGATCAAAATATCAAGGAAAAGAAAACAAATGAGATTGAAGAAGAAGAAGAAGAAGAAGAAGAAGAAGAAGAAGAAGAAGAAGAAGAAGAAGAAGAAGAAGAAGAAGAAGAAGAAGAAGAAGAAGAAGAAGAAGAAGAAGAAGAAGGTTAAAGAAGAAGAAGAAGAAGAAGAAGAAGAAGAAGAAGAAGAAGAAGAAGAAGAAGAAGAAGAAGAAGAAGAAGAAGAAGAAGAAGAAGAAGAAGAAGAAGAAGAAGAAGAAGATAAAGAAGAAGAAGAAGAAGAAGAAGAAGAAGAAGAAGAAGAAGAAGAAAGAAGAAGAAGAAGAAGAAAATAAAGAAGAAAGAAGAAATAGAAGAAGAAAAAGAAGAAGAAGAAGAAGAAAAGAAGAAGAAGAAAGAAGAAGAAGAAAGAAGAAGAAACAAGAAGAAATAAAGAAGAAGAAGAAGAAGAAAATAAGAAGAAGAAGAAGAAGAAAAGAAGAAGAAGAAGAAGAAATAAAGAAGAAGAAGAAGAAGAAGAAGAAGAAGAAGAAGAAGAAGAAGAAGAAGAAGAAGGAAGAAGAAGAAGAAGAAGAAACAAACAAAGAAGAAGAAGAAACAAAGAAGAAGAAGAAGAAGAAGAAGAAAAGAAGAAGAAGAAAAGAAGAAACAAAGAAGAAAAGAAGAAGAAGAAGAAGAAGAAGAAGAAGAAGAAGAAGAAGAAGAAGAAGAAGAAGAAGAAGAAGAAGAAGAAGAAGAAGAAGAAGAAGAAGAAGAAGAAGAAGAAGAAGAGAACAGAAGAAGAAGAAGAAAGAAGAAGAAGAAGAAGAAGAAGAAGAAGAAGAAGAAGAAGAAGGAAGAAGAAGAAGAAGAAGAAGAAGAAGAAGAAAGAAGAAGAAGAAGAAGAAGAAGAAGAAGAAGAAGAAGAAGAAGAAGAAGAAGAAGAAGAAGAAGAAGAAGAAGAAGAAGAAGAAGAAGAAGAAGAAGAAGAAGAAGAAGAAGAAGAAGAAGAAGAAGAAGAAGAAGAAGAAGAAGAAGAAGAAGAAGAAGAAGAAGAAGAAGAAGAAGAAGAAGAAGAAGAAGAAGAAGAAGAAGAAGAAGAAGTCATGAATAGGGATATTGTCGTGCACTGTTATCTACCAAAGTCATGATTAAAACAAATTCAAACGAAGCTGTCTGATGAATTTAAATATTATCGTGCACTCACCTGACTGGTGCCCGTCGTGTAGACAGCCACCAGATGCGCCCTGTGCGCGAGATCGCTCTGAGGCAGCGCCAGCTCGCGACACTGCGCGTTGATCAGTCGCCGCCCACTCGCCTGCCACACCAGCAGCCGTCTGCCGCACACAAACCACGCCCAGCCATCGTTCGACAAGTCTACGCTCACTGCAGCCGAACCTTCAACACACACAATTTACATCAACTTAGGGCCGCTTTCCCCAACGCTGCTTATCTTATACATCTGGCTTAAGCCTCATTCGGAGAATAGGAAAAGTATAGGAAAAAATTGAGCGTCAGCTGTTATTACTTAAGCAGCGTTGGGGAAAGCGGCGGAAATATTGCAAAGAATTCTTTCCAATAATAATGATTAAATCATAAGGCCAGTCGCACTGAAGCCAATTAAAAGAATTAATACTATCAAAGTGATCATTCAATTAGGCCTAATGATAAACCCTCTCATAAAAATTCCAACTTATTGTAAATATATTTCATAAATTGAATACAGTTACTAATTTAAATCTATCAACCCGGCTAACGGCCTCGGCTAAGCCTAAAGAACTTTTTTCCTAGTTTGACAGGAAATAAACATTATTGAAGTAAGATTATTAAGAAGAATGAGTTTATGTATTATTTCAATGTTTGCCATTTTCTTATGAATTATGTGAATAAACTTTCATTGTAATATTCAGGACAAAAGTATTGGTTAATGAAAAATGTGTCAAATAAATTACTCACACGTTTTTGTAATAAGTGATCACACATTAACATCGAGGTTTGAGCGTAAGAGGGGGCCGGCTGCGCCTCAACTTCGCCCTCCAAGGAAAAATAAAGGCAGCAATTCAATTCAATTAAGCCATGTTCTTAGAAATGAGCTGTAAAAATCATATTAGCTATTATTATCATCTACTCTACTCTTTTACTCGATATTTATGCTTTTATTATTCCAATATCCAGTTCACAACATGTTTTAACTGTTAAAGTATTGGTAACTTTATTTACACAATTCAAATAATACATAATAAAATGACAAACATTCGAATAATCTCATTCTTCTTAATAATCTTACTTCAGTAGCCTAATATTCATTAAATGTCAAACTAAAAAAGTACTTTAGTCTTAACAGAGGCCGTCAGTCGAATTAATATATTCAACATTAACTTACTTCTGGTAACACAGTTTAATTTATGGAATATTGTATTCTCAATAAGTATATAAAAATTCACTGAGAATTTGCCTAAACTATCATGGATTAGAAATAAATTGCAGATTCCCATTCACTCTTAACAATCACGTCTCAATGTTACAATAATTCTAAAACTTACTGTCAGAGAATTTCAGAGCTTCAGTAACCAGTACAGGTAGAGGGAGTCCAAATGATTCGACAATATGGTTAGCAGTCCGATGAATTATTTGCACTGATTGGTTGGATCTCCCAGAAATACTTCTGTTTCTGTGGAAAAATAAAGATAAATTTCAAGCAAAAATACACATACAGACCAATACCACAAATGATTCAAGATTTTTTTGTGCCAATACCCCAAACTCACTTAGTCAACTCCTTAAAAGTATACCTTAAACTCCTTGAGAACAGAAAGGCTTAAAAGTATAAAAAAAACTCAAAATTTGGGCATATTAAATTTATTTAAAAGCAATAGTCCTCTTCCTATGGTAGCATTGCAATAAAAGGAATACTTACGCAGGTGTTTTGATGATATTTTGGAGAAACGAAGAGCTCTTCTTGCTAGAGCCTCTTGCGTTCCTTGGAGACAGGATATTTTTTGAGCTGTATCCGCTTATACTCATTTTTCAACTGAAATTTAAAAATACAGATTTATCTTTATGTATTCTTACAAATCCACGTGAACATTTACAAACAATTCTGTCATTACTGTAATTAAGATAAAAACAGTACAAATACTTGTTACATTTGAGATGTTCTCACATTGATAAATTCACCTCATTTGATTCGGATAGAGAAAATTATTAACTTATGATTTACTTAGGCCTATTAACTTATAAGTGATATCTTGGAGTTGATGTACCTAATTTAAACATCTTGAAATTAATTTTATTTCTGTTGGAGAAAGCTAGTAGAAAATCTATACCGCTCTTGGATTTATGAACTGTATTTGTATATTAGTATTAGTTGAAAACAGGCCATTATTGTAAAAGTATGAATTGTATTGTAATTGTATAAATAAATTGGAAATAACTAAATAATAAGGAAATCAAGATTTTAACCTCAAAGTTAGCCGAATGCATGTAATGATAATTCAACTCACTTAGCACAAATTTGAAGCTAAAATTATATTTTAAAAATGACTCACCTTATTTTTTAAGTCTCTAAGCACTTGAAATAGCAAAAATACGGGCAATAAATTCAATATTTTGATTAAATTAAGTCATCATCACCGGTAATTCCATGTTTCCCTTTTCCCACCAAGGTTTCGATCTTTCGATATTGCACGATCGATACCTCGTTACCATCAGTACCAAACTATCGATATTGACCTATCGAGTTAAGCC
The DNA here is from genome assembly GCA_017141395.1 of Laodelphax striatellus. Lineage (NCBI taxonomy): Eukaryota > Metazoa > Arthropoda > Insecta > Hemiptera > Delphacidae > Laodelphax > Laodelphax striatellus. The sequence continues at coordinate 5,471,893 of CM029534.1, forward strand.
CGGTCTAGACGCTACGATAAGTTTGTCAAACTTATCAGGATTATTTTAAATTGTCATAAAACAGCTGATTTAACGTCAGTAAACAAGCGTACATAAATCAGCTGTTTTCTGACAATTTAAAATAATCCTGCTAGCAGGATCCATTTAACTAACGTTAAATCAGCTGTTTTATGATAATTTAAAATAATCCTGATAAGTTTGATGCGTTTATTTGACAGATTGCCCTTTTGCAGGGGCGGATCGAGGATTAATTTTTAGGAGGTAAGACAACCGGTGAGGGGGGTAGGTAGTCTCAATCATAGGTCTCCACATTCATTATCTAGTGCGTTTTCACTCGTCTGGATCCGCCACTGCCGCTTTGTGATAGATGTCACAGACATCAAGAGTGTAAGTTAGTATATAATAGGTGGCTCAGCAAGAATCATTCTTATGATGAAAATGCAATTTTTCCTTTACTGCTTGTTAATTGAGGCATTTAAAAATTAGCACCCACTATTATAAATTCGACAATTTTCTCGGAAAATCAATGTAAATTTATAAGCAAATAGCTATAGATGCTAAAACGTTTCTTGGTCTAGTCCATACTCACGCTCTCCCATAATTCGATCAGTCAAATAGGATGATTATGAAGTTACAACAAACTATGAACATAAAAATTTTATTCACATCGACAATTTTTTTTAAAAACCAAGAATAAATTAAAATATATATCAATTTTAAAATCTCAGAACTCATATCAAAGTTATCAGACAATAAACATTAGTTATCAGTTATGGACATTTTATTCACATCGACAAATCTTTTTTAAAAATCAAGAATAAATTGAAGTATATCAATTTTAAAATCTCAGAACACATATTAAAGTTAACAGACATTAGATATGGAAAATATATTGATAGAATAGTACATAATTAAAATCATGCAAGAGAAGTAACATTCGTTTCAATTTTTGTTAAATTTCAATAAAACCTTTTTCTCCATTTCCAAACAGTCATTCAGACATCACAACTGTGCTTTAACTATCATACTACATAATGAAATTTCAATTTAAAAACACCAATGATTCACATGGAAAATGAGAAGTTTAATATAACACTTTTTATACGGTATCTTGTAAATATCAAACAATGATAATGATATAATCATTGAATCACACTATTCCAGGTAATTCCTTATAGCTTCTTGCAACTTTTTTCGCGCGGATGAAACTCTTTCTTCCTGACGTTTGATATCTTCATCAGCAACTGACACAGCCTGAAAAGAAAACCGAAAATGTAGAACTTTCTACACACTCAAAGAATTCAAGTGGGATGAAATTCACCAATCCTTCACCAAACATGTTATAGTTGTGTGAATTAATAATTAGAAACACAGGAATATACAAAATGATATTTAATGTTTGTGATTGACTATGACAAATACTGTAGACAATGACTGACAAAAGGTGGAACTTGGTGAAGTATGGGACACATTCAGAAGAGGATATTATTTATATGACCACTGAATAAAACTATGTACAGTAATATAAAATAATCAATGTTTATTGCACTTCAATAATACTAATAAGAACCAATATACAACGTAAAACTACATATTATCATAGTAAAACCTTAACTTATCTTAAAATTGGTTAAATTAATTCAATTTCTAAATAAAGCACAGGAGAAGCTTCTATTTATAATTTTATCTATACTATTCATGTTATCTTTGATGATAGCTATTTTTCCTTACTTAGTTATTCATTTTATTCCCGTTATTATTAGTTACTATTCATACAGTTGTTAAAATATACATATTCACCAACTAACATTCTAAACATACAATCACCAAGTCGTCTAACTCGACTAAGAACAATTTTGAGCCGTATGATAGGGAATTTCAGTGGAGAAAATCGAAACAAAACAGAAACACTTTTCATTCTGTAAATTTAGACACAACGACGTTGTGTTAATATTGAATTTGAGTTATATTGAAAATAACTGCACCACAAGCTCATAAAACGTGATTTGATAGTGAATATGACCCCATGTTCATGTCTACACTTGTTTAATTTTTGTGCAGCACAGCATGAGGCCAATGCTAAACCATATGCAGCATGCTGTGCAGCACACAAAAATCCGCCAATTGTGGATATAAGGAATTCCTGATATGAAGCAAGAAAGAAAAGTATTATTGCCGATAAATGAAATTCCATAGTTAATAGATTAATTACAAATTATTTCAATAGAAAAATAAACAAGAATATTTCGAAGAGAGGACCTCTCCACATCGACGCCTTGAAGTGAGATGAAAGGATGCAACACTTATCTCGCTGATGAGCTTCCAGTGTGAGAATTTCAAGTATCAAGTAAGTAAGTATCAAGAATAGTTTTGTAATTTGAATTCACAAAGAGACAAATATAATTTCTATTGAATTATTCAATGCAAGCACATTAACATAATTTTAGATGCTTCATTTGAAAAATAAAAGTGAATGACGTTGAATACCTATAAGTAACTTGATGATAAAATTTGAAAGATGGCAGATCATTTGAATTCTAAAAAGCGAAAACCTGACAATTTCACAGAAGTTAAATCGGACTGGATTGGTTTTCCAATCAATCATTCATTTACAAAGGAGAGTACAACAGGCTTATGCCCTGAACTGTTTCTCTTCCAATCTACACAAACAGTCCAAATTTAGTTCATGTCATATCATCTTACTAAATCATCAATTTCCTCTTCGGAAATATATACACATATTGATATATTTGCACAAACCTGAACAAGAGGCTGATCCGGGTTAATGAAGACACCCGGATTCTTTTCTAAAGCCGACTTGGAGCCAGTCTGTCCCGTCACAGGCTGGTTTGACACATGCAGGGCTGTAGCTACTGACTGCAGTATCGTCTCATCATTGACATGGGGTCCAACGGCTTTCAGACCTTTCGGTAGTTCCATTGCATGCAGCTCGTGGCCATAAGTATCACACGCTCTTAATCCCTCCAGTCTCTTCTCCCAAAACAACTATAAAAAATAACATGCAACATGTTGTTTTATAGACATGAACATGAAGTAGTGAGTAGGTAAAGAATGGAAATTCATCTGTAAGCCGACATAATCTAGTGGCTGCCACTTTGAACTATCGCATGCTTCGCTACGGGATCTCAGAAATCCCGTTGAGGCTAACGATATTTACGTCCAAGTAAACTTTAATATGGTAGCTGATAGAAAATTTGGGATACATGTTCGATGGATTGGGTATCCATATCTCTGTTTTTATCATCATTGTTCATTCTTTCAACATATGGTTTTAGTATCAGTATCACAAAGCCTAATTTCATAATGGTATAAAGAACATCTGTTTGTTATCTTTGAACGTTATTCACAGGTGAAAACTTGGCTAGGCGCATACTGAGACGTGACCAGCGCGTGTGGCGCGACGCGACACAGCGCGATTTTTTGTAACTTATGTAAAAAGAATGGATCAATATTAATTTTTCCAAGTCTACCTAGCCTAAAGGAATTTGTAATAGGATACAATAAATTTTAGAATAGTTTAAAATTGTACCTGCTTTGGTTTCTCTTGTGGACCATGCTTGAAATCAGTTTTCACTTTGCCTTCTTGTGTTTTGTAAACAGTTACAGGTTGTTTGAATATTGATGCCGTCTGTCGAATTGGAGGTACCAACGATGCATCACTACGAACTCCACGACTGAAAATAGATGCAAATTTGAATTATATATGAAATCAACATGACTTCATAGAAATATGGAATAGCAATAGAAAAGGATAAATTCAATTAACATGTAGGTTTTTCCAAATCATCAAGCCCAAGCCTTAACCACAATCTTGCAGACAAATTTCCTGACAGCTCCATCATGATTGTTTTTCAAATGGTAAATTTTTTAATAAATTTTTAGAATAGCCTAAATTCTATATATAATGAAAGAATGGGTCGAGGATATGGTAGTATATTTAGGGGTACAAAATATAAGATGCATATGAACTAATTTGACTAGGTTTCTCAAACATTCAAGTTATCCTACTGTTGCAAATTCCATCTCGATTTGAAATAAAACGAGGATTACACCCAATATTCAACTTTATGGGTTATGGCCTACAAGAAATTCTATAGAAAGTTAACTTAATGTCGAACATACCTGTAATAGTACACATCAACCCTCCCAGGTGATATACCAGATTTTCGAACCACATCGTCACGTTGCCATGATTTTGGGAGAGCAGAACATTCAAATCTTTTCCTTTCTACTGACAAATCAGCGGAAGTAATTTTTGTCGACATTTAACTAAGTTAGATCAAAAATATCAATTATAAAGCAGATTAGGCTAAAATTTTGACAGTTCATTCACCATAAAAACAAATAGCCACCTAGAACCTAAATTTCTCACGTAAATCCAATAATTGTTTTCACGTCTCAGATTTCAGAAAAATTGTTTCTTCAAATGTAGAAACAATTTTGAAAATAATTACACTTTTTGCATAAAAATCAAATGCCAAAACGCATAACCATAAACATCTACACTGTAATCAAACAAAACACAAACGTATCGATTGGGATTCAGTGTGTGATCGACCTTATCGAATATCGAGAGAAAACAGTCGATATTTATTCCATTCAAGTAATCGACTTTAGCAACTGTGTTTTTGAGGTTATGCACAGCGGCATGTTCATTGTTTAAATGTTTATGCAGTTTTCATTGAACGCTGAATTTGAATTTAATTAATGTAATGTATTGTGCTTGATAAATACTGTGAATTTAGGCCTTAATTTGTCATTTTGTAAAAGTTAACCCATCATTCATTTTACTAATAAGCTCCAGGGTGTCTTCCAATTGGTTCGGTACGGTAATATTTTTCCAGTATTCCTATCGTAAGACAGTTGAGTTTTCAAATGTTGTATCCTTTGCAGGAAAACCCATCAGTGGGTTCAAACATTATTAATAACAATAGTAGTGATTACTTTCAATTGAAATATCAGAGAGGTTTTAAGGTTCATAACATTTTTATGGTTCTATTGAGGTAAGATCCTATAGAATGGATCAAATGAACTCCCTTCAATCTACAGTATTTAATAACTTACTTATTTGTATTAACTTATCAATTTTACAAATAGTCCGTTAATATAGTCAGTAAGTTAGCCCTATTGTCAGTGTACAATGTCCACCATTACTATTCACTTAACCTACCGGTTGATGAATGGGCAGCTCCCACGCATGGCTCATCAACACTAAAAATTCCTCGGAAAGACCTCAGAGCGGGACAAAAATATTTATAGGCAAATCCTAGTTACATTATCTATTATTGTAGCTGACCGTCGCCCATCGGTCTCACCCACAATAGATATTTTGACAACATTCGTTCACCCCTACGTCTGCTAGTGGTCCTGGCCTATCTGCACCCTTTCTCTTTAAATCTGGAACGTAGTATAAATCACTGAGGAAACACTGTATCATTATCATCCATATCAGTTGAATTGTTATCCGGGGTTGTCAGTCATCAAGGCAACCATCACTGTTGTCCAGTTACCTTTTCCTTATTTTATACACGAATTTTGAAGCTCAGGGTTTGAACTGCTAGCTTTTGTGTAATTTTGTTTCAATTAAATTATTTAAAAAATTCTTGTATTAACGAAGTTACTTTCAATCCCCAATTTGTCATGAGTGACAACAAAGTATCTAGAGGTATTGTGGTAGATCTAGGTACATTATTTCTAGATTTTTAAATCATTGAACAAGAAAATTTATTTTTTTGTTCAACCTGTCTATTGATAGCTTTAGCTAGAAAAAAATTTAAATAAAAATTAATTTGTATCAGGCTTTACTAAATTTTCTAGAGAATTTTTTAACTGCTTTGTAATTATTTGTTTTTAATATATATATTTTTAAATTTACTGTTTTAGGTGCAATGGAAAGAAGATGTATTAATAGAAGAGCATGAAGTGTTCAACATGAGCTATTCAAGCTATGAAAAATTAAAAAACAATTACATAAGTCCTTGAAGATTTTTAGTTATTTGATCTAGCTCTAGATCGTGAGCTAGAGCTAGAATATGGAAGATAATATCTACGAAGAGTTTGAGCTAGATTTTTCTTTGCCTTCAGAAATAGCTTCCACTCCTCTTTGTAACGGAGTGAAAAGGACAATAGGCAGCTTGACATGCTCTCCAATACTATCAGTTGCAAGTTCTAGTAAGAGTAGAAAATTATTGAAATTAGACGACAAAATAGTTTCGGCTGCTAAAAGTAGCAATTATCTCGATGAAGCTGAAAATGAAATTAAATCTGATGCTAATCCAGATCTCAATATGCTTAAATGGGATGATGACTCAATTCTTAATCAAGTGGATTTGAACTTTAGAAATGTTATTGAAAATGATAGATTGGAATCGGGAAGGATTTCTCCATCACCTGATATCTTTGAAGAGGAAGGCAGTGACTCTGATCATGCATGCGATATGTCCGTTGATGTTAGTAATTATAAAGAAACAAGTATCACAGAAGACCTTGTTTCTCTCAAACCTGAGGACCATATGTCTGTAGATGTCAGTAGTGACATAAAAACGGTTGTGACTACAACTGATACTATAAACACTGGCAAGACCGAGCACAATCACTGGGTTGATGAATCAATTATTAATTGGTCTCATGACATATTAAACAAGTCTGCTGAGCGAAAAAATGATAACGATGTTTGTTTTGGTGATCGATTGAAAAATATTCTGTTGAATAATGCTCTAAAACCGTGTAAAATAGTTCCAAACACTCCATTGTCTTGTAGCGGCTCAAGAAATCCAAGTGACGCCGATTCATTTTACGGTTTGCCTGCGATTGTGAAAACTCTCATTAAGCGATACAAAGGAATCAGCCAGTTGTATGGTGAGTTCGATTCTTATAGAATATTGCATTGTGTTCGCTATTTAGGTGTTCGAAAAGGCCACCATTCACATCCACAAACAAACGATGCCACCGAACTGCAGCACGAACAACGATGGATAGGCCGTAGAGATGCTGTGGAGTATCCACCACGTTCCCCAGACTCAACTCCTCTTGATTTTTAGCTGTGGGGAACACTGAAGGACGTCGTTTATCGACAAAAGGCACGCACATTGGCTGAACTTCGAGAATCCATCGTACATTCATGTGCAAATATCCAACTGAACACATTGCAGACAGTAGGTAGTTTGTGCTGCAGTTTGGCGGCATATTTGTGTGTGGATGTGAATGGTGGCCATTTCGAACACCTAAAGTGATATGTTTAAGTTGGACTTTAAGCTACACTTTCACCAAAGATGAGACAACTGCATCAATTAGTTTGCAAGTTATGGACTTTTAAACAGTGGATACATTTTTTTGGACCACTCTGTATTAGTTGAAAATTTCTCAAAATGCTCATAGCGGTCGTAAGGAATAGTGTAAGCTTATTTATATGTGATTGAAAATTTTACATTTTGAGCTTATGATTTCAGACTGGCAAATGGAATGCCTCAAGTTACCTGCTATTGAAAAAAAGAAAAATCTCATGTATGCCTTGCCTACCAGTGGCGGTAAAACATTGGTAGCTGAAATTCTAATGCTTCGGACGATTTTGTGCGAGGAAAAAGATGTTCTTCTTGTTCTGCCTTACGTTTCCATTGTTCAAGAGAAAGTAAGTTCGCTTACAGATTATATTGTATTAAAATGAGAATCTATTTGCAGGAAAGTGGCTGTATTCGGGAGAGTAATTTATCAATTACTCGCAATCCACCTTAGCTTCCTGAGTATTTGTTAATGTTGTCAACTACATAATATGTAAAATATTCACTCTTAATTTACCGAAAAGCCACTTCATTGCTATTTCTCATCCTTCGGAATTTATTTGACTGATTCAATGAGTGTGAGTTTAGATAATATTCGGCATTCTTTACAAACTCTTACTGTAATCCTTACTGTTTTTAATTCTGTCGCTACTGATCAAATAGAAATTATCATTGAAATTGAAAGCCAATTTATACTGTTTATATTTTGATGGAAAGCCGTGTCATATTACCTTTAAAATTACTTATTTGAATTACTTTCAATATTACCTTCATACTCTCATCAATTTTCAATTTATTACTTTCTCTATAGTTGAAAGAAAAATTAATTCATCAAGAACTATGTTATTTTTTTCTTGAACTATTTTTTGATTCCAGGTTCGTTCACTGGCACCATTTGCTGTAGAAATGGGTTTCTTGATTGAAGAATATGCCGGTGCAAAGGGTGTGTATCCACCCTTGAAGAGGAGGCGAAAGCACACAATCTTCATTGCTACCATTGAGAAATCGTTAGGCCTGGTTCACAGCTATATAGAAACTAATAGAATTTCTGAATTGGGTTTGGTTGTTGTTGATGAACTCCATATCATAGGAGAGCCAAGGAGAGGCGCGTCGTTAGAAGCAATGCTCACCAAGCTGATGGTTACAACCAGTGAGTGATTGAAGTAATTATCCTATTTTTATATTGAACATTTTATTTGTATTAGTATATGATAGCATTTTCTGCTTCCATCACTTTTTTAAGATGGGAATTGTTGTATTTTGTATTGTCATCAATTTCTTCTCTTAGGATGGAAGTATCGTGAGAAGTAGTAGTATCGCGTATAGGATAGGCCTATTATCAATTACTGATAATTTACCTTTGCTGATTGAGCGCTCTTGTTAATATTGTCAAACTACATATGAAATTTTCTCTCTTAATTCTCCGAAAAGCCATGTGTGTTATATGAAAATATATGTTATTGTAGTTAATTAAATAGGCTAGTATTAGTACCTAATAATTTCGAATGCCGTGACAAAATTGTAACGTATTAGAGATATTCGGATCTCAATAATTTACAGTTAAAATTGAATTTATTCCAAACTTGGCTTAGTAGTCTTGTTGTTTTTCGTTTATATTTTTGTAATATATAAAATCAAATCGTCTTTTCAAAGTAAAAATTAGAAGTGTTGAGCCTACTGTAACCTGTGTGAGAGAGAGTTAGGCTTACCGCATTACTTTATCCACTAGAAAACATTCCCTATGTCTACACTTGGTCGATTTTGTGTGCGACCCTAGTATGCTGCATAATATGCTTGAGCATTGGCCGCATGTTGTGCAGCACAAAAAATCGACTAAGTGTGGACATAGGGATTGGGTTATACGGTGAGGTAGAACAACAGTTGCGCCTCTCTACCAATAAAAGCTATACGATGATTATAGTATAATAATAGTTTATTATTGTTTTACAGAAGATGTACACATTGTGGGAATGAGTGCTACTATCGGCAATATCAATGAAGTGGCAGCATTCTTGAAAGCCGACGTCTACACGCATAACTTCCGACCCGTTGAACTGAAGGAGTTCATCAAAGTTGAAGACGAAGTTTTTGCAGTCAAAATGAACGAAGATCCTCCTCTCAAGTTTCACACTAAATTGACATTTTCTGTATGTATTGATAACTCACATCTTTGTTATTAATTAATTCAGTAGCTGTAGATTATTTTACATCTGTGTTTTCCCATTGTATTCGTGGTTAAGTGGTAGAATGGATATCATTGTCCAAAGGCCTCGTCAGAAAAATATAGAATTCATTCTATTGTAGTCATTTTGAAGAATTATAGCTGACGTCCCAGAGGAATTTTGTTCCAACACGAAGCTGTGGAGGCTAGGTTCCACCTCCACCGTTCTCTGTAGTCAGTCGAAATAGGGAGTAGAGTTCTGACCTACTCAGAAATGAATGAGCTTTTCGTGTAGTAGTTTTCATTCAAAATGAATGAGCTTTGTCACTGCATTGGTCATGCATAATTTCTAATACATATTGAAACAAACTGGTGCGATGAAGGACAAAAATATTGAAAGGTCCGTGATAGAGGTAGAGACAAGGTGGCGGGTTGGGACATTCTTTGGAAGAATGGCTCTATTGAAGTATTGTTTAAACGGCTAGCAGTGCCGAAAACTGCAGGCGTTGTGGTGGGAGTGAATAGTAGAGGATAGAGCATCGGATCTCTCCACTCTGGTTTTGCCTGTTATGTTGGAAGAAATTTCTCTTGAACTATATGGTTGAACTTTTATTGTAGACCCAATACTGTAATAATATTAATTATAAATGAATCGAAGATCTTAATGAATCAAGGATTATTGAAGATTTGATTTAATAATGCTTTTAACGCTTTAACATTGCATCCATATTTGAAGTAACTCAAATTTCACTGATTTTGTTTCTACGGGGCCTAAATTATTTCTATTCGATTCATTAGGAATTTCCATTTCAAAAATCTATTTGAAAAAATTTACTTTCCAGTACACACCAGAAATGAAGCAAATAGACCCGGATGAAATAGGAGGTCTGGTCAGTCAAGTTGCTCCTGAAGAGTCATGTCTTGTATTTTGTCCATCGAAGAAAAACTGCGAAAACGTTGCACTTCTGATATGCAGGATATTGAAAAGGTACTTGTTTTCATAAAACTATTCAATCCTTGCTTTTGTCTTTCCATAATCATCAGATTCATTACTTTACTCTTTATTCTCTCTCTTTTAAAAATACTTCATAATCATTCGATCGATCATATTAAACATAATTATTTATTTTCAAACAATATTCCAGTATCTCTCCAACTATTCACTATGTGTATTGTAAATTATTTCTTGAATTGAAAAATGTTATAATCTGATAACTTGATCTGAAAACCAAAGGAACACGTAATCTTGTAATATCTTGAAATTTTATTCAAGTACAATTAGCATTAATTCGAATCTTGACAATACTGGCCAGTTATATTATGGCCAGGTAATTAGTCAAATATATAATTTTGTTCAACATTTTAGCAAACCAATACTGTCAAAACAGTTCTACTAAAATATAGCATACTTAGGCTACTACAAATTTCTATATTTAAATTCATTCATTGGTTCTCAGCTCTAATGATGTAAAAAAACAGTGTTATTATGTGTTATTTTAAGTAGAATTTATCCTAGGTATATTTTTCAGACAAATGTTGACCTACAAGCAAAAAGAGAAGGGTGCACTCTTTCAAGCTCTGAAATCGGAAGGAAATGGATCTGTTTGTCCCACTTTGTGCAAAACTCTACCTTACGGAGTGGCTTATCATAATTCAGGTACAAAAAAACATACTTCACTTGAAGTACAGTATTACAATTATCTATCTAAATGAAAAATAAACTTCTATTCATAGCTCTGCATCTAAAAACAATCAAGAACCTATTTAATGTTGCCCAGTATTTTTATTCTAGATGTACTCTGAGAATGAAATTATTGATCCTGATGGAAGTGCTATGGAGTATCTCATTTTTAACCTTTAAAATGGCAATACGTATTAGTTTCAAATCTTTTTCCTTTTAATAAATAGTTTGAGTTAGTAAAACGAGAATTCCACTTTCAAAATTGGTCTATCCAATACTTTGTTGATTCTCTTTTATTTCTTTTTTTTTGTTGAGTGTGTTGAACTGAACTTGTTCGTTTGAATTGATTTTTGTTTTTGACATTTTCTAATCTACCTTAAAACCTTCATGGCCAATTGAAATCAGAATTTCCAATAGGAATGAATGTTTTTTAGGTTTAACAAATGCTGAAAGAAAATTGGTTGAAGAAGCTTTCTGTGCTAAAACAATATTTTGCATTTGTTGTACTTCAACTTTGGCCGCTGGTGTGAATTTGCCAGCAAAAAGGGTGAGATATTTTCTTGTGTAAAATAATAATTTCTGTATGCTATATATTAATATTTTATGTATGATAATATTAATGTGGAACTGTTTGGACATAGATAAAAACTGATAATTACATTTTTAAGAATTTTGTAAATTCACAGATTGAAAACCTGGAATTCCATTTAAATTTTATGAGTTTATTATTTTGTACTCGTCTGATCTATTAAACTATAACAAAATAATTGTACTGGTATAACATAGGTAAAAGCCTAAAACTGTTTTTTACGAAACTGGTTTTAATTTAATTTTCTTTATTGAATGATCTGCTACAAAATGTCTTTCATCTTATAAATTTATTTGAATCAAAGTACTTTGTGTTGGGTAACATCACCTATTACTCAAAATATGTATAATGTTTCAGAAATAAATGTATTTTTTGTGAAATGTAATGTTTTCACGGTGTATTGTTGATACAGGATTAATTAATATTCTATGACCGATTGGGAAGGCCTCTAGATCAGAGATTACTTGAATAACTTGAAATCATCTTCTAGTTTTATTGCAAATGTTGAGTTTATGTATCAGTATAAACTTGATGTATTTTGGTAAACTAGGCTTGTTTTACATACTACTCTCTTGTAAATTGAACAAAGGATTTACTAATTTCAAGGTAATTCTGAGATCTCCTTACATTGGCACGGAGTTTATAAATTTGAGCAGATACAAACAAATGGTGGGTAGGGCTGGAAGAGCTGGAATAAGCAATGGATGTGGCGAGAGCTTTCTATTATGTAAGCCGTCTGATACATTGAAGGTAAGTTTCTGTTTCTAGGTTATAATAATAGAAGGTAATTAATTATAGGAATAACTAGGTAATTAATAGAAGGTCTAGTTTCAATCTCTAGGTTAATCATTCGAACGGATTTACCTTAAATACTATTAACTCTTCTATCAAATTTATCTTTATCAAATCACAAATTCATGTATTGCTCGCCAAAAAGTTTTACTAGCACAATAGACCGGTTGCCCGCTCAATTTGAACAGTTATCTTTACAGAAATTTACAAGACATACAATCATAAAATGTTATCTTTCATGTACCATGAATAGGGTACATCTAACCAGAACAATACATAGATATGCTTATTCCCTATGTAGTCAAGCTCAAAATACAATTAGACTAGGTAACGTATCTCAAAGTTGTGCAATTTAAATCTGAAAGTATCGTTGTTACTCTCGTTGTGTTGTGGTTTACGCTATTGCTAAGAATACTCTAGTTCTTTTAAGAAAGCATTATTTGAAATATATTCACACCATACGAAAGCATTGAGAGTAGAAATATTCGATTTAATAGTTGTTGAAATAGATGTCAGACAGTTGATTCATGATGTCAGTCAGTCTAAAAAATAATTTGCTTTTTGAATAATGAAACCATTTTCAATGTCAGCTTTGTCTAAACAAAATCCAGAACTACTGATTCGAGTTGATTTCATCCTGAATTTTCCTTTGTCGGACTATTATTCATCTTGGTGAAGCAGAATCAACCCTCGAAAATTTCATCTGTAAATTTATTATTTTTTATATGAATAAACTTACTTTTCTAAGTAGTAAAAAACCTACTTGAATTATTACAGTCGTATTTGTAGCAGTTTTAATGAAAGCCTACTACAAATAGAATAAAGAATAGAATGACTTCTTTATTTTACTGACGTGGCGAAGTTTGGACAATGATGTCCACTCTATCACTCAACCACGAATGATATTATGAAGACTCATCAACAAACGTAGTGGATTACTTTAATAGTGTTAACTTACTGATTTTTGAAAGTAGAAAATTTCAAAATATCCAATAACAATACAATACAAAAACCTCTTTTCAGAGGAAACTATGGCGTATTTCATTAATAATACTTCATTCGTTGGCATAGACCAATTCAAATTTCAAAACCAATGCTTTGAATTATAGGTTGGAGAATTATTGCATTCTCCAATGGATATATGCAAAAGTCAATTAAGAGATCCGGAGCCTTTCAACAGCTTCTTATTGAGTGCAGTTGGATTAAGCATTTGCTCTTCTAAAAATGCCTTGAAGCGTCTCATGGAGTCCACGCTCTTATTCACACAAAATCACGATAAATGCGAAAGAGACGAATTGGTGGAAGAAACCGTTGCAAAGTTATTGGAGTCAGGTGCCTTGCATGTAAAGAAAGCCGATGATGGGGAAGATAGTCTGTCTCTTTCAACTCGTGGGCGAGCTGCCATGAAAGGTACACAGTTTCATTGAATTTCTCGAAGATTATATCTTAGAAACCTAAGTTACGTATGATAACTCCACTCCAAGGGAAAATCTCCACTCCATGATAATTCCACTCCAAGGAGGAAATCTCCTCCGTCTCATTTAGAGGTTCAAAGATTTAGGAAATATTTAGAAGTTTATTGATACAGGAAAAGGCGAATACATAATTGACATAATAAGTTTAATACACAGTACGCAGTGCTATTCAAGTCTGGCATGTGTCCTCCTTTTTCCTGGATTTTCAAATTTTATAAAACAGGCCTCAGTGATTGAGAAGAATGACAAATTTTGTACATGTTTTTAAAATCCTCTTTTGATAAATTGCATTGCTCTCAAGTAATAAGAGTCTGAAATAACTAATATGCTTTGAGTATTCATATTTCATGTTTAGTTCTGTTTTTTATTCATATTTTAGTTCTGTTTTAATCCTGGTTATAACTAATTGTTCACCTTTTTGTCCTCAGTAATTGAATTTAGAAATTGGCAGCAACTAGCAAATTGGTCTACAATTTCTAAGTTCTGCCGCGTCAGTAACAATGAATTCCTTTCAAATTGAATTCTCTTCCCCAAGCGATTCCAAAAATTTCAATCATTCAACAAATTACAATTGATTTCAGAAGAAACATTTCTGTGATCATAGTCAGAAACACTTGAATAAATTATATATGAATCTTTGAGGAAAACAAATTCTTTGCTAGATTGGAGATTCACGATCATCTCTCTTTTTTCGTCTGGTAGTTTATTTGAGGTTTGCAGACCTGTTGTGGGAAATTGAAACTCCTGTATCATCATGATTTTACTCCTCATAAAGTAGAATAAATTGTATCTAATTTTCAGGAACATTCGACATGGAAACTGCCAACAGAGTATTCAATGATCTTCAGTTGGCAAAAAAATCGTTAGTCGTTACAAACCATCTGCATCTGATCTACTTGATCACTCCTTATGCTATGATGGATACTATCAAATTCGAACAAAAACCGTTCACATCCAAGGTAGATCATGTACAACCAACAATTTATTCTTAAATGATGTCATTACAATATTTTCTGGTATCGTAATAAACTATCAGTATAACTACTATTGAATTAACCTGTTTAAACTATTCAACTATTGTTCCTACTATTATACTACTCTGTTGAATCACTACATAACCATTTTGTAATGTATAATGCACGAATTATGTAATCAGTAATTATTGAATATGGAAATTGTTGACAACTAGCAAATTGGTCTAGAACTTGAATTGCTCAATTATTTCAATGCAAGAAACTTGTGGTTCCACTGTCATAAACAATAACTTGATTTCATTTTCAGTTCATGTCACTAGACAATAATGCAATTCAAGTGGCTCTGGTTTTGGGTATTGATGAACGCTGTGTTGCCCAAATGATGTGTGGACGCAAACCCAAGGTGGGTTGAATTTGAATAAGAGATAAATTCAAATCACATTTTTCCTGAGACAAATTGTTGATTGAAATTCATAAGAAGCTAACTTTGGGCAGGAAAACTTATTTATCTTACTAAACCTTTCAATCAATACAGATATCAATCATTAAACCGCATGATTTTGTTTGTTCTATTCATCATATAAATTATTGTAACCATCACTTGGAGGAAATATACCTTTTGAAATGAAAAATTACTCAAGTTTTTTGCGCGACAACTGTTTTGTATTGGTATTGCACATTTTCAAGCAGAACAACAATATAGTGAATAATTTTTCACTTTAAAGTGTATGTTTCCTTCAACTTTATGTATCAGTGAAAAGAAGATTGATCAACACAACAAAAAATAACCATCACTTTCTCATCATCATCATCATCATTTCAATTTCCCACGCACAAGCCGAAAGCTTAAGTGGGCATCACCCTCAATATCACTGAAGATCATCAATAGTAGACTGGGTTTCAACTGAAAAAATCTAAATTATCTTGGGTTTACATGTCAATGTTGAATTGAATAGTTGTACTGAGATTTTGTAGCGCATTTTAACGTTTTTCAAGTCTATATTATATTGAGGTTTCATGTCAATGTTCAATTGAATAATCGTTTTGAACTCTTGTAAAAAATTAGAACGTTTAACAAGTCTCCTAATAATGATGTGATTATTTATTCTAGGCAGAATTGTTACCTGTACTGCACAGATTCTATTTGAGCCTTGTTCTGTTCGATTTGTGGGAGGAGAAGAGTGTCTGGGAAGTGTCAGACTCGTTTCAGTTATCACGTGGTGTTATCAGTACACTGCTCAATTCGGCTGTCGCTTTTGCATCATCTGTTCTACGATTTTGTGAGGTTTGCTCATCTCTGTTTGACGATAACTTTATTCTGAATTGTTGAAAATAAACGTGTTTGTATTATCTTATTCTCATTTAAATCATATTAACGATTAATTATTACGAATCTTTATGATTAGTTATCATTTTCCTAAGATATTATTTTTTCCAATCTTCCGATACTGCATGATGAAATGATAAATCAGATCTTGTAATCTATCTGATGATGCTTTCTTCAGCTACTAGTTGTATAGCCTACTCTTTCTGCAATTATTTTAGGAATTGAATTATTATTTTCTGTCATATTCTAAATTACGGTGTTTCATTTAAAAATAACGATTGTTATACTATTATTTCAGGAATTGGAAGAAATGTGGTGTTTTAGGCGTGTTCTAGTCGAAATAACCAATCGTCTTTCTCATTGCTGCACCCCGGAGCTGATAGCTTTAATGGAACTGCCGTCCGTCAAAATTGTAAGTCCTCTCATGAATCTTATTTAATCAAGAGCAAATAAGTTAGTAACTTATTATCCATATTCTTTAGTTTTATGAGAATATTAATAATCTTTTTTTATTATTCTAGTATCCTACTGTATTTATAGACTCTATAGCCTACTTATGCTGTTTTTCCTACTAACTTACTACTTATTTATACTGTACTAGTAGCCTACTTATTTATGCAGACTAAAAGCTTATTATTATTCACACATCCTCAAGGTTGAGTGTTTATGGGAAGGATTTCCTTTTAAGTATATCCTTCTCCAATAATTTATGTGTTCAAACTCCGCCGTTTCATGTAGGTACAGCATAATCATATAATTGTTAGCATATTTATTGAATCTTATGTCATATAATCAAATAAGTTGTTAAAGTCTTATGGTTTGTTTAATCAATCGAAAACTGAAATTTCTATATTTTGTTTCTATCATGATTTGGAATTTAAGTCAATTTATTTTGTAATCTGCATGAATAAAGTAAATAATCCAATCTAATAATCCTTTTAGCCTGTTAAATTCATACATCCTAGTAGACTACTGTATTAATAATTTTTTTTTACAATTACAATGATATTCTCTTAGCATGTAAAGATAATGTCCGCATGTAGCGCAAACGCCTTCTTATCCTACCTTGGATGCAGTGCTAATCAGAGCATTTCAGTGGAGCTATCACTGTTGTGTTTAGGAGAGCACTAATATTAAAATTGAATTGGTTCGCCTATATGGAGTCCATGTGAAGTTCTACATGGAATCATCAATAAATTCATACATTCATATGAAATTTTGAATTGTATCGTTGAATACATTGCGTTCATACATTTCATATTGCGATAAACAAATTCACTTTTCAGGGTCGGGCTCGCCAGTTGTACAACTCAGGTTTCAAAACCATCTCGACTATTGCAAACACCGAACCGAAGACTCTTGCCAAAGTGATTGATCATCTACCCTGGAAAGTGGCTCATCAAATAGTGGCTGCTGCCAAAGTAAGTTCAACCACAGATGAGACACTTGTGGCGATATTGATAAGATATTTGATTAGTGTATGGTTTAACCTTGAATTTCACTTGAACGTATACAGAAACTTATATAGTGCACTATATAAAACCTTGCCAGAACACTAAATTTACTGGAATTACAATATTATACTGCATTGATTTCCTTTCCTCTTCAATTTCGTCGCCTCTTCAATTATCCGTAGTTGGAAATTAGTTAGTTTTAGTTATCTAGTTAGTTTGGTTATCCATGAGTTAGATTTAGTTTGTTTAGGGTTCAACCTTGAAGTTCACTTGAACGTTTATATAAATTTATATAATGAAAACTACCTAAGACCTTGTCTGAATAAGAAGTTTATTGGAATTAGAATCTTCATTATACTCCATTAATTTCATTTCCTCTTTAATTTAGTTGTCTCTTCAATATTATCCATGAGTTGGAATTGTAATCAGACCAATTTCGTAACGTGAAACGACTCATACACTAAACGAGCACTGCACGCTGTGATATTGTATTGGCTTTACCATTTATGAAAAAAATGGCATGGCGTGCAATGCTAGTGTAGTGTGAGTCACTTAACGTATTGAATTGCGCAAAGTATTACTTTTGTATATAGGTCGGCCATAGATTTACTCATTTAATAATTATGTTTTTGACTTTATTATTATATCCTTAATTCTTTTAGTGATTAACAACTAAGAAATTGCTTGATATAGAGTTAGTTCTATTTCAATAATATTAACACGGCGTTTTAGTTTTAAATTCGAATTTCAATTTCAGCTTAAACTGATGACAACTGTTGAAACACTACAAGAAGAGGCAGAAACGGTCCTAGCGTTTCTCCAGAACAAAGTTCCACCACAATAATAACGCATGGAAAATGTAAGTAATTTAACAATAATCTATAAACTTGACTTTTCGAATGTTTTTGAGAAAATCGTTATCAGATAAATCAGTAACTTCAATAACAAAGTAATACTGAGGCAAAATTATAAAAATGAGACGGATTGGCCAATGCCCATATCATCCCTGTAGTAAATCTTTTTCTTTTATAGTATGACTTTCATGACATCATGCTATGCCATGGTGATGCACTATTTCTACATGATGTATGTTTATTGCTATCAGTTAGACTTACAAGATCGAATTTTTCATAAAATTTCATAGAAAAAACCTTGAACTAATTGCTGATAAGGAAAGGTACCCTCACAAGACATCTGTATATTTCTTTGTCGTGATATATCAGTCCATGTCTAGTGTATGAGTTCCTTAACTAATTACTGTTAGTTCCAGGTACTTTATATACCTTTTAGGGTACATAAACAAGGTTTTAGGGTACTTTCTAACTTCATTAGTCGGCAGGGTTTAACGTTTGTCCAAGTTGTAAAATTTATATACCTTGATACTGAACTAAAATAATTATTGCTAATTGAGAAATTTATCAAACAACAACCCACTTTTCAATTCTCAATTATTTTCTGTAATAAACAATGCAATTAGGGCTACTTGGATTGATATACTGTAAAATGTTATGAATGAGAACCAAATTCATCTGTTTTTTTTATTTATTTTTTTTATACAATTTCAATAATGAACAAGAGCCTCTTAGATACATCATAATACATTATTTAGGGCTTCAGTTCGAAAAAAATAATAAGGTTTCAGAGTAAATTCTGTTCTTCAAGAATCTTTTTCATCCATCTTTTATAGGCGTTCACCTGTAAATAAAAATACAATTCATAATATTTGAAGAAATGGCAGTACATTAATGAACACTTGTAAAAAGAATTCTATGTTGAACCAAACATGAATTACGCTGCTAGTTATTGATAAATAATTTTTTTACTGATGATTTTCAATACTTTTCGTTTCACTAACCTTTGTAAAGACAGTGTACAGTTTTGGGTCACAGCTGAAAGAATTCGTTCTCCGAGGACTGACACTGACAATACCTTCAAGATATAAACTGCCCTTGTCCGAGAATAGTAGGCCGCTGCCACTATCACCGTTACATACACTGGTTCCTGAAAAAAAACACATTATTTTTTATAAAAATAATAACAGCCACTATGACCGTTATATTGGGCCAATTCAGATGCGGTTTGCGCCAAAAGAAATATTAGTGGTCCCAGATGTGCAGGCTCTATTTGAATTTCGGAAAAAATGCATTTAAAGGGTGAAAAAATAACTCAGCGCCATCTCTCGGCGTTTTAAGGAACTACGTCCTCATTACTGAACTGTACGGAATATACTTGGTTAAATCTAGTTGTTGTATGATTTTGTTTTCGGATATGAATGAATAACTCATGAGCAATAATTAATTTATTCATTTCATAAGCATGATCGATGAAAAAAACTAAAAAATAGACATGGATGAAAATGCATGTTTGATATAGAGAAAACTGTAGTAAGTTTAAATGGTAATAATAAGTAAGTATACAAAACTATAGTACATTAAAGGAGGACTATCTTCATCTTCTTTATACATTAAAAGACTTAGAAACCCTAATGACAGTACGTGTAAAGGTTTGAATGGAGCGATTTTGATACGGTTTGCGCCAAAATAAAGGTTAGTAGTGCAGGTTTCATTTCTATTTTGGAAAAAAGTACATTTAAGGGGTAAAAATGTAAAATAGACACAGCGCCATTTCTAGTTTAGAGGAACTACGTCCACAGTAGCCTACTGAACTATACAGAGTAAAGTTGGTTAGTCAAGCTCTCGTATTGAAATGCAGAATAGCAGTCGGTGAGAATAGAAGCCTGGAAGGAAAATGATGCAGTTTATTTTTGAAAGAATTTTATAAAAAGGAGTTTCCTCTACAAAAATTGATAGATATAAATTACAAGGAACGTTTCACACTTGAATGGTCAGTTGTGTTAAAAAATGTAAACTAAGGCTAGGCGTACACCGGTTAGTCAAGACAAGACTAGTCACGTTTAGTCACAGCTACATCAATCAAATCATTACCGATTAGTCATTGCATCAGTGTGTGCTGCTTCATAAGCAATTATGTGAATTACTGTGACTAATCTTGTCTTGTCTTGTCTTGACTAACCGGTCAATCTCTCAATCATATAGCCTATAGACTTTTAAACAGATTGAAAGATTGTAAGGAGAAATTTTGGGAACCCAATGTTAACTTGAGTGTAAAGTTGTAGTATAAATATGTTATAATCGACCATTGTTGTATCCAGCACAGAACGATGTGTATGTGATGAACTTTCTGAAATCCTCTGGCTCGTTATCGATGCATTGGCTGGTGTTGATGATTGGTATGTTTATGTAACGTAGAACGTCACTCGGACTGTCATTTTCTGTGAAACCCCAACCAGCCACCTGAAATGAATTGGAAAATAATTTTGTAAATCTAAAATAATAATTGATTATTCAGATTAGATGACCCTCATTCAAATTTCTTCGAGTTTCAACTTCGCTGTAATGGTATTCTACTATCTACAATCTATTAAAAACTATACCAGGTCGAATATTATTCTATCACCCTTGTTTATCTCCTCAAAGATCCGTGTAAATTATTCAAAGTGAAAACCACATAGGAAATGAATTATTGGAAGAATTCATCCACATTAGTTTAATTAACTAGCTTCATATATATTTTTTAAATTCTTAGATGATTTGACCTTGTTTCATCGGTACATTTATTATTTTTCCTCGTAGTTTTTGTATTGGGATGTGGGATCCAAATAAGACTATTCTATGATCAACTTCAATCATTCAACAGGCTTGTGCACAGAACGCCTTACAGATTCAGTCCAAACTATGCTTAACGTATGTTCTTCTTTAAATTCACACAAGCAGATTTCCAATTTGAGCTCAAAACAATTTTTAAGTGACTTACAATTCCTTTGCTCCCTGGCATAGTTATTTTATCTGAATAATCCTCATCCCATTGTATGCAAGCTGGATGAATGGCATCCGTCAATTGAACTATTTCCTTGAAAATTAATATTGCCAGATCACTTCCATAATTTCCATTGCTGTCTTGGTAGACTGACAATGTTTTCACCTTCTCTACCTGCAAATCAATCATCAAAATCAATAATTTACTCAAACTTTTACTTTTTCTACTACTTGTGTCAAGTCACAACTTGACACTATTGTAAAATTTAGCTGTTACTGCTGGAACATTAGGCTTAGGAGTAAAACAGTAGAAATAGGATAAAACAAGGATCGAACAGTAGAGTGATAGCCACAATCGTAGGTATTGCCTTGTGAAAGTTGAATTTTATAATCGATTTTCTTATAGGGTAATTTATATTTCTTACTTTGAAAATTATTGTATTCGATACCTTTCATGTTGTAGGCCTACATAAAATCTTACGCCATCCTACTATTGGAATTGTATAACTAAGAATGTAGTACAACAATCAACTACGATACTCACATTGAAGTTTTGTTGATTTTCTTCGGTATGGTAAAAATCTCTGTACTTTTTTCCTAGTGTAACTTTGAAATCAGATGGTGTTAGTTTCCATACACAGTGAGCCGCTAAAACAAAAATTAATTCAAGAAAGTAAGTTGTGATACAGGTTAAAGTTGAATTTTTGAGATTTTATTGGTATTTTCGATGGTAGGTAGATTTTGAATTATCTATTGCTAATTTTAGATTTAGTTTAATTTCCCTGCTCATTGACAATTAACAATAATAACGTTTCTAATAACACTTGAATTCAATGAAATACATAGTTGCGATTCCAGAAGAGAAGCAATAATTGAAGGCAATTTATGTTATCATTTAAGTAGTAAGAAATCGATAAGATCAAAATTTCATTGGGAATCTATATTTGCTTACCGGTAATCATTGCTCTGTCACTTATCAAAGTTCCGCCACATCTGTATGTCCACTGATTGCTTTCTACTGCATATAGTGCTGCCACCCATGGGAAATGCTCTGGAGATTGTGCCAATTGTCCTTTCACAATAAGAGCAACGTCGATTCCTTTATAACAAGCTGCAGATCAAATGGACTAATTGAAAATGTGTAAATTAGTGACTTTAATAAGATTTTATTTGAATCTAGTCATTTGAAAGATTATATTCAACAGAAACATTTCTTGACCACTCAAATCATTGACTTGACATAAGTGAAAAGTATTGTTCAACGTGTCAGTATCCTCATTGCTATAAGCTTAGACTAGTTATAATATTCTTCTATTGTCTGTGCTACTAGGTTCATTGAACATATACTGGATTTCTTCATAGACCAGTAAAAAAGCTTGATGTCATGATGTCTCTCTACTAAGATAATGGAAATCTGTTCTGAAAGAAGCCGTTTACCCACATGAAGAGCATTTCAGTTTTCTACTCCATTTTTCATTTGGGAGGCATTCAGCATGGCTCTCGCCTTGCATTGTGTAGTAGTTGTGACATGCAATTTTAGCAATAGTTCCAGCTGGCACTGGAAATTTACACATCATCTCTCTTCCGTCTTTAGTACAATGCACATCGGCTCCAGCTTCTGAAATTGGCGGACAATGATTCGAAATCGATCGTTGTGCTGAAAAAGTGAAAATTTATGAAAGAGAATTTAAATCAATTTTATAAGAGAGGATATAATATTGGTCTTCATATCATCCTCATCAACTAAATGAATGTACATTACCATAGAAAACGATTTACACAACTACGGTATTACTCATTACAACTTAAACTTACAATACTCAATTTTCAGATATCTACAAGTTATTCAAAGCTTCACTTCAAATTCAAGATACTTTGGCCATGATATATCATAAAAACAAGTACAAAATAAGTAATTTTCTTTTTAAAAAGATCAATAGAGAATCCGCAATAAGTTACTTTTACGTAAAAAGCGAGATCGTATTCTATAATAATTTCAAAATCGAGTATATAGACCAATTTCAAATTCGAGTATTGAGAGAAATATCAATTGAATCAGAATATATGGAGGCAAAAATCAATTACCGATATTGAAAAACTTAAAATATTGGAAATTATAATTTGTAATGGATCAAATTTTAATCGTGATGTAAAACAAAAGTGATAGAAGTTACAGCTTACATAATAATAGTTCCGTGGGATGGAGATATTTGCGATGACATGAGGCCAGCTCTGGTATCCACTTCCCACGATTGCAAGTGGCTTCACTGTATTTAGAAAGAAGCTTATAGCCATGGACGCATTTAACTTTGATTTTTGTTCCAGATTTTACTGTTGCTCCTGGAGTGCAATCGACACAGTCTAGAAAACAATCGTGAGTGAGATTTGAATTGTCATGTAATTGGTGCCATACTTCAAACTAATTTAAGAGTTCAAGTTTATTGTTCACAGAAATCACAGAATTTAGAGTTCAGTTTATAGATTTCAAGTAGTACCAGATCAAGAATAATAATTTAATACAACAGCAGTAACTCTTCAAGCACAATTATTGGAATTCATAACAGTTTATGTATTATTAGAGCTAATAATTTTTCCAATTCGTTTTAAAATAAGGAAACTAATTAGTATTCACCTGAAATTTTATGTTTTGTGTGAACAGGCGGGTTTGGTATCAAACATTTATTGTTATCTGAGCAAACAACATCTTCTTCATCAGATCCATCCAAGCAATCACTTTTCTTGTCACATACAAATTTACTGTCTATACATGCACCGTAATAGCATCTGAACATGTTCTTTTCGCATCTGCAATATAATTCAGAATAGAATTGAACATATTTGATTTTTTTGTTTTACAGACCATATAGCACATTAGATAGCACATTAAATAGACATTAAATAGCATATTAACGTCTGGACGGGTCATTGAACTGGTTACACGGAAACCCAATTGAATTTGACCACTGTAAAATGACGTCATTGCATTAAAGTCCGATTCGTTCATTGGTTCCGTTAGACGATATTATTTTACGACAATTAAATTCAATTAGATTTTTGTGCAGATGGCCGTAAGAGTTTGAAACAAATTCTTTGTGATTCTTTCTTCTCATTACAGCATGTGAATAATCTCATTCTAATCTATTTTGTTTAAATTCATGTTGTGTATTGTGTAATTTTAATGCTATTTGATATTGCAAATTGTCGAGAAATTTTGTATAACCACTTGAAATGTTATTATTTATTTTTAAAATAATATTTCACTTAACTATAAGATATTCGTCTGAAATATTTAGATTCCTTACCATATCTTCATAGGGCCTATCAGAATCCAATCTTATCTAAAGTTCTTCTAAACAACGAGTCTTATTCTTTACATTCAAGGGACAAATTCCTCAGCGAGTTTTCAACTGGCACATAATAATTAAACAGTTTATTGTGAATACAGAAAAAGGATTTGGATAGATATGGAGAACTTCACACAGATTTGAAAATTGCTGACTATAGTAGACTATTAATCGTAACTCACTTCTTGAATATACAATGTTCCACTGACTCGTCTGATTCATCAAGACACTCGGCTGTTCCATTACAAACTGCGTTGTTTGCAATTTTTTGTCCATCATAGCATTCAAATCTAGAAAATTGATAGTTTGAAAAATTAGCTTCTAGGCTGCTTGAACTGATGAAATTTATAAAAAGCAATAATTATACAATTATATAATATTCTCTCATTTAATTTTCCAGGTTATTTGTGATGAATACTTCGGAATGAGGATGATCGATATAAATATTTGCACAAGAATCAAAAGCTTTAAAAATAAATGTACTGTAATAATTTGTGACGGGTAATTCCAACGCTATACCGTAACTTACCTGAAAACGTGAAACTATTGTTAGACCAACTTCTAGAACTAAGTTGCTCATATTTTATTTCATGGCTTCGCTAATGTTGTTTATTTTGAAGACAACTTATCAATTGATGTAATTTATTAATTCTCCAAAGTAATGTATTTCATCTTGAAAACATTTCAAAAACTCATCACTGTATTCATCGTTGTTACTGTATGTTATTTATTGTAAAATCGTATCATCGAATTAATTTAATATGTATCATATTGTACAGTATCAATAATTATGTATTTAAAGATTGTTAAAAGAATCATAGCAAGTTAAGTTGTAAAGTTATCACAGTAATTCCACTTTATTTGGTTCGAGAATTCATCTTATGACATTTTCAGCAGAATATTGCAGTTTCATTTGAAAATATTGAACTTGATAAGAAGAGTTTTCTTCGAATTAGCGTACTTAAGTGTTGTCTGTTGAAAGAACATGTTATTCATGAGTTAGGTAATTTATTTTGTTCGTGTGATTTGACTTTACTTTTCAAAGGCATTTTTTTATTTAAAACCTTTAGACTTAAGATCTTAATGCTGTCGCAACAAGGCTGATTAATATTATTGTAGAAATAACACTTGCACTATTATAATTTATTGATGGAAAGTTGTGTTCATGTTGAAGTTGAAATATATTGTTTGTTATACATGCCTTCTTATTCAATCGTGCTTGAATAATTGTATGTGTTTTTCATGAATTATGATTCAAACAAAATTATAAATATTCAACTGCAGGAAATGAATAATCGTTAAATCGGAGAGTTTTGAATGCATGTAATGTCAACATTTTCACTTACTCATCTTCATTCGTAGAACAGATATCTTCATCTTCATCCGATGAGTCATCGCACTGAGCTACTCCATCACACATGTTCTCATAAGGAATGGATTTGCCGTCCATGCAATAGAAAACATTGCCTTCTCCAACAACTAAACAATCATCGAAAAATCTTACAATCCATTTGAGTAGGTAGCTGAGTGTTTCAGAAGGAATTTTATTGGGAATAAGCTGGATTGGTAATACGGTAATCACTAATAATGGTCAAAAATAAACTATAAGGAAAAATGCTTGCGGAGTCTCTTCTGGAAAGTTTCATATTTTTGAAAAAGGAAAACATGTTGAATTCAACATGAATTTCAAAGCATTAGGATGAAAAAAACGTGATTACATGACATCGGCTAATCATTCATAAATTATTTTTACATGCAATAGTCTGAGTTACATAAAAAATTGAAATCCTACTATTCTAGCCTTATTTAAAAGGGAATTTTCAGATCAACGACCATTCTCTCTTTGCGTACATTTTTCTTAATAAAATCTTTGATTCTAACATTGAAAAGAATAAAGTCAACAGCTATAGAACAGAAGAAAATCTGATATTAGAAAATAGTGGAAATTTATTTAGTTTTAAAAAATGTAACAATATTTACGGTATGAAATGTTTTACCTGTTTTCAAAAATGTAACTGAAATTACAGCTAGTATGAAGCGCATCTCCCAAATCAAACGAAACTCGAGGAAAATCTATGAAGTAACGCATCATTGCATTTCCTCTATTTATTAGATTTTGAACATAAATGAGATTAATAGTGCACATGCTATTGCATTAATTAGCATTGTCAAGTGTTTCAATAAAACCTCAGTTTTAAAAAGAATTTACATTCATACTACTAATAAATCGTCTAATACTGATTCGAATTCAAATTCTTTTCAATTTTTATTGCCTCTAAAACCGAATAGTTTTGGACATCATTACACCACATATCAAATCAACTAGGTACAATCAATTGTAATTTCATTTACATGCCTTACTATTTGGTCAGATCACGTTTTGATCATTCTTCTAGGTAAGATTAAACTTTCAACGTTCAAAATCGTGACAGGCCGGAAAATATGTAAATAAAAATGACTGATTATTTTTGATAAATAATTTATAATTTACTCTATTTACATGAACATTTAACATTGACAGACTCGTCAAGTCAACTAGATACAATACCATTTAGTTACATGATACACAGCAATAGAATCGATTGTTCAGTCGCTTGACTTGATAATACGACTTGAAGTAGCATTCTTTATAACTTGAAAGGTGCAGTAAAAATTTACTGAAATGCAACATTCGTTGCTCAGATCAAGATAGTTTTGAAAATTTATGTTGCTAATTTTAATTTAAAAGCTTCCAAACACAACATGCAAGAGTAAACAAAAGCGCTTCCACAGAAAGTAAAGATTTATTTCTATCAATGATTAGAGATCTAAAAACCTTCTTTTGGGCAAACAATAAAAAATCTGATTATGAAACACATAATTTTTTCAACGATTGTAACATGTTGCTTCGGCGTACTTTTAATTGTTTCAAATAGCGTTGATAAGACTAAATGCGAACCAATTAGTTGGTAAGTTGATACAATTTTAATAAATAGTATACGAAAACTTTCAATCAAACATTTTCGAAAAAATTTCATCCTTAAACATATTTGCAGTGTTTGAAAAGTAACTGCTGTAAATTATTGAGATTGTTGATTGAGTAGCTAAAGCTTGATGAAACAAAACGTCTTCTTGATGTTAACAGTTATTACAGATTACTGATTTGAAACCAGCTTCTAGACTATCAATACATCAACTTAATGCTCATTGCATCAATGAAGTATTTGAAAATACTTCATCTTAGAATTAGAATACTTCGAATAGAGGTCTTAGAATTAATTGCAATTCATCGACTAGTTTCTAGAATCTCTTCAAGAGCGAAACGTAACCACCAATAACAATAATTGTTCACGAAATGTTGAATGTTTATTTCACGATTCTCTTCACATGCTTCAACTCATGAGAAAGCCAGACGGCCAAAGAGAGTAGAACTAGAGATCCTGATTGATGTGCAGCGGCTAATGGTACGGGAACGTACATCAGTAGAGTCGATATTCCAAGTGCGACCTGAAACAGAAGATTTTAGGGTAAAATTATAGCTGAAAGTTTACCATTGATTCGAAATTCAATAAAAAATCTAGTCATCTAGTCGAATATCATAAAAACACGTTTTAAAATGAATCTATTGAATCAATATTCAGGAGGGATCCATTAGGCTAGGCGTACACCGGTTAGTCAAGACAAGATTAGTCATTGCATCGGTGTGTGCTGCTTCATAAGCAACTATGTGAATTACTGTGAATAATCTTGTTTTGTCTTGACTAACCGGTGAACGCCTAGCCTAACACTGGCACTGGATTGAAAATCTTGTATTAATGAAAATAGTCTAACCTGAATGAATGCAAGATGGACTGATTTTGACTATAGCTTTCAACTTTCAGTGAAATCTTATTATTAGGTACCTAGAATTGTTGAATGGAACCCATTATTTAAATGGAGCCAATACGAAGGGTTGCTTCAAAAGTAGGCCTACTGTTGCCATACATGGTTAGGTCAGGCAACACTACCGTTTTGATTATTCTAAGACGAGAATTACAATGCAATCGGAGCAGAAGGAAACGGAAAAACAAATTAATCATCAACTATCAAACTATATTCAGATTCATTTAATTTGACTCTTGTCATTAGAAAGATAGAGAGATATTATTTCTTGACGTTGCTGATGACCGTAGGGTACAATGGCAAAGAAATATTATACTGCATATCTATCTATCTAATGCCAAGCGTTAAATTGAATGAATCTGATTATAAGTAAGAACTGGTTTAATTCAACTTGCAGAAAACCAAATTTTTACAGCATATAATTAGTAATAGATTGACATTATAATTGTCACATAATGAAATCCGGGTCCAGTATTAATACCTGCATCCAAGCCATAGTTGCCATGGCAGTAGCTGCCTTGTATGCTCTAGGAGGTAATGTCCTCTTTCTCGATAGAAGCCACATGGCAGAGATCAAGCAGAGAGTAGTTGTTCCCTGAAATAGAATAAAAACATCAAGAACAACTAGAACCACTTTTACTGAAATCTTGACTTAATGATTGTGAGCTCGATTACACTAATTCTTGCTTAAAAACTAATACTTCTCTGATATATTTGATACTATGAAACTAATGGCAAGAACAGGTGAAGTAATCTACAGTTGCTTAGATAATATCTTCGACCATGTATAGAATAGAAACGGTCTTCCCTATTTTTTCATCAGAAGTCTTAGAAGCAAACATCATTACTGCTCTGCCCCAAAGCTTTGGGGCAGAGAGGGTGAGTGCGAGTGAGACAAGATTATCTACACATGGTCGAAGAATAATATCGTCCAAATTAAAATTTACTAATATGCGTATTTCATATTTAATCAGGTTTAACTGTGATTGGAATTTTCCCTCAAAAATTAATTCTGCGTCAAAACTAGCAAATATTTTCAGGAAAAGTTGAACAACGATAAATTCATCAGTTTTTCGAATACTGACGAAAATTATTTTGTTCAATTTTTCTCAAAACTATTGTTAATTAAATTAAGCAAGTGGGATGACTTACCAAAATTCTATGATCGAACTGAACGGTAGTTGGGTTCTCAGTGAAGTTTGTTATTGCTGGTTTCATACTGAGAATATCACTTGGAATCAAACCATTTCCCATGTAGGGGAACGAGTTGTATACCAAACCAGCATCAAGACCAGCTACAAAAGCTCCTGAAATGAGAAACATAGAAATGGCGTAATTAATCTAAGATTTTTAATGAAAGTTCTTTTCTGCACTAAATGCTTCTATCCATAAATGAAAAACATTCAACTAATTTCACAGAAATAAACATGAGAAAAATATTGTTGTTATGAAAATCAAAAGGTTTAGTATCTTACTTCTTAGTGGATATTCTCTCACAATCATTAAGTACCTTTTAAAATTAGGTTTTAATCATCACAATTACATCTCATCATTCGTGATATTGTAATTACATTACACAAGTAAGATCAAACTTCAGTAATTTCAATACTTAATCTACATGATTAAACTTAATAAGCACTTCATGGTATTGCAATTATAATTATTACACCGGCACGATCATACTCCAATGATATTAAACTCATGCTTATCATCAGATGCGTTTACACCGGAGTTAATAACAAAAGTTTTTAACAAACTTTATTAGAGGCCGTGTGCCCACGGAGCAACTGCTATCTGACTTCAGTCAGCAACCCAGCGTTGCCAGATGACGGGTAAGATTACCCGATTACCCAAAAAACAGCCAAATGTCAAACACACGCGTGAGCTACACAGTGCTTTTATCAGCTGCGATTGTCTTTTGTTCCGTTCCACTGTTTTAAAACTGGAACAGATGTAACTAGAACCGTTTCATAATATAGCATCCATTTTATGAAGTCGTCATTACGATACAGTTTTCAAATTACATTTCGAAAAAGCAACTGTTTCGATTTCCATATTATGGAACTGTAATGATTGCGATATAACGCGGTCGTAGATAAATGGTTTTATGTATTCAATCGCAGAACTATAAAAAAGGATTTACTCACCTGAAAGTGCAGTGAGGAACACCATTCCCTTACATGAATGAGCCAGCATCCTAAATCGACTAGTCAACCTGGTAATAGTGGTTGGATCGACCTTTTGTGCGGGCAACAGCACGTCAAGCGATGAAGATAGAAGGAGTGAATATAAAATGAATGCTAAACTAAGATGACTGGCTAATCTATACTGAGATACTCTGGGCACATCACTCGGTCCGTCAAATCTATTCTCCAAGCCTGACTTCACCATGTACCAGCCCATAAGACCCTGAAAACAAATAGAAGACTCATAACAAAAAGCAACCTTTTTTAAAGAGAATTTCCACATTTCAACTCAATAGGTTCTGCCATAGACTCATTACATTTGGGAAGATTATCGTATGTCAAGGAGATGAAAATAATTAATTTTACAGTGAGCCATTTAATTTAAAAATGAATAATTATTTGTTATAGATCATTAGCAATGCGCGAGAGTGATAAGTAATAATATGCAAGTAGCCTACATGAAAAGCCTTAGTTGAAGAAGAATTCATAGTCACTCCATCCATACTCAATCTTCCTTTGAAAGTTATTTTTGTTGTGAATTGTGTTGAATAAGTGAATTATTTCTATATTAGCTCTTAAACGTCTTGAACATCTTATTTTAGGATTCACAAATATTTTGAATAAAAAGACTATTAAATAGAGTAAGGCTAGGCGTACACCGGCTAGTCACAGTTATTCACATAGTTGCTTATGAAGCAACATACACCGATTAGTCAGTGCATCAGTGTGTGCTGCTTAACGCATCAAGCAAAAATCTAGCATATGAATTACTGCGGACTAATCCTCGGGTTCTTCGGTTCTTGTCTTGACTAACCGGTACGCCCTGGAGCCCAAGGACCAACTAGCACAATAACACGGCTTACTTTCTAACAAAACAGGAGTGTCAAAACGTATTTACTGACATAAAAATAAAAATACATTTCTTTCATTATTTATAAAATATTCTGTAACCCATCAAATACATTATTTCATCACAAAATAAAAAACAGAGGAGTACTTATTCCTACATAATTAAAGATTTAAATGTTTTGTACCTGAGCAGCAATAAGAGCACCGAAAACCACAACCCGTTTCTTCATAACTGGTGTTAACCAGCCTTTGGCCCAGAAAAGTGTTGCTGGCAGATAGAAACAAGCGCCGATCAGTCTGCCCCACATTCGATGTCCGTACTCCATCCACCAAATCCATTTGAACTCCTCTAATGTGATGTTCTGATTTTTCCTATTCGATAATAAAATCAAACGCATTCATTAATAATATCAGGCTACTCACAGCATAATATTATTAGCCTGAACTCATAGCATTTTGATAGTTATACAAGTTAGTGAAGTCTGCAACATAAAAAATAATTGAAGCCATCAATAACAATTACTCAATCCTGAAAATAAATAAATAAATGAATAATAAATAAAAAAATTCTTTTATTGCCAAAAACAATACAAAAAAAAAGATCTATGATATTCCATTACAATGACATTTGATTGTCACATTACTACTTTCAATTAAACAACAAAAAATCACAAGTAACATATTAGATTAATGTCTTGACAATGAATTCTACCATGCAAAGGAAAAGCATCCCTGTAGGCATGGAGGAGTTTCTATTATGGCTCCTGTTATGGAGATTTTGTAATAAAAGTATTTGAAATAAATATAGTTAAAGTATCTAAAACATGGCTAATAATGTGTTAGGATGTGAATTTCCACATTCCAGGTCAGAACCTATTGCCATAGATTCATTACATCTGTAATATGGTGTAATATCTATAATATTATGATGTAATAGGAATATTTATTTCTATCATTATAGGAATTATAAAATCATCCAAATTTGGAATTGGAAGATGATTACAGCTTTATAGCTAATTATAAGAGGAAATTGATTGAAAAATTAAATTTATTATGTAGTATAATTGTACAAATTGACAATTGATCACCCTCAAAAAAAATGACAATTGAATAATTAATAACTCAATGACAAGCATTCTATTGATTAGGCTGAATAACAGTTCTATCTTATGCAGCCCTTTTATGTATTTCTGAGATCAAAACAAGGTTGAAATTGAAGAATTTACTAAAGCATAATAGATCTATAGATCATCTATTTACATTGTATCTTTTCATCTTTATTCTTTCTATTTATTCTAAGTTTTCATCGTTACATTGCATCTTTTCTAGTTTTTCATTTATTTTCACTTAGTTTAATATTTTCAACCTTGTTTTTCACCTAATGTTTTCATTGTTTTTCAATGAGGTTTGTTTTGGCGTCTAGCTGTAAGCCTCTATTTGTTAGTGAATTTGTATGCATATATTCAAGTATAGAGATTTTGTGAAAATGTCTCAGATAGAACGTGCAGGTAAATTATTGGAAGGTACTCACATTTTGTATTCAGGATATTCCTGATATTTGGAAAACTCTGCCTTCCATTCTGCCTCAGTGACGGTTCGTAAGTTTTTCTCTCTAGAAGCCCTGGACGATCATGTCACCATTGACAAAGCCAGGCAATTGTGTGTGTGTCTATTGTGATTGTATAACACCACCTGTTCAATGTGGTTGAAAAAGATGTTAAGCAATTCGGATCTAAATGATTCATAATGAATGTAATTGCATGGGATTAATTTGTTTCCCTTAATAATTGCTAATTTTCTTCAGAAATTGTGATTCTGGTAGTAAAATGAATCATGACGAAATTAAAATTGTAGAAAATCTTGTCTAGATTTAATAGAATACAACCGTATCCTTTTCGTGCTGATTGAATGCTTATAAAAGAAAAAATAATTCTTATCCACACTTTACCAGAGCGTTTTAACGTTCTAGATATTACGCGCCTTGCAGTTTCATGTATGAAAAAGTAATAACACTTACCCAAAATGACCGCGCCAAAAACCATTCCACTGCATCCCAACAACCAATATCCAACCGCTTTGTTATTAGTAGGTTTTGCAACGGCTTGTTCAATACCAATTGCTGCAGTTGTTTGTAACCTTTTTCCTAACGATAGCTGGAAGAAGAAAGTGAGAATCAGCGATTAGTCACAAAATTTATTCAGTAGGAAAAATGAAGGTTGAATTATTCAGAAATTTTAGAATCATGCAAAAATTTTATAACTAAATTTGCACATTGTTTGTTTGTTTGTCAATGGCTCAACAGCCTTATGTGGGCTTAGGCCTACCAGCTGGTTGCCAGTTTCACATCCACTTGACTGAGATCAGCAAAGGTGAATAGATCATTAATCAGAAAAGATGTAAAGGTGTACATTAGCACATTATGTTTCCTCTCAACCTATAAGTTAGATCTGCCTTCAACCCAGTGATGGGAACAAAGCACTGCTGGATAACAGCACATAATGTAGAAAAATTAACATACCTTGCCAGAAGAATGTAATTGAGTTTCTGATTTGGAGAGCTGGCATCTTGGACGAAATAAGTGGAACTGTAAAAATGTTAACACAGTCTTTATTATCCTAAAACAAATACTTGTTGATGTATTCTACATTAAATTTAATATTCATTCATTTGATAAAAATGAAGGAAATACAAATCTATTTATCATGTAACAATAGTATACTTGATAATTCATGTCTCTACTTTACTCCAACTGGGTGTTTACATTCAAAGATGTAAGGAACAGTAGATTTAGATTTCCTTTTATTCTACCCTTCAACTGAAAAATAAGTTGTGTATGCAACTTACGTTGTGTATGGAAATATTACATTTCAATATATATTTTGAATGTATTGTGAAAAAGCACTTATTGTAATGATAGTAATATTAAAATTAGAATATGAGTATCGTAATAGGATCTAATACTGATTAATTGACCGCATTATACAAAGTGAACAGTTATTATTTCTCAAGAGATAGTTATTATGAATAAAAAGTTAAATTATGATTGTACACAAGTACCTTTTGTTGGATAACTGATTTGAGAGGAGTTGTTCCAATTCCTTGGTATCCACTTAGTTGAAGGAATTTTCTACATGCGAACGAATGAATACGCCTGGAATAAACATGAGAAACGTTTCTGTTATAACAGAAAATTTTCATGCGAAGAGTGTTTCAAATCTCTTAGACACCAAAATTATTAACTGAATGGTGTAACGGAAACGCTCTCCAGCATTTCTATAGTTGATGCGCTCATGCATGTAGATGAAACCGTAAATAAGATAGAGAACTACTGTCTCCGTGAAAACGAGTCTGCCTGGGGTCGATAGACGTTAAATGGAGCTTGACACTTCAAAACTCCAATTCTGCATCCACCCTCTCAAAGAGCCTAGACGAACGAAGAGTCAGAATGCGAGAATGAGGATGGATACTTACCCCGGGAAACGCCCTTCAATCGGATGCCGTTTCGTCTCAGCTTCGCTCCAGCTTTTGTCCGCTTGCACGAGTGCCTAGGGAAACCGCTTGACGCACCAACCCAAAGAGAGTGTGAAGTATGCGCGTATTCAAAAGCAGTCTAAACTTTACGATAAGTTTGTCCAAACTTATCGTCGTTCACCAACTAGTTGGAAGCAAAAAGTTGGCTTGAGTTGCATCCGCATCTACACGCTACGACTTGTACCTCTTTTCATACAACTTATGTTGGACCAACTTTTATTTTTGCCATCTACACGCTGTTTACATTGCTTTCAACTAGTTGGAACGACTTAAGTTTGACAAACTTATCGTAAAACGTCACAATCAGGAATTTTTAGTCTCCTCGAAGCGCAAAACTGGAGAATTATATATTGACGTATAGCTATCACATTCCTCTCTTCAAAGAAATAAAGAAATCTATATTGATAAAAGGGAGTTGGTGTCTGTTCGCTGTATGTTTGTGACATGAAGGGGGGACATTTGGGGAAAGTGACATTTTTGGGGGGTTACGTGAAGGGATGGCTGGCTGAATGGGTGTAGGAGGGAGAGTGACATTTGGTGGGAAAGAAGGGGAGGTTGACAGGGGCTGAAGGAAGGGATTTGTGGGGGTGACATTTGGGGAGGGAATGAAGGGGGACATTTGGGGGATGACATTTTTTGGGGTGTGGCATGAAGGGGGGACATTTGTGGGGAGAAGAGGGGGGACATTTGGGGGAAGGAGAGGCGTGACAATACAGTTCACTTGCCGACAAAATAATAGTATACTAAAAATGTAAAACACACGTTCTCTATATTAATTACGGCTTTGTAACATGATTATCCAGCAAAATAAATCTGAGTTTGTGTTTGCACCGGTTCACCGTGGAGGATTGATTAGTAAACGGTTAAAAATATCAAGACATTGAGAGGAAAGATAGGCTACTCTTCCTTATTTCTCATTTAAAAATTCAAAATTAGAATTTTGTTCAGTCAAGTTAGGCTACTACTTACACAGACAGCATTATGTTTGAGTTACTGTACAGAAAAGTTTCACCAAATGTTGTCGAAATCCCAGTTTATCAAAGTAGATTCATTCTAACCGATAAATAGCCGAAATTACAGTTATATATAAAACTGTCATATATTATGTGAATGAAAAAATCTAACTAGTGAAAAGTATTATTTTTATAAAATCATAACATAACATTGGGCAACATAACCTTATTTTCCCAACAAAACCACTACTAGAGTTACCTAGTGTTAAGGTGGGATTTCGTTACTGCGGCTCACCAGCCACTGATCCCCGATGACGAATGTAGCCAAGATGGCGGACAAATTCAAAACTGCAGTCTGGGCACTTCACATCCTAATCCTTTCAAGAGGCCGTTATCAAAACCGAAAATTGATAACATCCGAAGATTGAACAATAATGTGAGATCGATTAAAGGGCGGGCTTTTAAACCTGGCGAATGTCATATCTTTCAATATCTCGAATAAGTTTTCTGCGAACGAGATCTGTTGCACCATGCCTTAATACATCCGCTGGGGTGTATACCGCATGGCCTTCAAGGCAGTGGGGTGCCCAGACTGCGGAATTTGTCCACTCATCTTGGCACAGTCGTGTCGGGTATCTGGCTGCGGAGCTGCCCTCCAGTAACCAGGGGGGCTGTCATGAAATAAAGGTGGAAATATTTGTATCTTCCCATGTTAAAAAGAGTGTAGAGCTGAGTCTCTAGTTTCCGGCTGAGTCTCCTAAGTTTCCTGGACGGAGTTTTGGCGCTGTATTTGGAATTCAGAGCTTTTGGTGTTAAGTTTCATTTCATAAAGACTTTTAAAAGTTTATGGTATCTTTATGCGGTATAAATCAAAACTGTTAGCGAGAGAATATGGTTGATATTTGCAAAAATATCTCAACCCTTTGTTAGATTTTGTTTTTGTGTTGGTTTGGAGTAGAAGTAGGTGTGATTCTCTACTACAGGAGGTTAGAATGCATTATTCACTCAATTCACTAATAATGGTTAACTTCTGAATATGTCGTTACGCGATGTATCAAACTTTCGGAATCATTCTTTAATATCGTTGATCTAATATCGTTATGCGTGAATTCTAAGCTTTTGAACCATCCGCTATTCAATCAGAAGAATCTAACTAGTTGTAATTATTATCAATTTACGATGTTTTCAAATACACCGCTAAAAATCCGTTCGGAAACTAAAGTCATCCTACACCCCTTATTTCTCTTACTTCCAGTCCCTCAGATGTCAGGTCCCTGGCAGTAACGAAATCCCACCTTTACTCTAGGTGGTAGTGACACAACACGATTATGCAATTTTCAATGCCATTTAGATTATAATCTATAAAATATAAATAGATATTAAATATAAATAAGTAAGACATTAAAATTCTGTAGAATTTTCTATATTTTTATCTTGCCTCACATAATTTATTGAAAGCTTTATCGAATATTTTCCGTTTATACCTATTTTATTGGATAGTTTGAAAAATTCATTTCTTGATGGTGGACCGTGGATTGCTCCGATTGTGTGATGGTGATGGGTTGAAGTTGATGGTTATGAATAGGTTATCACATTAGGGATAATTTGTAAAAGTGTGATCAAACATTAAAATATTTCACGAATTTGTTGGTTTCTCTAGGGTTTATTGCAATGTCTTATCAATCTTATAGAGGAACAACTTTAGGAAATACTTTACAAGAAAGTCTGGATGAACTGATGCAGGTAAGTCAAGATCGGCTAGTCTTTTTCAATAATTCTTATAATTATTTTTCTTGGTGAGTAAAACGTTTGAATAATTAATTGAGGACTGCTTAAACCCATCCATTGGAATGAATAAAGTTCACATTGGATAAGAATATGATATACTTAGCACGATTTCAAACGTTATGAATAGCCTATGTAGTTGGGCTACCGGTTAGCCTCTGCTCAATTCAGAGGTAATATTTATATAAAACTAGCAAGCTATAAACTTGAAGACAGGAGATGTCAAGCATTTCAATAGTACTAGTACATTGTGTAAGTTGAACAATGAAAAAGGCTATTACTTGAATAATTTGCCAATCCATGCCCGATGATGCAGATAACCATCCTTGCTCGCAAATTCTTTTTATAAGAATGTGACGAAAAAATCGCCATTCCTTTTCTGGGCGTTTTTGACAGAAAAAGGAACTGAGGGTAGTAAAATTGGCTTATAGTTCAACCTAGTGATTTTTGGACTTCTAGTTAAATCCTACTTTTACATTTTTGCAAACCAAATACAGTGGCTTGCTGTTATGCTAGCTGTATGATAAAATACGTAACTGGCAGTTACAATTTTTGAATTTATTTTCAACATGATTATTTTAGTTCAACAGACACTGTCAACATCCACATTAGCATAGCTATTGTTAGTAGATGGATAGCTTGAAAAATTTATAAACGTCAATCCACAAAAATATTGTAATTCAAAAGAAACGCGTTCTTGGAAAACCTTGTCCCATGATGCTGGCAATCATCCTTGCTCGCTAATTCTTCTATAAAGAAGGTGACGATACACTGGCCACTCCTCTTCCGGGCTCTTTGACAGAAGCAGGAACTGAGGACAAGGAATTTGTTTTTGGGAAAGTATTAATTTCAAGATCAGTTGTTGTTTGGATCGTTCTTCATTTGATACTTAGATAGTCTTCTAACATTTGGGCTTCACCTCTATTCAGGTCTACTATATTAAAATTAAAATGTTTGATTTTGTTACAGTATGGTTCAATAACTCCTCAGATAGCATTCAAAGTACTCCTTCAGTTCGATAAGGCTATCAACAATGCGCTGGCTACAAGGGTGAAGTCCCGCTTGACTTTCAAGGTAAGCACTATATCTTTATGTTGGAAAACGTCCTTGTTACAATAATCTCCACTGATCAAGTTTATGTAAACTACTTTGAAGATTTCATTCATTTTTTATTCTGGAGAGTGGACTTCAAGATGCTATTCATATTTAGCGATGTTCTCCTTTTCTGGGTAACAATATGCCAAGTTTACTAAAAAAAGTTAAAAGTCCACACTCAAAACCATAACATAGTGATTAGTGTTGTGGTTATATTAAAACTATTTACACTAATTTTACTGTCTCAGCAACTGCTGAGGTGTCAGAAATGCATTTGCATGTTACAGATTTCAAACAAACTGTCAAAGCTAGCTAAATTGCTATATAATACAATAATTTTTTTTGAATCCGATTGCATTTGCTGCAGTAAAGAGGAGAAATCCAGGAGAGTATCTTGAAAAATATTTTTTAAATAATTGTCTTCATTGAACTTGAGATAAACTAAGATTAAAACTTAAGATTGCATTTGCTGCAGTAAGAGAGGAGAAATCCAGAAGAGTATCTTGAAAACTATTTTTTAAATAGTTGTCTTCATTAAACTTAAGATAGCAAATTTTTAAATAATTGAGACCTCTGCAAAAGGTCTCATAGGGTCTTATCCCTTCTGCATAGGATAATGAAAGTAGGTTTTCAGGTATAAAATTCATTGATCCACTGTAATGGCTGTGTGAATTTTTATGCTTCATATTCAGTTGAAAATTTATATATTTTTGCATTATTATCCTATTGCCATCGCGTGGAATTTGTCATCATGTTGTTTTTCCTTTCTAGGCCGGAAAGCTCAACACCTACAGATTCTGTGATAACGTATGGACTTTCATGTTGAATGATGTCGAGTTCAGGGAAGTGCAAGAGGTCGCCCGGGTCGACAAGGTCAAGATTGTGGCATGTGATGGAAAAAGTAAGTACTAAAAGTCGTATTACTGTAATCAATCACATCCTAAATTTTTACAATAATTAATCAGAGTAAATAATTATTATTGACTTGAGTTTAGAATTTTCTCTATTGTTCTCTTGAAAAAAAACAATAAATTAAATAGAATGATGTTTTGTGAAGATGCTTCTGTGTTCTATTTAGATGGTATTTCAAAAAATTTAAATGTATAATGCCTATTTAGAATGTTTTGAACTTCCTGAAATTTGTAATTCTATAGCAGGGGTGCCCAACCTTTATTAATCAAGGGCCACATTATCAACATTCGAAGAGAATGCGGGCCGTGGGTTTTGAGAGGTATGGAATACCCAGGAAAGGTCTGGAAGACTCCCCCAGAAAATTTTGTAATTTTTACCCTCATAAAACACGTTTTAATGTTTCGGGTAATTTAATTCTGAAATTTAAATAATGTAGATCCACTAAATACAAGATTTTTGTTTTTACGGCAACATGGCGGGTCACATAAAATCGGCTCGCGGGCAGTAGGTTGGGGAGGCCTGTTCTATAGCATAGGCTCTACTCACACTTGGAAATCTCGAATACTCAGCGACTGGAATAACAAACATGTATTTTCAAATGATGACGCTTAGCCGATCCTGCAACCGCATTGTCTGAACGTCATTTAAAAACACGTTTGTTATTCCAGTCGCTTCGCGATTTGAATATCGCAAGTGTGAGTAGACACCTAGGGCCGGTTCATGAGCTCGGGATTTAGCTAAGTCCTAGACTAAAACGGGTGGCCACCGTAACATCGACAAACGTTAGCCTCGACACTACGTACTAAGGGCTCCATGACTGCCCTTGCTAACCGCAGTTCCGTCGGGACAAACGTTTGCTCTGATGCTCTGCGGCAACCACCCATTTTAATGCTTCGGGACTTTCTGTCCCGAGCTTGTGCACATGAACCGGCCGCACAGTACTAGATTGGGAAAGTCATTGGTCAATGGTGTTTTCATCATGAAGGCTCTACTCACACTTGGAAACTCAAATTACCTCACTCAGACGACCATGCAACCGTACTGTCTGAGCGTCATCATTTGAAAACACATGATTGTTATAAGAGTTGAAAGGCCAGTGGTGTTCAGAATGTTGGTGGAAGCCAATAATTGTTGGGCAAACTAACTATGTGTACTAAAATTTAATTTAATAATACTAAAGTTTCAACTTTAATAATTTACAGTTCTTCTTTCTACTTACCGAACTATTTTTATAATTATTGACGTTGATTTCTATTTTTATTTTTCCAGGTGACAAAAATTGAGAAGAAATCGCCATTCTATCATAAATTGAAGATGGTCGGTGATTGTTGGACTGCACACTACAAATTTTAGTATTAGTTTTGTTTGAAACATGATCAATGCATAATCATATTTGTATAATCAGATTCATTTAATTTGATGCTTGGCATTAGATAGATAGGGAGATATTATTTCTTTGCCATCGTACTCTACGGTCATCAGCAACGTCAAGAAATAATATCTCTCTATCTACTGTATCTGTCTGCCAAGCGTCAAATTAAATGAATCTGATTATACATCTTGTAATTAACAATGAAAACAAAATGAATAAATAATATTTTGACGGATATTTTTGTACATAGATCATACTGTAGTTGAAAACGTTTTGTTATTTTTTGACTACTGAAACAATTTGTAAGTTAGAAGTTGTTTTTTTATTGTTTTCATGTATTTAGAACTGTTTGCTTTTCACATGAGTATTCATGGGATCATTCGAGTGCTTTTATGTAGTTGAATAGAAGAAATTCGTTGTTCATTCCTGTAACTATGTGTGAATAAATTTTTTGTGGCCAATTGCTTACTTTCCACTTTCTCCTATACCTGAAAATCCAATTTAGCTGAAGTAGCAACATCTTGGTTTCTGCAAGAGTTTTGCTGAGGATGAAGTGTAATCAGTTTTACGTGGGGTTTAAGCTATTATTTTCGTAAGTCATGGGCGATACCGGTCTCACCAAAATTATTAAGACTATTAACTTTGTCTAGTTGTCATAAATGTTTGTGCAGTTTCAATTCCATACGTTCAACCTTTATCTAGAAAAAACAAAATGGAGGCTGTGTGAGTGAATAAGGACTTCCGGACAATTTAAATATGATAGATATGTTTCTTACCCAGGAACAATGCCCTAGCTAGAGCCTAGAGTATTGGTAGGGAATTCTGAAACACTCTGTATAACTTATAAATATAAGTTCGTATGGCTTTTTATCGGTGGGGAGACCCGTACGGGTAGGTTCCACCTTGCCTTATTTTGTGTCGGTCACCCATCCAAGAGCAGTCTTGAATATTCGTGACTTGACCACATGATCACTCAGCAACCGCTCTCACCGAGCGACCAAAATGTTAATTAGCATCTATGGTAGCCCCCGGACAGTATTCCAACACGGATTTGTCCTCACATGAAAGATTAACAGAACTACAGTAATAATTCATGATAAGCACTTTTAAGATTCAAATACCACTGAAACGTTAATGAAATACTCAATTCAAACTAGAAGGAGTAGATTTCTACCGTTTTAGCAAAGAAAAAGCATTACGCAAGTACAGAAGAACCTTGATAAATAGACTCTTTCCAATTCAAATTTTTATTGTCAGCCACTTACATACATTTAAAAAACAACAAATAACAAACAAAACATGCAAATAGCCTATAATACATTATTATAATGCACTTTTATCAATTCCCTAGAACTTGTTATCCAATAATTTGAACCTTGGAATTTCGAAATACTTGATAAATCGAATTTTTGCCGTTCCCCTTGAGATTTTATTTATCAAGGTTCCACTGTATGTAATGCTTCTACTTCTGTAATGCGTTCTCTGTATTAGTCTAATACACAAACTTGAAAAGGAGTTGGGGTTTAGTATGCTAGTTGAATTGCGAACAGTTTCAAAAAAGAATTTATTTGTCAAGTAACACAGCTATTCATTTCTTAGCAGCTGGCTGCTTGGCAGGGGCGGGTGCGGCTGGCTTGGCACCCTTGGGCGCCGCTGCCTTCTTGGCTCCCTTCTCTCCTGTCGCCTTCTTAGCCTTGGCCGGCTTCTTCTCCTTCTTGGGCTTGGCAGCCTTCGCCTTCTTGATCAACTCCTGGCGTGCCTTCATCAGTTTTACGTGCCTCGCTTGCAGAGGTGTCAGTGGAATCTGAAAATATAACACACCCAACTACAAATTACCATTTAAGTAATTGATTGTGATTAATCCAGCTTGTATGAATCACACACCAGCAGAACGGGGTTCATCTTCTTCCAAATTAATCCTTTGATCAGCTTCAGTTTTGTATTGCAACGAAAAAGTATTGTTCCACTGGAAACAGGAAATAATCCACCGAATCCCTATGTCTACACTTGGTGCATTTTATGAGTGTCTCAAGCATGCTGTATGATGCTTAAGCAATAAGCAATGGCCGCACGCTTTGCAGCACACAAAAATCGATCAAGTGTACACGTAGGGAGTAAAGTTCAATATCCACTTAACATGTAGGAGTAACGCAGTCAGTATTATTTACTGTCTTCACTTACAGCCAGTTGAATTAAAATTAAATTCAGTCAATTTATTTACTTCTCCACATTAGAAAGAAAATCTCGAATTATATCCGTGAATCGGTATTTTTCTTTAAAAAATGACAAATTACAATCATTGATACCCTATCAATATTTCTCTTACAAATTTCAAATGGTGTCAAAATGAATTGCTTGTTTCAAATTCGTCACCCTACAAAAATTGCCACTCCATAAATAACTTACAACAAGACTTACAACTAAAAAACAATCTTGTTTGAGAACTGCATTAAAGTATTCATGACTGAACTTTAAAGGGTATATGAAACTATAGTTCAATGCATCTTGAATAAAAGAGAGAAGCTGGAGAACGCGATTGGCTAGAAATACAAACTTTAGGCGACAAAATTTGCATGTTCAAACTAAACTATGCTATGTAGAACATCGTTGAACTACAATAATCTTAGATGGCCAAGAGTTTTCAGATTTATGATAATGAATTTATTGATAATTGAAGAGTTCTATTCATTGAGTACTTACGCCACGCTTCTCAGCCAATACAATGTCACGCTGCAACTGTCTCTTCTGGGCGTCCAAGATTGCTTTCCTCTTCAGAACAGCGGCGAACGGGTTTAGTTTCAACATGGCGCGTGTGTTGCGCAGAGGATTCAATTTCTTCACTCTCCTCACAACTCCCTTCCTAAAATGAGCAAAATTAAAAATATTATCAAGCAATAAACTTCATTCTTATATGAATAATTGTGACAGAGAATTCATCAACAAAATTGAAAATAGAAATTTCGGATTTGATAGATTAAATCAGACAGGTATGACTAAGACCCGATTTCACCAACTAAAAGATATGACAGGTTAACATGGAATTATTAAAATTAAGAGAAAATTTCACATAGTGAAATCTCATACTGAGTTCTAGTCTAGTAATCACTGTTATTTCATTTTTTCATTGTTCTGCTAACTTAGTTATGAAGCTTTCATCAATATATTGATTACAATACAAGCGATACTTTTTAACGCTCACCTTACTTTGAACATATATAGCCTAGTACAAATACGAAATATAGATATACAAACTATGGATTTATTTGTGAGCGGCGAGCGGCGTTAAAAATGAAATCGGTTTGGAAATGGATTCATGAGCGGCGCCGCTCAGACGTATCGTGGCCAGTCTCAACAAATTCACACACAACTAAATGAGACCCGAAATCAGAGCGGCGCCGCTCGTATCGTACCCGAGGCCTTATTCTGCTAACTTAGTTATGAAGCTTTCATCAATATATTGATTGCATTTTAAAATCGTTAGAAATCTTTTCATTTA
Organism: Laodelphax striatellus; assembly: GCA_017141395.1. Lineage (NCBI taxonomy): Eukaryota > Metazoa > Arthropoda > Insecta > Hemiptera > Delphacidae > Laodelphax > Laodelphax striatellus. The sequence goes on from CM029534.1 coordinate 5,516,864, forward strand.
CAATATTATGAATAACCATGTAGTACCCCAATTAGATCAGGTTCCCAAACTATAATGATTCTCCAACCAGACTATAGATATAATGGAGTGCCAATTACAAAGAGCGATCAATGCAAACAAAGAGAGAAGTTTGAAGAACTGAGTCAACTTACTGTGGCGGTTTGACGATCTTCTTGATCTCGTCAGACTTGAGCAGCCTGGACAGATCGCTGTTGGCCATTTTGGGGAAGGGCAGGTTGTAGCCCTTCTTGAGGGTGGACGCCTTGCGCCAAGTGCCGTACAGCGAGTCCAGCTTCTCGAACGCCGACTGCGTCCAGATGACAAAGCGGCCCACGTGACCGCCGGGCGCCAACTTCAGCAGATTCAGTTTCGTCACGTTGATCAGCTCCACGCCGGGGATGTTACGGAACGCCTTGGTCAAACCCTGACAAACACACAATTCAAGAAATAATAAGAATGATTGGAAGACAGACAACAGAACAAAGTAAACTACATTATATTCAAAATTATCCTAAAGCGCCGTTTGCTTTTTCAAATATACCGCCAGCTTATTAGAATGAAATAGGAATACGTATATTTTATTGACCATCAAAAAAACATTACGACACAAAATATAGTAGGATTCTTTTAACTTGTCAGAAAACAGCTGATGGTAGTAAACGAGCGTACATCAATCAGCTGTTTTCTGACAATTTAAAAGAATCCTGCTATATATATTATGGTAACAATGGCTGTCATTTGTTATAAAAGTGTTTTAATATATAAGAATAGCTTAGGGTCTGTGCACTTTGTTTACTGAGTTTTAGGCCGTGAGCCCACGGAGCAACTGCAATCTGATTTCAGTCAGCAACCCAGCGTTGCCAGATGACATTGGCTGATAGGTGGTTAGATTACCCGAAAAACAGCCAAATGTCATCTGGCAACACTGGGATGCTGACAAGTCAGATAGCAGTTGCTCCGTGGGCTCACGGCCTAAGGAATTGACTCGCTGATTGATCAAAATTTCCCAATTACAATGGTTCCTCATAAAAAGTATGTGGAGTAGATTGTCAATGTAGTAAGACTTGTACATCGCGAATATCACTGTATCAACTCCGTTCAAACTATAAGAGTCATGTGCTAATAATACTTGAATAACAATTTTGGGTAGAAACAACTTCTAAATCATGACTTCTATTTCAAAGAGGAAATAAATGAATGATTGAATAGAAATTACATGAATCAACTAAAATGATTCTCAATTTACTTCATTCAACATAAAAATGTACCAGAATGAATAACTTCGTTACTCAATAAACAAAGTAAAGAAGGAATATGAAACTGGATAATTTATTTGGCGAACACCAAAAAGTGCCTACCCTTCATTCAAGTGACACAGAGTGCGGCTCGCGAATTTTGTTATTACCAAAAAATTGTTTCAGACTGATTGGTACTTGAATAATGAGGTGGTGGAAGATTAATTGTGAGAATGCAATATCAGAAAAATGGAATCATCAACATCTCAGAAACACGGACCAATAATTATCATCATATAATTGCATTTCTTCACATTAAAATATAATTGCATCTCACATTAAATTAGTATAATGTGAATTCTTTCACATTTTGAATTCATAATTAATTTTCGGTTTGTGTTCTTCCAAATAAAAATGTGAACAATACTATCGTACATAACCTTAATTTGAACAATTTATCAGACTACATTTTGGAACAGAAGAAGTCTTGGGTTATACATGTTCTTTATTTCCTATAAGATTGTATTGCTTGATCCAATAAATGATGATGATGATTAATCTGAATCAAAATGCTTTCAAAATACAGTAATAAGCTATTCGTTGTACTTTACTAAAATAAGTATACTGCAATACGCATTGAAGGCTACTCATATCAAGTGTTTTAATGTTATTTTTTCCAAATAAACATTAGAAAGCTCAAAATTCAAACGAATGAGAAATATGAAAGAGATAACTTTTAAAACTGATGAATTATTTCATTTAGGACTTCTCCGTTCAAAAAACAGATAAGGATAACATATTAATTTATTCAATACTTTAATAAACCAATACTAGACGCAAAATCAGAAAAATGGAATCATCAACGACTCAGAAACACGGACCAATAATTTTCATCATGTAATTGCGTTCATTTGAGAGTGAAAGTCTAAAGACAATTTGTGAAATATGAAGCTAAAGAAATAGCGAGGGCACACTAAGTTGCGCCCACGAGTAAGGAATAATTCCGCAATTCATTTCATCTACAAATAATGAAATTAAAAAAAGAAATCAACTAAGGATGAAGCTACAAACAACTTAAAAAAATGCATAATCAGAAAATGGAATCATCAACGTCTCAGAAACACGGACCAATGATTTTCATCATATTAATGCATTTTATTCAAAACCAATCGAATATCTCTTAATAAAGCTTTATTTGACACATTTATTATGTATTTCGTTTACCGTTACTCATATTTCCCAGTTGATAAAAAAATTTGGGAACAGATTTGATTATAGTTAATCAAGAAATACCTTTGGAGGAGCTATAAAGAAATACAGTACTTATAAATTGAACCATTGAATGCATTATGAAGTCAAGAAGTTTTACACAAGAAAGAATGCATATCAGAAAAATGGAATCATCAACAGTAATCTCAGTAACACGGACCAATAAATATCATCACTTAAATGCATTCTTTCAAGTGAAAATTCATCCAATCAGATGAGAATAAGGACAAAAGTATGAAATTTGTTGAGAAATCCAATAATGTAGCATAATATAGATTAAATAAAACATCTCATGATTTAAAACGAATTTGAAAGAATTAAAACCAATGTACCAGACGGAATAACTTTGAAATTCAAAAGAGAACAGCAAAGGAATATAATCCGGAAATTTGATGTAGCGAACACAAAAAGTGACAGCTCATTAATCAAGTGACACAGAGTGCGGTTCGCAAAAAATGATCAAATAATAATAATATACAGATACACAAGAAATCAAACTGTTCATTCGAGTAAAAGTTCTACATTCTAGTGAAAATTGAAGTAAAATGAATTCATTATCTTTCCTCTATCCTAATCCAAGTATGTCAACAATTTCAAAAATTTTCGGTCAATTATAATACAATAGGTAAAATGTTTGGTTCATAATAGGCCTACAATAAGTTAGCAGAATTTTCTCTCAAGACAATAGTGGGATGAACAGTGAGGAGCTTCGAAGACGCATTCACTAACCTGGTCACGATTGTAGATGATCAGAGGTCCTCTACGCTGAATGCGACGGCGGTTACGCATTTTACCCTTACCAGCTCTGAATCGGCGGCTCTTGTATACCTAAAACATTTGAATACATAACGATCAGGCATGAATTAAAAAATATTATATTGCTTCACTATTGATGAGAGACCAATAGTAAGATAGTTCACCAAAATAGAACTGAATTGATCAACTATTACATTTGAAATTCGTGGAGGCTTCCAACAGCTAGAGCTCTGTAAAGACGTCTCTTAGATGTAATAGTTCCACACACTGCCAAATTATATGAAATGTACTGAATCAAGATTGTTTATCAACTAGGACATCCCAGGACGCATAAAACTGCGACTATTGAAATACATGAAATAGCTTCCAATCCTCCTCTTCCTTCATCTACATCTTTTCAATCTCTCTTCTCCATCTTCAACTTGTTCTTCTCCCTTGCCATCTCCTTCTTTTTATTCTTCTTCCTATATTTCTTCTCCTTTTTCTTTCTCTCTTTTATTCATCTTTCCATTTTTTTGTTTTTTCTTTTTTTCACCTTTTTCTTTTCCTTTCTCTTCTTCTTCACCCTTTTTTTATTTCTATTTTTCTTCTTCTTCTCTCTCTTACTCTTTATGTTATTCTATTTCTCTCTTCCCTATTACTCTCCAACTCTTCCCCCATCTTTCTCTTTTTCTCTCTGCACAAATGCCCTTACCGGTGCAATGAACGATGAAAAATAAATTGATGGCAAAAACTGAAACTTCAATCGCTCATTTCTCATCTCCACGATAGCTTTTTTCAAAATGTAAGACCTTATCAAACATCTAGGCCTACTCAATGAGATCTTTCAAATGAGACGTGAACAAACAAATTCGGTTGAGAAACCACGGAGGAGTTGAAGCTACAAAAAACATGTTTGCCTTTTAATAATATAGAATATAGATAAATAGATATAGAGCTGCTTGAGTGAGTAAAACTGCAATTATCGACCTTATAAGAATTTAATTATGATGTAAATGGATCATATCTCTATAAATAAGACAGATCAGTTTAGATAAATGATTGATTCGAAATTTGAAACATTTAAATTGAAACTGGTTTATTACTGAATTTTTGATAGATGAATCTAAAGTATAACTCATATTTAAGGAATCACAAATTTTATTACCTTTTGAATGTCATTCCAAGCCTTGATTCGGTGAAGGAAGATTGTGGCTTGCTTGGTCTTGTTGTATTCTTGGATCTTATCGCTGACCACCAAGGGAAGTTCTGGCACATCCTGAACCATGTGGCCTAAAATCAGATGGGAAAATGAATAAAGAAATCAATGAGGGAGTTCACACTGTGATGTTTCTCAAAAATGGCAATTAGTCACAAGTTGTCGACAACAACACTAAAAAATCAAATTATGAGAAAATAATAGGACGCTGCAATGCTAGTATCACAAAAAATCAGTAATAATATGGATGAATCATTAGAAACTAATTATATCGCTAATAATTTTGCAAGAGATGACTAAGATGTCCACAGAGAATGCAATATCAGAAAAATGGAATCATCAACATCTCAGAAACACGGACCAATATTTTCATCATGTAAATGCATTCCTGTTCAAGCAAATATGTTCATGAAATAGAATGAAGTTATACTATTATTAAAAAAAGAAAGAAATCAAAGAATGCACAATCAGAAAAATGGAATCATCAACATCTCAGTAACACGGACCAATACTTTTCATCATGTAAATGCATTTCTTTTCAAGCAAATATGTTCATGAAATAGATTGAAGTTATACTATTATTAATAGAAGAAAGAAATCAAAGAATGCACAATCAGAAAAATGGAATCATCAACATCTCAGTAACACGGACCAATACTTTTCATCATGCGAATGCATTCTTTCGAGTTGATATCTCTACAATTTAAATAAAAATGCATTTTCAAGGAAATATAACACAAAATATCCGACTAGTAAATTATCTCCTAATATTTCTACAAAGATAAAGTTTTATAACTGTGATTACTTTAGAATTTGATGTATGAAAATAATTTCAAAATGTACCAGACGGAATAACTTCGATATTCACAAAAGAACAGCAAAGGAATATAATCTGGAAATTTGATGTAGCGAACACAAAAAGTGGCAGCTCAAAAACAAAGCGACACAGAGTGCGGTTCGCAAATATGCAAATAAATAACAGTTCAAAATTTATACAATAAAGTTCAAAGTTATACGATACTGTTCATAAAGTTACTCACATAGAAATGGCATTAGTATGACTAACCTGATATATCTCATTTTCAATACCGGGTTATTCAATGTACCCTCACCAAAAATGGAATTTTATAATTCAGCTTAAAATGCTGAATATAATATAAATTTAGCAAGAAATGCACAAATCAGAGAAATGGATCATCAAAACCTCAGAAACACGGACCAATGATTTCATCAAGTAAAATGTATTCTCTCCAAAAATGTAAATCAATGAACAATACGAACATCATTGCAATTATTAATTAAATCATTGTAATACTGTAATTACCTGTTTGAATATAATACGAATGTCCTTAGTAGGAATTGACAGTTCAAATACAAAGATGGAATTACAAATTAACTAGAATTTATAGAGGATGCATAATCAGAAAAATGGAATCATCAACATCTCAGCAACACGGACCAATAGTTCTCATCACATAATGCATTCCTCTGTATTATAAATATTATCATTTCTAATACAATACAAACAATATACGGAATAATACTAACAACCGACAAATACTGGACCAAGAAATGGAAATTTTGTTGTAACATAATAAAATGTAAATTAACGTAGGCTAAATAAAGAAGAGTATTTTTATTTCAACAAAACACGTCCTATCAAGTCCAAGTTGCAATATGATCATCGTGACAGCACATGATTAACTGATAAGAATGTAGCCTATGGTAAAATCATCACCGAAAAAATACTTGACCAAGAAATGGGAATTTTGTTGAAACATAATTAAATGTAGGCAAACTAAAAGTACTAAAAGGATTTTCTACACTCAAGTGTTGTGCTTGAATAAAATACAAGTCCATAAGCTAAAGTTGCAATACGATCATCGTGATAGCGGATATTCAACGGAAATGAATGTTAAGTTAATGAACTGACCTTTGGACATAACCAGGGCTGGAACACCACTGGCGGCTATGGCAGATACCATAGCGTACCTCTTCTGGTTTACGTTGACCTTGCGGTGCCATCTGCGCCAGGTCTTTGTGGGCGCAAACATGCGTCCTCCCCTACACATGTTGCCGAAAGCACCCTGACCGGAGCGGTGGGTACCTCCTCCACGCACTCTCGGAATACGAGCCACGGCACGACCGGTTCCCCATGATTCGGCACTAGTCTGGTGTCCTAAAAGAAAATAAATTACCAAGTTTATATGTAGTTTTGTCCAGAAAAAGAACAGTGTATAGGATTTAGTCATGATTGCCTATTCGAGTTTCAATTCAAGTCTGCTCCAAGTCTATAAATTTGATGTCCTTTTTCCTAATTTATAATATTCAAACTTGTCTTCTTAAAGAATCAATTGCCGAGAAATTTTACGATAAAAGTTTGTAGGTGATATTTGATGAATGTAGCACACAAACCTGATATCTTTGATAAAATTCTATTTATTTATTAAATAACAGGTAGACTATAGGGTTTTCTTGATCATGACATTGTATACGGATGATACAATGATAGTTGAAATTACTACAATCGTATTAGATGATGCTAGACGCCTAGGTCTACATCATAACGTAAAACAGTTGGCTACTAATTAGCCTACATTCAAATGGAAATTTGTCAAGTCAAACAAAATCAATGAAAAACTATAATTAACTGCACAATATAATTTTATTTACTAAAAGGAGATCAGGAATCAGCTGCCTAACTAAGTTAGAGAATCGAGAGAATGAAATATTCACTGTGTAGAGCATACCTGTATCAAATGCGGAGTTTGGGCAGAGCTTACAAGTTTTTGACATAATCAAAAATTTTGATTTATTTCACGATAATTATGTGTTAAACGAAGACCACCAAACTAAGAAGATTGGGATGTGGTTCAACCAACTGATTATTTGTAGGGTTTGGTGGCCAACGAAACCATCAACTAAATTGATCCTAAAAAACAAACTCAAAGTTACATCCTAACTAGCGCGGCAAGGTAACCTCTGTAGCATATACTGTAGTACCAATTTAAAACAAGTCATAAAACTGGATAATGAATCAAGCACGCGTGCATGCTTCAAGTTGAATTACATAACTTACCGGCATCTTTGTTCACGCAGTAAGGCTGTCTATGATTTTTAGCGATGTTCTGGTGAACAAAGTTCACCACATCAGGTCTGATTGGAGCCTTGAATACAGCAGGCAATGAGATTGAGGTTCCTGTTGCTTCATTTTTATCACTGTAGACCGAGATTAGCGGCCTCGCCGCAGCTATTGACTGTAAAAAGGAAATTTATCGAGTTTAAATTCAAGAATATGAAATATTATACACTAGCCTATAAGTATTTATTTTTTATTTGTGGATAGTTATGACCTAACCTCAATTCAAAAACTCGACCCATGACCATGGGGAATATGAAAAGCTAAGATTTAATACCGTACTCAAATTTCATCCATGCATCAAACACATGCCAGTAATGCCTAATCGTGACCAATATTCCTCGACATCATAAATTATTAGCCTACACCTAGCTGTAAAAGTTCGCCACGCAACCACATGTATCGGGTATGACAAGTTTGAAATACAAGTAAAAATATCACGATGTGAACAAAATTGATATCCAGAGTTTATTCAAGACAGAAATGAAAGAGTGGCATTCATAAAAACACCAAATACAATAGAAAATTCAATGTCGGCTAGGAGAAATACGACTGAAGTAGCAATCAGTAACATGTGTGAATATGAGAAACCATGAAAACTTAATGGTTGAATATGATATAAACTTTACATAATAAAGTAGAAATGGAACGAGAAATAAAAATTAAACTAAAAACCATGCTAATTGTTAAAAATACAAACCATTTTGAAATAAAATTAGGAAACGTGTGCCTAACCACTATCCGATAAACTTCAAAGGAAATGGAGGAACGAAGACTAGCCAACTTCCTTTCTGAAATCAGTTCTACCAATATTTATCAAGCCTACATTTATATTCTTCAAGTTGAAATTATCTCAAATTAGATTTTTCGATAGAGTTTCTGTTACTTTATTGAATCAAACAAGATAATTTATTGTGATATTTAAATTTTTCGAATTAATATGTAATACACTGTGCATTATATGGAAGGCGACATATTGGATCGACGACCAAGTGGGACGATTTTTTATTAATGGTGACGACAGAGTGGACTCATAGTCTCACGTCCAGTATCACAGCTATCTCCAGTGGAGAGATGGCTGTGCTAGTATTCTCTGTGTGTATGTGTAAGTAGTGGGTGAAGGGGATTTTAAAGGCAACTGAAGCGCGCATGTAAAATTTTCAGTATCAAATTCTACATAAAAAGTGAGATTCAACAGCTGCCACAGCTAATCTACGTTTTGTTTTTTGGATTTTTGTGCAACTGGCTGTATATGTCACTTTATGAGGTACCGATGAAGCCACTCTTTCGTCGATCCACATTGTCTCTTTAACGCGGCATCATTCAAGTGGTAATACAGTTCACAAGAATTAATAAAACTAGTATTTTATAGCGAAGTTAATGGTCCATATGAGTATTTTATTTATGAGTATTCTTGATAAAAAATTAACTTTCTCTTACCAGTATCATGATTCATGATAATATCATAAATCACTCGGTCAATCCCCTTTGCATTTCTACCATTCCAATGGCGAGCTCCCACCACTCCCACAAGCTTCAAACGAAGGATTGCATGAGTTGGAGCGGAGAAGTGGGATGGGATTCAATTCAAGGAGTCGTCAGGAGGATGAGCTTGGAGCAGTTTATACTGGATTTGATGTGTGCTGGTTGATGTTCATATTGAACCGGTGTTGTGATAAGAATTTTCTTGATATAAATTACCAATGATGAAATTACCTCAATCTAAAATTATTCATTAATCTTTGCATAATGTACGAGCCCAGGTTAAAAAATAAACTTTAATCTTCTTCATTACATCGTTTCTTATCAAGCTAACCAAAACCGTTTTTTGGTTATTTCACTTCTTGGCTTTACTACACAGTAAGTAAATTTTTGTCAATATCTTTCATTTTGCAATTCAAAACTTACATAATCATTATTTCAGCTAGTCTTATCATCAACAATTATTAGATTAAGAAATTACATACTTTAACAGCAATCAAAAAGAAATAATTGACAAAAGTTCTTAGTTAGTCTCTGATCATTGATCAATAAATAAACTATTGTCAACACCACATTTTCAATGTGTAGGTAATAATTGTAGCTTTGTGTTGTTTTAAATATTCAAGTATAAGAATACAGCTTCTAGGCAAGAGACAGCCAAGCGAAGCGCTGAATTGAAACAAGATGCAAGTTTGGGCTTTTGAACTGCATTAACTTTCTTGTTATTGTCCAAAAACTTGGTCAAATTGTTGTGGGTATGGTCTCTGCCAAAATGATAGATCATGTCTCACCACCAGATTGATTGAATAATCACTTATGTTGGTAAGTCATTTTCAGGCCCAAGTTAATTTTGTAGGGGTTGATACGCTTGCCACAATCTACAACTTGGCCAATAGTATCGTAAATTTCTCAATTTTGAATAAATAAGTAAATCTTGAGGCCTGTATATAGAATATTCGGCTGCTGGTCAGTTCGGGCGGTCAAACAAGCTTTATTTACACTACCAGACCTGTCAAGAAGTGCGCTCCATTGTAATCTAAAGTAAATCTCCATTAATATTGGATAAATCTCCAATGCAATCTAGTGTCGTCGTTTAAACGGGCTTTAAATAATCTACTCATAACATTATTGATAAAATTATTCAAGAACCTGATTACTGCAAAAAATAAACTAATGATCTGAAAAATAATCAAATAAGATAGAAAATAAAATATATTTCGCATGAATAGAAAAAGATACCAATTTCTTTTATTCGACTGAAATCAAGTTTAATTTTACCTCTTATTTGTTATAGCCTAACTGTTGTTATTTCTTTCCAGATAGAAGGCATAAGCATGTCTAAAGACAGTGATGTCAATTTCTCCTCCTTCATAAACGTCCTTGACGAAAGGAGGAGGTCGAGTGATTTCATGTGGATGTCAAGAGAAATGAATCCAGTCAAGTCGTATCGACAAAACCATGACACCAGTAATCCTTACAAATTCCAATATGACGTATTAAAGAGTCGGAAAATCAAGAAATTAATTGAAGAGGTGAGTTATCGTCATAAAATCACAAAATTATGTGATGTAACCTAAAACTGATGGATTAGACAGCAGATACTTTGAAGTCTTTGATAATGAAAAATGATCCAACCCACTTAATTTTAGTGTTCCCATATCTCTAGTTCCTTATCAAGGGATGGAGTGAAATCTTTCTTGTTCTATTTAAGTGTAAAAGTTTTATAAAAAAATAGTTTACAGTAGGTACCGTAATCTTGTTTAAATTGAACAATAAATGTTTCACAGGACACGGTTTCATGTTACCCTTAAAACATTATCATAATGATGTCCTGTAACATGATGTTTTGTTGACAATTTCAACAAGACATCAATTATGGAAAGATTCCACAACATCAACATTTGTTCTACAAAAGTAAATTCTAAACTAATATTTACTAAATATTAAATTAATAGTAAATTCTTAAGTAATATTCGATCTAACGATACCTGCAGTCCAAGCGATAATAGAATTCTTGGAAATTTACATACCATTATTAAAATGATTTTCCCACATTTGTAACACGTCCATTTTTACGGGTACATGATTAGTTATTCTTGCTTTATCAATTAATCAGCTTTAGGTATAAGCTGAGCAGTTTATTTAAAGCACAATAAAATAATAAGACCAGAAAGTTCATTGGTCTTTTAAAGGCTTATCAAAGTAAAAGTGTTGAATGCCTGTCTGTCAGCTCAGGTCAATCTATATTGAATGGTGGTTCAAGAATTGCAGAAATTGTTGTTAATCCTGGTACCCGCTGAAGAATGTTCTTGTTCTTTTTTATTTCTCCTCCTCCTCCACTAATTGAGGAAAATGGAAATGCATGAGCTTATCAGCTTCTTAATCTTTAACTGTTATGAATACTATTATTAGCTGCTGCGAGCGAATATTCAATTACCACCTTGGTAGAATCAGACTTCTGGTGTTGGTAAAATAGAAAACTATTAAAAATGTTTAAACGTTCTTAGGCGTGAAGTATTTCATTTTCGAAGTATTGTTTTCAAAATCGGGGTATTCTTCTAAATTTCAAAAGAAAACGGTATTTTTAAAATGTTATTAAAAGAAATGATTCACGAAAAATAGTAACAGTGGCTAAATTAGTTTGAGGAAACGTTTAATTTTTCCTTGAGGAAATATCAATGATTATCAATTTACAATAATTTCATAATGTGGACTGTGTCACAGACTAGTAATAGTAAATTAGTCATCACTACTGTTCGAGTTTAATCAATTGTACAATAATAAATTTTTGTTAGTATTCTATTTTTACAAAGCTTTGAATAATTAATGAACTTAACATCAAATCTGCAAACTTCTATCAAAATATAAAATCGAGTACCTAATTAAATATATTTCTGATCTTTTCCTGGATGTTAATCTCTCCAGTATAATTTATCGTATAAATTAAATATAAATTTGTCGTCACTTAATTGGCTCATGGGTCGTAAATGAGCTCTGCAATTCCCATGAAGTTATTTTTTGTTTGAAGTGTCAGTATAATCTCATAATTATGAAACCAAGGACTTCTAAGATTTCATGGTTAATCACTTGAAACCATTCTTTTAACTAATTCAATTATGTCTGGCCACATAAAATTTATAATCTTCAGATATGCATTCAATCAAGACACGCTTGCTTTATATCTTTTAAATTAGGGTGCTTGTAATTGGTAATTTCAAATATTTTATTGCAAATTCCACACTTAATTAGGTACGGTAATACTTTCGCTTTGGAAATGCAATACAGTATTTATCTTTCAATCTAGCTGGAATCGTATTCTGTTCATTTTATGATTCTCATTAAAATTTAAATCTTATATCTCAGGTTCCATGTTTCTGTAATTTATTTACAATAAATGATTCATGATTCCTCATTATTTATATACCTTTGCTTTTTACCATCTCAAATCTTCCATCTTTATCTACAGATCTTTATCTAATAAAGATCTACATCTTTATCTACACATTCATCTTCCATCTTTATCTACGTGTTCCGATGCATTAAATCAGCTACAAAACATCTAACATTGCTACCTTGTAAATAATTATTACAATGAACACAATAGCAAGCAACTGAATTCAATGAATGAATCCAAACATATGTCGTCTCTTGTTGTTCTCTTTCATATTCGAATTGGAACAAAAAAATTTTATTGTTCCAAAGAATTTCAAAAGTAAAGATTTTAGAATCTGACAATTTTTCTGTGGTCCCTAGTTTGGCGTCTTTTAACACAATGCACAAGGTGTTTATGAAATTGAATGCTCTGAAAATGCACATTACAAAAGCTGTTACTGGGTTTTGTTAAGAGCTGATCATTGTTTTCTAAGTCTTATTTAAAAACCACATTAATTTTCTGAATCCAGTTGGTAAATAGCAATGGAAATTTACTACAGGAAAGATTCTGATAAATGATTGGTGGATGAAAGTTTGATAAATTTGAGAAAATACACAACTTGAAAAAATAATTAACTAGTTGAGATAAACTCAATAAATTTCCCTTCGAAAACAATCCCAACATAATTGAAAAATCTTATTAATTGACTCATTTAATGCAATACATTGAGCATACCACATATTTTTTCACTAATTATATGTTCATCTTAATTCTATTTGAATGGAAGTTGTAAATTTAGAAAATTGAAAATTTTCCCCAGCTAGTACGGTATTGGATATTAGTAAACTTTACTAATTACAAGCAAGTACTTACTTTTACAAGCTGTAGAAATTTTGAAGGAAAAAAACATTAAACTTCTTAGTTACAGACCAAGACTGGCTCAATAAAATTAATGAAATCTAGATTGGAATTCATTAAATTAATATGCTCCTTTGTGTGAAAAATTATAAGTTTGAAACACAGCTCAATCACGACTACTTTAACTGCCGATTGCTCGAAAACAATTTGAATTCAACAGCCGTAAAATTACGTCACTTGACGGATCTCTGTAGCGCTAGCTCCGTCAAATGACGACGTTTTACGGCGGTTAAATTTAATTGGCTCTCGTGCAATCGGCTCTAACCAAATTATTTGTTGCAGAATTTTATTCATTTTATAGTCGGACACATCCTTGTAATTTTAATAGATGCTGATGATTATGATAGTGACAAATATTATCATATTTCATCCTTCAATGAGAATTCATAACCATGACATCAACATCAAAACGCTTGATGGCGCAATGATGATTATCATCATTTTAGTTAAACGTTTGCCCGCAATTGAATTCCAGAATGACGTTAGTCGGGTCAATGTTGTATTACTCCTATTGACAAACCTTGAAGAATTTGTCTTGAGAGCCAATAGATATGCAAATGCTTCTTATGTCAATACAATCCTTGTGTACTTGCTTTCTCATTATTGACTCACTGTATTTTTCAGTTGATCTCAAGATTTGTTCTCAACTTATCAACTGTTATTTTTCTGACTTGTGAATTCCATTATTATAACACATTCCCTTATTCTTTTATCAAGTGTTTTGTTTGTTTATTCAAGCTTCTAAGCTAACATTAGGATGAAGATAAATTCCAGTGAAGGTGGATTGGAAGAATAGTAATATGCAGGTCTTGATAATTCAATTCTGATATTATAATGTACTTGACTGTAAAGTTTTATTGATTGTAGACTCTCTATTCTTCCATAAATAGTATTGAATTATTTCTGAATGAATCCGTTACTTCATTAGAACCAAAGTACTGTAATTTGATTACTATTGTATTAAGTTAAAAATTGTTAACTGGTCATTGTTTGAAAATCATGCATAAACATGTCATTTTAATAATTATGTTCGAATATTGTATAATACTGAACAGTTATTGGAGCATTTTAAAATTGATCATCAATTTTTTTTAATGTCTAATTTTAAACATTTCAAAGTTATTTAAATTAATATTCATCCCTTGTAAAATCTACGTGAGCTCTCAGATATTATCGTGCGGAACTAAGTACATTTTATGACGAAAATAAACTTTCAGATATAAAATACTTTCCAGTGTACTTCCAGAGACCAAGGACTCTAAGTAGTTGTATTGTTATGTATGCTCAGAAAGTGTTAGCTTTCATGGCAAGTGTTAATTTCGTTCTCGGAAGAAGAGAAAATGTCAATGCAACTTCTTATATTGACGTTTTCTGTATCTTTTCAAGTAGAATGATGTAATATGCAATAACTCACACTAAAATTTGGTCGAAGAGTCTAATTTACGGATTGAATTCTTATTTGACGATTGAAACTCCAGTGAAAAGGAGGATATTTTATCAATTCAATTACGGCTCAATATTGTAATATATTCAAGTGGAGTTTTCATATTTATTTATAATTTTTACAGAACTGTAAACAATGCTTGAATTGAAAAAAAAACACCAGGGTGTTCCGAAAATATAATGAAGTACCATACATACCACCTACTACTAGAATGCAATTCATCTTCTATCTATGTACATCTAGAACTTCTAAAACTGTATCTATAACTATGTCTATCTATATATTTTAGTATGATGAATGAATGAATTTAATATAATTGAATTTAGTATAATTATGAATGAATTTTAGTATAATTTTAGAATGATGGTCTCTAAACAAGTAATTTCCAAGGAAACTGTAATAATTTCAGGTGAGCAAACAACAGAATACACCCGAATCGCAAGTTGAAAAACGAGTAATTGATTTGTTGAAAGAAATAGGCCATGCACGAGATCCTGCCACTCTGCGGTTAGTTGGGCTCTGTTTTGTTAAGGCTGTCAAAAAAATATTCGATGGCATCTATGTTAATGAGGATAGACTTTTAAAGGTACGTTTCTTTTCTTCCATCTCATTAATTTTATTCGTCATCTGCTTCAACAAATTTCCCGTTTATATTTTTCATGTACTTTTAGCGACAATTTAGTCCAATGCATCTCAATTTAATAATTTTTTTTCACAATTTTGTATCAGTATAATTTTGTAGATTTATAAGTTTCACATATTGTTTTAGTCATGTAAGTGAACAGAAAAGTAGAGATGAAAAATTAATGAACAAAACTATCCTTTGAGTAGAATCTCACTGTTTCATTCTAGAGTAAATTGAAATGATATTGGCATTCTGCCTTTTATCACACTGTTATTTGGGCAAGCTTACTTCGCTTCATGTCTGCCAAAAATACTTGAACACATTGATGTTATCAATTCCATCAATGATATGAATTAGAACAATTTCTCCATTCAGACTGAAGAGCCTAAATAAATTTTCAATTTCATTTTGTATCAGTTGATGAATGTCCTTAGATTATTACAAAAATTAGGTTAGAAAAACCGTTAAAGTAGAAAACAATTTCACTTACATCGTACTGATTTCATCAGTAGAAAAAAGAATGGAAACACATCACAATAATATTAGTTTGAAATGCAAGTTCTGTGTTCTGTATATCAGTCATAATTACTTGATTATCATATTGCCAACAGTTAAATTGAAACTATGATGGAAAATTCAAAAAGTCACCGACATTAAGATAACTAAGGATTGCTGCATGATAGAATAGACTTTATTTTTCTGTCGTGGCGAATTTTGGACAGTAATGTTCACTCAATCACGAAATATTTAATATTCTACCTACAAATAAATATGTAGAGTATCTTAAATATGCAGTACCTTAATTGCTAAGGTTTTAAATTGTAAAGTTATCATTTAGTTTTCATTTCTATATCATATTTTTTTAATTTCCAGATAAAACAGAACATGGGGAGCAACCCTGTGGTATTCGTGCCAAGTCATAGGAGCTACTTCGATTTCTGTATTATGTCTTTTATTACTTTTTCATACGAAATTGAAACACCGTGCATTGCTGCCGGCATGGGTAAGTCATTTCCAATACGGTAATTATTTTTTCAAAATTTGAAAAGATGTACTTAACTATACAATGAACGATACAATTTGCAGATTCAAGAACTTTAATAATAATTACAAATTAAATACAATACTTGATTTAATTAAAGTTATACAGATTATACACAACACAAATATAACTAAGTAGTAGGAGTATCTAAGATATAGATAAGTAATAGAACAGAGTAGCCTACAGGCATTCAGATTATGTTTTATGTCTTCTATTTTGAAAATGATGTCTTAATAAAAGTTTATTGTGGTGTTTCTTTCCTCCTTTCTTTGAACTGTTATGATTGTGTTATAGCCTTCAGTAAATTCAGTACTGGGTATTCGATTCGATCTGTATTCGATCTTGGAACCTTTGGATTATCAGACAGGCGCTTATCGCCCTCGGCTACGGACCACTCCAAAGGGTTTCCTTGTACCTCATTGAATTCATTTCCAGTTCATCTGTAATCGTTCCATTCTTTATCTAGTAAGGGAATCTTTGTAGTGGAACAGTATAGCTGTATAATTGAGCTACTACATTTTTGAGTAAACAAAAGGGATACTAAAATATTGAATATTTCCACAGACTTCATGTCCATGTTCCTGATGGGAGAAATACTAAGAAAATGCAATGCATTTTACATGAGACGTTCCTTTGGAGACGACCAGATCTATAGAACGGTATTCCAAGAATACGTTCAACATCTACTGATTGCCGGTGACTTGCCATTCGAATTTTTCATTGAAGGTACAAGGAGTCGATCATCAAAATCGCTTCCACCAAAATTCGGTAATTGCAATTATCTTTCAAACATTTTTATTTATAAAAAATTGTTTCTATGTCCAGGGAAGACATTATTCTATGAATGTGTTTACAGTGATATTCATTTGAATTGACGCTTGGCATTAGATAGATAAATAGAGAGATATTATTTCTTTGCCATCGTACTCTATGGTCATCAGCAACGTCAAGAAATGCATCAAATTAAATGAATGTCACTGTAGGCACTTCGTTATGTATTAGATGACTTTCAATTTCAAGCATGCTTTGAAATTCAGATAATTTAAATTTCATCTATCTGACATTCAGATCTCGCAAATCGTGGAATGTACTGTGTTTGAATAGCAGAAATCCTTGAGTTACCATATTTGAAGAATATTTCTAATGTTTTGTTCAATTTAATTCGACATGTTAGTTGATTTTCTAAATTACAATTCACAAAAAATTGTAATCCTGTTCTAATACTATATATTTTTGAGATGGATTTTTTCAGAATAGAATTACTTGTCATTTTTTAATACAATGCAAAAATGTTTGATTAAAATTAGAATTGATGTTTGAAATGTTCTACTTGTGTTTTAGGTTTGCTGACAATGCTTCTGGAACCGTTCTTCTTGGGCGAGGTACCCGATATAACATTCCTTCCCGTCAGCTTCACATACGATCACATCGTTGAAGAAGGCCTGTTCGCTCGTGAACTGTTGGGAGTACCAAAACCAAAAGAATCAACATCTGTGAGTATTTCGTTTTTCCTTAAAGAAAGTACAACAATTTGAATTACTTCTTGAAAATCATTATATTTATTTATATTGAATGTGTCGAACATCCAACTCAACTTATATTATCATCATCCTTATCTTATTCCATAAAAAGGTCTGATGTAAATGAAAAATTTCAAATGAATTCCATAAAGTGGTTGATTGTACGTTGTAAGAAAGCCAATTCAATTTTATCTTTGTAAATTGAAATCTTCGGAATTCAATAGGGGTCTCGTTGCTTTGGTTTTGTCAAATGACGTAATTTTACAGCGGTTTAATTCAGTTGACTCTCGTGCAATCGGCCGTGAGTAATTAAATGCTATTATTGAGGATTGTTAGATATTTTTGTTTTATTGAATGAATCTTCA
This sequence comes from Laodelphax striatellus, assembly GCA_017141395.1. NCBI lineage: Eukaryota > Metazoa > Arthropoda > Insecta > Hemiptera > Delphacidae > Laodelphax > Laodelphax striatellus. Next base: position 5,535,230 of record CM029534.1, read on the forward strand.
AGTACATGTTGTACTTATTGTAGCTCTAATAGACATGTTCTAGAAATAGGAACAGCATAAGGCTATGTGATACTAAAAACAGTACAGGAAACTTGAAAAATAATAAGATTTATCGTAAAACTTGAAGTTTAACCATACTTCAGCACAATAAATGATTAGACTTGTCTAAGATGATGGCAGTGATATTCACAAAGTGGTTATAAATTGTCGACTACCTCAATGTACGAGTATGTTAGAAAGTTGGAATTATGGTTGAAGTTGGGAGATTGGTGAAACAAGTATATACTTGAATAAGTATAATTTAAATCTTTGTTTTAAGCAAGTAATATTCAAAACAAGTATCTAATACAAGTCAATTGTTTGTAGATAGAGAATAGTTTTTGTTGGAAATAGTTTCAAATGAGAAGGTACCTTTAATCAACTTGGAAATCTTGTTCAAAGCTGGTGAATTAATAAAATGTTTTGATCTTTCATTTCAATTGTTTCAGAGCTTGCTGAAAGCGATCAATTTAATCAATGAAGTTCATTACGGCAACTGTTATGTTGTTTTCGGCGAACCGATTTCATTCAGGAAATATATAACCGAAAACCTTGCGTCGAAGTTGAACTTTGTCCACCGAAATCCATCTCAAGAAACTAGTCAAACTGTTGATTTCGGACACCATATTGTTGAAAGGTGAGTCAATCAGTTTTAATTCAATTTTCTATTATATTGAACTGATTTGAAAGTTCCAATTTCTGTATAAGGTATAGTTTTTCTATAAAGGATTGAATTAACTGATTGTAGATAGAGTTTCTTGCGGGAACCGGACGCATTATTGTTACACTTGTTTGGAAAATTTGTGTTATGACATAGTTTTGTCAAAACTTGACACATTCAAAACAAAGCTTCTTGAGAAAGTAGCATGTCAGTAACATGTTAATATCATTATTATCATAGTTGCTTATGAAGCAACACACACCGATTAGTCGTCATTGCATCAGTGTGTGCTGCTTCGTAAGCAGCTATGTGAATTACTGTGACTAAACGTGACTAATCTCGTCTTGTCTTGTCTTGACTAACCGGTGTACGCCTAGCCTTAAGGTCATGTTACTTTCTCAAGAAGCTTTCTTTTGAATGTGCTCAAGTTTTGAATGTGTCCTACAATTTAATTCAAAATGGATAATTGATCAGTACAATATATTTTACGGCCCCTTTACCCAACGCTGCTTAAGCTATACATTTAGCTTAAGCCTCATTCGGAGAGGCTTTCCTTAAGCCTCTGTTGCGCTTAAGAAGCGTTGGGGAAAGAGGCCCTTAGTGTTTTATTTTATGAAACAGGCTTCTAGTTAAAAACAATGCAACAACTGATCGAAATCAGCTCAATTTCCATAAGTAACTGTGTAGTTAATCTCCTGTATAGCAGGATCCTTTTAACTTGTCAGAAATCAGCTGTTTCGGTAATAAACAGTGATTTCGACACAATAATCAAGAGGCTTAAAAGTCTTAAAGACCTTTTCATTTTAAAGAAGACCTTTCAAAGAATAGCATTTTAAAAGACCTTTTCAATAATCTGCGAGATTCAGCATTTGTAGGTTAAGTATTGTGATATTGCTCTTCAAAACATATGTTTTCCGACAAGTTAAAAGGATCCTGCTATACATAGTTGACAAAATGCACACCAAGTGACTCCTTTGTTTCCGTTTAGCCAACAGAAGAACATGCTGATCACCAGCTTCCACCTGCTGTCAATAGTGGTGGGCAACCACCAGCTGGTTGACGCCGCCGGCAAAAGCCTGCAAGTGGAGCAGGCGAGCAAGGACGTGGCGTGGCTGTCGGCCGTGCTGTCGGCTTTTGGCGCCCTCGTTCAGCCCGTGCCGCACCGGCACGCCGCCGCCATCGTCATGGACGCTGTCAAACAGCACTCCTCTGTGCTCACTGTCAACGAAGCGGGCACTCTTCAGCTGGCCACCTCCGCATTTGATCCGAGCAAATTCACCGCGTGCAGTTGGAAAGGTAGCTTATCTAATCTACGAAGAATAGTATAGGTTACAGAGACTGACAGAGAAGCCATTAGATGTCACACTTTTAATTGATAAGCTCGGTAAAATCCAGCCATACTTTGCCAATTCCCATAAGATTTACATTGAAATGATACGCAAATCATATGTTATGTTGAGGGATTCATTTCTCATCTATAATTTGCCTTTGCCACACTGGCGGCTCGTGCCGACGAAATAGGTGAAATGTTAGTACAGTATAAGATATACGGGTGCTTCACCTCACGAGCCGTCAGCGCTTTGCCAGTGTTAGTTTTTATCATTTTGAGCCTTTAAAGCAATACCAAGAGTAGAGAGACTATTTTTAATGCGAGAAAAGTTATTTTTGATATTGTTTCTCTTGAAATAGGTTTGACAAATGAGTTGATGGGTTACAGAGACTGTACTTCTATAGTGTGGCCATTGGATGTCACACTTTTAATTGATTAACTCGGTCAAATCCAGCCATTCATTGACAATTATTCCCATAAGATTTACATAGAAATGATTCGCAAATCATAATGTTATGTTGAGGGATTCATTTCTCACCTATAATTTGAATTTGCCAGTGTTAGTTTTCATCATTTTGAGCCTTTAAAGCAATACCAAGAGTAGAGAGACATTTTTAATGCGAGAAAAGTTATTTTTGATGTTGTTCCCGTTAAAATAGGTTTAAAAAAAATGGAATAATGGGTTCATGTTTGCCAATTCAAAATTATGGCGGGGGCGGGAAAACGTTTTTCAACACACTGTTATGGACCTTTTCACATCATTGACCACACTGTGATTATACAGTCTCTGTAGTAAAGGTTAATGCCCTTGTTTACTGGGTTCGTCTAGTTTTCAGTTTTATTTCAGACATTTTAGGTATGGGGCTGCTCATTTATTCTTGTAAGTGGTAGGCTATTATTTAAAGTGACATTAGAGTATTTTGGAGTATATTGATACAACTGAAGAATAATACAGCTACAGTTGGAGTATTTTAGGTATGGGGACGTTCATTCATTCTTGTAAAAGGCGTTATCTCAAGTGACATTAGAGTATTGTGCAGAATACTGATGCAACTGCAGAACAATGAGTATCATTACATTACATACATGCGTCACACCATTATTAGGTCTCCATTATATACAAGTATCACACCTCATTTGAGTATTGTGCCAGTAGACTATTAAATGACATTATTTATTCTCGTAAATTATTCGTAAATTCTTAGAAATTTATAATATTATAACGTAGTAATTTCCCAGTCAATGTTTTTCTAAGAAGTTATGAACAATTTATACGAATGAATGCCATTTATAAAACAATGATACTCCTATGTCACATATAACTGATAGTATTTATAAATGAGCGTTATCGTCAATGAAAACATGTAGCCTAACTAGCAATAGATAAAGTCTTAACTCTTCCTTATAAAGATGGATTCACACACATTAATTGATAGTTTTTTATTTCTTTTCTTTTAGGACATCAACTACAAGAAGATGTTCTGCGCACTGCTTATCCAATGGTTGTTTTACAGTTGTACATAAACCATTGTTTACATTTCTTAGTCAGCCCAGCAATAATTACAGTCATCATGCAGCATCTAGGGGAAGATGGACGCATAACAAAACGTGAGTGAATTTAGAATTTCGTAAAAGTAAATTTTCTCAAGTATAGGATTGATTCATTAAATTGAAATCTCTACATGTCTATGTAGTGCATGATTAAAATGTTGAAATTTGAACAATAAGAATAAATTGTTATTGGCAAGAAGTTCCAGCATTATGCTGGAGACATGAGCATTATTACTCATGTCCTGTGAAAAATTAATAGGGCTATCTCTACTCATATAAACTGGAACCTTTAAAACTCGCAAACGTCAATGAAGCACTGAGTATTTTCATAATCATAACATCCACTATTAAAATGAAAGTTAATCACTGCAAATCGATGTTCTGTTTCAGATGAACTGTTTGAAAAGTACAAGTTCGTATGCAGTTTAATGACTCACGAATTTGTTTTCTTCAGGCCTTGGGCAGAAAAGGTTTGTAGTTTTGAAATGATATCAGTATTATAGACTCAGCATGTTGATTACAATCGAAGAAGCATTTAATAGTTTACTTGAATAATCCAGTACCTTCCTGTTTCCCCAATTAGTTGTGATGTCTTTCAATATTTGGTATCATTAATATAGCCTAAGTGTATAAATAATCGATAAAGTTTCAATTTCAATCAAGACTGTAAAAATCATTATTGACGTTCATTTATGAGTAATGTCACCTTTAGTATTTTGCTTGATATCCTCATTATGCTCCGCGCTTGGTTTCTCTGTACTAATGGATATTAGGAGGTTAAAAGAGACATTTTTTTCTAAATTTACAATTTTCAATCAATCAAAATCCAGGCGATGGTAGCTTGTATTCAATTTAAATTTGGATACTAATTGATTTTTTCTGGGAAAAATAGATCTCATTATTAGCTTTACTGATTGCTTGTTGGCTGAATTATTGAAATCCACTTTTTCTTTTTCTTTCAAATTTGCAGACATTCGAAGATTCATTACTCAAGTTGGAACTAGTCAGTATTGTTGAAGGCGATAATTTGAGACTTGGAAACCATCGCAAACTTCAAGCGTTGCTCTGCAATTTGTTGTATCCGTTCACCTCTGGTTATTTGACGATCTGCCGGTGTTTACAAACAGTAAGTAGCTTTCTTTTTACTTTTGCAAATTGCCATGTATCTAGTATTACAATACTGTTCTATGATCATGGAGTTCAATACTAATCAACCAGTACATCAAAATCGTAATGAGGTTTTTCAAAAATATAAATTTAATAATTAATCTTTTTTTTTGAGTACAATATTCGATACAAATATATTACAAATTAGTGATTATGACACAAGTATTTAATCTTCAGTAAATACATGGAACTCTAAAAACGTGTTGTATAGTAGTGAAGGTGATATTGTGGTGGTTATCCACATTGAATGTGTATATATATTTATCTCAACTACTGTATTTTTTATTTGATTTCAATAAAAATACTGAACTTTGTCATAATCATAGATTTGAATATTTTTATTTAAAACTCCTAGTACAGAGTAAAGATTCTTACGACCAGGCTCATTCAGGTTCAACAGTAGCAATAATAGTAATAATGTAACGGTAATTTGTACCTGTCATGAGGATCAATTCCAAGAACCAATCATAAAATTAATTGATGATCCAAATTAATAAATAAAATTGATTTCATATTCAAATTCTATCCAATTATTTGATTGTTTTATTCGTGTTTTACTGTTAAAAAAAATTAATGACATGTAGTAGTTATCTTGAAAAAATTTGCTCACACGATATTTAGCCCTGTACTTGTTGATGTTGCACAATTGTCCAATAACAGAAAAATGTTGAAAATGAAAAAGGTTGAACATTTTCATCTGACTACAGACTTAGCGATACTTGAAGAAATAGTGAAAATGAAAAGGATGTAATTTCCTATTTTATTTTGAAATTGAGTGGTCTGACCTTTGAATTTTTCTTTCTAGTTAGATGAGAAAGACCTCTGGTCAGAAAAGCAGCTGATGACCACACTGCAGGCGAAAATAGAAGGCGAGCTTAGAAGTGGCAACCTTCAGCATCCTTACTGTCTGTCACTCGATCTCATTTCATCTTGTATCGCCTCACTGACTGTCAAAGGAGTACTTAATAGGAGCCGAGTGTGAGTACCTGAAATTCAAAAGAATTAACATTAACTCCTATGTTAAACGTTACAAGTTCAATTGAAAAAATTACAAGTACATGAAATTTACATTATAGACATATTTTAGAAATTTTATAAACATACAAAGTAATAGAACGAAATGATGCACTTTCTTTTTTAGAAGATAACTAATATAATGCAAAATTAGATACTGCTTTTAGAATTTATTCGCAAGCAGGATAATATTTTGAATGTTCATTATTTTATTAATGTTTAATAGATTACTAATGTCAGTTTACTGTGAACCTTAGTACTCAATCAATCGTTAACAGTTAATTATAATAATTTACTGTGAATCGTATTCACTTACAATATGTTGTGCGTGATTCACTTAGTAAAGTCGTACATTAAATCGTGATTCATTCTGTATAATTCATTTGGTAACCAGAAAAATCAAATTTATGTTTAAATAAACCATTGTTCTCAAATAGCTTTTGCCGAAGGGTTTTGTTCATTATGATTCAATGAACTGGGATTGTCAAGAAATAATAGCTTTCTGATATTTTCATAGCAGAAATAATGAGTAACTTATTTTGAAAATATAAAAAAAAAATTATTTGAGGAAATTTTTGAGTTGTGCTTTTACATTATTATAGTATAAATGTATTCTCTCAATATATTTATTTCAAGTTCAGTGAAGGTTTGTCATAGTTTTTATATTGAATCATAATTTGAAACTCATTTTTTACCTATTTATGTTGGAGTAGATAGATTTTCAAACAAGTATATTCATAGAGAAAGCATACGCAAGTAGATTACTCATCAGATAGGGACGGCTGTTTACGTTTTTACTGTACTGCGAAAATAGTTCGTGTCAGGCGAGTTCAGAGGTCTCGCCGATCGCCCACTTGATAAACACAGCAAGTGTTTGAAGTACTCTTGAGTCCCCAGAGATATCGCCACCATCATGACGCTTTTCCGTCGTTCACCATTCAAAATAGGGATAAATCATCTACTTGCGTATGCTTTTCTATGTTACATTTCATATTCTATCATTCATTCTCTGTTTTCTACTATAAATGATGAATGACTTGATTTCAGGAATGGGACAGTTCAGTATTCGGTGAAGAGAGATGATATCAATCAAGTCACAAGCGAGCTAGGTGAGTACTAATAGTCACATACTATGAGTCACATCTCAAACTTTGATGATTAATTGATTTCTGTTTAAGCATTTTTTTTTTTCAAAAAAATTGTCATCCAATTCATTTATCCACAATCCATTCTAAAATAATTTGAAAAAAATCACAAATGTAATAGTAGAGTTCATATCGTGCTAGGAGATTGTTCTCAATTCCATTCAGCACTGCCACAATGTTAAGTCACGAACACTCGAGAACGATCTGTGATGGGTGACCAATGCAAAAATAAGGCGAGGTGGAACCTACCCGTAAGGGTCTCCCCACCGACAAAAAGCCATACGAACATATATTATTTTACAGGTGGTACCTTTAAACTTCGTACAGACATTTTATGGGAAACATGGTGAATCTAATAGGGTTCCTATTAAGAAAAAATACCACTGTATTTAAATTAATAATGACCATAATTTTCTCAATATCATTTCCGGTATTCATCAACTATCTATGAAAGAAAAAGGACTAATTGATAATGTAGTAAGATATTTAGAATTCTTGTTACATTGCTTCGACTGAGTGAAATGAAAGATTGTTTTCTTATTTTAACAGAATGTCTGACTGTTGGACCAATCAAGTATCCGTTTGACAAGGACAGTGGCTCATTGGATCTTGATGCCTACAAAGCTCTGTCAGTTTCCGATTCAGTTGCTGTTGAAGGACTATCGTCGAAGCTGTAATGTACTAATTCAATAATTGTTGAAATTTGATGTAAAACATTGTTGTATTGTTGAATCGCTGTGTCATTTATCGAATGTGCTAGTTATTTAATTCCGAGGTTGATCCAAAAAGTTAATATGTAATTGAAACGTTGAAAAACTTTTCAATTGTAACGTTAACTGTAACGTTTTTATAACAGCCACAGTTCATCACTACTGATATCTGAAAAAAGGAAAACTTTCTTGGATAAACCTCGAATTTATATAAAATCTAATTATTGATGTTTGAGGTAGCCTAACTATTAAATTTATTACAAGACCACATTCAAAACGTGGTCAGCTTTGTATTATTAATTTATTTTGGAAATATATGAAATACAGAGTCTAATGTATTTTCTAATTTTCATATAATTACAAGATCATGTAACCAAACCAGTTAGTTGATCACATTCATCATGTTATGAACTTTGGCAAGACATCTTGTATAAAGCTTAATATTTTATTGTATTTACATTAGAATTCAAAACATCTCATGGGTTCCATTTCATGATGCAGATATTGAACCTAGTTGAACATCATAACTATATTTTTAATGACGCAAATGTTTTGTAGAAAATGATGTTACTTTTTTAAACCACAGTTCCAGCTTACTAAAAGTTATCTTCTAATCCTAAATATTTTACAAAAATAATCTCAATGATTTGAAACCTACAGTAGCCTAAAGGAAAAATCTGAAATTAAGAAAAAAAATCTGAATTTAAATAATCTTGAGCCCACCGCAGAAAATTTTTTAAATTCGTTGAAAAATACGTATTTAGCGAATTGTAAGAGAATCAGTATACTAGGATACTGAATCGTAACCCTATTTTCAACTTAAATTATTGGTAAATGAAAGTCTTACCAATAATGAGTATGAAACAGCAATGAATTATTAAGTTACCGTCTAATATAGGTTCTGTAGTTGAATAGTTGTATTCAAGTAAGCTTAAGCTTAATTTTGATTAGGATAGTCCATTTTATTACTTATCTTATAATAAGATAATGGATTGATAGGTTTTCAATTTTATGGAAATTCTTGTTTTACTATCTCAGTGTAGTTGAACAGTATTTTTGCAGCTTCTTCTATTCGTAACTATTTATTATATTTAAAAAATAATAATTTCCTGAATTTAGAAGCACTTATACTATTTCTGAACTAGAATAGTGAATAAGAACGTTCTTTGATAAAGTTTAGTTCATCTCAGTGGTATTATGATATTTCTTGGTATTTATAGGTTTTCAGTTAGTTGTATTTGTGTTCATTGCTATTTGCTATTGTGTTTATTATTTGGATGCTTTTGCACGTAATTATTTCTAGTTTAATGTGTTTATACACGTGATTAATAAGATAAGTCCATTTGTTTACCATTATATTTATAGTTTATGCAGAATATTAAGGCTTGAAGTATTACAACGTTTCAACAATTAATTTATTAATAAAGCTTTAAACTTAACTAACTTTTGTGCAAGAGGCTTAGAACTAGAGTTGGTTCTAATTTTTTTATCTACTAATAATATAGCCTATTATTTGGTACTTAACCAATTTTATTGACAATGAATCTGTTTTTAAATTCTGAGTTTAAATGTTCAATATTAGATTGAAATAAGGTTAGTGTAGAATACAATTTTTATAAAATCAAAACATGAACTCACCTTTTATTTTGTTTTACTGTGTATGTTGTATTGTAGTTTTCAATCCTAGACTGTATTAATACTTTCCATAATATTGATAAAGTAGTTATTTGTGATTCAAATGGACCAACGTTTTTTACTGTTTGCAAACGATAGAAATTCTGAAGTTGGTAATTTTACTTTATCAAAAGATTCAATTCATGCTAGCAATTCATGTAGTGAAACAGTCTACATATTTGTTACACAAAAGTTGAAAAATAACTTTCTGCATTGCAATATACGATTAAATGGCTTTAAATAAATTTGCAATTAGTGGTACTCTTTTTTAGAAGAGTGCCTATCCTTATAGGAAAGCTCAAGTAAAACTTGCTCTTTTCTTACTTTTTGCAACATATTGTTGTAATGTAGAGTAATAATTGAATTTGTCGTAAAAAGTCATTTACTATTTATTTACCACCTAATAGCTGTTTATAGCATATTTAAATAATTTAAACCCTTTTATTTAGATTTATTTATATTTAGTTTATTAACATCACATTTACCACTAGATTTTATTGATGAAAACTAGTTTTGATATTAGGTGAAGCAATACAATATTTTTAATTTGCACGACATTCAAATGTTAATTTGCCAATTTTAAACCCAATTAATTTTGGGTAAACTTAATTATTATATTTGTTTTATATAAATGTTTTTGGCTGTAACATCTGTAACTCAATTCGAAGCCTAGTATCAGGGGTTTCAATCATACAAAACGTTATTGCTCTGTTATGTCTTTGTTCATATCAATTCAATTAGGTACAATAATTATTTTGTACTTAATGCATTTCTAATGGATCTTTTAGAAAAGCTTGAAACACATTATGAGCTTGCTTTAATTTATTGTAAATAACATGGACAAAATAAAGCCCATTATGAAATTATCAACAGTGTTTTTTATCAATTCACACTTGTATTACCTTGTTTTAAAATTGAAAATTGTCTTGGAAAAAAATATAAATTTCAAATGATGCTAGCAAAGTGTTCATATTTGTATTGATTCAGTATAGAATAGTCTTGTGATGGCTAGCATATACAATTATTCAATTTTAGAAAGCATTAAAAAGGATTTTTGTTGTATTATGTTGAAAATGCTGTACGAATGAAGGAAGGAGTGAACTGTGAGTAAATAAATTATTGAATTTCTGGAAAAATTCCTTTACTGGAACAGTTAGGCTATAAGTTAACTGAGTTTACAGATTTAAAATTAAGTTTTAAAAAGCTCTAAAACTTACAATAAATCAATTTGGAACTGAAAGACTAAATTGATTGAAAAATTGCTCTTATCACACCCTTCACTCCAAAATGCTTATCTCTGTAAAAGCTAAGCGTTCATGATACACTTGGATCATTGACAAATTTTGTCAACACTGTCAACTTTTGTACATATGTTGTCATGTACTTGAAGGATCAATTTTGACATTGTTCGAAGGATCAATGACATTATTCGAGTCTGAAGTAGTTATTCTAGCAAAAAAGAATCTTAACAGAAATCTTTACAATCAATTTTACATGAAGACACCTCATCTACATCTGACTTCAAATAAAGAACAATTAAATTAGGCGGAGTTTGATGTATTCTTGAAAGTAAAGCTACTCCACAACTCAACCTTGAGACATCTGCAATAGCAAAAGAATTAGAAACCATCTGGTATGCGACGATTTCTTGTTTTGTGCTTTAGGCACATATTGCAACTTTTACATATTGCAACTTTGTGCTGTAGGTACATATTGCAACTTTTTTTCTTGTTTTTTGAGCGCAAGTCTGCGTTTTTCCTTTTTATAGTAACTACTACAGTAAATAGTGTTGAAGTTTATTTGTTCTATTTGAACAGTTCTAAACCCTACTGAAAAATCAATATATTTCTGAATAACATTCTTGAACTTGAAGAATAAAATATCGAGAACAGAATATATTTAACTCTCAATAAAATATTCTTGAATAAGAATTTATGGGTACCGGTACCTCCTAAAAATTAGTTCATCAGACGACAGTGTCTCAAGTGAATAAACGACCGAGCAGACAGTCAAACGTCCACTTAGGTGGTTCAAGCCGCCGCCTCTCTTATCACTCACGCTGCGTTGATTCTAAATTATAGACGTTTGTCAGTGTGCACTGTAAACAAGCGCTTGTACGCACAAGCGCGCACACTCTTGTCATTCCGTTAGGTTGCCAGCCCTTTTTTAAATGCTAGTCTCTCAGGCAGCAACTTGCGAATGTTTTTGGCTTGGTAGTAAAACACAGCTTGAATTTACAATCTCTCGCAGTCTAGTTCAGCCTTCAGCTGTGGCGCAAAAGTCACGATACATCTCTACCTTTTAACCGGTTTGTTTTTATTGCAAACAATAATAGAACACATTGTTTCTGCTAGTTTGTTTTGTCTTGAGGAAAAACAAGTTGAAGTAACAGTTGATAACAGTTCTGTCATCAGTTGAAGAGTACGGTAATCAACAGATAAGAATCTTACAATAGTGAATGTGATATTTTGTGCCATTCTATGAAAATCTCAACTAAGAAAACTGGCTTCATACCACACCACTTTGGATCCACCTTCCTCATGACTGATCAATCAAGGAAAAACTTTTGAATCTGTCGAGAGTAAAATGTAAGAATTTTCTCATTTATTTACTCATTTTACTTTACCTTTTGTATTAATATAGTATTTGAAAAGCTTATGGCGGTTTCTCAATAAAAATATTTTTTTTCTTGTTTTATGAATAAATGAAATCAAAAAGTCACCAGTTATAAGAACCAAAACTATTATTACCTAATAAATTGTTGATGACAGCATTATAAGTAAATATCAATATTGTACAAGAACATTTTTCAACTCTGGATTGCAGAAGATTTATTATTCAAGGAGAGAGCGGGACTGAGAGGTGCACTTCGTGGTATTGGTTTATTTTATTATCGTTTAATTTATATTCATTTATAAGTATGCAACAGTTTGATATTTTAAATTAAAAAATATTGAAAAACATAATAATGTGAAGAAGGGTACTTCTTCTTATAATTATGTGTTTCAATATGTGTGATTAAAAACTAAAACTACGTTTTTTTATTAAACTACTTATAATATGTATTAAGCGATAATAAAATAAACCAATACCTTTAATACAAACATTACAATTATTTTAACAATTGTTTATCAAGTTGAATTTTATTAATTTATCTTATTGTTATGGACTTATTATTGTCCATTAATATTTTGATGGTATAATGTCATTGTGATGTATGTAGTCCATACATGACAAAATAATTGATATAAAAATTACTAAGTTCAGCAATTGATTAAATTTTGATGCCTGGTTACTAGTCGATTATATAATTATAGTAGATTTGCGCTATTATAAGTCAAATTTCAAATTTAAAAATCAATTTATTCCCAAACTATAATTTACAAAACAAAATAGATGACACTTGCATTATAAAAAATATAAATAAGGAATCCCCCAAGAATATACTTCTGTGTGAAGAAGGGAGATAATAAATAGTATTGAAACATCACCCAGTGATTGTAGGAGATAAAGTATAGAAGATAAGTATTATTTGAGATTTAAGGTGAACAAAAAAGTGATTATAGGTCCATTTTTCACATTGTTATAGTCAAGATAAATGATGATAATAATAATGATTATTGATGTCATTTGTTGATAGTGTGACCAGAAAAATTCAGGCCCATCATCCAGTTGAAAATAGTAAACTAAACTACTATTTTACAGTATGAGTCTGATTTTACATGAGAAGAGTAGCCTATATTTTGAAGAGTGTATTAGAATATTTTTTTTACCAGCTTGGAATTTGGATAATATTTCATTTTCTCGTCAAGAAAGCCAGAATTAACAGTTCAATACTTAGTTGCTCTAAGAGGAAAATCAATTATTCTAAGGTTGAAGGTAAGTAATCGAGATTCAGAATGTGATTTAGAGTCTCTCCTTAGTTAATCCCATCCATCAATCTAACTTAGTTCAGATGAAGAAGCTGAAAAAAATGTTCAGGATATATTTTTCTATTCGAATCAACGTTTCAGACATCATCAATGTCAAACAAATATTACTGTTGGCAGTATGCGTCGATACTAAGTTATAAAAATTATCGAGCATTATCCAAGAACGTCATCCGATAAAAAAGACATTGAAATTTAATGCTATGTAATAAACATAAGTAGTACAGCATTGGCAATTAAATTTTCCTTACGACTTTTCACGTGTGTACTGCCCAGGAAAACTCTCCTAATTGTTTGGCGCAATTGTATAGGAGGAAAGCATTTACGAAATTAATATGATAAGTCAATATTACTGGTGAAGTACCGTATTATTTAAAATACGATGCTTAATAATATTCATGTTAATTTATTATTCTTTTACGAATAATGAAGAATTAACAATAATGACAGAATTATATGGTGTAAAGATGAGCTCCAAGCCCTGCTTGTATTCTTCCTTAGATGTTTCAAAAGGTACTGTAATGGTTTTACCAATTCAGGTGGCCCTTATAAGACTTGATGATATTTTGAGATTTTCCATTGCATTCCAACGGTATCATATGCTTAAGATTGACTCCATAATGAGTCAATACTAGATGAGCTCCACTAACCTAGAGATTTTATTGGATACAGTAATGATATTATGGTTAATTAATACCAGTAATGAATAAATTGGTAATCATATTGTATTTAATAATAAAGAATAAATTTCGATTATTTCATAATGCAAGGATAAGGAATATTCAACATCATTAGACACTATATTAATAATAATAATATATTACCTATGTTATAGAAAAAAAATTAACATTTACTACGGTAGGCTATGTATCTAGAAAATCTTTGGCACTCTACACGCATTCTATTTAATAACAAAATTCTTTACAAGCTCCTAGAAAAATATTCTGTGTAATAGACTTTGTTTCATCTATGGACGTCTATTACTGTATTAGGATTTCCTTATTATCACACGTCTTGAGATGCTGTCTGAAGTGAATTTTAACTACCGGTGACATAACATAGTAAATTATGTTTGTGTTTTAGTACTTTGTTGTTGCAAAACGATTTTGAAAAATAGCAAAGTTAACTGCGTTCGGAATCTTGTAATAATTCATAGTCAATAACATAGAACCAAAGAGCAAGAATAAAATTGATAATGTAGCGGTCGTAATAAATCATTGTCAATATCAAAGATCTATAGAGCACGAATAAAATTAATAATACAGCGGTTGAATTCTTCAAGTATATCATAAACATTGGTACTTTAGATAATACAATGGATGAATTGGATATTCCTTTTGTATTTTTCCGACAAACTGCATGAAAGCTTACTGAAGAAAATTGCCAAGATCTAGAGGGGTGAATCAATTTGAGCATTTCAGATTTCATCTAATCAAGCAGAACGAAGAGCAAAATGGAACCGGTTATGCGGTGAATACGGAATTTGACAGCATGTCCAATTATTTTTATCAGTTACCGGTAATGCATGCTATTCACTATCACTGTTACAGAGAGATACATTGTTATTTTGTTTAGAAAAGCGAATAATTCCATGCTTGTTAGCAACTATTTTACAATAAGTCTGTCCTCTGTCGTTCAAACTCTCTACCGCGATGTTATTACCTTACGCGATTCAATTGATGAAATATTATTTATTTTTCTATCAGAAAATTATAAATAAACTAAATCAAAAAAACATTCAAGAATATCTTAATTTTTAAATGTTATATAGCCTGATGTCACAATAGCAAAGCTCAAAGATAGAAATTTAGCTAAATATCTTCTTTAAAAAAATTAAGTCCCAAATTATCTGATTCAGAATACCACAATAAGTGATTGTGAATTAGAAAGAGTTCATTAACTTTTGGCAGGAGATTGGTGCTTTGCCAGTAGAAAACAAAAGTATTTGAATACAAGCCAAATCAGTGTTTGTTACCTAAGTAATGAATAAAAAAGTATTGAAGCAAGAATTTCGAACAAAATTGGATGTAAAATATATACTGTCGCGCTTGAAATATAATAATTGAAAACCGTATTTCATGGGAAATAAAAGTTATGTAATCAACTAATCAATGATATTAATAAGCTTACAGGATAGCATTGACAATGAAACTGAACATTCATTGGTTGACACGAGTTGAATGATAACCACTATTATTTCCATAACAAACCACAAAGAGGGAGCCACAAGAGAATCGGCTTCTGTCTCTCTCTCACTCTTTTTCATTATTATTTGTACCGTATGTCATTTACACGAAAACTTACAGTAGTACTGGCGTGGGAGCTCCTCGAATAAAGTTGAAGTAGATTATTTTATAAAGTTCAAGTTTGATCATTTTGAGGAGTTCATTTCGTTGAGAAGGAAACTATATAGACTCCAGAACATGAATTTCCAATAGGTAAATAATTTTATTATATTTTTCATAACTTAAAAGTATGTATTAATAGAAATATTGGCATATTCTTGAGTAGGGGCTACTTAATAATTAAAACTTCCACTTACGAGTTACCTATTTAACTTATGTCTTGTATCATATAATATTGGAATTTCAACTTTTCATGATTATTGCATATTCTGTAATAAAGAATTTATTCCAACACTACCATACAGCCATAAATAAAACCAAAATATCAAATGATTAAAAATTATGAGAGCAATAAATTAAATTGTATCCTGTACCACTCAAAACTTCTAGAATTTATTTTGAAAGAGAGATACAATAATGTTTTGTGTAGTAGTGAAGGTGATAATGAATAAAAGATTGGAAGTTGTAAAAACCACAAATTTATCAAAATATCGAGATAACGGTTTCGGTTGTTGCACCATTATCCATCTCTGGTAAATTTAAAGTTTACCAGGGATTGATAATGGTGTAGCAACCTGTATCTCGATATTTTTATAAATTTGTGGATTAGACAACTTCCAGTCTTCTTATTCATTATGAATACAATAATAATATTATTATACATGTATATTTGAATCTACTCTACTGAAATCTTCTTTTAAAATCCTAAAATACTCCAAGTATTATTTAGAAACTCATGCTGATTCTAGACTCGATCTCACTATAAAAGTAAGGTGGTATGTTTTTAAAACTACTGTAATAATTATAATATAGAGACCAAGACACAATTTCCAACAGAATTATTCCTTATAAGAATAAAATATTATACATTATTTCAATTACATCTGGTAAAATATTATCTTATTATGAGCACTCAAAATTATCGATTGAGATAGCGACTTTTTCACTGGTTCACTGACTCATTCGCCAATTACAAATAACTCTATGATTCAATGCTATTCAGGTAATTTCACTCTGCATAGCCGCGTTCCAGTAAATTCTCAAAGCCTTCATTTTGCAAGGACATGATGGAGAAAATAATTAAGTAACGAAAATTGTCTGTCCTTAATACTATCATTGCAAATCTTGTCGAGTACAGAAACTAATCTCCCATTTTGAAATCGGTTTCAGAAATTTTGTGGTTGGTTCTGGTATTTTTGGATGACTTATTACAAATTTTCATGAAATAAGTTTCGTGCGTCTGAGTTCACTTAATTCTGAGTCAATCAAATCAAATAATGCCTGAGTCAATTCTAAGAACAGGTGAAGGTCTATCTTTCTATCTTCAACATCATCGCCTCAATCATTCAAGGCCTTGAATAAAGCGCTCTTCGGTGCTAGCAATAATTTATTTATTGCCTTTTATGTACTTTTCGGTTTCATCTTATTTTTCCCTTGAGATGTTTGCTTGTTTTAGCCAATATTTTCAGTATAAGAATACATGCATTCATTAGATTATTCCAATTTCATAAAATAGAGATATCGGTATAATGTGTTTGTTGATACTGTATTATCAAAAGCTTCCTCTTTCTATCTTCCTTCTTCTTTCTAGGTGATAAATAGATTTACCTATTATTTTAAAAACAGATAACAGACTGTGGCGTTTTCATTTTTCCGGGGACTGAACTTATCGTTAAATCCATCTCTATTGAGTTTTGTCTTCAAATGGTATAATTCAAACAGTTTATGAGTCAGTTATTACAATAATATTCTTTCCTTATGAAAATAATTTCAAGTTCGATTTATCAAAAATGTTGAACAGTTTCCCCACTGCACAAAATACTGTACTTCACTCATTTCCCAGAACCTAGAATAAATTTATGATGATTTGAGCCGCACTAATGAGCTTTTTCGATAAGCATTTGAAAACAAAGCCATTTATCATAGTTAATAATGAGTTACATACAGTCAACAACTCCAAGAAAATGTCGTACAAATTTTTAAAATGTAGACTTTGAAGCTAAATACATGTAAATAAAATAATTAGTATGTAACCAGATACCAAAAGAGCAAAGATGGAAATGGATAACATTATTAATGAGAATACTGATAATACGGCAATATGAAACAATTTTTGAATGCTGGACCTACAAAATTAAAGCATACATGAATATTATACTGGATTCAAAAATCTTCATATTATTATAGAATAATATGACAAGAATTCCGTTCAACACACGCCCATTAAAAGATTTTTAAAATTACAAGAAAATCACAACTTCATGTAAGAAGAAAATGTAAAACTGAAATTATTTTTAAAATAAGAATAATTTCTATAAAAAATGATCCTCATAATAATAATAGTCCATTATCCAGCAAGATCGATCAATGCATAAGTACTGTACCGAACACCAAAAGAAAAATAACAATTTATAAAAGCAATATCTATCAAGGACTGAGATAACATTGATTGCACCAAAAGAAAAAAGAAATAGGTCTACATAATCAGACTTTCTCATTCCTATCTTATCAGACTAGGATTTCGATTTAGATTAATAGGAGACAAACGAGACATTCTAATACGTCATTCAATTGTTTGACGTACTGCTTCTTCTGTTCCATTTGGTATTTTCGCAATGTAAACGTGGAATCAGCATGAAGAAGCGTTCAATTCTGACAGAACGACGCGACGCGAAGAAAGGTTGTTGGGAAGATTGCATAATCTACAAAGCGCAACACTGCAGTTCAAAACATTGCGTCCGACACTAGATTGCAATGTAGTGTTAAATGAAACGAATAGGCTTCCTAGGCACGGTTCTAGTTGAGTTATTCTGGCCTAAAAATGACATGGCATAGATAAGCATGGTGTGAATTTGAATTCCAGAGCGGGAATTTAAAGCATTCAAGGCATTTATGTGTTATAAAATAAAAATTATAATATAGTAGGTACTTGCAGGCTAAAAAATTTCAATGCAATAATCAACACTCCTCATGTTAATCATGAATTAACATTTTATAGTCATTATTAAAAATTAAATATTGACTAAAAAAATGTATGGACTGCATATATTATTTTATTGTTCAACTTTTATTCCCTCATAAGTTACATTTTTCATTAATATTATGTTATTAATTGAATTGTAATTCAAAAATTAGTTACAACTACGATGTGAGAGATAACATTACTATAGATAACCGATACGGAACTTACATCTATTCAACTATACGTATTCTGTCTACAAACTTGTTTTATTGAATTTACATTTCAAAATTTGACTTTCCGTTATAAAGAAAACTCTTCGCCATAATAGAGCTCAAAAATTCCAATTTCACCGCTTCAAAAAAGTATTTCTTAATAAGTTGGATCTGTGAGTGAAACGATATTAATTTATTAGAACAAGAAAAAATTGCGCAGAAATCCTTCAAACAAAAAAATGTTCAAGATGAAATTTCGGTTTGATGACTTTCTTTATCTCTGCAAAGTAATCACTAAGGCGATAAAATCAGCCTTGTAATCGTTATTTACAAGCAGAAAATCGGATTATTACGCTTTTTTTCTGTTTCTAGAGCCGCGGAGCAAGTAATCAAGCTCAAGTATCCCAACCACTACAATGCCTACATTGTCTTGTATATCCATTATTTTTTCTACTGATAAATTACACTGATCAAGTAGAAAACACTTCACTTACATCATGGTGTATGGTATCTATACACTTCATAATACAGTGTAGTCTACACACGAGCCTACATAGTATAGTGTATACGGTATCTCTCGCTATTCAATTGTTGATCTATATATAATTATATTCATAATGAAAAGCTGGAGCTGAAGCAGAAGACAAAGAAAATTGAAATAATATGAATATTGTTCCGGTTCTAATTCATTCTATTTCTCAGCTTCAGTATTATTTTTCTTCAGCTGAATACACGTTTGATTGAATGTCAAACAACGAGAAAAATTAAGTTTGATTGTCTGTAGTATTAACTGATGAGCACAGAAAATATAAGGCCTCTCAGTTGAATGTTGCACGATAAGTTACTAGTACAAAAGTTTCATTTTCTGATTTAAAAATTCAACTGATTGAGTTTCGAAAAGCAAGTTCATTGTAATTTTTCGAGAGTGATTTCTTGGGTTATAATTGCAAAGACTTCAATTGATTTTCAACTTTGAACAGTATGTTCTATGTAAATTGGTGAGTTTTATTTCAAGTTCAAATTGAATTATAAATTGATCATAATTCCCGGTTTAGAATGATTCATTAAGTAAGTAAGTTACTTATAAAAAATATTGTACAATTTTAAAAATAGGTTTCAACTTTTAGCATAATTTGAATGTTGAGGTTGAGAATGAATCATGAAGTGAGAATTTACCGAAAATATTGGATGATTTTTCCAATTGGCTTGCAACTTGCAGCATAATATTATTGTAGTTTTTTGTCTTCATTTTTCTGTCTTGGATTAGATATACTATTAAAATACATACCGGTACTACTGTATCTAATAATTATTCCTCACCAATATATACTATCAAATAGTTACTTATTCTTCAGTATCCTGCCATTATAAGAGGTAGTATTCGTGAAGGTTTTTTTATAAGTAGTATTCTCCAAGAGGCGTGTTTTGTTAAAAAATGATTCCAAAAACATAAATAGAAAGGCCTTGACTATCGATACACAATATTGGAAATGCGATAAAACTATACATTCTCATGTTCTAATTTTAAAAAACTAAAGAATATCAATCACTGATAACAACATAAATAATAGAATAAATCACTCCCAATAAGTACAAAAAAACTGATTTAAAATAATGAATGAAATGATAGCCATATAAGTTACTTGAATTGTATTGAGTTGTAATTGGTTTAACCAAGATTTATGAGTAGACAGATTAAAAAAGTTAAATATAATAGTGTAGGCTACTAAATCAACAATTAGTTTTTGGTTGTGGCCAAGATTGATGCAGCCAAGTATTAGTAGGTTAAAGGTCATCTACGGTTGAGGTCACGTTATGTTGTTATCAACATCTTAGAGTTTAGTCTCTCGGCACTTCTAGTACTTGTAGAGTACCGGTACGCACTAGAAACAGTGATTCTTCTGAAAAGTGATTTCTAGCAAATTCGAATAGTGTTTCACTGTTTGTAGTTTTATCCAGTAGTTTCCAAGTTCTCCTTCTCCCGTGCAGTCAGTAGTGTCTCAGCGTATCAACCAGCTAGCGAGAGCATACTAATTATTATCTCCGTTCTTGTGTTACAAACTCGTTCTATTCAGTTAGAAGTAGGCAAGTGAAAGTAGGATCTTAGGAGCAACTTGAAAAAGCTGTGTCTCAGTGAGCCAATCCTTCTTGTAATAATCCAACAATATTTCATTAACTATACTTGAAACCGTGTAGTAGTACAGTGCAAAAATACTGAATTATGTTTACGTTTTATTGTAGAAAATACATTCATAGTTTGTTTTAAAGTGATGTGAACCATGTCATTAGGTGTGACCAAGACGGCGCCTGTTAAAATTCCAGCATGTTGCCAACAGCGGGTGAGATAGTAATTATCATTTTATTCTTTTAAAAATGTTTCTTTCTCCATTAGAATGCATACACGTGACTTGATAACAACTAAGGATTACATTCCAAATGGGAAAAGATTACACCTCATTGATAGTTTGAACGCATTCACATTTTATCAAGAGAGAATCCTAATATTGGGAGCCTTCCGTACCTTTTGTTCCAGCTCTTATCTTCTTTTACACCTTTGTATTCGTCCTTATCATATTATTTTTCTTCTTTCTGCTACACCTTAATTGTCTTTAACCTCTTTGATTCTTCTTCCTCTTTCTGTTTAGGTAGATATTCTTTATTGTTTTTCATATTATTTTTTCTTCAGTATTATTTGAGAAGTTTTCCTCATTGGTAACAAGGAAAAGCTTGCCAAATAAGGTTTTTATATCCATTTTTCATTGTAATTATCACAACTTTTCATTTCTTCAACACAAATTCTCCCATAATTCATTACATCAAGTCGTTTTCAATAAATCATTTTTGGTACCAGCTCTGATAACGGCTGGATTTCAAAGCCAAATTTTTCGAATTTATGAAATTGTTTTTATTTTTTGGACGTCGAACTCAATATTAATTTCATAATATTGATTTAAAAAAACTTTCCTTTTATTCTGATTTTAGGGGAAAACATTGCAAAATTTCCTTTATGGGGAAAATATTCAATAAATATAAGTATGATGATAACTCTCTAAATACGATTATAACACGAATAGTTTTAGAAATATTTTTCATTTCAATTGTATACGACCAAAGAAGTTAGTTATTTAGAGATATAGATTTTTCGGGCACAAGAGGAAATAATGAAAGAGTATTCAAATTATTTATTATTCTTCAAACGTAAATAAATTAATAAAAAATCATAGGCATAATTTTGAGTTGAAGGGGAGTTGATAACTAATAGATACATAAAGAACCTATCTAGAAATTTAGAAAGAAAAAATATTGTTTTTGTCTTCATATTCATACATTATTTATTTATTTTTGTCTTCATATTTATTGTTTGTGCTTATTTATATTTATACAACTCTATTTCATACAAACCTAACGAATATTAATTTATTGAGAATAGTATTGGAGCTATTCGTCGTTTATTATAATCTTATACGTCTTATAAACACAATAGCTCCTGCTTATTCAACATGGTGAACATGGCCTCTTCATTAGTAATAATGAAAACAGTCTTACCGGTAGCTAGGAAGGTCAATGCTATAAATAATAATGATCTATGATAATTTTTGCGTTTCTTGTATTATGATTAATGCAGTGATCACATCATAAAAATAACAATCAAGTAGGTGTAATTTGGAGTGCATGCTTCAATGTTCATTTTGTCGCTTGAATGTAGCTTGAACAAATCGCGTCTTCTTTTATTTGATAACTTTGAATTAATAAGGAGTATATCTATATCAGATTAGTCTACCATGTATTCTTGAAAACCGTTAATCTTTTTCCAAGAATTGTAAAGAATGACAAGAACTAGCCATAGAAATATTTTAAACCCGTGAAAAACTCAGATTAATTCCAGCATTATTAATGAAACATGCCTTGATACAGATTTTCAAACATGAATCAACCACGTTAAATTTGTATTACTATTTTGAAACAGTTAACTATGCAAACATTCCATTACCCTAATAGTTTTAGAAATTTCGAAGACTAATACGGTACGGTAATTATTTACTCAGGCCTTTTTGTATAGCCTATTCTTATTTTTCTACTACGTGACAAATAAATTTCATTTTAAATATAATAATACATAATTCGTATTAAATAATACATATTATTAATACATAATTCGATTCACATAAAATGCTTTTAAAAGGACTTTCCAGTCAGTGAGTAGCATCATGTAAAAATAAAATCTTGTCTTATTCAGAAAATAAATGAAGTTTTGGCCATCTTAATATGCCTCACCCTGTATATTACTGTCATAAATTCTTCCATTGTCCTCAAGGAAATGATGAACAATATCTCGAATTTCATTGCATACTTGTTTCTTTTTGATCCACAGATGGACAATTCTGCTTTTGAAAGTGACGAGAAACCGAAGCCAGGCGTTGAAATGCAGGAACTGAAGGATGTGGTTGTCAAAGACAACAATACCAGCATCAAGGTGCCAGAGCACATGTGTAAGGCCGATCTGTGCCAAAAAGTCCACAAAGATTACATGGACAGGCAACAAAACAACGCTAACCCTCAGGACAATTTGAAAATGTTATTTTTTCTCGGCACCCTAGGACTGTTCGTTACATGGCTATTACTTTATATACTTTTAAACAAACTTGAAATACTGTGATATCAATAATGAAGAGTGGAATGGAAATTTTCTGACAGGGATTTATTATGAGAAGTGAGTACTTTTCTGATATACAGGTATATAATTAGGCAGGTATTGATGTAACTGTTAAGTCATAAAAAATATATACCTGTACATCAAGATCTCATACACCTTAGAAACAAGCGAATTTCGCTTATCAGTGACATTTTTCGATTCCGACAAGGATAGAGAATGGATAACCAGGAAGACTCAAGTGAAAAGTTGAAGAACTCTGATACTGATTAATACATATATGCTACAAGCTTCAAGTATGTGTGTGCATTATATTTTCAATTGCATTGCGTTATGCATTTAACATTTTTTCAAGTATTGAAAATAATCCCAGTGCCGAATCCACTGCGGTAACTCAGAGTATTAAGGATGAAACCACAGTACTGAACTGTATTTTGATAAGACTTTATTTAGAATAGCAGCTCCAGAAACCTGAATATTCATACTACATTAAACCACAGCTAACAAGGATGAGTAAAAAAACCTACGGTACTTCCAGCATTTATTTTTATATATTAGGCCTATATTGAAATAAGACTGTAATTATGTTTGGAGTTTGAAGGCTGTTACAAGAAGAATTAAATTCAAAATTTTGAAAGGTTGATTGACTTTTTACTAAACCGTAATAATGTATCTTGAAACAATATAGCTCATAATATTATTCATCAACTACTACAAGGCCACAGGAAAAGCATTTGTCATAGTACACTATGCACAAGTAATTCAAAAATACAATCCCTATTACAATTATTATTAGGTATTTAAGACTATGTAGAATAATTAATTTGATTAAGACATGGGTTACCGGTACATGATTTCATTCTGGAATTACTGTATGTAGACTACTAGGAACAATAATTTGTTGAAACTTTCCAAGGAATGTTATCTCTTATTTATTTCCAAGTCATTTCAAATTTAGCAATTGAAACATTTTTCAATGAGATTTGTCATTTACGATGAATAAAATTCAATTTTTGGAATCAATGAGGAACCTTATAACAGAAATAATCTTTTCGCTGGATTGTCACATTCTCAAGGATGAGTCTTGTTCTTAACTTATTCCAATAGTCTTTGCTCATACATTAAAATAAGAGGAAGAGTTCTGGAGTATTAAGATTGAATTAAAGCAGTATGCTACCTCCATATTTTTCAAGGCTAAATTGGTGAGAATTGGGAAGAAATCTGCATAATAGATCGCGTTTTTGTAATCATTTTTCACTGTAAAAACGTCATGAGAATCCTTCATTGTATGACAATTCATTATTATAATCACATTACAGCCTATTAAAAATCCTCTGAAATATGGAACAGTGTACAGAATCATTATCTCGTCACTCGTCCAGACTACAGTAAATATCCGAAGAGCTTCAAAGATAAAATAGGTTTATAATAACAGTTTGGGTTTGCTACTTTATTAGTGAGTAGGGAGATAAAATAAAAGTGAGAAGTTTGTGATAGTAGAGCACTTATCACAAGCACACTTCGCTGAAGGTTATTGATGGGATTTCCGCGAAATATTGCTTCAAACTGACAGTCATCTTCACATAGGTGGTTTAATTGGATTTTTAATTATTTTCATATCAGTTGCTTATATTAATTGATAGTGGAAGGCAGTTGAGTAAACAGCAGTGCACGCGTATAATACTGGCAAAATGTCGCCGAAGAATATTGAAAATCAGGATGCTATACAGGCTGATTGGACTCCTAAAGATCTGCCAATTCAAGCAGCAATGCCGGTAAGTACAGGTTACTGAACTCATCTCTAAAAGTCTTTCCACTTAATGTGATTGCAT
The DNA here is from genome assembly GCA_017141395.1 of Laodelphax striatellus. Taxonomy (NCBI): domain Eukaryota; kingdom Metazoa; phylum Arthropoda; class Insecta; order Hemiptera; family Delphacidae; genus Laodelphax; species Laodelphax striatellus. The sequence continues at coordinate 5,560,452 of CM029534.1, forward strand.
GATGTTTTATCATCAGAATAGTTATACTTATTTATACCAAATACGGTGAAAAAGTCAGGCATAATAGTTGAAAAATCAATAAAAGCAAAAAATGAATATGGCAATAAATGAATTGAATTGAATAATATTTGTGATTATTGTGTTGATGAACCATGGAATTGGTTAGTCATACTGAAACTAAAGTTTTTAAAGTAGGAAATTCACAAACAGCTATAATATATGACGATGCTTTTTGAAGGAAAAATTTTGGTTTGTGATAACAAATTGATAATAAAGAGCTCGTGCTCGTTTTGAAAATTTGGATTCAAATTTGCTTAGATTTAGAGGAATGCTAGTTATGTATTTATGTTAATAAAACTTACACAATATGCCGTCCGAGTTACAACTAAAAAGTTTCAAATTCACGGTTGTTAATTGAATCTTCATTTATGAGAGTAGCCTAACTGCAATCGGAAGAATAATTGTAATTGATATATTATAAATAGAAAACTTTCATGGAAATTAGAATTAATTCCAATTGAGTTCCAGAATTATTTCAATAATTTGCAGTTTTAATCAAAAATCAATGTTCATCTTCTGCAAGTAGCCTACCATGCAGCTCAATCATTCTTAAACAGATCTGTGCAGTTTATTGGTTTGGAACAACTAGTGATAAATTCATATTATAAATCAAATTTATTTAAAAGATATATTAATACTTGTCAAGAAAGGGCAAATCAAAAACAACCAATAAGAACCTCACATCCCAAAACCAATTTTTAATAAAGTACCTTGATACTGTCCCACTACAAAACTACATATACTACCAAAACAAATATTACATGCATATGGTATTTATACCGATACACACTTATGGGTCATAACTGTACACTTAACCAATGAAGCTTTTAGAGGTTAAAATAAAGTTGGGTACAAATGAAACACCAAAATGGAGGGTAGGTGCATTTACTGAGCTAAATATCTGAATATTTATATCTATTAGATATTTAGCTCAGTGGGTGCGTTTACCCCGTCTTTATAAAGCCTCACTACTCACGTTACCTACCGTGTGTTCTAGTATCCGTGAGTTGAATTGTGTTTGCAGGCAAACGGTGCAGCAGCTGAGCAGAAGAATGGTCCAAAAACAGCGCTGGTCAGATGGGACACTGGACGCAGCTATCTGCTCCTGGCGTTCATCATATGCGAGGTTGTGTGGGCAGCGGTCTACTTCCCTCTTCAAACGCTAACCGATAAATTCTAACACAAGAATCCACTAATTCAACCAATGTCTATCCTGGAATTAAAACTCTTTGAAAATATTTCTCTATTTCACTTTCAACGACCAACTGCTAGTTAATACTGCTAGTAAACACAATAATTCGCTAATTCAACCAATATCAATGCTGGAATTAAAACTCTTTGAAAATATTCTTCTATTCCACTTTCCATGACGAACTGCTGGTTAAAAGTCTAAATTTAGAATGCTATGTTATCAAAGTCACGTTCACAGTGAATCTTTGAAAATACTCGACTCTAGACTTTTTGACTGTCTTGACCAGTCACCATCAACAGTAAATATTAATTGTTGTATTGATTACAGCATTCATTTATTGAATACAGAAGTTGAGGTTCAAGCCCAGTTAAAAAGTAGTCAGTTTATTCAGTTGTTAATTCGTTCGCATTGATGGATGAGCGGCCGGTTGCAGAAACATTTGTTTAATGAGCTGGTAAGTTAACAAGGTGTTAAATTAAGACAGCAACTGGGATCTCCGAAAAACTGAACTAATTTGAAATGAGGAATTGAGACAAAATAATGTTGGGCGTAGGATGACTATAATTAAAATACTGAAAGTATTAAGATGTTAGATAAACTACCAACTAGATGTAAAAACCAATAATAATTAATCAAACGAAAATCTAAATACTGCAATGCAATCGAACACTCTGATGAGCTCCGCAACTAGACAAAAACATTTTTGTATAGTTCATCGAACTTCCTCCAGCTTTTTACTCTGTTCTACTTATTATGTTCGCAGTTACAGCGTTCTTTGATAGGATTATTTAGACTTGATTCAAATATTATTATTATGTATTCAATACCAAATTCACAATGTGTTATCCAATGATTCCTTCCATTTGAGATATTATAACTGCCTGTTTATTTGAGTGGAATGCAACAACCATAATATTATGAATGCATAAGAAATATTATTTTATAAATGTGAAAGACAATATTGTATCAGTTCAGCAAAATGAGGATACGATGTACGTGATTGTATCTTACGGTTGAACAAAAGAAATTTATCTTGGAGTAGATGTTACTACACAGAAAATTCTAGAACTGAGACAGTGTAAAACTGCTGCTGACAAATTGGTATAGTAAATTCAAGAAACATCCTTCTCTTGTATAAAAAATTATATTTACAAATTCGAGTAATTAACTACAAATCCATACGACACTTATCACAACAACACTAATGGTTATCTACTAATAAGGGCACAAATGCCATTAGTAGCACACATTACATGAAAATATGAAGAGTGGCTTTGATGATCGATGATTATTCGAATGATACCAAGTAGTCTAAAATTGTTTACAAATAAGAAAGTCTGTTTCGCTCACGATGTAAATAATTCAATAACCGCAGTGTCATTCGGGAGCCCACAACTTGAAAGTTCTATCATAGGAGCATGTAGCGATGAACTTTGAATCTGGCGAGATGTCCAGGCCCATTACTTTTCCATCATGTCCGGAGAGTGTTTTCAATGGCTGCCATGTTTTACTCGACCAAACCTGCAAAAATAAACAATAAAATTATTTTTTATATAGACAGTAATTAGCCTGCAATCATTCTATAAATTTTTAATTTAAAAATACCTGACATTCATTGAAGTAAATGTTGGGAGTGCCTTTATTACTTCACAATTACTTATAACTTACAACTACTTCACAATTAAATTTGTGTACCGTTTTTAATCGGAACACAATATACCATCACGGAGCTATATAGCTACTGCGGAGAGACTTTATTATCACTCTGTATCTATTTTATTGAGAAGAATACTTTATTGGACCCTTTCTCCGTTTTAATGATTCTATGAGACCAATATCATCGAACTCATTTTAAACATTTTTGTAAAGGTGAGCCACTACTCTTCAGTATTTGTGACATATCTCCTTCAAGAATCAAGAATTTTTTATTGTCATAGACAGTAAACTGTATGGACAAAAGTCAATATTACAATAGAATTGATATGCAAAAAAGCATAAAATTGAATGCCTTGATTGAAAAGCCAAATAACAATAATAATGGTAAGATTACCTTGGCAGTGTTGTCATATGAGGAAGTGATGAGGAAATGTCCACCAGATCGCTGGTACTTGATATCGGAGATCAGATTCATGTGCGCTGGAATGGTGTAGACACAATTTCTCCGGCGCAGGTCCCACACTCGACACGAATTGTCTTCGCTGCCAGTTGCAATGTGATATCTAAAAATAAAGATTCAAAATACCGTTTGGATATCTGGTTATCAAAGAACTTACATTGAAAGTTATGAAAGTAAAGTTTCTATATATCCCTTCAAACGGTCCACCACTCGTTGTATTAGTTGAATATCAGACTGCTGATCTTCACATCTCGTGTTCTGAAGATGGACAAACAGCAGTCCGAAATAGCTATCAACACTAATATGTGAGTACATTTCACTTTCTAAGTAAAGTAATTTTTCAAGTTTAATAAATAGGATTTAAAAATATTTTATATAATATTGTAATTAATGCAAGCTTGATTTGAGTACAGTTATTTTCTGAGATGAAATTTTCAAACAAGACACATGACACAAGACGCGTTGGAATGCAGAAATATGCGAACGAAATGCTAGAAACACAAAATACATAGAACCTAGTATTCTACTGAATGAATGAATGAAAACACATTTCTATGTGCCCAAATACCACAGCCTTGAAAGCCAAAGATGAGAGCTTGTACACTCACTAATTAATAAAATATGATAAGCGATTTTGAATGAAATTAATCCAACAAAGAAAGCTATCATTAGTACAGTATGATATAAATAGTATACAAGGTTTTAATGCAAGAATGCTGAACAGAGGTTAAAGCAGGAGAAATATGAGTTCATAAAAAGTATAGAATTTGAACAATTACCCATCTGGCGAGAAATCAATGCCATAGATCGACTTCAAATGTCCTTCCAAGAACATAATGCAACGGCCTGTCCTCAAGTCCCAAACTCGACCGAACGAATCTAGTCCTCTGCAATACACAAAATATAATTATTATTCAGGGAATATTCAGAAAAATCTCATTGTTCGATACAAAAAGAGATTGAAACTATAGTAAACAAGTTGATCTTCCATTTCCATGGTCTAAAAACTTCATGAGAGAGCAGATTTAATGCAACCGAATGAAAGAAAGGGACCAAAGTTCACATTAATTATTATTATAATTATTATTGGATGATTTAGAAAAAAAGGAAAGAAAACCGACGAACCAATAGAGACCGGAGCAAGCTCTAGAAGCAATGAAAGTAGAAAAATTATTGGCTTCAATTATAGTAAAATTTGTAATTTGAAAGATTACGTTACTATTATGAATATGTTACTATAAATATGAATATTATTCTGCATTCTGGCAAAATAAAATTATTACCATAAGTTAATAAGATTAATATTAAATTATCAAATGCTAAAAATTTTAATATTATAATACTGTATTAAAATTATAAAATTCAATTGAAATAGCCCTACTTCTTTTAGCTAAAAGCCCTCCAATTGTTGCAGCCTAAAATGAATTTATTCATTTTATTATACTCACAGTCAAGTGAGTACAAAAAAGTGCATTCACCAAGTAAAAACAGACAGCATGTAAAATGTATTGTGTTATTTATTCATTTTAATTTTTTTTATAGTAGTGATATACACAACCAATATAAATACTCGTTTTGAATCGTAGTTGTCAGAGCTTCTAGTCTTCTAATGTTGGGTTGCACCAAGCAAGATCAATTTTGATCCAGGATCAGTACAATGCTAATCAAATGGGATCAGCTGATTGAAAATAGTGTTGATCTCGGTTGGTGCAACCCAGAGTAAGAATTCATTTATTAGTCCACCGCAACTCACCCAGAAGCAGCAAGAGCACCGTCCTCTTGAAACGACAGACAATACACGGATTTGGTGTGGCCTTCTTGATGAAGGACCTCTTGTCCAACGGCCAAATCCCACAGCCGCCATGACGAGTCGAAACAGCACGTTCCCAGAAATCGACCGCTGGGATGGAAGGCGATTCGGCTCACTCTGTGTGGAGCGTGGCCTTCCACGTCGGCAAGAGGCTCTTCGCTGCCGAACGCATTTTCAATAAATATATTAGAAATAATCATAACACAAATCATGTTAGAAATATGAAATGAGTGAAATAAGTGATAAAATAATATGAAATAATAAATATGTAAATATGAAATATGAATATATGTATATATGAAATAATAAATAAATAATAAAATGATAAATATGAAATAAGTGAGAAGAATATTCAGTTGAATTTGGGATGTCCGATAGACGACACGAGTTCATATCAGCAAAGCTTTGCTTTGGAGATGAGATTTAAAATACTAGCGCTCAAGTGAGAGAAGAGTGAACAATTGGCGAAGAATTGAATCTATTTATTATTGAATAAATGCAGTTATCAAATCGATCGAAAAATATTCATCCAAAATATAAGAATAACTTCTAAAATCAAAGCTATGATGTTTTGGAGCTCTGTAGTAGTTTCAAAAAAGAATAAACATGATCTATAGCAGGATTTTAAATTGTCAGAAAACAGCTGATTGATGTACGCTTGTTTACTGACGTTAAATGAGCTGTTTTCTGACAAGTTAAAATTTAATAATTTTGCTGTATTCAATTTGATCCTTTTATGAAAAAATAATAATAAGTCTTGATCACCGGTATGGAATCTTGTGATCACATGGTGAAGCGATCACGTGTTCAATTTGAATAGGATGTTTATTATCATGTACACAACATGAAAGGTTATTAATTTAAGGTTATGAGAATTAAAAAACTTACTAAAAAGTAAATTCGCAAAGTGGGAGATCTTTTATGTCAAATTAAAACAAGTGTATTTTCCAACTTGATAATGGAGGGAAAATTTTACTTTTTGCTGTATTTTGCAATTACAATCGTGTTGTTACAAGCTAATGCAAAAATTAGTAATGATGAAAACGACAATATTTCTTATGATATTGATGAAGACGAAGAAACTGACGAAAGTGAAAATGCAGTAACAATTAGCAAGGTAATGCAAGGAAAGCAAGGACATGAAGAGAACAAAATGGACAATGAGAAAATGGACAGTCTCAAGAAAACGCTGATGCATTTTGGTAACAGGGTGACATCATTATTCAAGAAGAACGATTCGAAAAATGTAACATCGAATGTCACAACGGACCGTTCTTTTTCGATGAATAGAACAGTTTCAGTTGGGAACAGTGCTTCTAACGAACAGAATCGCAACTCAACTAGAATAACGGATGTGATTGATCAAGCAACAGAGCATGGAAAATTAAAGGGGAAACTAACTTCTCAAAACACTACTCCTGGTACTGAAACAACTAAAGCTAGAACTTACTCGAAATCTGTTCAACCAGTTCTTCCAACACCATCATAATATGGAACCAGATGATATGTATCAATTATTATCTATTCAAAACTTGATAAAAAACATTCAATCTTATATAAAGTAAATTCTGGAACAATATTTCATTCTAGATTTTGCTCAAAGTATGTGTTGATGATACAGAAAATGATTTCACTCAGTTACTACTTGTATAGTAGAGATTTTATTCAACAAACGATAAAATTTTGGAATCATGAAGGAATGCACAATAAATTACAACTAGCATTGAATGTTTATTAATTTACCTTCTGTATTCATGTAGTAACTATAATACATAATGATAAAATATAACCCTTTTTGATGCTATCAATTAATTTGAATCTTTTGTTGTCCTACTCAAAATCGGTTCTGAGACCTTTTGATTGTCAATCAAATTACTCAATTTGGGGAAAGTTCCATAGCTGACAACCACTAATTATCGATGTTGAAAAATTGATATGAACCAACCAATTAATCATATATAATATTTCAGATATATTATTCAATTATTTTATTTTTTTCAATTAAGATTAACTCGTCTACTTTGGAACCATGAAGGATTAACCTCGTCTTCTACTGGAACCGTGTTTGTCCGAAAACGTCCGATGTCCGAACAGCTGGCCATTTGATTCAATGTTAGCATTTCGGGCGTTCGGACAAAAACGGTACCAATGGACGACGACAATCTATTATTTACACTATAAATTGCATTATGCATTATACATTGTTTTTATCACGCAAGCATTTACGGAACCAGAACACTATCCCTTAGCTTAGATTATAAATAGAAAGTACAATGATATTCATTTAATTTGACGCTTGGCATTAGATTGATAGATAGAGAGGTATTATTTCTTTGCAATCGTAATCTACGGTCATCAGCAACGTCGAGAAATGATATCTCTCTATCTATCGATCTAATGTCAAGCGTCAAATTAAATGAATGTCACTGTACTTTAAGTACCTGTTAAGAGTCCACAGCTTGACAGAGCCATCAACAGCGCAAGAGGCAAGGGCACAAATCGACTCCTCGTCATTCAACGCATGTGGGTTGAACGTGATGCAGCCGACATTGCAATTGTGGCCCTTGAACGTTTTCAACAGCTCACAGCCGGGTATCGACCATAATTTGCATAGGCCGCTCCTGCAAAGAAAATAAAAATTAATTCTTAATATTAATAAAGAGTGTATTGCTTCATATTGGCGGGGAACTCTAATGGCTGGTTTCACGATTCTAATAGGCGTTCTGGTTACTGGTTCATAGGTAAGTAGATAGGCTTCTGGTAGAGAAATTATTTCTTTGCCATCGTACTCTACGGTCATAAGCAACGTCAAGAAATAATCTCTCTTCATCTATCTAATGCCAAGCGTCAAATTAAATGAATTTCACTGTACTTGTAAATTATTTAATTTTGGAGTAGCCTACTAGATTGAAAAAATAGAAAAAGATCGATGGTCTTAATAATAATGAGACGATTCACATGTAGTACAGTTACATGCAATATGAGATATGAATAGGCCTGAATTACACATTGCAATTATACAAGTTTTATTCAGTCTAGCTAATGTAATCGATCAATTAATATGAGATGTACAAAAGTAAAATAATCCGTACTTGATTCGAACCATAGATACGAATGATCTGTGAATTTTGAAGATGAATTAACCGTAAATGTAAACATAGAAAGAACAAGTCTGTTGTTGTGGATATATTTTGATATTCCGACAATAATCTCGTGCTATCTTATTCAACCCTCTTAGACTATCCTCTTCAACTTTCGTCACTAAACACATTCGTATAGCAGGATTATTTTAACTTGTCAGAAAACAGCTGATTTAACGTTAGTAAACGAGCGTACATCAATCAGCTGTATTCTGACAATTTAAAAGAATCCTGCTATAACTAGTATCTAAAATAGTACCACTATTCTAGATTAAATTCTGAATGTATTCACTTGAAAGTTGAGATGATTTAAAGAGCCACCAGAAAGTGTGAACTTCATTAAAAATACGATTCAATATTCTTTACCATCTCTTTTCCTCATCATCGCCACCTACTCCACTATTCCTCTCAAAATAAGGGAAATGACTAATAATCTGGTTTGCAGAGTGAATACAAATTTATCTGAAAATATAACTACTACATAGGCCTACTGTTTACACAATAGTGAAATATTAATGAGTTATGTTGTCAATCCATGCAAGATGAGTTGGAATTCGTACCATGAAGCAGTGGCAAGCATTTTGGAGTCGGGACTGAAGTTGCAATAGGACAGCGGTCGTGTGTCTCCGATTTGACTGCAATAGATCGATAGACCGGTCAAATGTTTTTGAAGTTCCTGCCTTCGAGCAGTGAGAGTTGCTTCGGGTAATTGCAGTTCTTGTCTGGCAGCCTGCAATCTCTTCTTTGCTCGAGGTAATGAGTAATCTGCAATTAAGAAACAAAATTACTGATCAATGAATTCAAAACTTGAAGTAAACACATCCGTGCCATGAAATTTATTAAAATAATGTTCATTTCATTAATAGTGACGGTAACTACAGTCTCAACCTACTCATGCAGAGTATATTCAAAGCTCCACTAAGTGAAATAATTATTGTAATTGAAAACCGACATAATTGATTAATGAATTCATGATTTAAAGTAACATTAGAAATTTCACGATTATTGGAATTTATTCGTACTGTTTATGTTTCAAACTTTCTTCCTATCCCAATTTGGAAACTTGTACAAATGAAAGCTATGTCAAGCTTTGAATTTTTTCGATAAATATAGTAACGGCAGATATTTTTTAGATAATATAGTAATAGTAGAAAAAAACGAAAAATAAACTGTAAACAAAGAAAGAAACAAGTCTGTTTGGTACCAAATGAGTCATGCTGCGGAAAATGAGAAAAATATTGATTTATTAATGATTTTAAATTATGATACATAGTGGAGACTACACTATTGGAGATACACAGTGTGATATAGAGTGTTATATAGTACAATTTTCAATAAAAATTGTATACAAGGATGAACTTTCAAAAGTTTCCATTACAAAAACTCAAACACGATAAACAATCCTTCCAAGACCCTAGGCTAACAAAACTTGATTCTGTAAATCACAAACAACATCAGAGAGCCCATAGCATTGAAACCACATATAGCTTCACATAAACTTCTAATCCACAGAAAGATGGCAAGGACAATCATAGGAATCTTCATGTTATTTAGATTTCAACGATTCTTTCCTATGTTATCAATGTTTCTTTCAAGATTAATAACTATTGATTAAACTTAAATGGTACATATAATACACTAACAATCATTCACAAATATACTGCGAATATGAAATTTGGGAGTTGGTGCTTACTAGCGATCCACAAACGGGCATCCTTGAGCGATTCAGGACCTTCGTGATACCAAGTAGTCTCCTGATCTTTCTCTTGCTGCAGTCTCTCTTCCTCTTCCTCCTGCTTTCTTTGGATAGCATCCTCTCCTAACCTGAGAGACAGATTGAATCCTATCAATTCTATATAGATAAAGAGTTTCATAACAAAAGTATTGAGGAATTCACCTCATTCATGATAGAGATATCTCACTAGCTATACTTTTGTATTGAAACTTGCAGATACAGAAGACTTATAAGAGGTAATTTGAATACTATATTATTATGAATTATTATTAAAGAAACAACGAACAATGTGAATGAGTATTTCATTTCAGTACGGAATTACATTATACAAACCATGAGTATCATATTATATACAGTATATGAATAGGCTACCATGAATATCATAGGACTTCAATGCTATAATTAGACTAGAAACTAAATGAAGTACCGCACTAGGTAGGCTACATAAGATTTGATATATTTTACATCATTAGAATTTTAATATGAGTTAATTGATGAATTACATATTTATTTCATACATAGATAAGCTCACAGGCATAAAGTCGATTACAAGCCTTTTTGACATTTTTGATCAGAGAATGAGAGTGAGTTTATGAGTTAATAATAATAATTCCGTGTAACCTGGCTGGCTCAGGTCTGGTGTCAGAGTTTTCAGGTCACTCGGGGTTCATCAGTTCAGGGTCTCTGAAATGACTTAACGACTGTTTTTTAGGCAGCCGGGACCGACGAAGTTTATGAGTTGATTAGAGTAGTTTATGAGAAAATATAAGTTTTGCGTACACATTCGATGTATCTATGTATACATAGTTGATAAAACAAGAATTTTATTACAGAAACCCACACAATTTCAAGGTATTAAGGACATAATTGTTACTGTTGAGTAAATTTTATTCAAGTACTCAGTTACAACCCCTAATAAATAGAATATTTGTATTAAAACACACACTTGACTCAGAAATGTTGTGGAACTTATCCATATTAGGTGAATGAAAAAACAAATTTTGTCTATTCCCATTTAATGTGGAATAGACAAAATTTGTTTTATTCATTCACCTAATATTTGTATTATCTAAAATAGTTGTTAGTATTTACTATACCAAAAGCAAAAATGAATTAATGATACTGTAACTAGTTATTAGGAATGGGTATTTGAATTCTTTTCAATTATGCGAGCGAGCAAGCAGATAGCTCAAATGAAAGATTTTTGAATGGTTCAGTCTATAATAATTTTAGGAGATTTACAACTTCTAAGCTTATTATAGGCAAGTCTAAATGAATGAAAAGAATAATACAACTTCTGAGCATCAAACAAGAGTAACAGCTTCTTGGCATCAACTTAATTATTACGCATCATACAAAAAAAGAGGAAGTACTTAAATCCTTATTTCCTAAGCTCTCAAACTGATTTGGTTTTTGTGATTAATTTGTCACTCACCTAGAAAGGAGCTCCCTCAGTCGACTACGCCGTTCAGCAGGGCCTTCCCCGAACAAGCAGATGGGTTCACCAAGTTGCCGCAAATTCCGTTTCACCTCCGAATCATCCGTTGATACATTCACCTGCCTCGCTTTCTTTCGCCTTTCAAACTCCTCTAAAAGGGCTTGCTTATCACGTGATATTTCATCCTCCAATTCCATATACTCTACACAAAACATCAAAATTAATTGATTAATTATTATCAAGGCAAATAATGAAGGTGCTACTATGCTAGGTGTAATGCAAGGTGCTAGGTGTAATGGAGATGCAATCATGGAAGAAGAGAAAACCACAAAGATTATATGAAAACTAATTATCTCCTTCTAAAATAAAATAGTGAAGTTTTGCTTGAGCGCTTGGCCGCCTAAGAATGTGTATCAAAACGAAAATTAAGTTATAGAAATTAATGAAATTATGTAAAGTTTCTTATGCTAATGTTAAGAAAATGTTACGGTAATGTTATAGTAACCATAACCACCACATATCGCACATCCATTTTTCATCTATACTTTACTAGATCTTTACTAGCTGTATGTTAGAATACCTTGACGAAATTCATGATATTCATAATTCAAGTGATTTTTAAATTGCTATATTTATATAATTACGTGATAATTATTATCATGTGAAAATTCAATACATGATAGAGATCACGTTTCTGAAATATGACATGGAAAATAGCATTAGAAGAGAAACCTATAAGAAAAGTTGAATAATTTAAATCCTCTTAGAAGTAGGAGTAAAACCTTAACATTTAAATTTCTAGAATTCATGTATTATAATACCTATAAAGAAAGATTGGATGAATAATTTGTGAATATAAAGAGAATGTTAGGAACTAAGCAGTTATTAGGAGCTTGAAATGGATGTAAAATACTACAAATTATAGACTACCATTATAACCAGTTTAGGCCTATAATAGTTCAACGGTAACAATAACATGATATTCATTACCGGTACCAAAAATAAAATAATCTTCTCTTCATTATACTTTATTCCTCTTTATTCCTACGGTAAGTTAGTAGTTATTTGAAGTTTAGCAAAGACGTTTGTGAGGAATTAATCCTTTACCATCATTAGTATGAACATTTCCAGGCATTCCGGAGGCATCTCCAGCAGGACTGCCGTGTCCTTCGCTATTCTCTTCCAACTGAGAACCTCCAGAAGCAGCAATAGCTGCAAGTCGCTGTCTTTCTTGTTCTTCCAGCGAACCATAGTGAATGGTTTTCTGCTTCTTTACATACAGCACTTCTTCGTCGTCAGACATTGTTGCTTCAGACCTGAATGGAAGGAGATAGAATTCTTTGATGATAAAATTACAACATATTCATTGATACTATGGTGTACGTGTACGTCATTAGTTAGCATTATCAATAACAAAACTGAAAAACAGCACTTGGAAATGGTTTATAAAATTACTTTGAATATGATTATGATGCAATCTGATAAAATATTACATACTAATCCAAGAGCGCAGCGAACAAGTTAAAAGTTCGTGAAACTCTTTCTAAATGGCATACTCATACTAAAATACTCAATAGCCAATAGGCCTACTAGGCTATTTCTTATAATGAGAACCGGGAAATGCCATATCATGTCTAAAAAGCTAAATTGATGTTTGTACTGCTTGGGATAATAAATTCGAAATGAACTCAACTTATATATTGCTAAACTAATATAAAAATTAACTTATTTGTAATGCATAGCAAACGGCTCAACATATAAGACTGCAAAATCAATCCAATCAACATTGAACTTCATAAATTACCTTGATACTTCAAGCCAGTAATTTCCCTCTGAATGCTGATAAAACAAGTGTAGGCTAATTATTCCATAGTAAATAATTTCAGATTTAAAAAGAATACAGTCACATTTGTACAAACATAACCTACGATCTTCCGGATGAATCCTAACCACAAAACCTACGGGCGGTTTGGTTCCAGTGCCAGTTAAATATAACCATATAACTAAAAGTAGATGTGTGGGAAATATGAACAAATTAAAAAGAAGTTCTCATCTTTTTCATGTATTCTGTAATCCAAATTTTTATAAATGAATTTGGATTTTCTATTTTATGAAATTAACAATTTTAGTGCTTAAAGTTGAGGGTGGCATTGAGCATGACTGTGAACAGAGCTTTTCAGGGTCAGGTTAGCATAACGTTTGGATCAAATTCTTGCATTATTCCCTAAAAATTAAAAAACTATCTTAAAAGAGAAACTGAAAACCATAAACTAGAAATAATAACAGAATCAATTTGCTTTACAATGCATAAGTTACAGTTCTGAATGAAAAATAAAAAACGATCCTTCAACTTATTGTGGGTCACCGGAGGGTACCGTACGCCTACCGATGATCAATAAAGTTTTCTGTTAACTTGACGTAGCATACAAAATGCATGAACCTGATTCTTCACTCACGACACAAAAAAAAGCAAGGTCGAGGTGGAAAATATCCGTAAGGGCTACCCCACCGATAAAAAGTTATGACAAAAAAAACTTACCACTTCAGCTTTTAAGCTCAGGCACAGTGCAGCATTTTCCTTGAGGCGCCTCCTGCAACTAAATTTGTAGCTTGTGGAGGTTCCCTTCTCAATATGCAGTTTTTATTAGCTAGAAGGCATTTTATTGATTGCATAGTGAATGTGCTTTCAAATAAAATCCACAACGTTGAAGGTATCTGTACAGTATGCAAAATACCTTGTAGGTACCTAATATGTGCATACATGTGGAGCCTCATTCAACAAGTGGCAACAGCGTTCATACTTCATAGATTAATTAATATTTCAACATAGATCATAAAAACCAGAGCAAAGAAATTTCAATCATTGATTGGAACAAACACTAATAATTTACCATTAAACGAACAGCAGCTCAGAATTCTCTTTTTATGCAAGTTTGCGTTTACTACATTGTTGGACAAATGGGCGCTACGACTGATTACATTAAAATACAAGGAAAAATTCTTATTCTGCAGTGCAGTCCATCTGGTGCGGTGGTGGAAGATGAATAGAAGTGAGCTCATTTTTTGCAGTTCAATATTCTGCAGATAAATATTTTACGGAAAATTCTACAGATAATAAGCTCACTGGGACCTCTCATACTAGACCACTCATAACACTCTTATAGGGATCTGTTAAAGACCTTCCTATGAAGTCAAAGAACATGCTAATCACCTTGTGTCTGCTCATCTATTCGCTCTTGAGACAAACTCAGGCATGTACCAACACAGCACTTCATGACTAAATCCTAAATGTGTATTTACATCTCTCAGAACCTCCGCAAAACCAATGCAAACCTGATTCAGGAGTTCAGTAAATACACTAACGACGACACTATCCAACAACGACCGACACAATATTCCCTACCAGAATACTGCCGGTCTGTGCTGTTCCATGTGGGTGGAACATATAATTTTTCCATGAATATCATGGACTAACTTCAAGTACTAACTGCTTAGTCTATGATATGTTCAAACATATTTTTGCTGATTACCAGGCTTGGTGTGAATAGAATGTAATCACTGGATTTTCTGATGAATTTAGGAAAAAAGTGATGTAAAAACCTCTAATTCATCATTAGAATATCATATAATATATTATTTCACAATAAGGAAAGCAGGGAGTGTGTAGCTCCGACACCGTCCTATTCCTATTGGCGCCGCATCTTTTTGCGATTAAATAGGGAAGTAATCATATTATATTATAAACTTTTCTCATTTTCCAATAAGAGAGTGAATACCATGTTACTGACAGAGAAAACGTTTAATATTAGAATGTTGTTTTGGAAAGTAGGAGAACAAAACTATTAATTGAAATGTTGAAGAATACGTCAATGTATTTCTGGCAGATTTTCATAACACTTCAATATGAAAAACAGATGAGTCATTTTAATAGTCACAATATAAATCAATATAGAAGTAGAAAATTCTATTGAACGCTTAGTATAGCTCGTTCATTTTGCTAAGGCACATAGATGAATTTGAATTATTTTCATCGCAACAGCTTTATTACATTGTTGAACGTGCATAAGAATTAATTTATAAGACAATTTCAACATAGTGAATAATTAATTACTACAATTAATTAAATTTGAAGATTGTAGAAAGCTGTAAAACAATACCGTAATTCATTGTCAGTTCAGGTGCCTTAGCAAAACTAACCATATAGTTGCTGACGAATAGAACCACAGTCTGTGATCTTGAAGTATTAGAAATAAATATTGCTAGAAACACATCATAAACATCACTTCCTATTACGAGTTTCTGTAATTTGAAAAAGACTCACATTCGTTTAAATATTAAAAGTTTTTGAGTGGAATGAGATGACTGTTCACGGTTTTTTCACACCCTGAGGGGGCATTGGGCCTAATAGGGGAGGCCTCATAGGTCCTGGTCCCATTGGACCCATGCCCATGGGAACGGGCATTGGGCCCATCATAGGTGGTCGCATGCCCATCATGGGCGGCATGGGTCCGGGTGGCATCATCATGGGGCCCATGCCTGGGGGCATTCCGGGTGGGCCAAGCATGGGGCCTGGGGGGCCGGGCTGGGGAGGTCCCGGTCGTGGAGGCATTCCTTGAAGGTTGGCTGGAGGAGGTATTGCCACACCGCCGCCCTTGTTAGCACTAGCAAACGGATTCGTCGGTATTTTGCCAGCTTTGAAGGCAGCAGTGGTGGCGTCAATCAGATGCTGCGCTTGCTCTTCCATCCATTTCTGGTAATAGAACTTCACATTGTCCTTGTGTTTTCTGCCCTGGCAGTGAGTCTTACGGACTGACGGCGAGTCATGCGTGAGGTAGGTGTCGCAGTAGTCACAATAGTACTTCGGCATTGTTCAATCTGTGGAAAAATAACATTTATTATTTATCAATACATCTAATTTATCATACATTATTCATGTGTTAATTCAATCATGAAACACTTTCGAATGTAGGAGCCGACCCAGAAACGTTTTCGGGAGGGGATACAATTTTTTTTGTGAAGGATATACCAGCTTGGTATAATGCACAAATCTTAATACAGTATACACCGTATAAGAGTATACTATTACACAGGGCCGTTGCGTGGGTGGGGCGACCGCATAGTTTCGCTTAGAGCTACCGGGGCAGGACACTAATAATATTAGTATGTAATCATTATTATGCAAGGAAGTGGTGCTCAACAATTTTACTAACATGCAAGGAGGTCCTTCACAAAATATATATTGTACTTTACATGAGTGTTATTATTTTCTTACATTATTTCTATGGATTTGATTAACTAATTATTAAAAAAGAGCGTAGCTCATTGTGTTGGGGGGAGGGGGCGCCTGACAACACCTCGCCCTGGCGCCAATAAACCACTCGACGGCCCTGCTATTCCACTATGTTTTAAAATTCCGGGCAGGGGATATCCTCTTCATCCTGGGTCACCCCTGTTCGAACGTGGGCTTAATAACAAGACTTTGTCTAAAGCAGTACTTTAATACAGTACTAAAGCAGAACTAAATTACAATGAACTAAGACAGAACAAATAAAAATTGAAAAAATTTGGGTGGTCCGTAAAGTAGGTATTCTTAAACCGTATATTTCAATTCGAAAATATATGTTGCTTGGACATGTTAAATTCAATTGAGATTAATTGAAGTGATTTTTCAAGTTATTCAGAGAAACATTGCATTAAAGCCGCAGTTACTCTATAAAAAGTTAAAGAAGCAAGAGTAAAATACAAGTTATAGAAGCAAGTTGGAATCCTAGTAAGAGTACTGTACAATTATTACTTCACTCCTGCCTAGTTCGGGAGAATAACCTAAAATTGGATACAAGTTGGACCTATTTGTGATAAAGTACTCGTTAACCATACTAAAACTCGAATCCTACTGCAACTGTATCTAAATTATTATAAGGGCCTGGTCACATACGATTGGGGATTGATTTACTTCACTTCACGTAGGGCCTGGCCACACTCCTCCTTTGCTTGACTTCACTTACTCGCATAGTATTACTATCATAGTAAATCGTATGGTATTATAGTAAGTGAAGTGAAGTAAATTAAACCCCAATCGTATGTGACCAGGCCCTAACTCAAATCCGATGTATGATATCAAACAACCGGCTGTTTAGTGTTTTCCAACTTTCACCAAACCATCACTAAGCACCACGGAGGAATTGGGGAAAAGCGGCTAAATGAAAAGTGATGGGATAGAGTAGAGTGATACTTTTTGATAATTATTAATATTGTAATAGTATTAATAATACAGTAATTTCCAGTATTTCAATAACTAAAAATATTTAAGGTTATGTCATAAAGAAGGTTAGGTTCATAGATAATTTACCTGATGAACAAGAAGAGAGAAATCCTTGAAGTTTATAATATTCCGTAATTATTTTTATAATTTTCGTAGAAAATTAGTTGCTGAAATTGCACTAATTCATCTTGATAAACACACAAACAAACATTGAAGATTGAAAACGAGCAAGCAAACCAAACACACAAACAGTGACTCAGTGACGTCAGTGATAGTGTCTTGTACCAACCTAACAACTTCAATATGATGATAATGAAAATAACAATCTTTGAAATTATCTCAGATTCGATAGATTTATAATATGATTTGATCATACTAGTTAATATCCCTGGAAAATTTATGAATTAAGTAGAATTATTACAATAAACGCAAGTGGACTTGAATATCATTCTAATCAACGTCTAGCCAAACGAGGTGAGTTGGCACTCGATCTACCGGGAAGATTTGAATGAACTATACAAGCGCTTGCTGTTTGACACAGTTCTGAATTTTCTATATTATATCTTTCATCAATTTACTTATTCTCCTCTAGAAACTATTGTTAAACTTGAATTAAAAATGATTTAAATAAACAGGAAATCGATTACAATATATGAGTTGGTTGTATCATTGAAAATACTCGTGTAAGAAGAGTATATTCAACTAACGTTTAAGTAGTTTAAAACTCACTGGAATGAGCCCAAATTAAGTAGCAATAACTTTTTGAAATTAATATATTATATATGAATATTATTATGATATTATCATTCCCAATTTCATTGGTCAATTGAACAAATTCAAAGTTCAAAGAGTATTATCTAACACAATTATTGATGAACACAACTACAACTAAAAATGGTGGTATTGTAAATTTTGTTTCAAGATTAGACTCATCTTTGTTTTGTGATGAAACATTTTTTTTACATAGTTTCAATATCTTCTGTAATCTGTGAAGAGCATTGTTATTTACAAATTGCTATTTCAATACTTCAGTAGGGGTTGTAAATTGTCTATAAACAGTTGGGTGTACTAAGTGGATAGTTTTTCCACTTCTTCTGATTATATTGCCTTGATTTTTTTTCAAATGGAATTAATTCACCTAAGCTTAAAAGCTACAATTTTATTATTTGAGAAAATATAGTAGTACACTTCTTACTAATCCAAAACATTCTTGTTTTTCAACAGAACAACTCATGTAATGTACATATTTTTAATAATTAACTTTCTCAGGATTTCTTTAACCTAACAAGAATTCTACTGATACCATTGGTTACATTGAAATCAGAATGTTGTTGTCCACATTAAACTGTATCTTGAATGATTTTCTCTTTCATCTGATCAGCCAATAGAGATTATACAGTAATAATTTAGTGAAATAGTACTTCACTCCTGAATAACTTTCTGTTTTTTGCACATGTCAGTTTACTTATGGAATACTTTGAAAAATACCTTTGTATGCAGTTCCCTTCATAATCCATCCTCGAATCAATCAAGGCTCATTTTCCTTTGTAAGTAACTGCTCACCTTCAGTGGATATCAAGCTCTATTGAATTTTCTCTTATGCATAGAAACGTAGATTTTCTTTAGAAAATAGATTATTTTATTGTTTCTAATACTCGAAATCCTCAGCTTGAAATTCAAATTACTGTAGACTTATCTCAAATGCTTTTGGTCGTTGAAAGAATGATGGCCCACAGAGCTGACAATAACTTATTCATACTATTATTTTACTAACTTTCATAACATGAAGCTCTTTCCTGTTATTTGTCAAGTGAAATTTACTAAAATAATATGATAAAATATGCCAGTTTTGTGGGATATCTCTGCGAAATAGATAGTTTTTAACAGCAGAAGGGTCAAGGCGAAAGGTAGAATGTTACATTATTAAAACATAGCAGTATCTATAAAATGACTTGTGAAATAATAGATTTTTTTAGGATAATAATTCTGCTGGAGGAAGCCGACAGAAAAAATCAGAACACTCTTGATTCGCTAAGGAAGCATACTTCACATTTATTCATAAAAATTCAATGAGACATTTCAATTTATTTTATATATACTGCCAAATTTTAATATTATAATATTATGTTCGATGAAATAAAAACACATTCTCATGATTGTTTAGAATCTTATTTGATACTGTATTCCTACAATACAGAGATGTGACTAATATACCAATGAAGCATGCAAGACATCAGCAAACTGTTATGTTGTAAATACATGAAGTACATTGTTCTTAATATTATTTCAAAACAAAATGAAACAATAGTCGGTTTAATGAAATTGTCGTAATAATAATATTAATATTACCGGTTAAGGTAAACTGAATAACTGTCAGCATAATAACAATCTTATTTTAATGGGGAGAGCGTTGTGAAGCAAGTGTTTTGCAATAGATTGCAGACCTGTCGAATTCAGCGTGCATGTTTTGGTTATGCGAGAACGGTCTATGTAGGGCCGATTTTATCATTTTCTAAAAAAATCAATTTTTGTGATTGAAGGCACTTTAGATCGGACGAGATGGCCCTTTGTGTGAATTTTTGGAATGAGTGGAGTCTCGAAAATCAAACTGGATTTCGTATCACAATTTTTTTATAACTGTAGTAATTATTAAGATTTTGAGTTGCCTTCATACTATTGCAATCCTGTTAGTTGTGCGTAAAATGTCCATTTTTTATCAAGAAATTTAAACAAAAATTTTCTGGTTATTTCAGTCATTTGAGAACATACAATCGAAATTCGACAGCGTCTGCAATCATTTTAGTACATGTTCAACAAGACAACATAACAAGAACTGGAAGTATTGTACAACAGAACACTCCCTAGACCATAATATACAGACACCAATAAACAGCTTACAATCAACAAATGAATCGTTACCAATAAAGTAAATCAATGAGAATGAAGTAGCCGATGCCAACCATAATAAACCTGATGTTGAATCTAATAAGTTATTGCGATTTACTAAAACCTTCAAGAAAATTTTGATCAAGTATTGTGAGAACACCTGAACTACTTGAGTGAGGTAATGTAAACATTAATGAGATCAATTTGCAATAACTTATTTTTATCTTTAAAACTCCAACCGATGTATCTCAATGCTTGATATTGAAATGGAGAGCTTCATATTTTTAAATCATTGGAAGATGATTTTTATAAAAATTTATCATATCTTCAACATTGCTCTGAACTCCATAGATTAACTTCAAAACTGATTGTTACTTTGACATTCGAAAATGATAGGAACTGTGCCAAATACATGAAAGATTGATGAAATAAGAACCAATTCCCAATTGAAAATGGTACTTTCAAAAATGCATTGAGTCTTCTACCCAATTAATCCTTTGATTGGATAATCGTAAACGGGAATTTTGTTGAAAGATTATCTAAAAGTTTGTGTTATTGCAATAACTGAGATTTCATTGCAATAATTCTGGAATTGTTTCATATTAATGAAAAATTTTAGATCAGTTTTTTCGTTTGATGGAGAGTGAGTTTGAAAGTGAGTTGAATTTCTTTATTTAAGCTCTCCAGTGTTTTTTTTTTCAATTGAATGAAGCAATTATCAAGTTCTGAGGAGATTTAATTAATTTTTTGTGGTGATGTTGGCATGGCTAGTGTCTGGGAGTGTTTGAGACTGCCTTAACAAATCAACTTAGGCCTGGAGAAGTTTCACAACGCTAAAATTGTTTGGACCAACAGGGAACATATACTACATCTTCAACACTCAAAAATGAACTGACTATCTTAAAATACGGACTAGAAGTACGCGAAACAAAAACATCCTGTATATTTTAACATTACTAATACTGAGCTCATGGCTATAACCAGATATATATCGTATTATAATAATATTGTATTACGGTGGTGGTTAGCGAATGCAAATCATAATGGAATACATGTATATACTTCCATAACAGAAATTTAAAAAAATATAAACACAATATAATATGCTTTCCAAAACACGTGAATTTTTTTTCTTCTACAGCAACTCATTAACACTAAGTAGTTAAAAATTTCTTTTTGTCATATATAAGAAAATATAGAATTTAAGGCAGATTTTGGTTAAAAATTACACACAATTTTCACTTTTTGGCTTAACGATATTTTAATAAGATAAGGCGCGAAGGTGCTTTTTTTTAATAAGCTTGTACTCTTGTGTGAACAGGGACCTTTTTTCATAATATTTTTGAACAAGGGGATTCCTAAACTTTGCCAAGACATTGATTGATGTTTGTTCTGTAAATGATAAAAATTGCTAGGACAAAAGTAATGCATAACAAGGGCGGGAATAGTTCTGTGACTAAATGAACTTGGGATTAATCGGGAGTGAACTGAATAAAAGCAGCACCCTTTGATGATCGGAAGTAGATAACAGCGGCTCCGAAACAATGGTTTGTGTGCAAGTTGAACTGAACCTTAATTACACCTGAACGTTTGAAATTGTATACCTTACTTATATCCGAGAATGTTCTAATCGAAATGAATAGAGTAGCTGAAAACCAATTGCCAAATATATTATCATCGTTATGTTAGTTGAGTTCTGTATCGTACTGTAAAAGTTGAAACTAAAGTTAAAAGTTGCTTGTTGCGAGCCCGGTGCCGTGCGCACCGACTCGAATGGATAAATAGATAGATTTATGAGATACAAACCACCCACTGAAACAAACATTACTTCCTTCAGCAATGCCAATGCCGTCGTGTTTGAAAGAAGCGCTGTGTTTGGGGTTGAGCATGTCGTACACCTATCATGCACTCTGCACAGCCCAATCCAACAACGCCTCCAATTCGCTATACAACAACCATAATTAATAAGAAATCGGTAAGACTACTGGGGCAACAATTACAATGGATAACAATGGAACAGAGGAGCTTGTGGAGACGAGATGAGACGCGCGCACGCATGCGCGTCGCCCACTAAATCGGCCAACTAAATCCGTCAACTTGAATTACTATTATTATATAAAATACAGTCATAATCAAAAGTTAAATTACGTATATAAACAAGAATGTCGCCTTGTCCGCGTGCGAATCGGACTTGGCTAATGTTGTCAATGGCTGGGTGCTCAATGCTGCGCCTGACTCAATTCATAGATACTACCCGCCTAGCACGCATTTCATATAGCACACCACGTCTCGCCAAAAACCCATTGCTGTACGTGCATTTGATTGACATTCCCCAAACATCCTCTATCCCTAATAAGTTTGATACAGAACTCCATCTATCTATTATTTATAAAATCACCATCTAACAGAAATGACTGACAATAAAACCAATTCACCATTATTGTATACTTAATATTGTTGTGCAACTCAATACAGTTGCAACCATAATAATAATAATCATATTATTCTCATCACCATTACACTATTCGACAGTATCAGAACTGTATGCATATTATAGTTTTTTCACAAGTATAATATTTACAACATCCCTGTATCTGTAATAAAACTATAATAGATCGTACAGACATTTTCTTGTTCTAATTGGAATAATCTATTGGCGTTGTTCATCATTCAAATAAGTTAATGCAAATGTGGAACTCGATTCAGAGTATTTCAATGATATTGAACGTTAGGGGTCACAATGTGCGAGGATTGATTTCTGTATCAAAGTATGGAGACAGAGCAATTTTAGCTGTCTTTGGTGGAACTAGCTGGTACAGCTTGTAAAGTACAGAAGGTACTCAGACTCATTGCAATTACTGAATGCTGGAGAGTTTTGGCTGCCTGCTAACATTATTGGCTGTGACACTTTCGAGTTGTTGACTATGAATTGAGACAAGTTCAATTACTATTTGTTTGATTGAGCTTTGTGTGAGGAGAAGCACTTAATCCAATGTTGAAATTGGAAGAATGGTGCTCTATTACAGGTCTTCACTTCTTGAAGACTTCAAACCGATGTTGACTTTGGCAATATTTTCACAACCAGCAAAATGCTGTTCACTCAGTGTTGTTCAGTGTTGATCTCACGGTGGTTTTCAATCTTCACCAGAAAGCAACTGTTCCAGTGTATTTGAAACTTGAGGCTTTCCATTTACAAGTCACTCGATTAGTTTGTAGTTAGAAATAACAACTCAAACTGCTAACTGAAACGCAAGTAGGCTTATCTACTTGTTATCATCAACATGAATTAATGAATGAATGCACACTAGGCCATCTCTTCCTCACACTTTCCAGCTCACCAAATTACTATTTCGATGACTTTGATCATCATCATTTGAATCTATCATCTGCTTGTGTATGTGTGTGACCTGCTACTGTTTTGCTACCAGTTGAAAATCATTATTGAATGGATTCGCCAGGCACGAGACAGAGCCAAATTAATAACTATTACACGTTAATATTATCCTACATTGTTAATATATATATTATCAAAGGAATTTACATAGAAACCATCATTGCGTCAACTGATACTAAGAAGAACCATGATTATTGTTGGTAGGTGATTGATACAATAGCTAACATAGTACCAGCTTTTCTTAAAAGTGAAGATAAAAATATTATCATTATCATTATTATTATCATAATAAATATTTTACAATTGTTTTTGGCTCTGTCTCGACCTTTTCCATTCGAGTTGATTCTGAAATAACACCTGCGGATTGTTGTATCATTTCTGATTTACTGTTTTAATAACAATAATAATAATCGATTTTGATGCCGCTATCTCCATCAAAACTTTTGATGTTCTTCTGTTGTTGTTATTATTATTGTTATCAGCATTGGATCTGTGTGGAGCTTTACACTAAGTTTGAATGTTTTATTTAAGAAACTAAGATACCGTAATGACAGAGATCTGTAAACTGTTTACGCTGCTTTCCTTATAGACTGTACATAGTACTCGGTTTCTGTTTGGTCGGACAACTAGCTAATCAGAATAATTATTGGCTAAACTGTGAATTAGCCGGACAAGGGGGGTGGAGGGCTTGTTGGGGGATGGGGCGGGGGAGCTTTTCAGAGACTTGGAGCATTTTCTAGTGCCACAGTGATGTTGAAAGTGGCTGGCGGCTCCTGATGTTGGGCGTTACATAGCCTACGTGATGTGGAGGTCCCAATAATAAATTTGTCCACTGCTTAGTTGTTGGTATTTGCCTAGCACTTTCGATTGGAACCCAAGCACAAACACTTCGTAATAGTAGTCTATATAATATCATTAAATTATTTCATCTTATTTTTTTAAATATAAACACATATTCATTTTATTTAAATATTAAATTCAATATTTTTAATCATATAACCGCTAAAGTTTACTGTACAAAATGTTCACAATTCGACACACTAATCTTAAGAGCATCCAATTTGATGTGTGAAAATATCATCGCTTTTTCTCTTTTTTCATAATAGTATCAAGCTTCTACGTTAAAATTTTACAAAAGTGGGTTGTAATTGTAACGCTTTATTATCCATTCATCATCGTAATAATCGTCATCAATGTTATTATTAGTATTACATTACTATCGGTACATGAAATGCTGGTATCAAAATCTCTTGCATGTCGTAGGCTATATAATAGTAGTAGCAGTGTAAAACGTTTAATTTAGTACTTATATCACAACTAGTCAAGGAGGAATGCAAGTTTCTTTCTTATCCAATCCATTGCGAGTAACTTGAGATCGACAGAGTCTGTGACTCCGACTCCAGAGTCCAGACTGACTGACCATATCGCATCAAACACACACTACAAAGATATCATGGAAATTAGTTTACAATGATAACACACATAGAACCATCAGATGTAATAAACGAACGTTGTATTTGACTAGGAATAACTCACCACACCATAAACAAAACTTTTTACAAATTAAAAGTAAGGAGTTGTGAATATTAAAATAAATATAAATAATGCGATTATAATAATAAGACATTGCAAAATAATAATAATAATGAAAATGATAGAACAAACAATGAAACTAGAATCTTCTAGGTGAGATCAGGTGATGTAACTAATATAAAACATAAATCATAAAATAGAGTAGTAAATAAAGTGCGATACAAGTGAACCAAATATAATGTAACAAAAAATGTGTGGTAGCAACATATTACAATTTACTTAATTACAATGATAATTGTACAAGATTTATTTATAAGCCTGACACATTACATTAAAGTCCCTCAAAGTATTATCAGTGTTGTCTTCCAACGCAGCATTCTGGCATTTAATGGTGAAAAGTTACCTACTTAAAATTTCCACTCAAGTCAGTGAGTTTTCTTAATTTCTACTAAATATTGTATCATAATCTAAAATTTACTAATTGAACTTCTTTTCGCAAGCTCAAATAATATACAAATTTCATAGAAGGAATGTTGTTTCCATCTATGAAATTCTATTTCATCTTAGTTTTCTATTCTATCAAATCATAGTATTGATTGGAATGAATTAATATTGAGAAAAAATTAGGTGAGAGATTATCATGAACCTTAAGATGATAATAACTCCACCCAAAAATTAGTCAAATAATACACTTCAGACATTTAAAGTGCAGAAATAATAGAAGTGTAATAAATTCTAATATAGTTTTAGCCGTTGCATAATTCAGAAGGAAGTGGTTCTTTTGAAGTTTTGCCTACAGGCTGCTATTATAATTAAATGATGTGTCGTTATTAAAATATTAGGAGTGAGTGATTTAAAGTTTCATTTGAATTTTATTGAGATTCAGGATTTGAGGGGAGTGGGGTGAATTATTTGAAAAACATAAATTCGAAGTTGAAAAAATGAAACTTGTGGTTTGATGATTGGAAGAAAAAAATATTTGCATGTTAATTAATGAAAGAATGATGATTGTTTTCATTTAAGGAAATATCATGAAATAATATGATTTTCAATATTTCCGAGAAATTAAATAATGGATACCGTATTTGAGAATATGGTGAGTCCCATGAAGTGTAACCGTGTGTTAAACACAATATGATTTTGAAAATTTTAGGACCGATTGAGTTGTTAGGGGAATTTTGGTTTCTGCCAAAAATTTATTTCCTTGACGTTTTGATTTTGAATTGATAGAGTTGATGATACCTCCTATAAATGTTTCGAATGAGCCCAATATGTAGTAAATTAATGAAGCGCGATTGGAATTAATCATTATTATTTTTTGAAATATTTTTAAAGTGTTATGCCAATATTGAGTGGGGGCTGAGAGAACCCAGATATTTGGTATTGATTGAAGCCGAAAAATCTTATCTTAGCAACAAAGAACAGAGAATGGCATTATTAAAAGACGAGTAAATTTGGAAAGTTACAGTCATCGCAAATAACTTCATTGGGGCGAGACAGAAGTATTGCTTTTAGCGTTATCGCTGTATAAGCTTATAAAAGTCTGCGAGTTTAAAATGATTCTACTTATGTCTGCATTAGTTCAGTATAAAAATCTTATTCTCTAGCTCACTTATCGAACAATGAAATCTTTTGCAAGAGTAACTTTTGGAGCTAAAGAGGTGAATTTTGAATGGCGGCTTCTCATTCGTTAATAGTCAATCGAAGTTCCTTTTGAGCATGTTCAGTTTAGTCTGTCATCACTGAGGCTGTGACAAGGAACGTTGAATCCTCTCATTACATCTGTAAAATAATCGTGCAGTGAAACATTTATCTAGTCTCAATTCAATGAACTGGTTTGTGGCTGCGAGCGCACTCCACTTGAGTACTGTACTATTGTTGTGAATGGATCCTGAGGGTGGGGGGAGTTGGGAGATCTCCTCTGATTGGTTGATGGAGTACGTCGCGATTTCTGGTTGGCTAACTCGCGCGCGTAAGTCGGCCAATATTCATGGTTACGGTTCATTGTCTTTGTCTATTGTCTTGCAAATAAAGAGTGGATAGCAAGTTCCTCCATTGCCTTCCAAAGAATACGCATAATAAACTCTTTTAATTAATATATTTATGCAGCTGACCAAACGTTCGGATAATCGGATCATAGATTGAGCACTATGATTTACTGTTATCTGTATTCTACTGTATTGTATAAAAAATAATACTATTGCTATGTAAGTAGCGGGGTTATACTTGTGCATCCGTTAGCGATAGTCATTTACAAACTATTACTCCACTAGACAAAGTAATGTTCATTGTAAGCTGACCATCCCCTCTGACAGGTGTCCGCTTTATGAAAGCGATTCCAGCCTGACATCGGAGGGAAAAACGTACAAACTAAAAAAATATGTATATCTGTTCTATTTTCAATTTAATCAGTTGCATATATGTCATTCTTATAATAATATTATCACCGGTGCAAGAGTACATATATTGTGCTATTCTTGTGCAGAACGATTCTGTGATGATAGTGACGCGTTCACCTTAACTTACACACCACACATTCCTTTGATCGATAGCCTAGCCTAGCCTATGAATGTTCGTCTTTCTGTCTGCTGCTGCTGCTGCTACGGACGTGTGTGAATTTTGAGAACTTTGAATGTTTTGCACAACAACAATTTGGATATTTCAATACCTTGCCGAGTGGCGACGATCGCTACGGCACGATCTAGACACCATTGCACTTGCCGGCTGAGATTTGATTAGAATGGTGTCTAGATCCTGGGTCGCGATCGTCCTCATGATTTTGCTTTGTTGATAATATCAAACGAAAAATCTTGTCAATTTTGAGGAAATTTCAACGGGGTTCCCATTAATATTTGATACGCGACATTTTACAAAACGAAAAAAATTGAATTTAATAATAAATAAAAATCCCGATAGTTTCATCACAACAAGAAGGGTTGAATTGATGATTCATTACAATGGAGAAGTATTGATATGTACCATCAGGTGTAACACTATTTGTAGTGATGTTGGATCTGCAGGGGGTTTACATGTTTGCAGAGGCCTCTAGTTGCATCAAACATTTAAATCCCCAAAGTGTTTTGCACTATCTTCCTTGTTATTGGGAGGAAACTATAGGGAAATTGATCGAAAGTTTTATGTGTAACAAGCAATGAGCTGGAATTTTAATAGAGTATCATTCATATCGATTGCTTTTTTACAATATTATTTTGATCAAATACTTAGTTATGGTGATTAACACATGATCAATTAAAAAAAAATTGATTATGAGATTGTTAGTTGTGATTGATTCTTAAAATGATAGTGTATGGTTGATGATTAAAAATGATAATAATGAGTTATAATAATTCTATTATTATATTAAGGGAAAACTATTCGAAACCTTATTTACTCACTATAATATGAAATTGAATAATGCATATATGCATTAATGGTTTCTTCTTTTCAACAGTGCAACTTGACAATTTTTCTTGTAAGTTGCTTTAGAACAGTTCATCATTAATTTGCTAAGAATGCTGCGAGGAAGAGATACTTAACATTTCATGATTGGTTTCTATTTATGAATATGTGAAAACCATCAATATTTTCGATTAGTAGCCGCACAGGGGTACAACTTATTATTATTTGTTGTTGATTTATTTACTCTTCAGGTAAACAAATAAAATACAAACAGTCTTTACTCGTTATTTTGGACTAGTGCACACATGGAGGAATATAATCACACGAATGCTGTCAACAATAACAATTTCTTTAAAATTACAATTTCTACCTCTAGAATTTAAATTAGTCAAAACAATTTTTTTAAAAGTCATTGTCATTACGGGCAGATGCGAGTGATATAATTTTGTATATATTATCTCTAATTATATTTATATATATTTTATCATCAGTGTGATTATACTCCTATGAAAACACTTGTGTATAGTATAACTATCTAACGAACTAAACACATGAAAAAATTAAATATAATTTTGTCTTAAAATAATATATCATAAATCCACGTCCGCTTAATTACGCATCATAACATGGTAACTGGCGAACAAAATAATATGTCATAATATCCTAAACGTTTTTTATATAAAAGTATATAATTTTAAATCAATATATAATATTTTTTTAATCCGTATAGTTAATTTACGCTAAGAAATTATGAGATTTTTGTACAAAAGGAAAGGAGCTAAACACATGGCGGAGAGATTTCATTGGGAACTGTACAATTTTTTCGTTAAACTTCCAAAAAATAACTTTCATATTTTTTTGTAATAAAATATCTGCAAAATTTCAATAGCCAACATGACAAGTCAAGCCAAATAATTGTAGTATATAATTTTCTTATTTGAAATAACTCTGATAAATAATTTAATAGGAAAAAGTTATTTATAATTTTTTTACAACCTTAGGTAAAAGTCTATTTGATAGACATCTAAACTAGATTCCAAATCTCAATGCCGTGTATCTCTCGCCGCAAATGGAACAAAAACAATACTGTAAGTGTAATAGTATCATGACAATAATAGTAATAATAATAATCTGTACATGAACGGGTAGTGTTCACACAGTCCGGTAGTGCGGTAGGCAACATACACACATTCACACAACATAGTAACACACACACGCACACAGACAGACACTCACATCATGTAACGAAGCCCGGGTACCGCGTGACTGTGGCCTGCGCAGCGCAGCTGTAGAGGTGCGTGCGGGCACCGGTCACACAAAACAGTTTACAGATTAGCAGCTCACCATCAGAACAGGAACAGGAACAAAAACAGAAACAGATTTAGGAACAAACAGTCTGTGCTTTCAACAGGAAGCACTACTTAGCTCTCTCTCTCTACTCGAGCTGCTCGAGGAAGTTGGGCGATTTGAAGTATTCGGGAACCGGGTCGTCGAGCCTCGATATTATCTTGTAGATCGACTTCTTCCACGACTGTTCGGTGTCCTTTCCTGACTGGATAGCTTTGAAGAACTCTCGTAGTGTTTGCTCCACAACGTACCTGAAGTTTTGTGGCACCTGGGTAACGAACAAGCAGCAACGTTAGCATTTGAAAAAATATTTATCTTCTAGCAAGCATCCATAAAAAACAAATGAAAAAAAAAGGAAATCAAGATCATTCATAATTATTATATATAACATGCTTAATTAATTCATTGATAACAAGATACCTTTTGAACTTAAAAAATGTCATGCTATTGACGTGACCCTATTCTAAATAAGCATAGTATTTCATGTGTGAACTACCCTCAATCAGCTACAAATCATAAGACCTTTATCATCACCCTAACGATCATTAATTCGCCATACAAAAAAATACAATTTCAAATCACGAAATAAAACTAAGAGAGTATCTCTCCATTCTCTCTGTTAAATGCTCAACTCTCATTGAAAGAGAAATTGCTAGAAATTGAATGTCTATATCTGACTCAAGATGAGCACGTGTGACTCGAACTGAAATAAGTTCGATTTAGCAAAAGTAATGAATCGATCACACTCTTTGTTTAAATTAGTACGGAAATTGATCTGCATAGAACTGTCGCCTGAGTTTCATGTTTTTAACAACGCTAGTAGCCTAGTCGAGCTTTGAACGGAGATGAAAACGGGATATGTCGTTGGACGGGGGAGGGGGAGGAAACGATGGAAAGGGGTTAGCAGTTGTCAACGTAACAAAAGAATCTCGACAGACTATATAAGATTGTAGGGAGGAAGGGAGGGAATGTGATGATGTCCAGGTGGAAGCAAGGCGTGTGCGCGTGTGTCAGCGCGCGAGTGTGCGTGCGTATGTGTGCCTTCTGATCAAAGAGAAAACGTAACCCGACATTAAATATTCGCTCCCTATTCTCATGCCTGATGCTAATATAAAGGAGTAACATATTAATTAACTCGGTCGTCCCAGGGCTCCGAGTTGGTTGACTGAGACTGAGCTCTAGATGTGACTTGTTACTCGAGCTCCGTGCGTACAACTGTTGTACTCGAACTCTCCACCCCCGTTCAATAATATCCGACTTATTCCCAGCATGTTCAATGCCTCATCTAATAGCAGACAGATCTAGTCTCATCCATGTTGTTACCAGTAATGAGGTTTGTCTATATGTCTGTGTGCTTTTGAGTGACAGAATTCTGAACTGAACTTATGCTACTTCCCCTAATCTCAACGTCATTAGTCATTAGTGGAATATTCATTTCTTCCAAAGACTTTTAATTTCTAAAGAGCACTTCAAGTCTAGTTTGAGAGCAATGCTTTAGTTATCAGGGTGATTAACTCCTAGTTCGTTTTAAACTTCTATGAACCAACTTATTCAGATACTAACTGAATTGAGAGAGGATTCTTTTGAAAGAAAATGAGTGTATTTCTTTTTACCTCTTAATCTTCTTTCTTTCTTTAATCTTTTTAATCTTCCTTTTTAACTATAGCCCACTTAATCTTGAATGATCAATAAGTTTCTCATGAACATTCAATCGTTCGTGGAGTACTTAAAAATGTAAATGTAATTATTGAAAATATAAACTCTTGTATATTGAACTCAATTAACATTTATTTTCTAGGACAGGCACATGCAAAATAAGAAAATATCTAGAATAATAAGCTTAAAATATAAAAAATAAAATGATGTATCAGTGCTAAGCTCATAGTATAATATCTCCTCTCAAAGTTGTGTTATTATTTGGGTCAAATGAACAAGAATTGATTTAATATTCTGTGGTGAACTATTTCATTATTTGAGATACATGTACAATCATATTATCATGAATAAGTTTTAAAAAATGACTTCCGATTTGAAATTATTGTCAGGCAAGTAGCTATCTTGAAAAGGGCAGTAAGTCTTTGACAACTCTTTGTTAATAAAAAGTTGGGGTTGAAAGATATTACATTTTGATATTGATATTACATTATTGATATTACATTTTCAAATAGATTAATTACTTGTGGTGATACTGTATGAAATAGACTCTGAATCACATGAATAGAGACAAGAAAACAACTGGTGTTATGGTAGATGGCTAGTGAACATCTCCACCATTGGATCAATATTTTAACAGTTACGAGGTTTGAAAGAGGAGGATTGTATTGGATATAATGATCATGGAAACGCTATCTATTCTGTATGCCAATGAAAGTAACGAGTATCAAGGTATATATCGGGAAATCACGGTAATCAGTAATCGCTATCTACAGTGTGCAACTGAAAATAACGAGTATGCAACTGAAAATAACGAAATAATTTTGAAACGAATTTTATCGAAATGGGATGCGGAAATAGAGTGTACTAGACTAGAGCGCACCTGTGGGCCGCATACCTCAATGTGGTTGTTCCTGTTGTAGTGCAAGTTGAGCACCCTGTATATCTCACAGTCTCCACTCACGTGTAAATCATCGGCGCTTTTCACGCCCTCGCTAACTGCTTGTCTAGCATACTTTTCCATTTGAATGTAGTAGAATTCCCTGCAAACATAGAAAATCAACGATTAATAACCATTGTAAATCACAAGAACTGACATGAATCATGATAATTGTCATTCAAAACAAATAATTTTTCGATGGGAGTTGTTGGTTGCAAAGTCATAACAAATTTGAAATAAACATGATAATTATCGTTCTAAAGAACTAGTATTTCAATGGACGCTGTTGGTCGCTGATTGGTCGGAGAAAATCAGCCGATTAGCCGAGTGACGTAAGAAGTCACGGGATTGGTTGAACGAGTTTGGAGGAGGAGCCAATAGACAGCGTCGCTATCATACTGGATTATAATTGGCCAGTTTGATTCTCTAGTTTGAAACTACGTTATTCTTTGCGTAGGTAAATATTTTATTTAAAATCAAACACATAATCGGTAGCTATTTTATTTGAAATCGAACACAGTACACTGGACATTTTGATACGTAATTTCTTTGTAAGGTATAGGATTTGAAAAATATTCAAATTTCAGGACTCAAGTTTCTAGTTTAAATGTTTGTGAAAGTGTTATAGAGTGATAGCTCCTAATATTACTTCCTTCATTTATGTAATTGTTGAATTTTTTCAAATAATACTGTATACACTTAAGAATTCATCTCGCAACCATGGGAATAATTTTCGTAAATCTAGAGAAGTGATTGATGTTCACTATTTATATAGGTTTAATTGCCTATTGTCAGTAGAAACCTTTGGGATGGAAAACGTCATTTGCATGCAAAAAGAAACTATTCAATTCTTGTTTTAATACTTGATAATAATTGTTTTCTGTGTTTCTAATTATAATGACAAGTGAAAAATGTACAAAGTTGCTTCCATGAAAGAAACACTTTGTTAATGAGTAAGATGAGATGCATGAAACAATGAATTGGAAAGCTATTGGGATGTGGAAGAATGCGATGATAGAATATTCAAGGATTTAAGAGTGAATGAGAACTGAGGAAAATGCTACAGAATCTTATTCATGAAGTGCGTTTGCTATTGATGTTTGTGACAAAAGGTCGTAGTCAGTAAAAGAATTTTAGAGCTATTGTTTTACAAAAAGGGATAGGCTCATAATTGAGAGCTAGATTGATACGAACATTCAACTTAAAACATGAAAGATGAATCATCTAGTCGAAACTTAAATAACATTGAAGGTTTTCCTATTCCAATCCGTTAAAAGCTTTTTGAACTTACTTTCTGAACTTTGGAATAATATCAGTTTAGTATCTTTATAATATTTTCAACTAGAAAATAATCCATCCATCGTATCTCAATATTTCTAGATCGTTTGGTTTGTTCAAGAAAGTTAAAAATAATGATAGAATATGCTTATCCTTTATAAAGTTACTAAATCAATAGGTCATCATCATTGTAATTTCTGTAAGGTGAATAATACTCAAACAATAATACTGTCACGCCATTGGTTGAAATCGGTCCCTCCCACAAAATGGAGTCTAATGAGTGGAAACAAAATGGAGTATGAACGTTTTGCATCAGCCATCTTTAAAAATGGGAGGATACTTCGAATAGCTAGTATGTGATTGGTGGATTCGCTGATTGGTTGAATTTCCGGTAAAACATAATGTACGTTGAAATTGACCAATACAGTAGGTTACAGTGCTAATGATGGATTCTTCATTTAATTTTATTCTTATGTTACAAGTTATAGACCTACAATACTTTTTAAATTGAAGAGTATTTGAAATGGTTTTTTAATTCTCATAGTTGCAAGTTTAACTTGTCAAACTTGATAATTATTGTAATATTATAGAATAATAAATTGATTTAGGTACTTGTTGATGTGTGACAATTAGTTTATGCTCTACGATGAATATGTTAAATAGATAATAACGTGTTCATGTGGCACAGTTTATCAATCAAATCAAACGTTGTCACAAGAATTGTATTCAATAATGATATTATAAATAAGATAAGCGCAATAATTTTCTGATAATAATTGCTATGAAATCCTCCCGCCATGAATACGATTAAACCCAGCTTCCGATTGGAACAATTAGGACACTGCAAACAAGCAGAGGTTGTGGGTTAGAGTGTAGGGGGTTGGGGGAAGGGGCAGTAGGGTTTAAGAGTCGTCAGGAGGCAGGTAAGAGGCTGAAAGGAGAGATTAACACCCAGTGAGTGGGTGGGCGATAAGAGCCATGCAGAAATTCACACTTGCCCAGTCTGAAACCGCCTCACACCTAAACCACCCTTCTTGACAAATAATATACAAACACAGGGCGCCAATTAAAAACAACGACGGTCGTGTCTACCTTTTAAAAAGCATCTTGAAATTAATTTCTCCGCTGCTCTATGTTGGTGGTGGCATATTCAGCCATCTGCGACAATAAGTTATCTGAGACTGATGTGAAAGAGTTCTACTACTACTAGTACGAGTACTTCTTTTCGCAACCAAGAGAACAGCTAGCTATTCAACTGAGAGAACGTCACCCGACGATTTCCTGGCACATTCTTTCATAATCTGTTTTTTTTTCTGAAGCAGAAAGCACTTTAAAAGGAAATCTCTCACCAACCGAACACCGATATTACGCTTGAACAAACCCCTCCCCCCTACCGCGCCTACTGAATTAATCATAATCAATCGACGACTATCGAGACTCATAACCGAGTAGCTTTTCTCCCTCTCTTTCTCTCCCCGCCCTCCTCTCAACCGTCTATTAGCAACGAGTTTTCTTTTTTACCCCATCGATATGTGCGAAAATTCACGCCTCACTCACCCGCCTGAAGTAATCTAATCGAGAGAAAAAAAATCGTCTGCCAACGTCTTTGTTGCTGGCATTCATCGTGGATTTACCACTAATTTGCAATCATTGAACGATCGTAGGCTGCAATTTCCAGCCTGCCGATTGGGTTCAACAAGACTAAACTTTTCAATCAAGAATATTATTGAGCTCCTTATTAATTTATCGTACCTAAGTAGTCGTTTTGAATGTTGGGAAAATGCTATTGATAAGTCACGATGTCGTTATTTAGCTCGGAAGTCTAGACTGATCTATAGAAAGTAGAGGTTATTAATTGTTTGGGGTGCTAAAATAAGTGCCAAGAAGGGAGATCAATTAATCAGTAATTTTCTTTCATGCGGAAACACTGTTATGAACAAAGTATAACCTGTACTAATATGAATATTGGTTGATGTGGAATATCTTCAATTAATTGGAAATTGACTTGATAATATTCTCTTATTCTATCCAATGACGTGTTAACAGATCCATTGACTGATATATTTTAAGGATTGTGAGTATTAGATTTTGAAAAAAGCGTGTAAAGAACTGACGGAAGAACAAACTAAAAATTGTAAAACAAGTAGAAAAAGAAATGCGGAGTTGAGTTCAAGAACGGTTGTCGAATCTTTTCAAATGATTACAAATGGGAGAAGAGGCCCAGATGAGACTTGCAAAGCGAGAAAAACACAAAGAGGCTTCAACGTTTTCCACGGCGAAAGATCTTTTCACCGGGAGTGAGCTGCTCGATTGTTGGAATGTCAGTTTGGCGTCTGTTTCTCTCCAGACGCGAGTGAACGCGTCTCTCCAGCTTTTGCAAAGATAGAAGTGAAAGGTGAAGAAGAAGCGAATGTTCACCCGCGCTTACATCGGTAGCAGCATGCAGATCTCGGGAGGTTTATATTTAAATCGTTGAAATCTCCAAGCGCCGTTTACTCGGATTCTACTTCTTTTATTTCTTGGGCAAAAAAACACGTCGAGATTTGTTCCGTTTGCAGGCAAAGGGAGAGGAGATGCGAGTATTTTTTGTTTAGTCGGTTGGCTGAAGTCGTACACATGGATTAACATTTTATTCGAACGCCTCGACTCGAAAAGTTGAAGGTGAGAAGGGAGTTGGTATTTTGAAAAGGCAAGCTATACTAAGAAGGAGATAAAGTGTGATGACTGATGACACCTACACTTTCTTTACAGATGAATTTTAATTGTAACGTTTTCGGATACGTTGAAGTCAGC
Organism: Laodelphax striatellus; assembly: GCA_017141395.1. NCBI lineage: Eukaryota > Metazoa > Arthropoda > Insecta > Hemiptera > Delphacidae > Laodelphax > Laodelphax striatellus. Next base: position 5,597,428 of record CM029534.1, read on the forward strand.
AGACGCAGCCAAGCGATATGAGCAAGATCGACTAATTACCAACGTTGACATTAATTTACAGGTGTCAAACTAAACTGCGGTTAAGGCGGTTCAAACGTCTGTCCGCGTGGGTAAGCCGACATTCAAATAGCATAACTTATTCCCGCTTTTTCACTGCGCTTGCAATTAGTGTAAACTCCCCCTCAACACTTCTCAAAAGAACCAGATCGAGAACACAAAATGAAAGTAATAGAAACTCTAGTAAGTAGCGCCACTCTTCATCGTTGCATCTTTATTGAAAGAGGCCATTTTGCGTCGTCACCTCCAGTCTAGTTCCTTCATAAACAAGATAAAATTCAATAGACAGGAAAAAAGTTGTGATAAAACTAGACACGTTTGTCTACCGCCTCTGAACACAAGTGCTGAAAAGTACGGGGAAAGTGTGCTGTTTGTGAGCTGGCAAGTTTACGAATGAGCAAAAGTCTGAAGGAGGAAACAGCATTAATGTGGCCATTGAATTCGCTCGCGACACATCCGCGCCTGTAATTAGTCATCACTCGCTTCTTTTCAGCCCGTGTTAATTAATTTCTCAATGCAGCAGCCGTGAAGATGTTTCCATTTTACTCACATCTTAACATGCCACACCTCTTACTGCATTCCCAATGGAGCTTATTATTTTTAGGCTGTGGCAATGGCATTGCAATTCCCCAATGAAGCTTATTATATTTAGGATGTGCCAATTATGACTTTTCATGACGCGTTTGAATGCGCTTATCAAGAGGCGACAGTAGGCCTAATTCTTATCATATCTTTCACACAATCAGACCAACCGAGGCCTTTCAATTTCTCATGAAGCCAATTTTCAGTTTTATCTCATTTTATTCAAGTATAGATAATCGTTTCTATTCCTGTATAACCGAGAATAGATCAACCTTGAGGAAAATCGTTAAAAACCTTTCAATCAACCTAATTAAAATCTATTATGACGATCTCAACAAGTAGTCAGTTCAAACTGTCAATTTGAAATATGTTGATTTGGTTTGAAATAATGTAAAGTAATCTTCTAGAAGTTGATAATGGTGTACATTGTTCCTAGTTATTCTATTCCATCTCTGATACCATATTACCTGAAACCATATAGTTTAGGGAACTAAGTTTGGATTACGATTTAGATTTTTTCAGTTTTCAATGGAAAAGTGCCCATGTCATTTCATAATTCTCATTTATATGCTGTTAACCATTCTCCTGATTGGTCGCAAATTCCTGATCAGATCGAGCAATAAATATCCATAGTATTTCCTGCATATCAACTTACTATCATTCTCAATCTCCATAGTTCACTGACACTGAATACAGCTCAAGGCTTTCATTACCTTCCGATTCGTCCCAGTGTGACTTGATCAATATTGAAGATAGGCTACTTACACTCACAAAGCAAATCACCTCCACACAAAATCAACTCTTCTCTTAACTAGCTGTACTTGAGGTTGCACCATACTTGAATCTGTATTCCTCCACGAAGTAAGCACTTCAATATTTCTTCTCTCTTTCAACACTTCTTACTCGTCATCAAGCATCCACAGCAAAGCACTTGGAGAAATGAAGGCAATCGAACGAACCCTGTAATTGGCTGATGAAATGCACACACATCTCGATGTGGCTCCCATTCATAGTATTATTAGTATAGTATATTGACAGCTCGAACAGAACAGCTGTAGCGATAACATTGTTCACTCCAATGATCTTGTCATTATTATCATCATCAGAGTAATCATAGCGTGTGAATTGGCGTGCGGGTGGAATCGTTGCCTTCATTTCACACCTATTGACACTGACTAGTCGTATCGTAACTTTCGACAAAAGATGCTTGTTCGCGTGTGTACCCTCTACTTCTTTCCACTCTACGTGCATTTTCTTTCCAGCGAATCGTTCGCTTTTCACTCTATGCCACTCTGCAGATCTACTACAAAACCCTTCCAGCACTTATTAGCTCGAGTACCGGCGCCTCCTATCTCCCAATACCCACACAGACAAGCAGCTCTGATTATAATGATCACCTCTACAACACGGATTCAGATCGCCACTTGGCTGCTTTTCTCGTGACTTGACTCAACAGCCACACCCCGCCTACCCTCAACAACCTATCAATAGAATTCCGATGCTCAGTCAGTGGCTTTTCTCTAGTACCACTTTGACTGATTTCCGCAAGAAATTTCCAAGCTCGATCGAGTTATCCTCCACATTTATAAGCCTGAAAGATATCTGTTGAACAGATTCTTCTATTGACTTCAACAGCCTTGCTATTCAAAGATCGGTGACTTTGAACAAAAGCAGGCGGGAAATTGACATGGATTCAATAACGAAAGAGTAACGAGATTTCATCTCGAAACATAATGGAAATCAACATGATATAAAGAACCATGAAACGAGATGTGGCAAGTTATTGATATTTGGTGCTTGCTCCTCACTTACAGGCATTTGCCCATATGAGGAGCCTTCTTCAAATTTAATTATGTTTTCCCAACATTGTATATTGTACACGAAGAAGAAGAAATAAATCAATTTCAATAAGATTGACAATGGAGAATTTATGAGTGGTATCAAAACATAATGGAAATCAACATGATATAAAGAACCATGATACGAGAAGTGGAAGGTTATAAGATTGATAATGGAGAATGAGTGATACTGTGTAAAACGTGGAAATTCTAATGCTGCGTTCACATTCGTTTGAGATGTAATAAATCATGAATGATTTATATGAATCATGAATAACAATATAATTATGGCATTCATATTACGTTGAAGTGTGTGTGAACGTTCGATTTCAAATCCCGCTTCGGACGAATGAAAACACAGGGCAAGCAATAACTAATAAACTGCATAGAACTCATAGAATCTTGAGTTACTTCTGCTAATATGTTCAGGAGCGAATCCTTCATTGGAAATATTGAATTTAATAGTTGATCAAAGACTGGCTAATCCACTGCCTACATACAGACTTGTACACTCATTCAACACAACAATAATTCATAACTAAAACAATTATTCTACTTTCACAAAAGTTCAGTGTGCCTTTTTCGTGTGCCTGCAAATCATTTTCACTTCCTCAAGCACAGAATTTATGATTGTTGCAGAACATAAACTAGAAAGTTTCCATTATGCAGCTGTCAAATGTTTGGAAGTGGAGTAGTCACTTGGCAAAGTAAGATGTGATTATTACCAGCATAGAAGAGAAAACTTTGATAATAGAGTGAATCTGGGGCAGGTGTTGTGTACCGGAGACTATTACTTTGACGCGTTTTCTAGGGACCCGCATCGTTCATAAGAAGGTGTCTGACCCCTCCTGTACTAAACAGCACCCTGACGTACAAATACTAGGTCCTTACCCTCATGCTAGTCGATACACATGTTATCTTATAGAACACTTGGCTACAATAGACCGTGTCTTCTATTTATGAATCCTCAATTGAGTGTAAAAGAACGTTTACTCTAAATAGTTGGCATTATTTTTAGTTATTTAGCTCGTTTTTTTAGTTAGTAATAGAACTATTTGAGCTAAAGAGTATGAAACAGATGGATGTTACGAATGTAATAAATGTTATGAATCTTTTCTAAGAGTTTTCTATTTAATAGTGGTGTAATTGAAGCAAACCCGTAGCTTTTACTGTACGTTTGTCTCGCGTCTCGCTTACAAGGCTGTGAAAAAATTGCAACAGACCTCTTTCATGTTCCAGCTTTTGTGCATTTTCACAGTGCAATAAAAATGAGAAAAAAGGCCGCGAGCGATTAAATAATTAAACAGATGCTAATCTCCCAGACAAATGAAACAAATGGCCGCCTCTATCTAAGCTGGATTTCACTATAGTTTCAACTGCGTAGGATGAGAGTTGAGTGCTTCGAGAAAAATCCCACAGAACCACGTGATACAATCATTGATCCGGCACGTTCTTTGTCAAGCCAATCCCACGGACATGGGTTTTCCGTGACGAGTTTTCCATGTAACACGTGGATACCGCTTTTTCAAGCTGTGTCAATTCTCAGTTTTCACAGAACCTTTCCAGGCCAATAATAATTCGATACAAGAAAAATTTCTATTGTTAAAAACAGTCAACAAGACGTACGTAAAACTAACAAAATTTCAACGTTTGATCAATCTGGTTCATTCCAATAGAGCTTTGCCACCTTTAAAAAACAAAATTTACATTGTTCGTTGAAAAGCTCCCGACAACAAGTATGCGAAACTAACAACATTTCGAAGTTATGATCAATCTGCCTCATTTCAATAGAACTTTGTCTCTTTTACTATTACTTTACTATATGAAGTTTGTAATTAGTTAATGTCTGTTATGTTGGGGAATTTCGATATTGCTTTAGTAAAATTTACGAGAGATAAATTATTATTACAGATACGGGAGAAAATATTAATTTCGAATAAGAGAAATGAAAAGAGCTTCCGCCAAATGTGACAGAGATTTCTTTTATTGAATTTATAATACTGTGAGGGTAGTAATTATTTGTACATTATTCTCGTGCTTTTGAATAGAATATGTTTTATTACTGGGAGTCTTTTATCTTTACACCAAGAAGACAGCCATCGCGCCATTGTTATGCGAAATACGGGATATTGCATTGTATATTCCTTGTGGCGGATTTGAGTCGTATTGTAGTTATTATGATATCGCAAAGCCTGATACGGCTGAGAAGAATGTGGCTGGGATAAAGTCAGAAAAGCGGGTTGAAAAAAGACGCTGAGCTAAAAGAGATGATACGCTTACTAATTAGAACGAAGAGCATAATTAGGTATAATTTTAATGAAATAACCACCGCCGACCAGACGATTTCCATCAGCTCTCCCTCTTTCTCTTTTTGTCGATTCTCTTTGCTGCTCGCAACGTGTGTGCGCGTACGTGTGTCATGCGAGGCCACAAGAAAATATCATTCTCAATCGATAGTAGAGTGAGTAATATAACTGTATGAAAGCCTACAGGAAACCCGCATAACATTCTGTCTTGGATTTTTCGCTGAACAAAGTCGTAGGCCTACTTTTGCCGGCTCTCTTGATAAAGACCGATGACGTTGAGGAAAGTTGAAATTACCATTACAAAACCGTTGTTGAACTTCGTAATTACTGATTTATGCCAAGTCGGTTGCTAACCACCCTCTAATAACCTACTCATGACTTTTCAACTACAGCTTACTAAAGTTATGCAATTTCCATTTATCTTTTTCTTTTATTTTGAATGTCTACGAGTTTCTACTCCTTCTTCAAAACTTATACTCTTCTTAACAATATTTATACGGGATGAAATAAAAGAAAAGACTTGAATATAAGATTACAGAAAACGGAAAATTTTATTCATGTAAAGAATTTTTGTTTTTGTTTTTCTGCATGTGATGAATTTTCGTTTCCTTGTTAGATGAGTTGATAAATGATAAAATAATTGATAGGTTAAGTATGAAATTTGATTGGTTAGTGATATTGATTTACAAGTTATTATCTACTTGAAGAGATAGATACAAAATAATATTCTTGTTTTATGTGAGTGAGTGTATGAAAATTATTGAATGAAATGGAAGCATAATTGTACAGGAAGTTTTTCGACGTTCTAATTGGGACTTGTTCTCGTCATTCAAGTAACAAGAATAATTTTAAAATACTATCGAATTTAGTTTAAATATTAGATCATGTAGAAACTACTTCATTCTAGTTCGAGCTCGAATAGTGATAGAGTAACATAGATAGTGTGTGAGAAAAGCATCTCCGCAATAATTATTATTAGCATCGAATGAAAGTTGCGTGGAATCGCGTGCTACGTTCATTTGTTGGCGTATATTTGCTTGCTAGGCCTGAATCCGAAATATTATTCGGCCTGTGTTGACTTAGTTGGTGAGCTGATGAGTACAAACAGGTTAGAGGTATAAGTTTGTTGGAAGGGTTAGTCTAATAGATGGATTAAAACAAATATCCAAATAGGTACGGACACAGTACAGCTAAATTAGCGCATAGATATGGGGGATGTTTTATCTGTTGGAAGCTCGTGTTTTAATGGAGGGTGTTATGTTGGGGGGAAGAGTAGGGGGTTGTGTTTTTCTTCGCGTGCACACGGATTGCGTGAGTTTTCACACCATTGGAAGCCTCCGAAACGGAAACCACCTTCACCTAACAATTATCTTTGAATTCTGTCTCCAGTCAGCCTTATCTGTTTGTACTGATTTGTCAAAAAATTAATTTAAGTTTCTGACAGCAGCTGGCGTTTCAGTTCCCATGCCTCAACTCCTTAACTTCAACTTTGTACACTCTTTGAATGCCATCAAGAGTTTGGATACAGAGCGTGGAAACATTTGCTGGCTGTCTTTTAGAATACTGAAATATTCCATTTAAAGTTTGTGAAAGCATGCTCTTTTTCTGGACTTCTTTCGACAGTCACGGTTGATCAAAAGTCACAGCTAATATAAAAATGATCTTGATGGACATGAAAAAGTTTCAGTTGCTCAAACTTCAGCTATCAAACAATATAAAGTTTTAGTTGCCCAATAGTAAGGGTAAATGTAAATATACTAACTTGATTCTCGAGTTAAATTGTTCATAACCGTAAATGTGATGTGATAACCAAAATATTAGGACAGTGAAGATTTTAAATATGAAACAACTTGATAGCTTAATGCAGATAGAAAGGAGCAGTTTTGTTATAGCGATCTACATTTATTACAGAAACAGTATTTACAATAATTTATGTAAGATCCCAGCTATAATTCGTAGTAAACACCTAAGGCAGACAGGTATAAAGAATTTTATTTTTTACTTCTGATTGTTTTCAAAGTGTGCATGTCAAGATAATAATTGTTAAATTAATTGATTATTTCAAAACTAAGTTTTTAATTTATCCAGTGAAATCTTAGTAGCGCTTTCCATCATATTTCATGAGAGCCTCGATTAGAAAATAGTAGGGAATCACAAGTCTAAGCTCAAATATGGAAGGAAAAGTCCACAAATTTTTCGTAGTTCTGTGGAATGGAAGAAGTACTGATGGAGTAAATTAAAACTAGGAGTTCAATTCAAGGTAATTTAATAAGCCCACAATTTTTTCTCAGTGGAAATGCAAAGGATGGGAACATGAGTTGATAGATGAAAGAAACACGATCGAAGAGCCCGTATGAAAATTCTGAGAAAGTGTGTTGTATGGAGGGTAATTGGTGTGTGTGTGTGTGTGGGTGTTTTTTGCGCTGATTGGGGATGAGAGGCAGGGGCAAGTTTGACCCATCCCTGGGGTTTTTACGGTGGATGATGTTGTACCGCTGCAGTACAATACGTGTATGTATGTAGTCGTATTCGGGGATACACGATTTGCAGCAAAAGCGTTCTCTTGCCGTATATCCGGCGGCCAACATGCTACAGCATGCATGCACTAGTCACAAAGCCTTTGCTCCCCCCCTTTGCTAGTCAGAGCAGAGCATCCAGCGCTCTTTTTCTCCCTGACTTTTCATCGCGTTGATAAACCCCCTTAACCGTTCCCCAACACATCCTCTCTCTCTTGCTCTCTCCCCCGTTACCATGGCAACCATCTCGTGCCAAAGAGAGACAGAAATAATGTTTACCGACTGCAATTTGAACACAGGGTGCACTTAGTTTGCGTGTGCACGTGTGACGATCGCTGGCGAATGTGTGCGTGCGAGAGCCAGTCTACAAGGTCCTTCTCTCTCGCTCGTATTATTAATAATGATACTTGTCATCATTAGCATGAAAATCGTCATTATCTTTTTGAACTAGAAACAATCTAGAGGGTTTGTGTCAGACACACTCGTTCAGATTTCTCTGACAAGTGACAGGATATTATTCTATTTGAATGATGGTACTCTGTGAGAATTATAATATTCTGTCTATCTTTCTATGAGAATTATGATATTTTGTCTACTATCCTATGAACAACTGTTACTGAAGGACTGAAATCTAGCATTGGAAGGATCAAGTTATTGAGGAGAATGGAAATTGTTGCTGACAGAGTATAGAAATATTTCCAATCAATACGCTTATCGATTACTTATAATTCAATTCGTAGGCATAAATACAGAGACATGCTTGTTGAAAAATATGACAAACTTTTCCATGCAAAATAATATTAAAACATCTTGATCAAATACTGCAGTGAATTTAATTGATGAAGTAAAATAATCACAACAAATACCAAAAGGATTTTCAGTTTGTCTAAGTGTTTTTAGTATCAATTTATGGGTTGATAAAAATGAGATAGTAACAAGTTGTCATTCTAATCATGAATTTAAATAGAAAATGTTTTAATATTGAATATAGAATAATTGTGTTTATAAGACTAAGGAAACTATGAAAATGGTACAAGATCACTGGATACTGTGTGATTCAACAAACAGGATGTGAGTGTTATCTCAAATATTGTCTAGCAAAGATGTGTGATTCATTTTCCAGCATTCTGATCTTTAGGATTCGAACATTATGTGAAACAAAATGAATTGATGGCCGTCAATTGTTAGAACGATTTCCAAGTGCGGAATTAATATTGAAATTTATATGATATATTATCTCCAATTAATTGAAGTACACTTTTATTCTCTGCTAGATTACCTTTTACAGAAAATGATTCCTGTAGATTACCTTTGAAGATTATACTTTCAAAAACAGACCCTCAAAAGAATCTAGAAGTTAGGTGAACTATATAGTATATAATATATAATGAACTATATATATTCAATAGAGTTGAAGATTATATAGTAGATTAATCTTCAAATAAAAAACTATACAGCTTTCTCTTTGCAGCAGTCTTTAACACTTGGAAACTTCACAGCAGAGTACTTTTCAACTATTTTCGACCTAAAGTATTAACAGAGATAATCTCTGGTTTATCATTCAATCACTGGAGATCATTCTCTGGTTTTTTCCACTCTATTTGGTTAGTCTATGCCCTATGGTATTACTAAAAAGAATGAATCGATTGATTATGTACTGAGAATGATTATTTGAGTAGTAGACTGACCTGAAGTTGGAAAACCACTTGACGAGCTGAGCGGTGTTGTTCTTGTTGAACTTGATGTCGGGGAAGTACATCTTGAGCACGGCCGAACTAGGATAACGCACCCAGAAGAACATCAGCTTCGCCTTGCGCAGGTGCATCGGAGTCAGAGTGGACGAGTACGACGGAGTCAAGGAGTCTCCTTTCAGATTGGAAAATAATTCTACATTTTTATCACCTTAGTCTTAACTTAATCGAAATTAAAAGCTTATAAAATAAGGTCAATAAGATTCCTACAAACGAGTTGAAAAGCTTATAAAGTAATCAAAAGTCATAGATGAGATCAGTTACTCTGATCATGTCATGAGTGTTATGATCATCTTAGTCTTAATCAAAATCAAAAGTTTAAAAAGTAATCAGTTCAATAAAAGTCATAAATGAAATCAGTTACTCTAATCATGTCAACTTAGGCTAGGCGTACACCGGTTAGTCAAGACAAGAGAAGAAGAGATTAGTTACGTTTAGTCACAGTACTTCACATAGTTGCTTATGAAGCAACACACACCGATTAGTCATTGCATCGGTGTGTACTGCTTCATAAGCAACTATGTGAATTACTGTGACTAAACGTGACTAATCTCGATCAATTTAGTCTTGACTTAATCAAAATTAAAAGCTTAAAAAGTAATCAAAAGTCATAGATGAGATCAGTTACTCTGATCATGTCATGAGTGTTATGATCAACTTAGTCTCAACTTGGAATAAAAAGTTTAAAAAGTAATAAGTTCAATTAAAGTCTTGAATGAAATCAGTTACCTACTTTGATTTTTGTAGAAAAATTATAAATTGAACGATATTAGGACTGGATTACTTTAAAAGTATAAAACAAAATCAGAATAAGGTGGAGAATTGCATTAAATATAATATGTGGACTGGATGTTTTCATGTCCAAGAACGATTCAAGACCGATTGGAAAAATGCATCTAAGTTGAAAAGTACCAAATGAAACAATTGAATTCAATAGACTGTTCAATCATATCTGAAACGATAGGCATTCAATGTATTTCAGATTAGAATGAGAAAAGATTCAAGTTTAAATAAAAATTATAGGAAAAATATCCAGTTCTTTTATAATTTGTGTTATGAAATGAATTGAAAATTCAATTTCTAAAATATAGAGTAAAACGTTATACTAAAAAATAATAGGTGTCATATCGAATAATAAATTATCAATTCTATCTCTTCCTATACCATATTAGAACAATAAAATAATATTTTGCACTTATCAAATTTGATTGGTCACCAACTGATAGATACAATAATTAAAACAAAAACTAATTAAGAGTAAATACTAATAATGAAAATGGTTTGATCAGGATGGATGATCCATTCAATACAAATGAAAAAATAAAGAAAGAAATGAATGGATGACAAATTTCATAGTAGCTCTAATTGAAGCTATCAGCAGTTCTGATAACAATAAGACTGGGGTGTTATGGCAATTATAATTAGTTCCAATAATTAGTTATTAGAAGAAGTGAATAATCAATGAATCGGAGAAATTTCATAGAATGTTTTAGAGCATAAGAATGTAAATGATAGGATTAATTTTTGATTCCATTGCTAGTTTCAAGGAGGGAGGAACCAGAGAAGCCATTTAAGAACGTACTGATCCAGTGAGCAGAAAGATAGGTGTGGAAAGAAACCAAATCCGTTTAAAGGGGAGGTCAAAAGTTCTAATAGGTCTTCAACATTAGAATCACATCAGTAATATTACTTGGAGATGCAGGGCTTCTTCCCACATCCCCAAGAATAGCGATACACTGAGAAAATACCAAGGGAGAGTTTAGAATAGAGCATACTCTATCACAAATGACAAAAGAATTCGTTACGTAAACAGCTATCGATTGTTTGATAAGTTCTAAGTAATTTCAACTTGGAATCAAAGCAAACTTCTTTGGTTTCCACGTAATCAACGTTTCTTTAATGGCTAATTAGATTAGAGTGATAAAATTCTTGAATCTGTGATAACATAACGTGATCACATTAGTGTACAAGTTGAAATCCTTTTGAAAACATTTCAAATAGTTCGATTACATTTTGAATATAATAAAAAATCTGAGATGCAAACTTACTTGCTATGTAGCTTTGGTAGTGATCGTAGTTTGAAGGCGACAATACAGATAGCGCTGAGTGCTCTAGAACGGGAATACGTACTTGGATCAGTGTTTATTCTCGATTTTGACTGAATGGTTTTAAGGATTTACCGTTTAAACAATATTCAAACTAAAATATTGAAAATAAATGAGTTACCTAACTATCAATCTATACCAAATGAGAACACATAAGAGGGATTCACTGTGATATGAAAAAATGAATAAAGTTATACTTTAATGAGTCTCATGATGAATGAGTGAATTGAATCCTTTTTAGACATTAATCCAAATTTGACAGATATTAGTAATAATTATCTGAGAAAAATGTTGTTATCTGAGACAAAAGAAACTACTTGAGGTGAAGCAATTCTCTGGTGAATTTTGTGAGTTATGAATAGCATAATTGAAGCGATTTTTTGCTTCAAGCATTTGTCTGAAGGAGCGAGTGAGTAAAAAATTGACAAGATCATTGCCGTGGCTCATATCATCGTTCTACGTTATTATCAACAGCAAAGAATGGAATACGTCCAAAGGGAATGCCTTATCAACACGCAAAGACGAAAGGCCGATCTTTTGCTTGAATTTTTTAAAAGAATGCTTCCTTCATGTCGACTATGAAAGGTCGAAACGTTTTCAACTTGAGCTACTTCTAGAGTAAACGCTATCTTTATCAAAAGTATAAGCTACATCATATCGAATAATAATCACTCTTTCACGTTTATCACAAAATCTTTCCCAACAAACTACTTCAGTCAAAGGAACCTCCATCTCTTAATTATTATTTGTTTCAATTGAGTTTCTTACAAAAATGATTCAATGATGACTAAATTGATCTGTATAGACTGTATAGTAATGATGATCAATATAGACTAAATTGAACTGGGTAATGAGTGTTTTCTTCACAAGATATTCGTTTGAAATTAAAAACATTGTTATATCAGTTACTGGTTAGTTTCGATTCTTATCATTTTATCAATATCTCTCTAACTCTTTGGATGTCTGAATAATAATTATTAGCAATTATTGTAATCATATGTCAATATGATATGAAATAAAGTTTCTCAGATTAATTAATTGAGGTATTCAATTTCCTTAGTAGCTTTGACTGATTGATTCATTCATTTACAATAAAACAATATCAAGATATTAATCACAAATCGTAATCGTATAACTAGAAAAATATATTCACGGGAGATAAAGTGATTGTAAGACGTGTATAGTTATTATCATCTGTCATTCTATTCTGATCTGTCTTGATTACTTTCATTGTGGTTTGACCAGATCCATGTATCCTCACATATTATACTGATTGATTGGATTACTTTATTTTATCAGTTATCATTTGAATTTCTTATCATTTGTAGTTTTTGCATTTTTGGCGAAATAAATATTTTATTGTGTTAGTGCACAAGATGAATTGAATATTAGTGAGGCCTACGAAATAACGTGATTTTAGTAAAAAGCATGCAAAATAATTTGTGTATTTTAGTTGGCGACCAATCAAATTTGATAGTAAAGGTATAGGATGGTAAAATGAAAATGAACTCACTGATATCAGGATAGCCAAAAAAGGATATTGTAGGTCCAAGTCCGTCGTAGGGCAGATCGGCCGAGTTGTCGGAGTTGCGGTCAGCGGTGTCGGCGGTGGGGCACGAGTTGTGCACCGAGCTGGAGCGCAGGCTGCCGTAGTCGGGCGAGGCGCCGTGCTGCGCCGCAGCGGCCAGCAGTGCCGGGTGCAGCATGCTGGGCGGGTGCGACAGCGGGTGCGGCGGCGGAGGCGGCAGCGGCGGACTGCTGTCACGCATGTCGAGCACCGGCGAGCCGGCCGACGAGTGCGGGGGCGGCGGCGGGGGCGGCTGCGGGTAGAACGGCGAGTATGGCGAGAACACCTGAGACTCTTGCAAGCTTGGGTTCGGAATCGCCACTGATGTCGGCAGCGACACTGGTAGCATCGGTGGGGGCGGCGGATGGTACGCCCTCGGAGGCGGCGGCGGCGGTGGAGGACTCTCCGTCCCATTCTCCCTGCTCGTCGACGGCAACAGTCCACACACCTTTCCTCCTCCAGCTGTTGCTGCCTCCTGCGGCTGCCCTGTCACTCCATCCTGTGCCAATATCCTGCACACTGTCTTCGGCGTGATCCTCGTGTCCGTCACCTTGTGCCTCTTCTTTTTCGGCGCCACCACCAAACTTAGCGCCTCGTTCTGTTCAGGAACTCCCTCACGACTATCACCCATATGGAACGGATGTCCAGCCATTGATGAATACAAAGCTGCTGCCGCCGAGTTAATCTGACTCATTGGCGGCTTTGGGGGCTGGAATAATGCCGAGTTCGGTGACGGCCTCACATGTTGCAAATTCATTGTATTTATGTTATTCTCAGGATTATTACTAGCATTATTATTATTGTTACTACTAGTATTCACATTCACATTATTTCCATTGTTGGAATTTGGATTTGCCGGTAGTGATCCGTACATAGTACCGTTGACTCGGGGAGGCCCCGTGGGTGGCAGTGTCATGCCATTCAACGGCGTCGGTCCGTTCATCCTCTCCGCGGATCCGTTACTCCCCCTGTCCACAACTTTCGCTCTCGGCGACTTCCTATCTAACAATTGAGAAGCAAGTAACAAGTCCTTGTTTAGTTGTTCTGCAGCCACTTCTGATTGTTTTCCATAGTATCTCTTTTGTTGTAAAAATCTAGCCATTATCGAATCAATTAAACCACTCAGTGAAGATGTAATTTCGGTTTTTAACACGTCGGCAAGTCCTTCTAAATCGGTTCCAGAGACTGGATGCGATAGAGCACTGTTTCTCAATAGAGATAGACGTTCTGAGAACTCGTTCACTGACTTGGAATGAGGAGGAACTTGAGGAGGAGACTGCTGTTGAGGTGGTTGTTGACTGGTTGGTGTAGGCGTTGAGGGAGGGTGAATCGAATTGGGAGTTTGACTATGAGGATGAGTATTTTGATTATTTGAAGAAGAGATTTGCACTTGAGTACCTTGTTGTTGTTGTTGTTGTTGTGCTGAAACAGGTGGCTGCGGTGTGTGCTCCTGCCTTGGAGGCTGAGGCTGCTGTGGAGTATGTTGCTGCTGTTGTTGTTGATGTGCATGTTGTTGCAGTTGTTGTGGAGGTTGTGACTGTTGTTGATGTTGCACGTGATGATTGACACCATGTTGTTGTTGACTGAGGTGTTGTTGGTGTTCAGCAGCCATAGCTGCTTCCTTGGCCATCCTGGCTTCCTCCATGTAGAGCTTGTGACTAGCACCCAGGTAGATAGCTGCGGCTGCATTGCTCAGTGCGTGATGAGGCAGCTGGGTGTGATGGTGAGGCAGGTGGTGGTGGTGCGAGGGAGGTGGAATCGGAGCTTGGTTATGCTGTTCTTGTAGCACCTGTTGCTGGAATAAGGATAGAGCACCATTGAAACCGGGAGGTAGAGGTAATGAGGGATGAATGTGGTGAGGTTGAGGATGGGCTTTAGCCGTGAGAATTTTCGAGACAGCTGGTGACATGACTGGTTGTACAACAGCAGGAGTTAAGGAGGAGACTGGAGTTGTATCTTTCGGGGGAGTAGTGGGAGGATTACTTGAAGGAGGCTTTTCAGGAAGTGATAAACTATTTCCATCAGGTTCGAGATCACTTGCCACATCCTCGGTATCCTGGCACTCGGACATATCCTGGTCCATCCTAGTACACAACTGCATGTATTTTTGTTGCATTTCAGCCAATTGTTCTTGCATAGATCGTAGTTGATTTTTCAATAAATCTTTCTCTTCTCTCTTCTGTCTAATTTCGTGAGGTTCGATGTCGTCGTCATCATCCTCATCCATGAGTGTTGCAATTCCAAGTCCAGCTGCATAACGTTCCACTGCACTGTTATCATGTTGCTGGGGGTGGTAAAGTTTACGTTTTTTACACCCATTCACTTGAGTTGGCAAAGAAGGACTAGCTCTCATGGATGACACAATATTTTCAACTCGTGCACGTTTCAGTTCAATGGCGACACCGGTGCGGTTGGCCGAGTCCTTGGCGGAGTTGGGTTCGTCGAGGAGGTCGTCCTTGTTGAGGTCGGCGGGGGAGGCGGGCTGGGAGGCGCCGGGCGAGGCGGAGGGCGAGGCGTCGCTGTCGTCGTCGGGCTGCTTGCCGTCGCTGAGCAGGTCGTCGTCGAGTGCGTCTGCGTCGTCGTCGACGTCGTGGTCGGCGATGCCGTTGACGGTGGCGCCCACCGGGCCGTCGGCGGCGTCCGAGTCGTCGTTGATCGAGTCGTTGCCGGTCTCGGAAGTAGTTTTCAATTCGTCATTGTTGTTGTTGTTGATGATGTTGTTGTTGTCGGGTGAGGAGGGGCCGTTGTTGCCACCGCCAACACTGACCGCCTTGACGCCCTGCTCGAGGGCGAACAGCTCCTTGCGGCCCTGCAGGATGTCGCGCAGCATGTTGTGTGCGTGGGCGACGTCACCGGGTGGAGGACTGCCCCCATCCTCGGGGTCGAGACCGCCTCGTCGTAGGACGGCGGCGGCTGCAGCGGCGGCGGCCGCGTTCAGGCAGTCGAAGTTGACGGAGGTGGCGCCGGGGGCGGCGTCCGAGTTGGCAGTGGAGGCGGAGTCGACGGCCATCATGGCGTCTGCTGGCGTGGAGGCGGCGTCTGCTCGCTTCACCTGTCGACCGAACAATTCGTTAAGCATTGTGTTAAGAGGAGGATTGGCTGCAGCTGCTGCAGCTGCTGCTGCTGCCGCGGCGGCTGCGTACTGCTGGTGGCCGAAGAACGCGGAGTAGAACGCACTACCGGCAGCCAAGAAGGTCGGTCGCGAACTGAAGTTGGGAATGGAGCTGTAGCTGTTGCGGGGCTCTCCCGCGTCCACGCGCTGTCTGGACCGCTTCGCTTTCTTCAATAGCTTGTCGCCGTACAATCCGAAACAGTCGGCTTCCTCTTCTGATGACATCATAAGAGAAACCGGCTGTGATTGGCCGAGGGCTCCGTCCCCTTGGCTCGTGGTAGGGGCCTGACCCCCTCTACTCGGCCATGAGCTGGGACCTGCAAGGTGCAAAACAAGACCCAACTGTCAGCTGCTATTGTC
Organism: Laodelphax striatellus; assembly: GCA_017141395.1. Taxonomy (NCBI): domain Eukaryota; kingdom Metazoa; phylum Arthropoda; class Insecta; order Hemiptera; family Delphacidae; genus Laodelphax; species Laodelphax striatellus. The sequence continues at coordinate 5,613,622 of CM029534.1, forward strand.
TGCCGCTGTGCGTGCGTCAGTGGGGCTCGCTCGTGCCCAAGGCACTGCACACCTGCCCCCCTCCAGCTGCTACCCTCTCACTCTCTCTTTCTCACTAAACTCTCCAAGTTTTTTCTCTCTTTGTCTGAAGGAGTGGAGGAGAAGGTGATGGTGAGGCACCTAGGGGACGAGCAGCCCGATCTCAAACTAATCAACTACTTTTAGTACTTTACTTTTATCTTTCAATAATACGATAGGTACTTGAAAGCCTACTGTTTTCATGAAAAGGCTCAAAGCAGCAAGCGATTGAGTAAGCAGAAGCGATCCAGCCAGGCGACAACAATAATAGTTATGATTATTGGTGGTCGTTTCATCTGGAAAAGAGCAAATGCAATTTGAAGTGATCGCCGGCCCGCCAGCACTGCTGCATTCCAACAATGGTGATTTTCTCCGCCAATTTTCATCAATACAACACCTACATCCCTGAAAATTTCATTAACATCAACATAAAGAACTAACAATAACACAATAATGGACTGTTGCAAAATTCAAATACTGTATGTCTAGCTAAATTATGACAAACAATCTGATTTATCAAAAAGTAATAAAATGAACTATCAGAATATTCAATCAAACATGACTAAAATTCAGATCTAAATGGATATTGAGCAATATTCAGAATGAAACCAGATTAAATCAATCTTTCGAAGAAAGTTTATCAAACACTACAACCTAACTGGAAACCTAATAATTTGTAAAAGGAATGAGAAAACTGTATGTGAGATCATCTAGCTTTTCATTCAGAAGGGTGTCAATGTCAGAACAAGATTTTTCCATTTTCAATGATTATTAGTAGTCTGTTTTTTTACTGATTCATAACAGCTTTCATTGTTAATATTCCAATAATTAATTCTGTTTTTTCAACGTATAATTCTGTTTCTACTCAAAGGTGCTTGCTTGAAACATAGTATTCGAAAGAGAACTCCTTCAAGGCAAGTGTTTGATAGCATAACGCCAGCTTGAATCATGCCGAGTCATGCATAGTTCATTAACACTGAAACTTGAATAAGAACTGTAGCCCGGAAATTAGAACGCAATATTGCTGTTCATAGGGTCACACATGCATAATATAACCTGAGAACTGATACCCTTACAAACTTCATTATTGAAAAAATAAGGAAATTGATTAATATCCCAGTCAATGGGGAAGAAATACTTCAATATCATCAAAGTCAATATAATAGTTAATTCACAGCCACAATTGAACCCAGTTATGAAAAAATCGTTGTTCTAGTATGTTTGAGAAGTTATAAATGATGTCTGTTGATAGGGATATTTTAAACATGTAAAACTTCACCAAATCTTCTTTTATTGAGAGGCTGTTGTTGTTGAAATTTAACTAAGTTTCAGTAGAATAAGAGATTTTATTTAGGATGCATTTGAGCATGTGCAATTCTGTTCTTCATTTTGGCATTATGAACGTTGTATAAACTATCTGTCATTTCTAAACCGTATTTCACATATTTAATGATTGTCTTATGATATTTTTGAGTTTAATATATTTATCTTTCCTACTATATTTCCTATACTCCAATACTTGTGTTGTATTATTTGAATAATATCAATACATTTCATCTCTTCTATGAGATAAAGCAATTATTGAATTTCCCAGTAGTCACTCGAACGAAGGACGAAGCGGTGATAATCTATATGCTTTTGAAACATCGAATTACAATCAAGTAACTCGAACTCTAGTAATTTTCAATTCTTTGTAAACTTCTCATAGCTCTAGGAATATCACAAATTTATTTTCATCCAACTTATTTGAAATATCATCCACAGCTCTAATTGTTAATTATCATTTGAGTAACAATTTTAGTTGAGAAATTGAGAAAAAAGATTCTCATAGGTAGACACCAGCAATGGCTCTATTGGAATCCGTGTAAGGGTGATTCTCAAGTATTTGACTTTGGTACTCTTTTCGAACATTATTCACAGCTCTAGTAATAAATTATTACTTGAGTAGTTTTAATTGAGAATTATCAAGTCTCGTTCACACAGTCACGTCTCTTGCACTGTATGACATTGATAGAATTTAAGTAAGGGTTGATTCTCATGCAAGTTGACCACAGACCATAAAGCACCTGCCCTCACGTATTGAGAACCGCTAGCTTCCGTATGGGAAAATTCTAATTTCAGCTAGAAGCCGGAGTAATTTGGGTGGAAAAGGGGTCGCGAAGATTAGATGGTTAGATCGATGTGCTCATGAAAGAAAGTTGCGGAAACGGAGCTTCCGGCTACCGCATTGATAACTTCCGGTAAGTCACGGTACAGAGGCTACTACTTGCTCTCCAGGTGAACACACCCGTGTACACACACACCTACACAAATGTATGTGTACAACACGCACAATTACAAACATAACTAAGGAAACACGTAATTGAATGACTGGGGCTCTATAGGTGTTGCTTTGCATGGTGAGCTTATGGTAACGTGGGACCTAAAAGTTAGAAGCAACATGTGCTTGCTTGTCACCCACGTGAAGCATGAAACACTACTTGTTGTTCAGTTATTTAATTGTGAGGGTGATGCCCACATAAGCTCTAGACTTGTGCGTTGGCAATGGGAGAGAGGGAGAGTGATGACGAGAGATGAGGATTACTTTTTAGGCATCCGGGACCGATGGCTTAACGCCTCCTCCAAAAGGCGGTTGGGAAGTTAATCTGATGAAGTGAAATAATTAAATTGAGAATGAAGGAATTTCATTTGAATTGAAAATTCATTTCAAAAGTGAATGATATATAGAAAAAATGAAAGAATATATTCAAATTAGAAAAGCATTTCATGTGAAATTTTGTTGGAAATTAGATTAGATGGAGTCAATGAATTAAACTAGAATGGAGAGGATATTTATCTAATAATAAAAGTATTGACTGGGGGCCAAGCGAAGATTTTAACGTCTTGTTTTCTTGTTTACCTGGTCTTTATTAATATTGGGGGTGGACTAGGACAAGACTATGTGGATGACAAAGTTTTTATTATAAAATGAAATGTAGTGTATTTCTCCAGATATTGACTAAAATTGAAACATTCAATTATTAGTAGGTGTATGTATTCTCTATCACTGGATTAGGCAAGGACCAATCGATTTTATTTTATAATATTTCAATCTTATTTTATTTTGTTTGATATCAATGCTTGAAGATGTAAGGCATTGATAAAAAAAGAAGGAAAATTATCGGGAAAAATAAGATTGCTAATAATTTTTCACGATTTAATATTATGTTTCAGGTTGAAATTGTTTCTCATAATAATTATAGAAAAATACTTATCACTTACTGATCAAATAATCCTCGATTCAAAATTAAGACGAATCCTTCAATTGGGATAAGTTGAGTGGAAATTGAAGATGATATTCAGTTACTAGAATAGTTACAGAAATAACGAATCATTGTCATCACTGTTATTTTCACTATCAAGCGTAAAATCAAGTACAACAAAACTTGAGAGGAATATTTAAGGAATAGAATAACACTGACATATTCCACAGTTCACTCCTAAACACTGCACTAACGACTGTTCACTGCAAAATAAAATAGGGAACGATGAGTCAAAAGAGATAAGAGCTTCTCCCACTCCTCTACCATCCGGAGTAAAAACTCCTTCTTCAGCCATATCACTAGTATAGTTGCAGGACTCAAAATTCTGTCAAGCTGCTTACTTATTACGGTATTGATTGGGGCTGAAACTGTTATCTGTTTGTCCAACTGAATAGTTCTTCAAGAGTTGATGTGGACCAATATTGTAGTAATTCTATCAATAGTGATAGACTAATACTATTCAGTATTAGTAGAAGAAGTGGTTAAAGCTTTCAATAAAAAACAAGCTGAATCAATAAAGGTATCTTGATTCAAAAGTAAAATGAGTTTCTTCAACTTTAACTCAGTTTGGGTAATTGTTATAAATTCTCATGGAAGTTGTGCATTATTTACTACAATTATCTTTTTGAATAGGGCTGATCAGTTTTTCATTAGCTAATGAGAATCCTGGCATTGTGAATTCATTCCGATTTTATAATATCATATTGTTTGGTTCAGACCTACACCAAAATATTACGATAATGGAATATTATTTGAGTTTGGCTACAATAATTTTTTGAACGTTGTTTGTAGACTTCCTATATCCATTGGCAAATATAGATTGAAATATCAGTTTTGATTTTATCTATAAACATCAAGTAGGTGAGACTTGTGAAATAGTCGGTTCAAAATTGAATGCAAATATTGTTATTTTAATCAAAACATTATTATTTAGAAAGCAAGCATAATAACCAATTGCACTAGAGTGTAATTGAATTGTTTCTTATTAGTTACATGATTAAAATCGAAACAAAATTCGCCTTTCAGATGTTATTCTGATTGTGCTGAACTGAATGGTGTTCCTGAAATAATGTTTCTGAATAAATTGTTTTCAATCAAATTAATAAACTCGTGAAATGAAAATTTTTCTATGACCATAGTGATTCTTAATTGAATAGCTGTAAATGGTCACAGAATTTAATAGTTGTTCACCTTCCAAACAAAATTGATTGAACACTTTCAGTAATGAGTACAGTCTACTTTTATTGGTTGAAAATGATTATAGGTGTGTCGGAATCTAACCCTATCCTCAACACAATTACAATATTACTGTGATATTGGAGGAAGTTTTATCAACGTTTTATAACAAATAAATATCAATAAACAAATCACAACTGTAGATTTTCATTTGCAACATTCCAAAATAATCAAAAGAGAAATAATGAGTTCCACTAGAAACATTTAAATGAGTTATTTCAATAATTAATAATGGTCAGTTAACTTATATTCTTGTTCTGCTTGAAAATGAAAGTGTGTATTTCTATGGGACAATTGTTTTAATTAAATTGGCTAGATTTATCGTCTGTTTTATTCGCATTCCTATGCATCTCCAGAATTTTTAAACATTTATTCACTTCTATAAAGTTATGAATTAATAGAGTAGAATAGTATAATATATTAATAATGTATAATAAAATATAGTATAATGTATTAATAGATTTTTATATGAAGACTGAACAAAACTTTTGAAGGTTAGTAACTCAATTATAAGATTCCTACCTTTGTCATGGATATTTTCATACAAGTCCCACTTTCCTTCTTGAAAAACTGTTTGCCTTTGTTGTAAAATAATGTCGTAACTGTATGTGTTATATCACTTCTACCTATTGAATCTTCAATCCCTATGACGCAATCAATTTTTCATCAGTTCAGCTTTTTTCAATAGCTGTTTACATAAAATGGTGTTCCCCAAATTGTTCTCAAAGATTCTGTAGCTCATAGATGTACTGCTCACACATTTCCATCACAAGCTTTGTCTTTCTTCAAAAAGACAATGGAACTACTGTGCATACAGTCATTACATTGATAATAGATTAGCAATTAATTCGAATCCTATTCGTTTGTTTTCTTGTTCTTACTGCAATATACATGTCAGTCTTCACCTGCATCTATTGAAAGATCTATTGTTATTCAATTGATTGATTGGCAGAAGTCATTCTGTTATTACGGAGTCAAAGAGTAAATACTAAATTTTGAGTACAGTGGATGATCTTTCCGAGACAAATTATTAGCATACAAAATAGAATTACCATAGGAGTATTATTCTTTTATTACTTAGTATGAGTATCATGCTACTTTAACAGACTTCAGGATAATAATTATTTCAAGTCAGAAGAAAATTCAGTCCACTAATGCCAGTGTCTGAAAAAAATTTCAAAATTCTATAGAAATCTTGTCTATTGAGTTTTCATTTCGCCTCAAACATTTCTGAACAGCTCTACTCCAATAATTTTATCAAGTTTAAAACATTTGAAGCGATTTGTAAATGCTTCACGTCTCGAAGAGATATCTACTGTCGGTGTATGTGTGTGCTTGCATTTGTGTGTGTTGCTACTTAAGCACCCGGATAGTTTAGTATTAATGACAGCTAACCAGCGTAGGGTACCACGCACACATACGAATGGGAACTAAACCTACAAATTGTCTTAACAAGTTTGCAGTGGGTGATTTCATCTGCACTTCCTCTTCTTGTTACAGCCAGAGCCCGCGATGCTCTCCTCGTTCAACTTCTCACTCTAATTCGTCAGCCATCTCACTCAGTTTGGCACTGTCCTATTCCTATTCTCTCCAGGACCCTTTCTCGTAGCTGCTTCCTCGCACAGCATCCCTTCTCTTTCCCTCTTCTTTTCTTTTCATCTCGCATCTCACTCCTTCCGCCCTATTTGTAGCACACAACAAAACTTCGCCACTTGGTAGCTTTGCCGGCTTTCTCTTGCATGCGTTAAAGAGCATCGTTTTCAACACTCATCTCTAATTTCGGTCAATTATTGTCACACAAAAACAGGAAGATCGCACAGTTGCTTGCGTCAAATAACTTTTTTTTATTTCTTTCTAATTTTTTCGGTTACTGAAAAAAGTGACGCCTTGCTGTCCAATTGGCAGTGCAATTAAAACAAGTGGAGCAGGCGTCTTGGCAGGGCGCTTACACTTAAACAGGATTTCCTGTCGAAATAATCAGTTTTATTGAAGCTAGTTTATTATTGAAGTTTATACTAGTTCATAGAAGCTAGTATTATTGTGACTTTATTAAGAATCTAGGAAATAGTGTAAAGAAAAACGCATGAAAAATTAAGTCAGTTCACACAATAAGTTGACTCAGAGAACAATTTTATTCTGGGCCTTTTCTGCATTTGTATTATGCCTAATTTTATACTTCAAGCACTTATTTGATGAGTAGGACAAATGCATTGTCTATTTGAGAAAGATATAGCTAGATATCGACTGCTGGATTGATAATCTTGGAATTACAGAGAAATATTTCAAAATTATTATGTAATATAATAATTTCATTTTATTTTTTAACAGAAATGAATAAGTTTGTTAATTTATGTTATCATAATAGCATTTATGTTATGAATGATACATATACAATGGAAGAGAAGTTACTTTCAATCTAAATTAGTTGAATCTAAAATAACTCAACTTTTAAAAATTTTCATCGCTATGTACAGTGTTTTATTGCCGAAGAAGCAAGCCAAGTCACTGGTAAGTAAGTCGACTCATCCAGACAGATTCGAAATTGACATTCCGTGTAAACTCGCGTGCAAATTATGATGGACACAGATGCAGGCGTAAGTAATGGACGCGGCGTTGCGTGTGGGAGTCAGACGCGATTCTTCAACTAGGAATAAATGGATATGATTCGGCAACATATAGCCGTGTTGCATTAGAAGGCTTGCTCTTAGAGGTCTCTGCCTCCGGAGGCAGCGAACCGGGGGCGGCTGAAGAGGCCGAAATCCATTTGAATGGACCAGTAGGCGGTCACATAAATCAGCGCAAGTTGTTTACAAGTCGACTAGGTGATGTGTCATGTTAGATGATAGAAACGTCGTTTGTTTGCTGGCGACAATCCAGACGCTCGCACCCGCACTCACACACATTGTGTGACACCGCAAAAGCTGAGATTTCAGCTGCAAACTTACGTAAAATCTTTGGCAACACTCTTGCTGTGTGTGCCGTATCAAACCACACATTAGTTATAGGTAACGTTGGTTTCAAACGGTAACATTAGAATAGGCTTTCAGCCTCAATTATGAATTGATGAATATTCTAGGCTAGGCTAGGCTATGAAAGTAGGCTTCGAGTATCAATGATAATGCACGCATATTCTCTCATCATAGTTCATTTATTATTTGAGAATTTAATCCACAAATGAAGATTTTTCCTCCTTTTCATACTTGTAATAGTACTTGAAAATGAGTAGAGGATCACCATCTGAGAAGTTAAGAAGGTAAGTTGAAGTATAAGAAGGTGAAGGAAGAAAAGTTAGAAGGATAAAACATCCTGCGTTAAAATTTCATCAAATTCCTATACCCTATTTTTTCACGAATCATCATTTAATCAAACTTCTACTCTTCCAATTTTTTCTATTCATCTGAATAATTTTTTCCAATTTTCTCCATCTTCGAAGTTTGGAGTTTGAAGAAGTCCGAAGGAATTTGGAGTTTGAAGCTGGAGAATAAGGAGTGAGAAGAAAACATATTCATGTTCAACATAACATAACAGAAAACATATTCACGTTCAACATAACATAACAAACATAACATAGTCTATGGCTTTGCGTTTGCTCGGTATATTTCGCAACAAATCTCCACACAAAGTATACCTGATTGTATCCTTGGATTGTGGCAGTTGAACTTTGAGAAACCGACTTCCAGTTTGACAACGCCGGGAAGGTAAAAAGCCAGCATAAAGTGACAACAGCGCCGTGGCATCTTGGCTGAAATCTTGGCGAGGGTTCTCCTCCTTGGGCTGGGGTCGCTTACAAAGGAGTCGCACTGAGGAGGGTCGCCGGCCTCTCCTTACAAGGCTTTCAAAAACCGGAAGGAAGAAATCGACAGTGACTCACAATATGCCCCTATATGTGCCAAGATGCTTCTCGCGAGTAACGGTCGTAGAGCAAGTACTTTCTCACAGGTAACAAAGATTTCTCCCCTACCTTCAGTCGGTTAGCTAAGCATAAGCCACAATGCCAAGAAGTCCTTGGAAAAAAGACTTGCCCCACTGTGCGCTGCCTGCTTCCATTGTTCGTAAACGTCTTGAGAAACTGAAACGACCGTTGGAGTTTCTTCGACACGGCCCGCTTCACCCTCCCGTTTCTTAAGAAACGAAACGAACGTCTTAAGACGTTGGCCTGACACTTATTCCGTTGGCAGCTGTACACGCGTGCACACGTCTTAGCCGCCCAACCGGCACGAGCCCATTCAACCCACCAGCGTCTTAGAAAACGTCTTCCTCAACCCCACATCTTGATAATAGAACGAACAAATGATAAGCTACCGTGAAATGAATAGATGGTAATGAGCAGTTAGTAAAGAAGTCATTTAAGAAGCGAATACAATGAAAATGGACCTCTGAGTCTTGTATTACATATTATATGTTTTTCAAAATTCAAGTTGATATTTTGTAATTGAAATTGAAAATGTTATGTTGATTAGCTCCACTTTCTTGGGCTTTCATGTGATAGCACCAAAGTAATGCACTGATATTAAATTTAAGATATGCATAGTCATTAAATTTTAGAAGCTAACATCATTATGAAAATTGACAAAAGTCTCTGTTTTCTATTATTAAATTTTTTAACATTTAGAAATTTTAAATGTTATATTGATTAACTCTACATTCTTTGTCATTTATTTGCTAGCAACAAAGATAATTCACTGATTTTGAACTTGTAGGAAAATATCAAACTCACATTGTTATGTTCCAGGATGTTTTGTCCTGAACATCATCAGACTCAAATGTTTTATGAAAAACATTTCAAATGTTATTCTCATGTTTAATCCAGTGTCATCTAACCAGTAGAAAAATGGATCCGCAACACAATAAAGATAATGCGATAACCGATAATCTTTAAAAATGAAAGATGATTTAATCTTTAAAAAGGTAAGTGTATGGTTTATTGGAACAAATATGTAAAGGCATTAAACGATTAGGAAGTGGCTCTAGATCAAGCAAAAGTTCCGTTTTATTTGATTTGTTTTGACCACAATACTAAATCAGGTTTTTGGTGAGATTTTATCAGGTAGAAATGGCAAGTCAGGTACGATGGTACCATTTCTATAACCCCTAAATCAACATCATACCATTGTTCATTTGAAAGCTGGTTAGGTAAGAAATCTTTACTAATAGAAACCTCTTTTAAAACCGACATTGTTTAGAGCTAACACATCAATCGCTTAGCGACAGGATGTAGCACTTATAAAATTATGGCATCGAAATTCATAAGCGTCATAACAAGTTGATTCCAAGCGTGATAATAATATTGAAGATGATAATCGGTTCGCAGGAAGCATGTGTTAAGTGGGATGAACGATAGGCGTTGTAAGACGATACTTTCAGTGGCTTGATGGACCAACTATCACTTATATAAAGCTACACTATAGCTATTCTACTGTATGAATATAACTATAAATTGAGCTCTATAGCTGAAAAAGTGTAGATGCTTGAGTTATGAACCAACTAGAAGATAAACATAGCTGAACAAGTATATAGTTATTGATGGTTGAGTTATGAACTAGCCAACTATCATTTGTACGATAAATATAGCTAAATAAGTATATAGTTATTGATGTCAGAGTTATAACAAGTGAATAGTGTAGCAACATGTTGAGGAGTAGCGCGTAATTTAGTCAGTTGAGGATGCTGACAGTAAGGAGGCAATTAATGGCACTTCAATGAGACTTGTCCGGTGCTGGGGGCCCCTGCCTGGGGGGTAAGGAGGGGGGGGGGGGAAGAACCCTCTCCGGGGACCTGGCCCAGCTCAGCTCCTTTCCGTTTCCTCATTAGTCGGCAGTGGCCTTTTAAAAGGCAGGCAAACATTTAAGAGCAGGCGGGGAACACAAGTTCCCAGTCACAGAGCAAGGAGAGAACCCTCGATTAGAATTTGGACATCTCCAGGATCGAACTCTTCCTCATCCGCTCCTCTCCCCGGCTTCTTACTTCCTTGAAGGACGGACGGTCCTTCTTTCTCGTGCGGCAGCACAGGAAGGCCACGATTATAAATTAGACTGGAAGCATCCTTATTCAACCCTTACTTGTTTCAATTTCCTCGAGCTAACGTTCTGTTTGATTGGGTAATGTGTTGTATTGTGTTTTAATTGTCGAATTTCCTCACTAGATAGTGTTTATTCGATTCAAGCTTCAGATTTTCAAATTCAATCAAGAAGTTCTGTAGTTTCTCAACATGAGTGGGATTTATATAGAGTATATTTATTTCATAGAGATTTAGAGATATAGAGATCTATTAATTTTTTATAAGAAGTGATAAAACTTACACCTTCAGTTGATATTTGAGGATAATCAAGATAAGTTGAATCGGAAACGATAATAGTTGTTGAGAAATTAGCATGTGAATAATTTGAATAAGGAAAATATGATCATATAAAATTAACAACAATTTAGAAAGAAAATCTTATTATCATAATACGGACATCCCGAAAAAAGATACAGTCCTATCCTATATTCCAGGAAATATTGGATAGCCTGGAAAGCTCAATATCATGAACCAAGTTGGATAATAAAATGCTTCATAGTATTATAGCAGTACATCCAGTACAACCTGGCATCCAATTTAGAGTACAGTAGACCTATTATGAAAGTCAAAATCAAAATCAAAGCTGTTGTTTGACGGCGAGTACAAAATTAGTAGACCTATTTAGTGGACTTTACTGTTTTATAGTACAACGATAATTGTAAAAAATCAAGCTCGTTTTTTTCTTGTACAGTTGTTCAACGTTTTCCATGGAGATGTATAATTTTTTGTGTAAAATGATAGAAGTCAATCCAATTGAAGTTAAACACTTCATTTTTTGAACTGTGTTTTATAATATTTTTATGGGCCTCGAAGAATGAAAAATTTGTCTCAAAAATGAGAGATGATACTTTTGAAAAGTTGCTAATGAAATACTGATAAATGAATCAATTCTTCTCGTCTTGAAAGTGTGAGATACAAGTCAAGTGGTTTCTTTCCACCTTCCCTTCTATCCGCTTAAAGGAAATAGTGGTTGAGGAAAGAAGGCGGTTGACGGAGCTTGAGAAAGAGTTAAGCTTGAGGATGAGCGGCAGAGCGGGATCGAGTTGCATGCGAGATGATAGCAAGTCGAAGACGATACCGCACGTTCTCACGAGTGGAGGCAGCGCCCAGCCAGAACACCGGAAACCGCAGGAACTAACAGACACATTATCACCGGCTTTGCCTTTTTGCACTGATTCAGGATACGCTCACCTCTCACCGCACTTACACCTCAATGGGCCCAACCAGAAACATTCGGTTCCCTTGAGAAATTAACTGAGATATTTAACAATCAATTTTAACTAGTTCCTGATAACCAGTTTTCATACAAATAGAAATTTACTTACGTATTGTAGACTATTATTCACGATATGTCATTGCAATATATTGTGATAGAAGCCTGCTGTAAAACCTGCTTGGTTTAGCGGGATCATTTCAATATGTTTTCTTCAACAAAAACGTTTTATTCGTTTTCATTCAACGGAATGTTTTTGAATAAAAACTATTATTGGGTTGGATATTGATTTAAAATTCCAATCTGAGAATTTGAATGACATAATTATTATGGTTGAAAATTGATGACTTCTACTTACTTTGATGATATTCGGGAGGCTTAGTTTTTGTTTTATTGATTATATCGTTACTGTTATTCTTTAATAAGCAATAGAATAAGGTTCACAATTCAAGACGTGCTTTAATTATCTAGTTTAGTTATCTTCTTGAATGTCCTCCAATTGCCTACTTTCCAAGAGAATGAATGTATAATGTCTTTCAATCAATTAAAAAATTCGAAGCATTTCTATCTCATATCTCCGCTCTCTTCTCCTCAATGAAACTAGACTGGAAAACTCTTTCTCTCTTCTTCTCACTCATCTTACAGTTTATCCTCATCACTCAGTTTACTTAGTTTATTATGTATGTAATTAATTTCAAGATGTATTTTCTTTCTCTTTTTTTGACTCATTCTCTTGTCCAGATCTAGTCGCAACATAATAAATAAATCAATCAATCAATCATCCTCTCTGCGGTGCCGATCCGGCTATTTTTCTCAATGCAACTAGAGTGAAAAGCTCTTCCTCTCTTCTTCTGACTCATTCTCTCTCATTATATACTTGTTGTCCATAACTTGTTATATTTCAATGGACTCATTATATTTCTAGTCCATATACTTGTTGTCGCAACAGTATAGAGATATCAAAGATAAAGGTGTATATCTATGATAGTATGTACTGTAAATATAGAATTACCATAGATATAGGAAAAACATAGATATACTTTGCGGTGCCGGACCCAGGGCGACTCCCTTACGACGCCAGCACGACCTCCACCCACCACTGTTCTTCCCAGGCCCAAGGTCACCAGCACTTCCACTTCCACTTCCGCGAGCGACGCAGATCCATATATCCCCGAGCTCCATCCTCCAGAACGGAATCCTCCACGGCGTGTCTCCACTTCCTCCCACCGGACGTTCCCCGCCCTTCCACTTCCTCTTTCATCGTTTGCTAATTACGCCTATCTTTCCCTATGACCACTCCAACCCACCTATCTAAGTCCCTTTAACCTCAATTAAGTTACCCGGAAAAAAGTCGAATTACTGTCGATGCATGATTATTATTCTTGCTTCTTCCGGTCTTCAAGCTACTCTTTCCTGTGTTGCACTGATTTCTCATTGTGTCCGGTGTTTCTCTCCTCCAATATAGTGTTTTTTCTCGCATTGTACTCAGCTTTTTACCGATATATATGCTCAATGACTTCCGATTACAATAAAACCAGGTTGAAAAGTTGACATTGACGATGTTTTTTTTTTCTGTAAAAGACAGAAGTGATTTGCCATGTCCTTTCCTCATTGTTCATCATGAAAGATTTATGTGTGACGAATTTGTTCAAATTTGACATCATCTATACTACCATAATTGTAATTGACATCATCTGTACTCTGTACTACCATTATTGTTTCGAACTTCTCAGCTTGTCTCTGAAAATTAAAATGTATCGAATCAACTCAACTCATTTGATACTCAAACATATTCAATTTAGATTGAAATATATCCTATCGTACCTTCCTAAATCAAGTACAGTATGTTGAAAGTCGAATAAATACTCATTCTGACTAAAAATAATTATTTTATGATTCTCATCATTTCATTCTTCATTGTTTCTTTTTCGTTCCATCAGCCCGTTTCGTTTCTCATAATATTTATCTCTAACCATGAAGCTTCTACTGAGAAATATTGAAGATGTTATTCTAAGGAATGGAGCTTGTTTTGTGACAGCGGACCGCAGGAGACTTGTTGAATGCTGAGACAATTGAGCGGAGCACGAAGAGACTTCCAGGCCACTCACAATTTATCTTCTTACAAAAGCAGCAAGCTCAGATTAAAAGTCAAGAGTACACTTTTATTAGTATCAATATTCGAGACAACTCGAGAAACGATGAGCTGAATGTCGCTAGCTATTCATTAAAAGATAAGCAGGGTTCACGAAAGACGTTCTACCCGTTTACATGAATTGCAGAGCGCTCTTGATGAAATTGAAGTGGGAAGATTGAAGAATGGCCAGAGATATTCATTTCCATTATTATTTTGTTTGCTAAATGGATTTAAGGACTTAAATATTCGTTCTTAAATACTTTACATTAAATCTTTCTCACCTTGAAAATGAAAGCAAATTCATTCATTTCATTTCAATTTTCATTAATTTCTTTTACCTTATTTGATTCAAGAAAGTGGTTGAAAACCGCTTATGGAATCTATTATGGAACCAGTAACAATTATTGATATAAAATGATTATAAATGTCCATGTTGCAAGGTGATTGAGGTCTTGAAACCTAAACTAATCCAAAAATCAATCAAGTTTGATATGATATCACTCGTCAGTTTATTGATCGGTGATAAAATCATGATTGATAATTGTACAGAACGGCATTAGAATTTTACCATGAATATAAATTTGAGTTGAATTTTGTTTAGGCTCTCTTGTTGTAACAAATTTCGAGTAACCAATCAGTCAGATGAATGACTGACTATGGGCCCACAACCACTAACTTGTACTCTGTGGAATTTATTAGCATAATTATTGAGGAAATCACAGGTGATCCAGCTAAGTGAAACACGTGTCAAATATGAAAGTCTGAATACTCTAATCCTTACACCAGAAATAACTCTTCCCTAAGGATGATGTTTTACGATTTTTTTGTTTTTAAGAATTCTGGTTGCTATTTTTTCAACAATCCAGCAGGCTTTTAAATTACAGAATAGAGTCAATCATTGTTATAGGCGTGGCGATGATACCTTGGCTGTTGATAATGCACGGGGATATTTACGGAGCTATTCTTGCTTGAGAGGTTATCATCAACATTGGCGCGCAAGCTGTGTTGTCAGATTGTTGATTGTTTAAGGCTGTCGCCGTCAAGTGTGGCTGTTTGGTAACACTTGGCAGGTGAGGTTGCGAATTTCCGATTGTCAACGATAATAGAAAAGTGTCGCAGCGGTTAGGGCCGAGTCCCTGGGGTCTTGGGTGGCTTCAGCCATTAAGGAAGATTAACACTTTTGTCCGATCGCGCGACAGAGCGCGACACATTGTGACGTCAACTGTGGCTTATCAGGCGATCAACTAAACGCGACGAATTTGAACAGATTCCCTTGTGGAATTGATTCCAGCAAACGATGGATAGATAATATTGGCAAGGAAATCTTCGCATGTTTGTCATTCTCCTGAACTGTCCCCCAACCCCCTCTCACTCTCATCACCCGCATTCACACTCAACCGCCCTCCCCCCAACACAACTCCTACACATAATCATTTCTCTTGTAATATACATTACAACCCTTCCATATTTCTTTTTTCCACTGCCTTGTTCTTTCTTTTCCCCCACGTGGAAGACGGATTTTCCTCTCTCCCCCCCCCATGGCCCGCAACTTCATTCTTCACTTTGCTCACCACTTCTTTCTTTTGCTCCCTTATCCTTGAGGGCTTTTCCGTCCGTGGGGTTGACATGCGGCGTTTCATTTCTGGTAAGTTTTGGACTGGGATTGTTGCATGAAAACCAGCAAAATAGAGCATTTTACAATGGTATTTGATAATTTTACTGGAATTAATACGTTTCAAAATAGCATTTTTTGCAAGTGAGTAAATTTTATATATATGATCGTGATCCGATTCCTGATAACAGAAATATATCTTAAATTTCGATTCCATTGATCACTCATCATAAAAATTTCTAGATGGATGATTGAATAAAATCGATAAGGGAAGTTCTACTTTTGATCTGTTTTTATTGATTCTTATTGATAGAATATTTGAAATTTTCACTGATGAACGAGCAGAACCTAAGATTCAACTTGAATAATTGATTTTAACAATAATTTTAATCGCAGATAATACACAACGTTCATAATGCCAAGAAAAATAATGTTTTTAAATTCAATAAGTGGATTCTAGAATATAATAGAATTGGTTGGTAGAATATTCTTGATACAAAAAGTGAAGATGAATATTATTATGTCATGATGATAATATTCTATCGAATATAAATGTTCCCATTAAAAATCAGATACAGTTCGAGTTATTAATGTGAATGAAATGAAGATTGATTGCTATATTTCCTTGAAAAAATGGAAATGAATAATACAACACATTAATGTGCAATGAGATTTTGGAATAGCAACGGATAAAATGGAATTAAATGAAATAGACGTGGGTGATCTTTGAACTGTTATGTATTAATACTGAAATGAAGGTTCGTAATGAAAGTTTTCAGGCAATCTCAATTTCCGTGAATAATCGACGAAACGTTTCATAGAAGAGTTTGGATGTAAGAATGTAAATAAATTGAATGAATGTAAAAATGATGGTGATTGAAATTTTAATTTATCCAGACAATATTTGTCGTTTAAAATGACTGTGCATTGATTACTAATGTGAAAATTAATAATAAAGTCAAACGCACCTTATTCCCTATACCCGGAATCGTGAATATTTTCCTCCTCCAGTTGAAGTCCGTTTTTATCTGAAAACAGAAATACATGCTGTAAGAAACTTCTTCATAATTGCAATATGTACGAGTATAGATCACAAAATGAGAAACACAATATGTAATTGGTTTATTTGCTTTTAGCAGTCAGGAAGTAATAGCTTCTGCGAGTTAACTTGAAAAAGTGGAACGCTAGGCCTACAGTAGAACACTCATTTGAAATCCATAGTACTCCCTTTTACGCACACACATACACGTGTAATTCAAAAGAATACCACACAGAGAACGTGGTATTGATTTTTACTTTTTTCTTTGATGAAGATGGTGGTCTTGATGATGACGACGACGAAAGAGAATCGATGCAGGAGCATAGGCTCTCCTCAAGTCTGCAAGTCCTTAACACTCCCGCAGCATAAAGTAGTTAAGAAGAACGAATGGAGATGAAGGGGAAGGGGAAGGGGAAATTCTAGGAGGAAAAGTGGAGAGCTGAGCGAAAAACAAGGGTGAAAAAGGGTTGAAATAGTGATCAGAAGGGAGGATCTTAGGGAAAGAGGGAGAGGAGACATCTTAGCAGAGAGCAGAAGAGATTCTATTGGGGAACGCTGGTGGATAGGAGAAGGATCCGATGTTTCGTTTCGTCTTGGCTTTTTTCCTTTCTTCCACTTGGCGTGAGCAGGATCCCCCTAGTAAGACACAGCCACAACCACAAAGAACAAGTAGCGGGAACAGAGGTACCGAATAAGTAGCACAAGAACAAGGGAAAAAGAAGAAGGAGAATGAGTAAAACTAAGAACGTCGAGCCTTCACTCCGTTCTTTCCACTCTTTATTCATGAACCCTTGTCTTTTCTTTCCTTCCCTCTTTCCCGCTTCTTATCCACATTACTGGTATATTATACGTTCGCAATAATTTCAGCTCACTAGAAAAATGAAACGTCTGTGGAAATTGTGAATAGGAAATGAGTGGAGATAATGATTATGGTTTCTCAAACCAAGTAGGTATTTGTATTGTTCTGTTAGGAGCACTGTTGCAACTTTTATTATCCTTAACGTAGAATAGTAATCAATTTCACCAAGGCTAACTCAGGCCTACTGAGAAATGGCTTTGAAAATGAAACTCAATTCAATCATTGAAGCAATTGTCTAGGAAAAGACAAACTAGCTTAACTCTAATTAAATGAAACTCTAAAGGATATAATTGTTAATTCCACTGTTTTATTATTAAAGGACAATATTCTTTAGTATTTTATTCCATTATGGAGTTCCACAACATTAATAAGATTTCTACAAATAAGTTAAACTCCAAGTCATTTCGAGTGACAAATGCCTAGTACTGAGGTTAGAGGGGTTTGACTCAGATAAAAACGAAGTTTTTCTAAGAAATGGAGAATAGTAAAGTTATTTAATTATAAGACGGGGTTCACAGCTTTGACTAAAAGCTATGATGTTTGTATGAAATTCTGTGTACCAATTCTATGTTATTTACGAATCTGTTTCAGCTCCTTGCGATAGTGACATTGGAAATAAATGTATTGTTGGAGATATTGATCTGTGGGATGATTTCAAATTGAAACAATGTTTAATGAGAGGATCCGATTCATTCAAAAAACTTATGAATAGAATAACATTTCATTTGAATAATTCCTCTAATTATGGGTATTCCTCATTCAGATGAATTCATTATTTAGCGAACGGTGTCTCGTATATGTGTATAGCTTATTGCAATATAATCGAAATTGTACTTAATATGCTTCGTTCAACTAGGATTGATTGCTTTGAACTCGACCATGATACCCTAGCTTATATTACCAACTTTCACCCTAATAACGACGGCCGAGCATAGCAAAGTTGCATCTCGTGAGGGCTAGTTTGCATTGTAGAGAAAAGACCGGCCACTCTATTGCATAAATACGGAATAGGCCTGGCTAATTGATGCAAAACAACGTTTGTCCATATAAGGGGCGCGCGCTTTCGTCTGCGATGAAAGAAGGATTTTCCCCGGTTTGCAAATAAAGCGGCCGTCCATTCACTCGAAGGCTGCCTGCCTGTCTGCCTCTTTCATTCAATATCACTCCTTGGTCGATGGTGCAGATGATGATTAGTCTAGGCCTATCCGTCATCGAGCTCTGTGTCCAAGCAGGGCCAATCACATTGCAAGTGCAGTCAATGCATGGACTAAAGAGAGTACTGCGCTTCTGAAGTTACCGAGTGCAATCGTTGCAAGGCAAACAAAATAGACCGTACTGCTAGACTAGTGGCAGGCCAACGTCGAGAAGAGTAGAGCTACAGAGGAGCCGTGTGCAAGAAAGATGGAAAACCACCCTAAACATGTTCCAGTGCAAGCGAGATGGGATATGTCTATGGACATATTTCAGTGCTGTATTAGAGAAAGAGCGCAAATGACTCAAACTATGATGCTAATGGTTATTTAGAAAAGGAAGAGACTTACTGGTATGCTGCGTACCTAACCTACCCACTATGCAGAAAATGAAATGCGTCTCTGCCGACATGTATTGACTCCTGAGTCAATATTCATATCCTAAACCTTTCTGATGATCTCGTCTCATTGGCCTTTTCATCGATGACTGACTCTAGTGAGGGCTGGACTCAATGCTTTAGACTGGCCACTTGCACTTTGCTTGCGCTGCATTGAAAATTTTTCATATACACTGCCTTCTATTCTGAGAAAAGTTTGTTTTTTATTATTGCTGTTTATTGCTAAAATTTCAAATAAAAAGTTTCTCTTACATTTTGAAGTAATAGGAACGCTTTCTTTGATCAATTAGAGATAAAATAAGGAACACTCAAAGAACATACGGGATTTTTAAGCAGTGGTTAATCAGTTCAAGAAGCTTTTACATTGACTTTAAGGCTAGTTTGTATCAGATTGATGAACAACTAGTATACGCATGCGTACTTTGAGATTCTGTACTTGGAAAACATGCTTTAAATAATTTGACTTTGAAAAATTGACTACCGGCGTAAATTTTTTCATATTTTTTTTATTCAGAGGGACATATTTTCGTTGTACATCATCCAGAATTTATTCTTGCGGGTGTGATGTCAACAGCAAACAAGATAAAAAGCAAACGAAGGGAGGACAATATGATGGATGCATTTTCGCTAAAAGGGATGGAGGATGATGAACAAGCCCCTAAACTTCGAGTCTTGCATGAATGCAACTCTGCAAATAACACACAACAAGAGCGATAATAATAAATTCTTGTTGGGTGAAAATAATTGTGACGTGTGTGAGAGGGGGGCTGCTTGGCGATGCAGGTTGTGGGGGGGAGAGGGAGGTCGGTGCAGTTGTGGGCTTAAACTGGGTTGTGGCCCCGGGGGACATACGGCAGGACAGAAGCCAGTGCAGTTTTGCACACGGAGATGCATTAAAAATGTCGTCGCCGTGCACTAGCTGCAGATTATGATTTCTGTTTGAAGAGCGCGCACAGCCTGTGTGCTGTGCATATGTGTGTGTGGACAGGAGGAACGGTGTACATTAGCCTCGGTGTATAATTAACGAGCGGGCTCGGCCGATTGTTATCTATGCACGGCGTTTTCCAAGGGTCGATACGTGGAGGGCCCCTTGTGAAGCTTAAATTTGATCGCGCTGTTTTGCTGGCTGTCACACACCCTGCCGTCCTCTTCACATTACCGGACACCGGACAAGCGCACCCCCACCCCCATTCACCCCCTCCTCCTACAATGTCATTCCTCTTTCGCGTTGTGCGCTCTTTCACCCCTTTCGGTCATCGTTGGTTGGTGCACGGACCGTCGCTTTGGGCGGCATTTTCGTTTTTACTTGGAAATCGAGTGCTGCCGCGCTGCTCAACCCCCCTGGGGCGGGGGACTCACACTCACACACACACAAACTGGGGGGAAAACCGATTCCTCCAGCCTGTTCTCCGACCGCCGCCGAAATAGTCCCCGTAGATTTCAAACAACCAACGCTTCCCCTCCCCCTTAGCCAACCGTCTGTCCAGCGCTGCGTTATTTAATACGACAGCAGAAAACTGAAAATGCGCCGCGCTCGAGCTCCAATGCCGGACACGACCGGCTCTCTGTTTGTTCGTCGAATCGAAAGAAATTAATTTCACAGCAGCAGCAGAGCCGAACCGAGCTGAGCCGGGCTCCATCCGTCGGAAGCTGGACATACCTCCCCCGCCCCTCATCAACACAAACCCCTCATGACCACAAACAAGGCTCCTCTCCATTCCACCTGATCACCCTCTGCCCACCTATCATATGCGCACACTACGCCAAATATTCTTCTTCTATTCGTTACCTACAATGACGTTTCATTCGAATTGTTACCCCAAGCCGCTAGTGGACTTGTCTGTTGCAACGTGGAATATAGACGTTCAAAGTCCCAGTGTGAATTAACATTTTTGAATAATATGACTTTGAAGACATGTTTTCATAAGAAATGTAATACAGAGGAAGAGAGACAACTTAAGTATCAGTACCCCATTTTCAAAGAAACATTTCTTCTTGTTTAAACAATTGTCAAGCAAAAATCGAAGATTTACCATCTAAAATTTCGGTCTGGCAGAGGTCATTCTTCAATCTTTCTCATAACTAAATTCTAAAGGAATACTCTTTCTAATCCTTCTTATGTTCTATCTATCGTCCTTATTATATCTTATGAAAAGGAGGGGAAGTAGATAAATAATGAGCAAAAACAACAAAGCTTTTCTTTTTAAAAGCTTTCCCTTTTTCAGTTTTTCAATTCAATCTTAATGACTTCTCAAACCAATTCTCACTTTTAATTGAATATACCTACACTACTGACCCTAATAACAGATGGACACAAAACATCAGTTTCTTAATTTCGGCTACTGTTGCACGCTAAAAAGGCAATTAGAGCTGGTGACTCGGACAGTCAGGCAGTTTACTTCCTTGTTTACACCTTGGCATGTTTGAGAGGTCGCGGTTGAGTGACCGCTTGCCCTTTAGAGCGACGGCCTCCCTTAGAGCATTGTTATCTCTTGAGTGCTTGAACATCTGGACTTCTGCAAGTCCAGGAGACCGAGACGAAGTTTTAAAAAGTATCAGCTGTTACCTTCATTGCCATACGGTCTGTTTCCAGTAACTTACTTCTCTATTCCCTTATTCTTCCCCTTTTTGTAATTATCCTACAACTGACAGGAAGTGGGCAAGTAATGTTCATAACTGACTGTTCTTTATGGGAAAGTTCGACCTCCACCTGTGATCAAATTCCCATACAGGGCAGTGTGGGACGAAAATAGTTCTCATAGTTTCTGCTTGATCAAAGTCTCCGGAGGGAAAAGTTCCGGTCTGATAATAGAGTCAGAATAAAGTAAGAAAAACTTAGAGTAAAGAATGAAGAATAGGGAGTTGTAACCAAAAGAATTATTAAATTCTCATAACAACGTATTAATTCTGTTGATTTGACAGCTTAAGAAAAATGAAGTTGCAAAAAAAAGAAGAATTAAAAATTCTAAAATTATATCTGTGCATTTAGAAGCTTGGAAAAATAGGGAGTTGTAAAATACTTATAGCAAAGAATATAATTATGAAAAGGATTTCTAGCATTAATCTTCTGGGTTTTAGTATTGAAAGAATACGTGAAATATCGAGTTCATAAAGAAAATTTAAATGAGAGGCGTTTGTACAATTATTTCCTTATCCTATCAAACTCATTGTAAATGGATTTAATCTGATATCCATCCTTAAATCACTGTAAGTTCTTGAATAGGAGTAATCTAGTAAACTGGTAATAGGATGTATGAGACATTCGGAAGCGGTGGCAGAATTAAAGTGATGCATTACTTGTAATCAAACTTATGACACACTCACATACGGTGAGAGGAAAAGTGATGTTTTCAATTATTCAAATCACATACATTTCTTGAGTGAAGCTCCGCTAAGGCTATCGACGGAATTGATATTTTTAATCAAATTTATACGTGCTAGAGAACGTTGAAAGTGTATAGACGTCTTCTTTTCTTTCGGCTGCCTCAATTCAGTTATCTTTGAATGACAAGTAGGAGAATCTGAAGGGAAAACCGATTATAATACGTTTCTATGTATGTATCCAGTTCTCAGTTTAGAAAACGGAGATAGGAGAAGGGAATACGATGAGTGATTACTATAAGTTTCAATGTATAAACTTCTGAGTATAGGAAGGGAAATGTTAAACATTGGAAAGGAAGGGAGAGTGATTGTAGCGGTGAATTATTTTAAGGAGTATGACGTTCGCGATCTTCCGTTTAGTCCGATTACATGCAATATTCGTAACGAGGATCGTTAAGTGGGGAATCGGTGAGGGGGTGATGCGGTCGAGATACTTTACGGGAGGCTGAGTGCACATGGGGGAGGGAGAGGGAGGTTTGGATTATTGCAATTGCTTTGATATTCCGTCATACGTGGACTTTTTCTCAGTCAGTCAGTCGAGTCAGTGGAGTCGATCAATGTTTATTGCAGTGTGCGCGCAATCCACCGGCCATCCCTCATCCCCTATCTTTAGCCCCCTCCCCCTTCTCCATCCTTCTGTTTTCCCCTGATCATCATCATCATCATCATCACACACACCGCCGGCCAAAACAGCATCATTTCCGGCCAAGCATCATCCCTCTCCCACTCTTGTCCACCCTCTGGCTCTTTTCCCTCTTTCCCTCTTTTCCCTCTACTCTCTTTCCCCCTCCTCCTTTCCACCACACACACACGCACATGCCCATCACAGTGACGGCTGATTTTTCTCCCGAAATACCCACCTACCCTCACTGCATGGAAATTGATTCCTGGCATATGGGAAATGGCTAAATTTCACAGAAAACTATCTCAACTGGAATCTCGTGTTGATAACTAGCCGTTATGTGCTCACATTTCACGTTTCTAGATTGGCTTGGAGTGTTTTTTTTTGCGTGCTGCAGCCCAACTGGATCTGTTATGGAATGGTATTACTTTTGGCTTCACTTAACGTTACTAGCATACTGTACTTTCAATAATTCTAAACTTTCCAACGTTAATTTACCTATCATAATAATATGGAATTAAAGCGGTTTCAATTTATTTTCAACTACTTTTATTATGCAACTCGGCTTTTAGCAGGTTTTTAAAGACTGAGAAAGAAAGAAAAAGAGGTTGAGAAAAAAGTTAGATGAGGACTGGAAGAAAGGAAGATAAGAAGGAAGAGAACAGATAGAAGGAGAAGAAGAAGAAGAAGAAGAAGAAGAAGAAGAAGAAGAAGAAGAAGAAGAAGAAGAAGAAGAAGAAGAAGAAGAAGAAGAAGAAGAAGAAGAAGAAGAAGAAGAAGAAGAAGAAGAAGAAGAAGAAGAAGAAGAAGAAGAAGAAGATAGATGTTGAAGAAGAAATTAAGATTCGATCATCAATAAATAATCAAAGTCGTATGAGGAATAAATATAAGTTTACTTTTTGTGATTTAAATTTTGACTGTACTCATCTAGAAACTCAGTTCTTCTGAATTTCATTTTGCAACTCTTCTCTATTTCTTAACTCTTTTGAGTTCTGAACTCTCCTCAACTTATTTGAGTTTACATTTGAAACGACAAAAAACAATAGAAATGAGGATGGAATCTTACACTGAATTGCAGTTTCTTAATGAACTAAGACTCATTACTGGGAGAAAATTCAATAACACTGAAAGTGAGATGCAAGTGCAGCGAAGCTAGAGATGCTTTTTGGACAAATTTTGCATCCGCTGAAGGGGTGTGTCTGATTCCGAATGTCCATAATCACTTTACTGTTGCCTGTGATTAGTGAAAACTCTGGCCAACAGTAATTGAAGCCGATTATTCTAAGACTCGTGTGCGTGTGTGAGTGAGTCAGAGAATGTGTGAGTGTGTGTTACTGGTGAGTGAGAATGAGATGGAGACATCACAAGACGACAATGCTCGTTAATTTCTAGTCTACCCACGATTTTTGTAATTGGAGAATGGAATTCTTTGATAGCTGCTGCACTCTTGTAAATTCTGCCTAAGATAAGCTTCAAAGTTGCATGGAGAATTTGACCATATTTTATTATCGACTGGGATTAATAAATGAACATTTTTATACAAATGGCCTAATTGATAATCATAGACCACAATCTTTTATCAAATAATGTCGATTGAAAGTCAAATAGGAGTTGTAGCTTTCGTTCTTACATTGATATTGAACAAGAAAGCTCAAGATATTGAACAAGAATGTTTTTTCTTGAGGCAATCATCACTAAAGATATATTGGCTTCAATATAGTCGTACTGTAGTTGTTTAGTTTGCAATGCAATTTTTTTTTCTTGAGATAGTGTGACTTCCTTGAAATAGGGAAAGAATTAATAGCAACCATGATATTTAAAATAAAGAACTTCTTTAAAATCTCATATGTTTCACATAGGGCAAGTTGCACATAAGCCAATTGAATTTTACCACCGACTTTTATTCTGACTTTTTTTCATTGGATCTCGTTTCATTGGCTCCGTTAGACATAATTTACGGAGGTTAAATTCAATATTATGTTTCTAGAACTGAACAAAAGTCACATACATTGCAATATAAATCTCAATTTGGAATTAATTCTCTACTTTAATTCTCATTCCTCATCTTTTTTGCCTGAAATATAAATTGGTTCGAGTTTTTTTTGCTTCAAATGTATTATAACTGATAGGTGAACTTGGTGGATTCAGTGATGATTGAAGATTGATGGATACATTTTGCAGAAAGATTGCCTGGGCTAGTTTGGGCTAGTTGGTCAGTGATCAGCATCCCTGCTTTCGGGTGAATTGGCAAATGCATCGCACTGCAAATGGATAATGAGCTCGGATGTGCTCTTCTACCACCCACTGCCCTTTGGCTGCTATCCTCTGTTCCTGATGGGTTCCGGTGTAAGGTTTAGGTCGGGTGCAAGGTCGGGAGTGCGGGTGAAGGCGCGCGTGCGTGTGTGTGTGCGTGCTTGTTTGAAAATGCAGGCCCACGTTTATATTTAGTCGGCTGAAGTTTCAAAAGAGAGCGAAGGGTTGATTTTGGAAAGCACGGTAAACGGCTTATATGCGCTTGGAGAGTGTCTGCATTCCGTAAATTCTCTTCAACCTGTTTCTAGTTCCAGCTCTGTACCTGTACTCAGTTCCCCTATTTGCTTTTGCTCTTGCTCTTCATCCATCGGTGCATCATCTACTTTTTCCTAAACTCTCTCTGCCCTTTTCAATCCCCCCCCTCCTGTATTCTTCTTCTCCCTTCCACAGTCATTTTCCACTTCATTTTCTCTCTCCAATATATGCAATTCGCAACCCCTCCCCACCCTTTCAAAACTCCCATCGATCCACCACATGACGTGGAGATTAAAAAAATTCACATGAAGAAAATTATAGCCTTAAAGAACAACAAAACAAGAGACCGCTTCTTCATTCCAAACTATATCCCTCTCTCATTCTTCTCCACTAGTCCTCTTTATTTTCATAATATTCGTGAGGTTGTAGGAATGATAAGCGTTGATAAAGGACTCCATTGTCTTGGAGAGACTTCCTTTTCCTTCCAGCTTTTTCTGCCTCATCAGTGAGCTGTTGTTTCTCAATCCAGCGAAAACTGGAAATGTCGTCGTTTCTGTATATAGAATACCATTACTCATCGATGAGAGAGGAAAGTTACATATGCACCCGAGTACACAATTCATTCCTTTGGAAAAGAGTTTTGAAATTTGGTGAAATAGAGATTTCATTCTTTCACTATGAAAGAAAATCCATGATTATGCACTGGAATTCGTGAATATTTCAGAAAATGTATCTAAACCGTCTTGTATGGTACTAAAATTGTTCATGCTTGGATGCAACAATCGAAATCAATTTTAATCCAACATAATACTATGTGATGAAGATACTATCTTGATAATTAATAGTCTCAGCACACTATATGATAAACAATATAGTGCAGCTAAAGTATACAAAAATAGTTGAGGACTTTGAAGGTGTGATTATGGACTGAAATGTGACTATGGGGTTTAAAAGATTTCCCCACAAAATTATATACAATTACAAGAAACGTATTATCAGCAGTTTTGAGTCAAAGGAAAGATAAAGGGAAGAGAAAGGAAGCCTATTTTTGTATCACTATAATATGAACTAAGTGATTGTAAATTGGATTCGTGCATGTGAAAAAACTTTGAGGTGAATCAAAAAATACTTTAATGGGAAATGTCTTATTTATTTGATTGGTCATTTTGTTTTTGAATCACATGAATCGTTGGAAAGGAAGTGGAGGAGTTAGGATCAGAGAATTGGAATTCAACTTCAACAACTTTATTTTCAACAACATCTGATAGAAGATAGGTTAATGGGGTGTAACCATTTCATTATGATAACAATTCAAACATATTCCAGAAACGGTGATTCAATCATTTATTGTGTTTTCCAAGACAAATTTTTTCTATTTATTGATTCAGCAATGAAAATACTTGAACAATGCTTGACTGTGTCTAAAATTCTTTCATGAATCGTAGCCTAATTTGTAAATCATGTAGCCTCCAAACTCCGCCTTCTATCTCTTGATAAGCCAGAAATGAATGACTCAGCTAGTTCTGAATTCGACCGGTAGATGGCTGCAGTTACTGGGTGATTTACAGCATCAATTTTCAGACACGCCTCCAAGCTCCGCCTCTCTCCACTGATTGGCCGGCAATGCACAACGCAGCTAGTTCTGAATTCTGTCGTAATATGGCAGCAGTTACTGGGTCATTCAAGTTACAACTTGACCTTGACCAAAGTGAGGCCGAAAGTAGATTAAATTACTTCATCCAAGCTACCATTTTTAAAATGTACTCATCCACAATTCATTGCCATTATTGGATATATTCAACTTCTACCAATGTTTCTGAATTGGCATAAATTTCTATATGAGCTTCTTCTGGATACAGTTTGATAGGAAGGAGAACTTGTAATTACATCCAAATAAATAGGCTTTGACTTCGAATCAGTGGCTTTGATAAAAATAATTCACATGAAGCAATACAAATAGCCAACTATTGCAGCTATAGAATCTGAAGAAGCAGAGTTTAAATTTTATTTGATACTGATTATTTAAAATAGTAATTAGCCACTGATAGAAGGGTTTCTGAAGTCAGGCAGAAGACTCAAAAATCGGACGAAACGCTACTCGTTGGTAATACGCACAGAAGCGTGAAAACCAGTCGGACGAAACGCTACTAATTTCCAAGAATTTGGTGTCGGACGAAACGCTACTCGGACGAAACGCTACATATTCGAGAAATTCGTTCCAATTTAAAATATTATCTTGGAGGTGATTGATTTATAAACAGCTTACAGATAGCCTTCCATTTTTGAGATTATAAGGAGATGCTAGGTAATGTTAATAACAAACCAACGAGTCTTATCGGATATCTTGGTATAGCTTGGTATAGCGAGTTTATTAGATTTTCAAGTAATGTAGTTTGATTTGTATCAATAGATAGATTTCTACTGAGAAGCCTCAGCTTCAACTTAACTTCTATTTCAATGAACTGGACCAAACTAAGAGCTTTGCATCTTCCATTCATCAGGTTTATATAGTCGTCTTTATGAACAGAAAGTTCACATAAAACCATATTCGAGTCGGATTATCTCCCACATACTATTCTTCACGGTTATTAACTGCTTTTGTGACCTCTTCTCTTGTGGGGGCTTTGACTTTTTCAATTAAACGTTGAATATGATTTAATAAAAAAGTAGCCGCTGCTAAAACCGGACTCAGCCAGAAAGGAGGAAAGAATTCATGATCGGGGAAAAGTCGGCTCCTGATTTTATATAGTCCTATATTGCCAGTGCATGTGCATTGACTCATGCTGGAGATAGGCTTATTATATGCTACGAGTGAGAGAAGAAAAAAGAGGCGGAAGAGAATGAGGAGGAGAAGGAAAAGGAGGAGGAAGAGGAGGATTTGGAGGAGGAGGAGGAGGAGAAGGAGAAGAAGAAAAAGGTCGTGAAGGAAAGTGGAGAAGAAAAAGAGGAGGTGGAAAATGAGGAAGAGTAGGAGGAGAAGAAGGAGAAAGAGAAGAAGGATGATAAGAAGGAAGACTAGAAAAAGGAGAAGGAAGGAGAATTTTAGATCAGTAGAATATCAAGGAACAATCAAATAAATGAAGGAGAAGAGGGAGAGAAGAAAAGAGAAGTGGCGAATAATAAGAGGAAGAGCAGAAAAAGAGAAAGAAACATTTCGAGGAGAAGAAAAGAAGAGGTAGGATGTTGAGAGGAGAACAAAGAAGAGTAGGAGAAGGGAAAGGATGGAGAGAAAGAGAATGCGTGAGAGGAGAAAATGAAGAAAGAAAACAAATAATGCAGTAAAAAATGAAGGAGGCACTTGATCAGGAGTCAATGAGAGAAAAAGGATGAAAGTGAGTAAAAAGAATCGAAGTTAGTAAAGATGCTAAGAAAAAGAGAGAAGATAGTAAGTTGAAGAGAAAAAGAAATATGAAAACAGAAGAAGAGGAAGAGGAGAATTAACAGAGAAGGATGAGAATGAAAAGGATGGGAAGAAGACATAGGTAGAACATCAAAGATGGAAGGATGCAGAAAAAGAAAAAACATGATAGCAGAAGATAAAAATGAGAGAAGAGTATCAAGGAGAAAACATATGAAGAGGAAAAGGATTATCAAAGAACGTGAAAAAAAGAGTGGGAAATAGAGTGAGTACTTTGGCGAATGCAGGCCAATAAAGGAAAGCGCAGAGGAAAGATGCAGGCGTCCTTTTGTCGTTAAAGGATGAGTGGTGATGATGGTGAGGGGAGGGGTAAGGGAAGTTTGCCGGCTTAGCAATGGTCAAGTAGCAGGGAGACCAGCACCACTGCTCAAGGCTCGCTATTTTCCTTAATTAACCTTACCGTAATAAACCGGCAACTCGGCCAGCAGATTAAGAGGAATGCAATGGAAAAAAGGAGCGAATAAAAAGCCGACTGTGGAAAATTTCCCCCTCACTCGTAGAAAATTCCCCCTTACTTCTGATCTCTTTTCGAGTGGGGAGCGGAAAGGAGGAAAAATCTGAGAGAAAGTTTCTTCGAGTGGAACATCTGCATAAAAAAATTGCAGCGATCCCTTCCTATGCTGACCACCAGCCTACTCGCTTTATTCTACCGAAAATTTTCTGCTCGCTTTCACCCCTCATATCGATTGGTTCCACTCATCATGAGTAAATTGCTTTTGAAATTGAAAACTCAGATTCTATCGAGGCTCAATGTGAGGAGTGCCTGAAGTGATCTTGTGAGTCAAATTGCCATAAGAATTTATGGATTTTTTCCAATGTGTTACTCACTTCTGCTTTGTTTACGACTTCGGGTTATGGGGGAAACTCCCTGAAAATTTCTCAAGTATTTATAGAGAGGAAAGATTATTAGATAGCATTAGCAAGCATCCAAGTTTCTATCTACTAACCTTGCTAGAAAGGTACTCCACATATTGTATTGAGGGATTTCTATTGGATTAAACGGGGTTACCCCCTTAGGAAAGATGACGTTAATATTCTCAGACAATAACACGTGTAGCATAAGGTATAGATGGTTCTAACTATAGCATACTATAGTAACTTGTCATTAGTATAGCATAACTATAGATATTCACCGTTTAGCAACAGATGTAAGGTAGATTGATAGATTCTTACCATCAAGTGAATTTCAGTGAATGTTTTGTGTCGTAGCTAGAAACAAAGCAAAAATAATCGACTGAGGTTGTTGCCCCTATTCAATTCAATAAATTCTTGAGAAAAACTATCAATTGATACATTAAGAGCTCATTTGCGGAAAAAACATTATATCTGGAATCTTGGCTGATGGAATCCCCTATGATTTTTATCATGAATCGTTTTGACACATTACAAAGTTAAAAAATTAATTCAACGAATCTCTTAATTAGTTCGTACACCCACGCCTTTGATAACAATTGCCGAAGCGAGTATTGATTCCCTATTTCCAATAAAATCAATACAATCGTCAAAATAACCTAGTTACAGGTATCAATGCATGACTTATTCCTCTTTGTTGGAGTGTGTTGCCAACTTAAAAGTGAACAGTGAAGTGAATTTCCACCATTGAAGTGAAAATTCTGTTTCATTTTACGCTGTACAAAGTATCATTATTCATGTGTGTTTTTGAAAATACACACAGTCGAGCAAGAAAAAAGAAACATGATCTGGCAGGCACTTAGCTCTGCGCCAACAGTTTTTAACTGGGAACAGTTGTCGAGATGTCGGCCTTTGTGCATTCGCTACATTTCCAAATGATATTTCGTATGAGAGCTGTCGAGCTCTCTGTCAGAGCCGCGGCTTGAATTCGTTACTAGCACTGCAACTTCAAAATGTTGCACATTTTAATCTCTTTGTAAAATTTCCATTGCCCCCTGCCACCACTCTACACAGCAGTTTCATTTTTATTTCTGACAATTTTAGCCCACTGAACAGAGAGATGTGACTCTGGTTTGATTTCGTAGAAGTCTCTTCCACGTAGGCAAACGTTTTCTGAAATCTAATTTTAATTTTTTGTTGCAACTCACCAACAATGAACCTAGAAGTTCGTTGAGAACAACTGGTACCTCAACAATTTCCAAATTTTAAATGAAATAATCCTATTGTTGATACAGTGAACCTAGGGATTCGTTGAGAACAACTCTCACCTCAAGATTTTCAATTTAAAATTGAATAATTCTATTGTTTGTTTTACCATTGGTTCCATGAGATGTACTATGAGATAATCTTTCTTTTCTCAATTTATCTCCAGATTAATGAGCTTTTTCTCCATCAAAAGCTACCAATGATCCCTTGATATTTGAGCTTTTGATTGAAAGCTTTTTGATTATAATTTTTTGATCATTCAGGTTACTCCTAACGAATACACATGAATAAACTCTTTCTATCTACATGGAATTTAAAGAAGGGTTACATATCAGCAACGTAAATTTTATTCAATTTTCTTTGAATCTCTAAGTTATTTAACATCAGATAGAATCCGCTTTGTAGCTGTAGCAGTTTCATTCCATAATATCTTCCATTGAGATCATGATCAAAGAATTTTGATTTATTATAATAATTATCTTCAAAACATAAAATTCAATAAGTATTTTTTCTATGAAGATAAGCAATATTTTTCGCAAGTTTTATCTCATGATCTTTTTAAAACTCCTCCAGCTTGAATACTTCTTTAGAACTCATATGATATAATTCAAGTGCTACTCGCGTGAAGACAACTAGATTATTCATCGATCAAACGTCAAATAAGCTCTATTAAACCAAAGTTCAATTAATTACAAGCGACTTGCGTACGGCGATCTTGTGCACAGTTTAGTGAATGGTTACAATAATTTTTTTGTTATGGTAATTGAGAGGGGAGTATTGTTCTCAGCCACAAACATAAAGATGTAGTTGAAGGGGGTGGGGAGGAGGCACTCGCAAAGAATTTGAAGGTACCAGTGAACCATTGATAAAAACATAGAGTACAATAGAAAACTGTGTAAGGGAGGACAATAAGAAAACCACCCTCCAACTGCATCCCCAACTGCAAAAGAAAAAATCATACGTCCAAATACCCCAACCCCCGTTACGAACATATCCTCATGACTCATGAGAAGTATAAAAAGCGTCTCATACTTTCAGCATTCGTTCATATTTTTCGAGGAAAACACTTTTGTTTGTTGATTTATCACTATTTTTCTCGAATTGGAAATATCTCTAGGTAAACATAATATTTTTCCTAGAAAAATTTCTTCTCTTTATAATAGACTTCGAAAATGATGAACCACCGCTATTCTTTCGTTCAGAACTAAATTTTATGGAAACTCTATTTTTCTTGGTGATGCGGATAATCCTACAAATTTATTGCTTCTATTCATTCCATGTAGAAAATAAATTTTAATTTTATTATTCCTATTCTTTTCATCACACCGTCTTATTTGACCTATTGTCATGATAATTTCAGAGGTTCTCGAAAAATAAGTTGTTATTTGTTGGCAAGATAGAAAATTCTCAAGTTTCCAATGAGATACACTCTTTGGAATCAAATATTCAGACAAGGCTTCATTTCTCACTCTTACGTTTTCTAACATTCACCTCAAGACACAATTGGTAGTATTTCAAAGAGGAAAAGCTCATTACTCTGGATATACATCGGGAAAAGAAAAATTATTCCATAGAACTATATGATATTCAGTATTATCTTTCACATGGGATATAACTTGAAGTTCGATGATTTGTAACCAAGGAGAAGCAGTTCTAAGCTGCGCTTCAAGCAGTTTTATGAACTTGGAATGCCTAGATCTTCTTCTGATGTTCATTGTAGATAATCAGAACATACTCTTAAAGATAACAAACGTTATCTTACCCTTCCATCAAAAATAAAACATAATTGTTGTTTCATTTGAGACTTAACACCTCATCAACGTCATTACTCATCTTTCTATTATCTACACGCAACAATTGTAATTGAAGTTGATTCGTGCATTATTCAAACTATAATCCCAGATATCCTAGTTGAAGTTGTACTTAACGTGCAAGTAGACTGTCCTACAGAGGGTGAATGCAACATGTGGAGCATACTCAGTACAGTCGCATCTAGGTAACGAGTGCGTGAGATAATTGTATATAAAGAGTATATAGTGGGGGTGCTCGATGTGAGTTGTACAGCGACGTTAAATACAAAATATTGGGGTGTAGAGAAGCTTTGGGCCCATTGTCAATAAGACAGACGCCGCGTTACTAGCGTCGGTAGTAGAAGATGCAGCAGCTGTCCGTCTCTCAGCTGAGAGAGGGTGCACTGTCCTGCCAGTAAGTTGCCAATTGGCATCTTTGTTCTTCTAGCCTCCCCTAGCATCGATCCTGCCATCGGATAAGAAAAAGCTTCGACTACGTTCATTTCATTATTTGCAGCGTTACGTCACTCAGCGCCCCACTAACTTACATTCGCGCGCTCTCTCTTTCTCCCTCACCCTTCTCCTTTCTTTTCTTCTTCTCCCCTTTCTTAATTCACGGGACGGACGCCGCCGCCGCCGTAACTACTGCTGCAAAACGAAAATAATAAGCAAACGGGGCTAGAGCAAACATCTGCCAGCCTACAACTGCCGGCTAGATCGATGACGTCGTTTTCAGCCTTCTGTCCTTCTTCAGACGACTTTTCAACTATTTCAGAATAATAAATAAACAGCTAGTACTTGTTCAAGACCGATATTATGATATATCTTATTACCATATCTTAGTTAAAGAGAGAATGATGAGTATAATCTTTTTATGTGAATAGTAGAGCTTGAAGAACGATTAGTGTGATTATTGAAAAAAAATTAATACAGATCAGAATATTCAGTTGCAGAACAACTATAGTTCTCAATTCCTAACAGATTTCTAAATTAATCTTGATTGGAAAGGATTAGAATGATAGGTCTTTTGAAAGGTCTCACTCTCTGCCTACCAGCTACCTGAATTCAAAACTCTCTTAATATTAGAGTTGCTAAGAAAAAATGAAGTTAACAATGAATGTACATTGGATCATTTTGCTCCGCATATCAGATAGAAAGACTTGAGAATGCTTTTGGATTGTTACTCTAATCAGAAAGCATTTTAAGTTCATTTATTAAAAAAATTGAGAATGCTTTTTTACAAATGAAACCATTAATATAATGGACTGGGTGAAAGTAGTGGTTTTGAGAGCACTCATTCATTATTTATAACGTCTGATTACCGTTTGAGCAGTTTCATTACTCCCAAAACCAAATTCCATAGACAGTGAATTCAGGAGGCATTCCATTAAGAGATAGGCTGTGTTTATTAATCAGCATGATTTTCAAGTAAAAGGCGAGGATGATTAAGAAGAAAACTTTCAAGAACGTACTTCCTTGATTTGTAGAGTAAGCTGGTACAAGATCTTGAAGGGAGAAGAATGTGTACCATTGTGAAAATGCGTAAAAGCAAGACATGGTGTTTAAGATAGATGTCCTACTGGAAAGAATGAGCGTCAGACAACAGGCTTAAAAGTAAAAAGGAATATGAGAAGAGAAAAATAAGAATAAGGAAGAGTAAGAGAAAGGATTGTCGACGCACGAGTTGTGCGTGTAATTATAAGAAACATACCCTGTGTTCTTCCCCCACATATATCTCGTATTTTTATGCTCCCTTATCTTGGGGGATTCTCTTGAATAGGGAAGGATTGAAGGGAAGGGCCACCTTAAAACTGAAAAAGAAGAAGAAAAATGAAAAGGGAATTATTATGGTGCGGATGATTACAATGCGAGGGTGGTGGTGATGATGATGATCATGAAGATGATGTTGATGATCATAAAACAGTAAAAGAGAATTGTTGTTTCAATCGAAAAATGTAGGCAAGAGCGAAATGTGAGTCTTGAGAAAAATGTTTGAAGGGGAACATCAGTAAGTAGATGCCAGCGATGATAAGGAAGTGGGGAACGGCATTTTAAAAGGTTTGCGGTTTAAAGGGACACTACTATCCAAGGAGTCGAGTTCTACTTCCTACGTCGATTCTTCGTCACAGGTGACGTCACGGCTTCTTACGTCAGATCCGAAGAAGAAAAAGAACACGTAAAGGAATGCATGAATAAGAATCGGCTCCCTTCTTTGCACTGCCACCACAGTTCGGTAACTACAGGTCCCCATTCAACAGAAGTTGTCTCTCTGTCTCTCTTTCTCTACCTTCCTTCCTCCATTCCTTCTTTCTTCCTCTTACCTTCTTCTCCAAGTCCTTTTATTCAAGCACTACTCCCCTCAAGACTTCGCATCAGGTGCTACACATGCAACACAGATTCCTCTCCCCACTTCTTTCACAATCGAATTCCTCGGGCTCAGTCTCTGTGCAACGTGTCTCATTCATTTTGACCTTCAGATATTTGAGGGATGGTGTTCAGTAAATAAATATTATTGTAATTTTAATTGTAATTCGATATTTCGGATGTTCAGTTCTGTTAGAAAAGAATCATTCCCGCTGAATATCTGAAACAGTTGTACATTCCAACAACCTTCTTGACAAAATATCGTTGCATTGACGAGGCATGTGGCAAACGAGCAGAAAATGAAAGTCAGGTAATTTTATGCAGGCTGGCGCTGTGAGTTAATAATAGTTTTCAATTCGGACTGCACTGCACACGGGTGCAGCCTGCTCTGCTCTGGCATCCGACAGAATTTTCCAACTCGATTAGCGAGAGTCGATATTAGTCGATACTCGGTTTGTAAACGAGGCGAAGAGGCCACACGGGACGAATGCAAGCGGCCGATTCTTAACTCGATTACTTTCGACAGTCACCAATGAAAACCCTGACAAGCGATCGATGCCAAATTATAGAATAACTGATTGCAATAATTTTTCGACTTCGATTCGTGGAGTCAGGCAACTATACGTTTCTACTGGAGGTTGTGTCAGTTGAGCTTCCAGGTCTGTGGACTTTTATTATTCAAGAAATAACGGAATTGCAAAAATGACTCATAAAATGTAACTAATTTGCTGGTTATGCGACTGGTTGCACAAGATTGAATTAAATTTGCGTAAAATGTCGTGATTTGTTTGAAAGAATGAATCAAAATTTCTATTGAGCTTCTTCAAATGACGCTATTTCACAATGACTTAAATTCAATTGGTTTTAATTCAATTTGCTTTTGGGCAGTAGACTCATGATGTTCACACTAGAGACTTACTTATGAGAAATAAGTGACACGATCTCCACAATATATTATTTAAATGAGAGACAGGTATGTTGCCTAGATCACATGAAAATTAACGAGTTGAACCTAATGTGGATTAGTTAATTTCTCAATTTTCTGATGCTGGGTTGAACCAACCACAAATTTCAATTGCTTCGAATCAGCTGATCGAAACAACTCAGCATTGTGCTGATCCTGGATTGACCTCGATTCCAAGATAAGAGTAGGGCAATGAATAGATATTGTCAAGATAATGTTTTGGAGACGCCTGTTTTGATATAAATCTTGCAAGCTGATTTCGAATCGGCTTGTGACCTGCATTCTGCAAAGTAGAAAGAAATGGTAAGTTGGAGTGAGAGAGTAGATGAATAGTAGAAGAGAGAGAGAAGGATAGAGAGACGTTTCTAGAAGAGCAGCTGCAAGGGACCCTGAGGGACGGTCGCGTGCCCCAACCCTCCTTTTCAAACAAACTCATTCTTGCTCCTTTATATTATAATATTTGAATAAAGAACCAGAAGTTGTACAGGCCCTGCTCCTGCCTCATCTCGGTGTACAACCACTATAACTACAGCCTTAGACTATGATTTGGCACCCTTGTTGGGTAAGGTAGGGCAAGAGAGACGCGTATTGTGCTCAGCTTTGGTCTTTTCTGGCAGCGGCGTCTGCAGCTTGGGGTCGACTCGACGGCTTTTGGCATTAGGGCTTTTTATCAATCACTCTTACTGCCCCACTCATACAAGTAAGCGTTTCCTGAGCCGGCATGACAGGCTTTCGACGCTTATCCAGGCTTTATGAGTTTTTCGAGAACGCGTTTATCCAGTCACGGCAATGTTCCTTGCAGATTCTATCATCAGTGCACTCAAATGCGCGCTGGAAAGATTCTCCACATATTTGAGGGATTCTTGAATCAAAAGTTACATTTTATTTTTAGTTCGAACTTATAATAGGTAAATTATATAAAAAAGGTAATTTTGTTCTATAAAAATAAGTAATGAATGACTAGAGATACTTTCTAAATGATTGTAACAGAAGCAGACTGATGAACTTGAAAACAAAACTTGAGACATGATTGATCAGCTTCTCTACAGTATTAATCTACCTAGTTTGATTAGCTTCTGTAATCAAGATACTCTGTTATGTGATCAAGATTAACTACCAATGTTTGATTTATTCTATTCATTCCCAGTCTAAAGAATAAACCATCCTATTCATTTATAGCCTAAGTAATGATCAACTACAACTTGATCAATCTTATGATGTGTTTGAATTTTCGTAATATTGTTCTCAGAATTAGTTTTTGGGTATATGATGTTTTAGATTGAATTTTATGGATGTCAAGAAATGGAATATAACAAGAACTATTTCTAGTATTATTATCATTCTTTTCTAGTATTAGTATGATTTATCATACTTTTAACTACTTCAACAACTCTACAATTACTACATGTGCAATTTTTTCGATTCAATCCATTACCACTATTTCTATTCTCAACCAATTCTTCAAAGTATTTCATGATTATTTCTCTGTTTCTAGATTTCCTTGTTCGACTCCCCGACTTATCCTGCAATTTCCACAAAAGTGCAACTGACGCCGTTCAAACAGCCTGGGCAGGGTGCTCAGGAGTCCGAATCACCCTCTTTCGTCGAAACGGCCATCTGCCAGGAACAAATGGCGATTGATGATGGCCCCGTAAGATCGCTCATTCACTTCAAGGGAAAGAATTGCCGTTGTCTCTGCGTTTACCAACTAAACTCCGTTACTGGGTTCACCCTTACAACAGAACTCCCTCAACCTTGTCTGTCTGCCTGTCAGTCTCTAGTTTCACACTCCTACTTCTCCTCCTCCTCCTTTTCCTTCTCCTCCTCCTCCTTTTCCTTCTCCTCCTCTTCCATCTTTTCATTTATTATCTTCTTCTCTTCCTCCACAAACACGTCATCTGTTTTGCTCCGTTCCTCGTTAAATTCATACTTCTGTCGTCTGCTTGTTACGTTACTGTTACTGGAAAAAATTCGTCATCTGTTGCTTCTTTGCGTGCAGAGGGTGGTATATAAACATTACTCCAGCCGAGCGTATCAATAATTTCTACCAGCACCTCAACAAGTTGAATAATAATATGGTTCTTATGTCCTATACCCACAAGTGTATACATCTAGTGAGGCGTTGTGAGCTGTTGTTGTAGATTATTCCCACGCATTATTGCGGTGGTGGAAAGCTTATAAATGTTTGCTAAGAAAACATTCTCACTGGTTTTTGTTATCGCTTAGCTAACAAAGAATAACATCAACTAGGGTAAAAGTCTGTTGAGCTTATAAGATTAACAACTCGAATCAGCTTCTGTTTGATTGATGGTACAGTATTAAAATCAGAGTTGATGAATGATGTTTAACTCAAAGGAACAAAAAAGTTTTCTTACCTTAGTTTAAAACAGCTTTGGTAGTTTTTGTCCAATTGAAATGTTATAGCACTGTAACAAAAGAAAAGGAAAATAATGTTAACGATTTGAAAAGTTTACAAGAAAATATTCAGATTATAAATTATATGAGTTCAAAGGAAAGAGAATTATTTTCTTATTACTGCTGTACAAGCTAATATGATGAGAAAGAATAAAGAAGAAGAAGAAGAAGAAGAAGAAGAAGAAGAAGAAGAAGAAGAAGAAGAAGAAGAAGAAGAAGAAGAAGAAGAAGAAGAAGAAGAAGAAGAAGAAGAGGATGGAGAAAACGAAGAAGAAGAAGAAGAAAAGAGAATGTTTAAAACAGGATGAATTGTATGATAAAGGCATGAATGATAGGAGTTTTTGAGAAGACATGATAATAATCTAAAACAGTTTTTGAAGTTCTTGATTTTTCGTTTCAAGTAAACGATTCATGACTTTGCACAATACCTAGATCATGAAGCTCTAGAATTCTTGGCTTGAACAAAAGATTTTGGGTTTCGTGTAACAATGATCCACTCTGATCGACCTGAACCGTTTACAAAACATTTTTTGTCAACTTTCCACCTGAGTGTAAACCTGCCTAAGGTCTAGGGTGACTGACCTACCTAGCTTCTTTTTTCTGAATGGTACGGCCAAGACAGATGGTTTCCACCTTGCTAGGATGGCACGGGGTGGAAGAAGTAAACATTGAAAGAAAGACCCGAAGACTACGAAGGTAAGAGAGAGATAGAAGAGAGGGTAGAGAGTGGTAAAGGTGGAGAAACCACTTCTTACCACTACACTCACACACATCCAAGGTAGGAGCAGCTGATACCAAAAAGGTGAATGGAAGAAGAAGCTTACTATGAAAGAAAAGAAGGTACGAGTGCATCTTGGCAAGGTCGTACTACTTCCTTTACTACTAAACAACGTCACTTCCGTATCCTATTCACTTCCTTCAAGTTCGTTTCATTGAAGACGAAACTCATGAATGGACTGTCACATAACCATATGATTTTTGACTCCTACAAAGCAGCTAAGCACGTGACATCTACATCTGTTTTGCCAACTTCATACGATAAACACCTATGATGTCACAAACAATACCCTGTTTGAAGATAGTTTGATAGATCACCCACCACCACAAAAGACGGTTATATCCGAGTTGAAGTCAAAATAAAACTACTTCATTTTTGTTTGCCGATTTCTCCACAGCTGCTTTCTGCCAAGTCTATTATTTTCTATTGTGCCTACTGTTTCTCGATTCAAGATGCCCGTTTGTTGGTTTGACCAGTCTTTTTCAGATTGTTTACAACATTTTGACACGCGCCTATCTGTGGACTTCCGGTTATCATAACAGCAACAATGGATTAGTTCAGGAGTCTACAGAAGTTCACCCAATATCGGATGAGGAAAAATATAGGATAGGTAACTGAAGAGAAACTATGAATGTTTAAAAACGCTCTCATGTCGGTGAATAACACTATGCTCTATACTTTCTAAATACCTTTAGAACGTCTATGCTCTAAACTTTGAATATGACTTCAAAATAATTTATCAATATAAAAAGCAATATTGGAGAAATAATGACTTGATTGAAGATTTATTTAATGATTGAGCAATTCATTATATTGTAAAGAATCGTATTGAATCGACTTTTCATAAAAAGTGACTATCTTACTGTTCTCATTTTAGAGTGATTGGTAACAAAAGAGTTGGAAATAAGAAATTGATTTTATATCTTATATAATTTTTTTCTGATTTTTCATACATGAATAATTATTATGATATCGAGAACAACTGACACTTTAAGAACAGTAAAGTTAGCACAGAAATTCAGGGAAAGTCTATCTTGAGACAATCGTTGTATTGAATCACAAGTAGATTGAATAGAGATGAGCACATACTTCCACAAACCAGCAAAAGGAGCTTTTCATCCA
Source organism: Laodelphax striatellus (assembly GCA_017141395.1). Lineage (NCBI taxonomy): Eukaryota > Metazoa > Arthropoda > Insecta > Hemiptera > Delphacidae > Laodelphax > Laodelphax striatellus. Next base: position 5,654,200 of record CM029534.1, read on the forward strand.
AGTTCAAACCTTCTTCCAATCGTGTGGATCTCAACCGTCCAGCGCTTATTGAAGTAGGCAGTCGGACAGGCTTATGCAGTCAGCACAATGCTGGTTTCCTTTGCAAAGTGCATTAGCACACTTGAGGCTTGTAGTGAAGACTGGGTAGTGAAGGGGTTGGAGTACTTTGAATGGAAGGTGTGGCTGGCCTAATGAATGGTTGGTTCGCGGAAGTGATAAGAAGACTACAGCCGTGTATCTCTGCATGTAAGACAAGCAGACAATGATATTGTTTGTCGGCGTGTGCTGGGTTTTAAGGCCCCGCCAAAGGAAGGAAGTCGCTGTTCCACCGGTGCAAGCCCTACTCTTGCAAGTGCGTCTCCTCACTAGCTTTGTCATCCCTCACACCTGAACCGTCTAATGAACAATTCCTTGGATCTGTGCACAAAATATTCGTTTCCTGTTGTCGCGCTGTCAACTGCAACGACAAGCACCGCACGCGACAAAGTCAGTCTCCAAAGGAAACGGAACGTGCCTTCCCACTTTTTTCAGCAGTTGTTTTCCGGTTTTTAAACGAGGGTTTCCTCAATCTTTGTCGCTTGTGTGAGTCATGCTAATTTGAAAAGTCATAGAAAGAAAAAGTTGACTTATAGTTTCTTACTCAAATAAGAATTAATTAAGGTATTAAGTACGGTATTAGTTAAGTAAGTAAGTGAGGTATTAAGTAAGTTGAGTAAGTATTAGTCAAGTAAGGTATTATTACATACTATCATAGACTAACCAAATAATGGACAAACAATGATCAATATGTTTTGATATATTTATCATCATCATCATCATCATCATCATCATCATCATCATCATCATTTTTTTTTTTTTTGAAATAGTATCATGAACAGAATTATTATATACGTTATAATAATAATGAATATTCACATGGAATCAAACAACATCATCCATAATAACAATAATAAATATTAACACTAAATAAAACAAAATGAACATTATCTTCAATAATACGAGTAATTATGAATAACCAAACGAAATTGAATTATTATATTATTCTAATCTTCGATCAGTATAGAACAGGTATGTCGAATACTTAATTTGGGGTAATTTTAGTAAAAAGCTATTGAAGTAATTATTATAAGCTGTGGATTATCAGTGAGGATTGAATACTATTTCAAATCCAGTTGAAATCCTTCAAGGTTTCATGAAATTTAATCTTGTTAAATGAGAATTATCAATCCTTGTTGCCAAAAGGAATATTTCACAACTCCGATTTTCATTCAAGATTGAGTTAAAGTAGTAGTTACGACCTGATAAATATCTAATTAATATTTATTTATAATCTCGTCATAAATCCAACCGGCAAGCTTTGGTATTGAATAAAAATTATCAATTCATCTTTATAGCTTTGGAAGTTGTAACGTTCAACTCTTTATAGCTTTGGAAGTTGTAACGTTCAACTCTTTCAGATGCAGATGGTTCCTGTTGAATATTGATCTTCCGAGCATCTGGAGGAAACACTGAATATCAAGCAGAAGTGAAAGAGGTGAGAACTACACAACACCAACGTCTCAAGAAGGCTGGCGAACAAACAATTCTACCAAAGATGTTTTCCAGTTTTGCAAAAGATTTGGCGAACATCTGACGGTTTTTGGCAAAAGGAACGGTTTGAAAAGAATGTTTCTACTCAGTCATCGAAAAGGATTGCAGATGCGATCGACAAGAAAGGGGTTGTTTTCGTTGAAGGGTCAAGAACCCGAAGGGTTGAACAGCTGCTAAGGCTAGGCTTGGCACGTACTGCTTGCTCTGCCTTTAACGCGTGTTTATCAAGACAGAAAGCTGTTGTACTACCTTTACTACTCATAGGTGGGTCTCTCATTTGCAGCTGCCTGACTCATTGTGGTTCCTATTCAAGTAGCACGAGTTTAATATTTATTGAGATGCTTTGCAGAAGCTAGTGGGAACCAGTTTACAATTGCGAGATATTTGAAAAATAAGTTTGAATAATTATTCTTAATATCATAACTAGCACAAAATAAGAATCACAAGTTCAAATAAAACAGACACTCTTAAGGTGTCATACATACGATAACAATTATTTCAATCCTCTTCAAATCAATGAAAGAAATACTCGCATTGCATTGATAATAACGAAAGCTCTTGTCTTGATTAGACATTTAATATAGCTTGTATATACGCTTCTGCATATACCTGAATATAAATACTTTGCTTGAGTGAATCATGGAGTTTAAAAAAGTTAATATTGTGGAGAGCGTTTGAAACTTATCCGGTAGTAAGTAATAAGAAATTATTATGTTGACGTTACTCAACATTATTTCATGAACTATAAAGCTTATGAAAACCATCCATTCAAGTAAATATGAAAATATTTTCTTTATTGAATGTTGCAAATAATGAAAATAGAACAAGAAAAACAAATATGTAACAAAATATATAATATTTGAAAGTGGAAACCACAAGCATTATAATCATAAAGAAGTACTGTATTTTCCTTCATCTGTGATTTTAGTAAGATGTGATGATAAATTTTCTCTTGTGAATATTATTTATTACTATTTCCTCACTAAACGCATTTTAAAAGGGAAGAATCAACTCATACTTTCTTTCTCTTCACCTATTTGAAGTAGGCCCACATATGTTCCATTTCTAGAATAGGTTTCGTTTGTGAAAACTTGAGAACGCATGGGCGACTAGAATCAATTGTCGTTAATGTCAAGGAAATAAAAATGTTGATCAGTAGGAGAATGGAACAAAACATAACAGATGCCAGTTGGTGCGAGATGAAACCTCTGAGCTACACAGCGGGATGTGAGGAACGAATCACCTGGAGAAATAAAACTGCTGGAGAAGGAGAATATTGTTTCAAGTAGACGAGTGGACCGCACACCTGCCCCCGCGAAAGCGATAAGTGTTCTGTATTATTATTGTCAAGATGGACAAATTATTGCCCTCAATTTGATCTCAATGAAAAGTGGACCACTTTCGGAAATCTTTAGAAACAGATGTAGTTGAGAGCTGGCCGTTATAAAGTGGGGAGTGGGCTGGCGACACAACAATACACACACGCTTCTGATAACATTTTTTCGTGGTAACTTCCGCTAATGTATCTTTTCTTTTATTATCGGCTCGTGTGCATTCACTCTGTTGCGGCAGAGATTTGGGGAATGAATGAGAGCAAGATGAAAGAGAAGGTAGATGGAGATGGAAAAGAAGCAAGCCATACATCCTCGTAGAGTGATAAAGAGAGAGAAATAATGTAGAAGAAGAAAGTCGTACGCCAAACATCCTGCCACTACTTAGACTGCTACCAATAGACAACTATAGACACAAGTGAGATCGATACAATAGCGACACTTACGTATCTATTGAAACGTATAATTGGGAAACATTTATCTACGGCTTTGCTGACAATCCTCTAACAGGCGAGGCATTTTCCGTGAGGCATCGTGAGGGGGCGGGATGATGAGGGGAACCAGAATTCTTTTCGAAAAGTTCTCCAACCGCGGCAGCAAACAAGGCAAGATGTATCACGCCCGCCGTAAATCTCTCAAGAACTGTCCTCGACGACTATTTTCAGCAAGTCGCGAGTTGTATCCTCTTGACAAATAGAGGCAATATCTTACCTGTGTCCTTTATGTCAACCACTTCCTTCCCCTAAACGTTTGCTCGGTTTGTATAATCCGCTGCTCCCGCTGAGTGCCAAGAAAGGCCACCGCATTTAATGTCTCTTACAACTGTCATAAAGTGTTCTGTTGGTTTAGGACGTGTACCTACAAGAAAGGCGAGCTAGAAAAGCTGCTTCAAATTGATCAAGCTACACGCGAAAACTTGTGTACCTGGTTGTAAAGCAGTGGAATAGAAGTGCTCTGATTCCAGAAAATCAAAGATAGATTTCGTTTATTGAGGTAAGAAAAATAGAAAATGAGTAAAGTTTAAGATGAAAGAGGTTGGAATATAAATTTGAGTGTGGAAATCCATTTGAAATTCATGCTTAAACTGACAATTTAATTAAAAGTACAATGGAAATACTAGGTACCCGTGAATAAATTGTCAATCAACATACCCATGAATAGATTCAATATGACTTCATTATAGTTCTTTAAATATTGTACATTCAACAATACACTATTTCAACAAGGAACATAATTATAACAAAGAATTGAATCTCTTGTTATTGCTAGAGCTTGATAAAATTTTATTCATACGTTATTGTTGAAAGCTGGGCATTCTAGAGTACCTTTGTTTGAAAGGCTGTTTCGAAATATCCTTTCATTTTTGGCCTACTTTCAAACGAATTAACTCTATTAATTTAATGAATGATCTGCATTACATTTTCTCGCGAGAAATTATAGAAGCTATCATGTTTGTATTATGAAAAGCGTCTTTGTATCATGTTTTACTTTAACCTTCACTGTAGGTTTTTCTACCAAGGAATCTCTCTTCTTGAAATCACATACACAGAATTTAATGCGACATTTGAAGAGGAAATTTCATGGAGTAAGTTGCACCATTGAATCGCTTGAGGCACTACACAGAACGTCAGTATAGGAAACAAACGAAAAATTGAAGTCAGCGGAAAACAACCGAGAAGATGATGCAAAGGAGCTTGTTATTCGAGTTGGCCTCTAATTAGAAGATTTGCTAGCTATTCTCAACCATGTCGGCATTTTCATCTCTTTAGTCGGCTTCAATTTAATGCTGAAAATCTCGCTAAATTAGTCAGTCATCTTATGTCTCAGACTGTTTTCTCAATTCTCATTCTTCACAACGATTGCAGTTATAATGAACTGTTATATATTTGTGGAAAATGAGGTTATGTCTCCAGTAAAAGAATTTTACATTATTTTATGCTCGCTTCATAGGCGTGTTCAATTAAAGATGTGGTCGAATATGTTTAATAAAAGACTCATAAATGTATATTCATTTTCATTTTAATTTCATGTATACTGTGTATGACAAATAAATTTAAATTAAAAACAAACTTTAATGTGGTAAATTAAGTGTATTTGCTTGAGTTATTGCTTTAGTGCAGTACAAAATGAAAGAAGCAAAGAATTGAGTGCATCAAAGATAGATTTAGATTGATAATCAATAATTTTGTAGCAGGTCTATTTTTTTATAAAGTCAGGTCTATTAATTTTGTAGCAAATCACAGAAGCAAGGCATTGAAGTACATCAAAGATAGATTTAGATTGATAATCACTTATTTTGTAGCAGGTCTATTAATTTTGTAGCAAATCAAAGTTGCAAAGAATTGAAGTACATGAAAGATACATTTAGATTGAAAATTACTGATTTAATACCAGGTCTATTGAAACGAGATGCGCATGTATGCATCACAGCACTTATTCAGGATGCTGCTCAGTTCTACCTTGTTCAGGTGGAGTGGAAACGAAAGCATTTTGCCGAATTTATGATAGAAAATTTGAAAAGTCAATTAGAACGTGGAAAATGAGAGCCGACCAAAAACAAACAAGTGAGGCGTAGAAAATTATTTATCAGCATTGGAAGACACTTTAGTTTTCGCTTTCACAGAATGGGTTTTGAATGTTACTCGTTGAAGGGTCGGGAAACGGGTTCGTGTCGATATATCGAAAAGCAGGTTGCGATTTTTGGAGCCGGCCATCGTTGTTGTTGTTTATGTTTTCAATTACTCATCAAAGTTCAATTAATATTGGCCACCCCATCTCAATTACCGATGCAATTTGAAGGGAGCTATGCACAGCACCGAGCACCTACAACAACACACATGTGAAAATGTCTGCATGTGATGCAAATGCACCGATTGTTTGTTTAACAGAAAAAAATAACACTGCCAACAAGGCTGATGTCCTGCAGTTTTGTGAATGATGGAAACAACCAAGCCAATTGCAAATGGAACTCGTTTCAAAAACTCACTCCGATGTTCATTACATTTCGGTTGCCTAAATCAATTCAGGTGTGATATTGTTGAACACTGTGATATGAGTCGAGAAAAATATTGTTGCTGTGTGAATGAGTTCAAAATAGAAAAATATTATTTTCTGTATCACATTACGGTACGAGATTCCGATTGCAGATTTTGTACCAGTTTTATAACTGCTTTTATTGGTGTTTTTCAACAATGCATGTTTTATCTAATATGTTTTATATTTATGTACGTTTATTGCTGTTCCCATGCAATGCATTGTCTCTGACACGAGTAGTAGTAGTAACAACAATATCAAATAAAATTATCTCGAATATTAACTGACAAACAAATTTTGTGATTGTAGAGATAATTTCAAATTCACATTTCTCTTCTGACTATTTTTTCTACAATCATGAAGTTCAATATGGTACGAAGCTGCAGTTCGTAAATGAATACATTGAATGATCTTTTATTATTTTGGGAATTGGCAAATATTTGAAGAGTCCAACACATTCATATTTTGGTTTCTCTGTTTTTTTGTAAATTCACGAAAATTATACCCAAGTCATGAAAATTATCATACCAATCATAATACTGTATTTACTTTAATCAGATATCATAGCAAAGATATGCTGCAAACAGTAGATGCATATTGATCCATCATATGAGTACAGCTTCATAGCAGTAAATGTGAACATATCTCGTTCACAACAAAAACCATCTTTGTTATCAATTGAACTCATCCAAACTCATTAAATTCATTGTGAAAATATTCTATCATCATTTAACAAGTATTACAGCATTCTTAAGGAGGTAATACCGGGTGATTCAAAAAGAATACCACAACTTTAAAAATTTAAGTTATGAAAGAAACATCATAGAACCTTCTGTTATACATCTTTAAAGAGTATTTAAAGAAGTCACAAACAAGTTGGATGGATATTGATTCTGTATATGAGCCATTTGTGGAAAGAAACAACTATGATAGCCTTTGAGAAAGAAAAACTATTCTTATTTCTTCTGTGGGCTATAAGTGAGTAGTTTTATTTCATCTTGATGACTACTACAAAACTGATGCAGATTAATAGTTCGCCTCCCTGATGTTCAGTGTTGCAAATGTCGCGCTGTGCGGTGTAAAGTGAAAGGGAAGAGGCGGTGGAATTGAAGAATAACAAATCGTGACAAGCAGGATTATTGGCTTAACCTTTTCAAGAGATGATGAAGGGAATTGCAGCCGCAAATTCGTCGAGAACAGCAGTTGAGCGGAGAATGATGCTTGTGTGTGTGCGTGTGTGAGAGTGTCAGTTTGCGAACACTCCATAACTCACGTTGAAGACATAGCCACGCGCCTTCTTTTAACAGCCGTGACAGACCGTTATTATGGAATATCAAAATATATGAGGATAGAAGAAAGAGATAGGAAATATAATAAGAAAGCGATAGATGAAGAGAGAATGTTGTAAGTGCCTGTTTCGGATGACTCTGGAAGATGATTGGATTGTGCGGGTGAGAAAGAAAAAAGAAAAACGAAACAGGAAAGATAGACGTGTCCCGACATTTCATTATGGGAACAACCTTTTTCGACTATCAAGCCGAACCCTCCCGATTATGGATGGCTTGCTCGTGCCATAACATTCTTGACGGGCTTTTTATTCAGCAGACTGGATAAAAAATGTGAGCGGAAGTGGAAATGATTTCCTTTAATATTTCAGGAAATTTGCTAATATTTTCCAACATTACCCTAGTTTTTCAATTGTTTCGTAAATAGCAGAAGTTGACTTGACAATACTCAAAGGTCAAAGAAATCAACATCAGTATAACAATAAATAATTATTAAGTAGAATATAAATGATGTTCTTAGATGATGTTCGGCTATCATAGTTGTTTCTTTTCACAGAAGAATAAATAAATCAGTAGGATATTAATTGACAATAACAATAATTCAGTAGGCGTTATCTTGATAAATAGTCAAAATGAACTTCAGCAATCACCTTCAATCTACTTTTGGGAAAGGAACTGTCCCTATTTAGTCCAAAATGCAATTATCTCAATTCAATTGATCTGTATTCAATAATAAATAGCTCATTCCTTGTTCAACTGAGGAGTCTCCCATGTTCATGAGCAGCGCTACCATTGTATCTTCTAGCGGGAGGGTGTACTATCCATTATTGGGTTGTGATTAAGATCTTGAAGAGCCAGAGATTAAAGAGGGTGAATCACTGATTGAACCAAGTCCGAAGTAGGTGAAAGAATAGGAGGGATGCTTTCAAAAATAATTCTTATTCACTCAGTAGCTTCAGTATGCTCATGGAACATGGAAGATTGTAAGGATTGTATTTCCAATTTCCTATTCGTTTCGTATAATAAACAGTTGAACCTGTAGCAGAAACTATCTAATAGTGAAATCTATCTCTATCTAATTAGTGAATTCTGTTTCGGGAAAAGGTTTCAGAGTAGATTCTCGATAGAAAACTTACATAAAAATTGTAACCATGAGGTGTAGAAATTTCTCATAACATAAATATGACAATTAGGCTACATTCGGCTTTCAGTATCAAAGTTTGTCAGTTGATTCGACCTATGAATAAATCGAAGAATTCGATCAAACTAGGCTTCAAATCTGCAACAAGCAGGAAGCTCTCTGATCTGACGGATAAAAATTTCAAGAGTTCATACTATTATACTGAATGCATTCTCCCTTGCATATGTAAATGCAATATGCACCTTCTCTGTTAATCGTAAATATTTGAACGAGCTCTCTCCATATTCACTCGCTCTGTAATCCATGCACAAAAATTGTTTTGATCACAAATCCATGCTGATGTCGCATTACGGTATTAGGTTCTGGGTTCAAGCTTAGAAATATTAAATAATTATTCAGGATGCTATCTGATTCGAGTCCAAATTCAAGAATTATTCAGGTTACTGGCAAATTCAAACATGGACGAATATTATATTTCATGTGGTCAGAACTTTGTGTCATATAATCCCGTATGAGAGTAGGCCTAACGGTGAATTCAGATGCAGTGCAGGTATTTGCTGTAATATCAGCATCCTCCCTGTTAATATTTGATTGGATTGATTTAAGTTTGGTCGAAAATAAGGATCGTTAGAATATGCCATCATACGTGAATACATTAGGAATCATAATTTTTAAAGTCGTTGACAATTGATCCTAAGTTATCATATTGAGGTCATTATTAAACATAAAAACAGTAATCAATCTTGTTTCTCATTCAACAAGAGAATCTTATGTTGATTAGAAATGGGATTTTCCAAGTGAATACTTCATACGAACCAGACACTGTCTAAAAATGTGTAAGATCATAATATTATTGGCGATCAACCACTAAAAGGCAAAAAAGAGATCTTACTTCATAGTATGGGAAGGCTATTTCATAAGAAGGAAGTAATAGAATAGGATCACTCATTAAAAATATCTTGCGGACTTTAAGGAAGGTCTGAACGTATCCTAAAAAAGCGAATAATCAAAAACAATGAGTTTGACGTATATTTCGTAGCCATAAACTGAAATGACTTCAGTCATTTACAAGAATAATCAATATCTAATTACTTATTAGAATCAAAGACTCAAATCCAATTTAATCATCTTAGTTTGACCAGAGATAATCCATATTTGGTTAGTCTATGGTTTCACTTTCTGCAGCTTTACAACATACAATGTAGCTATACTTTTCGAACAATTTAAATTTCGCAAATTGAAATGTGACATTTGTTCGGAATTCGGCTCCAACACAGTGAATGTTTTTTATTGTTATCAGGCGTTGCATTGCGGGGCAGCATGCAAAATGCGGCCACAAATTTGTGGCGAACGCCACGAGGCAGCCACGCAAATTGGGAGGCGCTGCGACCACACCCAACCCAGCCGATCACTGGTTGGTTGGTGGTTCAATGTCCACCATCAGATATACCAACATATTACACCAATACTAACACCTAATGAATAATGATATTATATGCATATATGCACTGATTTTTATTGTAAAAAAATTGCCATTTTTCTTTGGCAGGTAGAGTTTGAGTAGCATTTTTCGTTCCTAATTTAACAATTCTTATTTTGATACCACTTCAAATAATGATTATCCACCGATTTTATTGTAAAGTAAATTCTCTGGCAGTTAGTTTGATTTACTTTGATTGTAATTTGGTTTAAGACATCATGTTGTGTAAGGCCTTTCGCCCACGGAGCAACTGCTATCTGATTTCAGTCAGCAGCCCAGCGTTGCCAGATTACATTGGCTGATAGGTTAGATTACCCGATTACCCGAAAAACAGCTTAATGGTGCAAGGCTTACGACTGATTAGCCTACTTTTTCAAAAATGTATTGAAGTGAGTTTGAGAGCTTGGATATATAAAATATGAAAAGGAGGTTTCACAGGATAGATTTGAGTTATTTTAATGTCACAAATTCAACAATATTTATGAGAGTCAGATACTTACATTTTCTTTTGGGGGAGTATTTTGATTATTTAAAACTATTTTGATATTTTTTAAAACTGATTAAAACTTATATAAAACTGATTATTTTTCCGTGTGTCCATCAATGTTATGGAAGTTTTAGTTGTCACGTAGATAAAGAACATTATATGCAATTTTGAAACGTGGAGTACTGAAATGATGAAAAATCTCATTTTTTGGAAGCTTGATAATGATTCCTCACATAAAAACTAGGAAGAAACATGATGCATATGGAAGCTTTGTAGTTTTTTTAAAAGTTTCAACTGAAGATTTCATAATGTATCCGATCCCAAGTCACTTCAAGTAACCTAATATCACCAGAGTAAGAAAACGGAGACAGAACCTAATTACCTTGTTATTTTATAAGACTGAATTAAATGGCGCAGTCACAGGCTTCAAGATGATGCATACTGGAAGGGAGAAGTAAGGGAGCCTTGAATTACCTTAGGAAGTCTAAGGTTACTTCTGCATCCTTCTGCAGTGGAATCTGGAAGTTGGCAAAGTTGGTGCGTAACTGGATATGGAGCTCTTTGACAATACGCCTTTTCATCTCATAACAGCTTCTAGAAACTCTTCAAGGTCCTCAAAACTGTCATCCTTGAGCAAAACTTTCAAGAATTTCAACTTTGTCACCTTACCATCCCGTTATTAATTTAGGGTTGATAACAACTTTTTCGTTTTTCATCTGATTTTGAAACAAGAAAAACGCCGTTGAAGACTTGAAGTTTATTTGAAGGAGTTAGAAGCTTCAGTAGCTGGTGTACTCCGATCAATACTATAAACCAATATTGTACTTCAATACTAAGACACCCAGATTGAGAATAGATTATTGTCATTACAACTCATAATCCGTGATTATATTTCCTATAGAAAATATACCCGGCGATGACCAAATAAGAATACCACGCTTCGCCACAAGGTGACGCGTTCCCTTCGCCACTACTCATAATATAAAAACTCAGCATACTTGCAACTCTTGCAACTTGCATACACAATGTTCAAATGTATTAGAATTCATCCACTATACAAAATTATTATGACTGCATCATAGTGAATGAATATTACTACACAATTTATCAGCGTATAGAGCTGTAATGGGGTAATTCTTCGTCAGACCAGATGTCTAAACAAAATAAACCAGTTATTAGTAAAATATTGGACTACGAAATGTTATTAAAGCGATTGTTTTCTATAAAGTATCATTAAAAAATAATAATCGTAGAATTGAAAATTAATAAAATTTTTATTCCATTTTCGATACTCTATTTGCCTATTTGAGAGGAGGTTTCAATGAGGATCAAATCTTTAGAAGAATAAAATAAGAATATAAAAATTCATGTGAAAATTCTATAGCTGTGATAAAATTAATCAACCAAATGCGATATTTTGTTCAACATCGGAATAAACAAGTTGTAAACGCTTCTCTTTGGAAGTTATTGATAATTTGTGGAACAAATCTGAAATACACTGTGATATCAATCAATATCATTCCTGTGGGAATACTGATGGAGCTAATTTCACACTTGAAGTGAATTTACAGCCAGCTCATCAGCAAAATCTCGAACCTCCAAATCGCATCAGATTACATTCGATGATTCCAAAGTCGACTGCAACAGGTTGTCGAAAATGTAAATAGTGATTATACTTATTCGCTCATACCAGCATTTAAAATAGATGCAAGTGATGCGAATAACTCATTACATTAGAGGAACAATCAATGGTTCAGGTCCGATCCCCTAATGGCATTGTGACATGATTCATGTCATGATGCAGGATAGGAATTAGATGGGGGTGGGGGTAGTTCTCCTAATTAATTCGTGGCACCTGTTTACAGTAAGCTCTGATTTCGGTCAAATTCAAAGTTCCAGTAATTGTTACTGAAAATGATTATCTCCAGTAATTCGTGATTGCTGACCAGAAAATGTGTTGAATACTGTAAGTTTTGTTGTTTTGATAGTAGTTTTTAGTAAATTGAGAATAGTTTCAAAGTTACAAGTTTTGAGAAGATAGTGGTTTTTCATATCAAGAGTTTCTGCTCTATTAACTTTCTTATCAATAATTCTCACTTTTTCTAAATAAATCAACATTATTTATCACATTTATGAATAATTATTAGAATATTATCTCAATAAATTTTTTATCCCTATAAATCAATTAGAGCACAATTAGTTTGAAGAACATTGCTCTTCAGTACTGTTTATGATCATGTCAATTTTATGCTGAAAAGTTTGATCTTTCATTCTGAATTAAATAAATATTGTATCCATTCAATAGTTTGAATTCCTCTCACCAAGCAACATAACCTTTTATTTCACTCTTCAATGAAGTTTCAATTCCAAAGTTCACACCACTCATTCGCTTCAAGTATTCAAGTTGCTCCATGAAGCACTCACCATGTGTTCATTTCCTTTCCAACTTCATCCTGTTTACCGAAAGCGTTTTCAAGTGTTCGTATTCGGTATTCAGCAGTTGTCCTTCATAGAATAAGATGAGTTTTCAGAATAGAAGCGCGAGTTCTTGTGTTGCCCGGTGTGTGTGTGTGTGTGCGCTTCTGAACGTTTTTCTTGCATTCACAGCGCTACTCGAGCCAATTATAATACATGGAGACGACTTATTTTAAAAGCCATTCATTGAATGAGTTGCCTGCATTTCAAGGAGAACTTTGTGCAGAATGTCCATCTGTAAGGAAAATTAGCATAGGCTGTTGGTGCTTCGCATCATCTCTTAATTACTAGCCTAACAAATTCGCATTGATAGCAAACAAGACTGAACCTCGTTCGGGTTTTAAACGGTCGCATCTTCAGCTGCATTCATCACTTCAAGGAGTTTCGCCTTTCTACCTTTCACGATTTATTTATACTTTTATACTCGCGACATCGCATTCAAAAGATCATTCACGGCTTTCAATTGATGCCGCATTCAAGCTTTGTCTTGATTCTTTTTCAAGTACATTGAAAGAAATGAGAGCAAACAAGATGTGAAGAAAGACCGCTACGTTGAAAGAGCGGTGTGCAATTTTTAATTGATACGACGCGTCATTAAATTATAATTAATTTCGTTTAAGGGAGCGAACGGTGTTGGCTTAAATGTTGGTTGATTTGATTGAGCAACTGTGGATACTTGAAATCAATGCGATATGAGGAGAAGCTCAGATTGAATATTACAATTCTTTTCGGTGAACGTGCATTCTTCTTTCATTCAATGAATAAGGCTCCATATCCAAAGTCCTAATGAATTTCTTGATTGCTAGCTTTAAAGAGTGATATGAGGCTTTGATTATGAGGCTTTTGTGTGATGGAGGTTTTGTACATGGGAAAATGGTATGCAACTCCATTAATAAGTGTAAGAGATGATAAGTACTGGATCATAGAATGATTATTATTCAATTGATGAAATTAAATTTCGATCATAAAATGAATAATATTATTAATAAATGAATTAGATAACAAAAAAATGTAAATAATACATTTTTATAGTAATGAGATAAATGAATAATATGAATCGTAATTCATTAATTCATCTAAATATTAATTTAACTCATTATTGCCCGGTCTTTCAGTCGTTCAATAAACTTATTGAATCAATAACTTTTTTTTGCATTTGAAAACACATGATTATTGATTCAATAGTGCTATTGGATCCATAAACTGTCTATTGAGCGACTGAAAAACCGGGCATATATCTTCAATTTGGGGACAAACTAATAATATGAATCGTAATTACTACTGTATGTCTTATTATTTCAGAAGCATATAAGAGCAGCCTTTGTTGTCAAAGTTCTTCATGACAAGTTTAGGTATCTTCTATTTGATATTATTTTGAGAAATTAATTTGGAAAATCATAGTGAAACATAGTTGATTTCTCAGCTAGCTTGGATCAAGCTTTCAACCGAATCAACCACCGTTGGTAAAGCATTGTCATCTACTCAGTTCGTCGAGCTCTCAACTCCTGAAATTATCAGAAGAGTAAGAACACTGGTTTCTCAGCTATATTTGTGTTCTGTGGCTGGCTTAGTTGAATAAAGCCTAATTAAAGTAAACAGACTGTCAGTTGTGAGTTTGTCTGGATGCAAGATGTCTCTTAGGGCTTAATAAGAAACAACGAGTAGCAACATCACTCTAGTAGGAGGTTGACCAGCCATTGAGTGACTCTAAAACCGAAATGCTGTTCTGCGTTGCTAATCTATTAGCTTGCTAACATACAGCTAATGCACGAAGAAAACCTTACCAGTCTTCATAAAACGCTTCAAGTGTTTTATTACGGCGACTTAATTTGCTTCAAAACTATACAACCTGTCAACGCATATTATTTGTCTATTAAAACAACGCCAAACGTGACCCGTCTGTTCTTTTGCATTATAAAAATAGGATCTTCCACTGTCAGTGTCTGCTGTTGGAGATCAGGTACAATTCAATTAAGGGGCAGGCTGACATTGACAAAAAAGGACTAGTGAAGAGAGTCTATGATGAGGGGATTATAAATAAAAGTGCTTTGCAAAACTGGACTTTATCTTTCGATATGTTGGAAGAGTTCTGAATTCAGGGCCTATTCTAATATTTCTTCGCATGGAAAGAAAGGGAGTACTACAACAGTATTATACAGTAAGCGAGTCGAATATGAGTAATGAATATGGTTTTGCATTTTACATTAGATAATGCAAAAACTGATCATCGATTAGTTAACTTTTGTAAATGAAAATGGAATGTAGGCCTATTAATGAAGCAATTTTTCAGATTTTTCAGATCTTCTATTTTAAGAACTAACTAGAGAAATTACTGAGACAAGAGTTTGAAATCTAAAGATTTAAGAGTATTGTTTATTATTAGGTATTTCAATATTTCAGCTGATTGTAACTACAATATTAAATAACAAAGAGAAAAGTCTATTCATTGTACGTATTACAATCATTGACACCTAGTAAATCATGTCATGAATCACTGAAATTCAAACTGATAGTAATGTGATAAATCAGTTTGATTAGTTACGATTATTTGATTTTTGAATTCATGGTAAAGAAAAGACGTTCCAAGATTTATTAAAGTGAAGAAGGGAGCGATTGGAATCATTTTATCACTCTTCTTGAACAGCCACTTGTGGGGGAGTAAATTGTTCGACAAATACCCTTACAAACGGACGAAATCTGTAAGATTAAGTGACAGCCTGTATAAAAGAAGATGGGGTAGATAAAAATCCCCCTTAAGAAGAAGATTTCTTGAATAAGCCGTTTCTTAGAGGGTGTTTGCAAGGAGACCTGTTGCTCCCCCAACTTAATGAAGTTCCTTTCCCTCCCAGGGGAGGAATCGAGGCGAACGTCTTACAAGAAGTTGCTCGCCTTTTGAACTTGTACTGCTTGTTTATCGTCTTCCCCCTATTTCCCACCCCTTTTCCCCGATTCCCCCTTTCCACCAAGATCCTCACTTCAGTGCCTCCCTAAACGATCGTCTTATAACTGCCTCCGACCTTATCTTGGCAAAGCCCTTTCCTTGCGAGTAAATTGTTCGGAACAAACGCTTCCTGACACCTGTTGGCATCGTCATAGATTTCTCCTCAAAAAATATTAGATTCTCTTCATTTGCTGTAATTTGATTAGCTTTCCGGTTAACAGATTACTCCTACCATTTTGATAGGAAATATTAATTGATTGTTTTTCTAGATAAAAGCGATTCAGAGAGAAATGGAATGAGTTATTCTAAATGGATCGGATTCATTAATTGTTTTTTAAGTGGTATAAATGCTTGAATTCATCATTAATTGAACACAATTGAGTTCTCAAATATTATATTTGATGCTGAAATACTATGAATTTGATGACATTATCATCAATTTGATGAATTATGACATAATTAAATCACTTTTACTCAAACACGACTCCAATATAATAAACAAGAATAATTTATTCAAAAATAGTTGAACGTAAGGATATAAGTTACAAATAAGTAAGTGATCACCCAACAATCCATTACCATCCTCTCTACTTTCTTTCCTTTTACTCCACGGGGGAATAGAGTCGTCGTCCCACTTGGACACCATCCCTTCCTGATCTCCCATCTCACTCTATTGTGGTCACTTGTCTCACTTGCGTTATTAGAGACGATCGGCACGCCGCTCATTGATTATAGTGCGGCCTATTAGTGTCTCATGTGACCTATATTCAGAGCCAGATAATAGTTTGTGCAGTTTAGTTGCTGTGTTTAGGCCGCTGTGCAATTTGGGATCAGATGCAACTGGTGTCTGGTTTTGGGATCTATTCGGGTTTTCGGTACCTGGCGCCTTCACATCACCTGTCTTTCTGACAGTAAAACACCAAGCAGACCGCATCTAATCTCAGACAAGCAGACCGCATCAGTCTCAATGATGCTCTTTACATTCATTGATCTTTGGTCTCCAGTCCAGAGTCTCTTATTATGTTTCTTCAACAGCGAATCTATAGAATTTTCATAATTTTCCTGATAGTTTGCGAAGGTTCCACTTTTTGCATCCCTGTCATTTTTATAAAAGTAGTAGATTTAAAATTAATGTCTGATAACGTATCAGTTTACTTACTTAGTTTACTATTACTTTATAGTTTATTAGTTACATCTTAGTTTGATAACCCTTGTATTCTCTTCACCTATGGGATGAAAGGTGGCTCTATGAAAAGTTTTGAGATTTTAATTAAGTAGATTTTTTTAAAAAAAAAGTTCACAAATTAGACTTCTAGATAGAAAACAATATTCCAACTACAAGGAGTATCACATCTATGCCTCAGAGGGAAATCCTTTCATACCAAGTAAAATTTGAATCGTAGAGTAATGAGATTTTTCATACTTTGTGTTTTACTGTTGTATGTTGAGCCAGTCACCAACCCTAAAGACTTCACATTAACGATACACATCTATTTTGGGGATCACAATCCCCTTCCGTGTATGCGTAGGTTGCGAATACTAGCTTATGGTTGAGATGTCAATGTGCTAACCACACGTTACATCTTTTCTGGTTAATGATCATGCACCTCTGCTGATTCAGTCAAGTGAATGTGAAACTGGCAACCAGCTGGTGGGCCTAAGCCCACATAGGGCTGTTGAGCCATTGACAAACAAACAAATCCCCTTCCGTGTAATCTTTGAGTGTGATCTCAGTTGTTGTAATCATAGTGCCCACTTTACAGAGAATGCTTCCTCAGTTCAGTAGGAATCAAACAATGTCAATATTGTTCCTCTCAAGACGAGAGAGCAGTTTTTGGAAGAGGACTTGTTTCTTTGCTATGGATTTAATAGAGTTATATTGGAGAAACCCTTGGTAACCCAGGGAAACCCTTGAGTGGGCGTTGGCCGAAGCTAAGAATCAGCTGTTATCTTAGATCAGCTGTTACAGGGGTGTCTAGTGGCAATCTTCACAGAGTACACACGCATGTATGTGACCGGCGACCCTAGCAATTTTCTATCCTTTTCAATGTATTTATGAACAGGATCTAATCTTTGTTTGTATTCGCGAAATAAAGACGCCGCACTCAAAAGAGGCTCGAAGAAGCTGATCGCTATCAGTCACTTGAGGCAAGTCTTGCTCAATGGAAAAGCTACTTGCTTCCATACTTCAGTCGATGAGATCATTTCATCTCTTATCACCAACTTGATCCTTCGTCTTTCACAAAAGATGAACCACCCCAAGTCATCCTTTCACTTGTAGAACTACACGAATGCTATTCGTAGCATCTTAATAATGAGTTTCATAGTGGCATCTTATAATGAGTTTCATGCTCAGCTTAGTAGGAAGAAGAAAATATCCGTACTTTTTATACTACGAACGCTATATAATATTATTATATACTGCAGTATCTAAAAATAAATTTGAGTGCTTGGATATTTTTTATTATTTGTCGTCGACGTCGTCTTTATGTATTAGACTTTGTTAGCTTCATGAGCCAAGCCTGTTCCGGCGTCCATCTTATTAATTTGTTCTACAAAGTGATAGATCAGGTCTAGGTTGGTAGGTAAGAAACTGTTATGGTAATGAAACTTGCATGATAGATCCTCGCATGGTAGGAAAGGGATCCTTCTCTAAATTTGTGCAAAATCACTTTCCTATCAATCTTTATTTTCTTGGGTGACAACTTATTTTTATTTAGGCTAGGAGTACACCGGTTCGTCAAGACAAGACAAGACGAGATTAATCACGTTTAGTCACAGTAATTCACGTAGCATACACTGATCGGTGTGTGTTGCTTCATAAGCAACTATGTGAAGTACTGTGACTAAACGTAACTAATCTCGTCTTGTTTTGTCTTGACTAACACATAAAGAATAAGAAATTAGTTATTGGAATTGAATAAAATGGAGGACAAACACAGTAATATTATCAATGCAAGATATTCGACACTTTATTTCTAATTTTTAATCGAAGCTTACATTCTTGAACTGGCAGCAGTCATGAGAGAAATATTAATCATCCATCGTTAATCATAGGTTAGAAATCAAACAACTCCTCCCCCTCCCCAGCCTAGATTGGCACACCAACTCCCCCTTCCCCTAGCACACCAATAAGCTAGCTAGAAAACACAGCGAATTCAGATTTTAATCAGCACACGAGCATTTCAATAATCTTCCCACCTTTCCACATGTGTGTGTGTGTGTGCGTGGAGCAATTGCGAAACTATGTTGGTGAATTTGTTCGAATCCGATTGGATGCAACGAGTGGGGCTCAGCGCAGGGAATGACTGCTGCAGAGTGCATAGCTGCAGAGCACGCGGGGCTGCAGAGTGCAGACGTCAAGCACTCGACGAGCATTGGCTCGGGGATGATTGAGCGAAAGGGTTAGTTTTCGATGTATGTGTGTGTTAGTGGAGGCCTTTATCGGACACATCGCTCCGCAATAATTAGGCAATACTGTTTATCGCAACTGACATAACGTCAGACTGCCAACTTTATTAAAACGAAAGCTAGGAACGCGTAGAATTCAGCGCACGGGATTTCGACGTGTGTTTGTTATTTGACTGGGATTAACTGCTTTGCTGGCGGTTCAGCAACCGCACGGGCAAAAAACTAGTTGAAGGGCTCCTGCCAATGATTATTGCTGCATGTTAAATATATAACACCTGCTATTTCAAACACACTCAATCATTCTCCATTTCACATTTGTTTATCACCCTCTCTCTCTCCCCTATGAAACTAAAATTCGCGCTGATAATGTCTGAAACCTGTGTTATTGCTTTCTGAAATCGGCAAACATTAATAATTTTCCTGCCGCTGATCGCTACCAATTTTGTGTTGACGTGAACATTTAATCTCTCACCAGAGTTTAAATTGTGAATTAATTACTAATTTATCCCATTAGCTTCAATTATTATATTAGTTTCGCTAATATTATTCGGAGAGAGGTTTGATCTGGCAATGAGGTGAAAGCTGGCAGTAGGTGGAATGTTCACTGAATGTCAAAAATAGCTTTTAATGCTCAAATCTATAGATGGACGAGAATTACAAACAAATCAATGTGAGAGAATTATTGGTTTGCTGATTATACTGGTACTTCTCTTATACTTGCTCCACTTGACTTGAATAATGCTTTATTAAAAAGGTAAGACTATTGAAGACAGTGAGAAGCGGTTGTCCCAGTGGTAGCAGGCGGGTCTAATCGGTGAGTCGAGACGGCGCCTACCACTCCTATTGTAACGGTGACCGGTTCCTCTAAATACAATTTATGAGCCTCAAAATCGCTTCCCAGTGGTTCGGAGGCCATCTAAAGCTGTAGGTCCATTCACCTCTCATCAGCATCCTTCCCATTACCCACGCACAAGTCTAGAGCTTATGTGGGCATCATCCCCAGCAAAGAAAGTTGAAAATCATCAAGTCTTATAGGTTTTTGTGTAACTGGAGATTCTGAGGGAATTTTGAAGGGTCGTCATGACTATTCACTTTTCTTGAATGAAATCCACTTCTTCGAAATTATGTCATCTTGAAAAACGACGTTATCTTCATCTAAGTAATTAGCTTCAGTTCGTAAATAATGGTGTCGACTTGAAAAAAACAGCAACGGCTTTATCAAGCAGACAGACCCCTGTAATTGAATCCTTCAGAGATCTGTCTGGGGAACAGATAAAGAACCAGGACAACACATGGCAAATTGCAAGATAATATTGTGGGACGCCCGAGGAGATAAAAGGAGAGATGAAGCTGTTTGCTGGATGACAAATACCCTATGACATGTAGGTGAGCCCTCATGTAATAAAAATACGGGGTGTAATGTCTTACGGGCCATCAATTGTTTCTGACGGGTTTGAGATTAGGAGAGAAGAAAGCTAGCTATAAAAACAAGACAGTTCGTTTTTGCTCACAGCGGGTAGGGTCATCTGGCCAGGTGCTAGATAGTGAGAGTGGGGCTAATCTATTGCATGGACCCGACCTGGGTTAACCTTCGTCTTGCATCCCCTATACCAAATAAAAGTCTATTTTCTTGTAGCATACACCCTCGGTTAAAATCATTCGGTCACGAGCCATTCGTTGTATTAGAGGCCGCACTGTTTGACCAAATGTTGTTTTTCCAAGTCTAATCGATTAGCCATGTACCACATCTTTACAGTTGGCTCAAAATCCGTCTCGCCTGTTATATTGCCTTCGACTGACCACCTCCATGGCAACTGATAGCATCTAGCATCTGTCTGGCCACTGAAATCGATACTCCTACACATCTATTTCTAGTCGGTTCCTTCTCGGCATTGTTCAGTGCACACAAGTAAACAAACGCCAGTCACCGATTCGACTGACCATGAAACAAGATTAGCGTTCTCCTTTTCTCATTTGTGGATACTGTATTCATAGAATACTTGAAAGCAAGAAAGAGAGAGTGGTCCGTAGCCGAGGGCGATAAGCGCCTGTCTGATAATCCAAAGGTTCCAAGATCGAATACAGAGAGTACACCTTCTTTCACAAGTGGATACTGTTTACCTAACCTTTTCAAAAGCAAGAAAGACAGAGTCTTCCTTCTTGTACTTGGATACTGTTTTCATGAAACTCTTGAAAGCAAGAAAGATAGAGCCCTCCTCCTTTCATTATGTGGATATACTGTTTGCATGAACCAATCGAAAGTATAAAGCCTCTTTATTTCCTTTGTGGTTGAAGTATTAACAAACTCCTTATGAGTTGTAGCAATAGAATGCTTCTTCTCTTAATGTGTATCTTCTTGTAGATAGTGTATTCAAAAACTCAATGAAAGTTGTAATGATAGAATGCTCCTTCTCTTAAAAGTAAATATTTGTGTTCAACAAATCTCAGCTTGGAGAATAATAATTCTTTGTCACATAGCTTCACTTTGTTTCTAGTTAATAATGTCATTGATGATAATAAATTTCATTCAGTGTTCATTATGATAGCAATCTATCATAAATGTCCTCAAATACTATTCAAAACTTCTTTCGAATTCATTTTTGAATTTAAATGATTTTCTACTTCATCAATGTTTTCTGCAGTTTTATTACTACGGTTCCTCTATTTCATACACTCCTACTTTTTATATTCTGAAATCAACAGTAGAAACTGTTGAGAAATGTATCGTCATCAATAGAACATTGTTCTTCTGATGAACGTAGTAGTTGTAACATCGAAATCAAGTATTCAAAATTTCTGTTTCCGACCGATTTATTTAGCCTATCCGATTGCCCGTTAACATTCTCAAGTGCACCTGGCACAATAAACGTGTAACAACTGGAAGAAAGTCATCTTTCGGCAGTTGTGGGTTTGTTCAAGGTGTTTGTTGAAACGGGACTCGGGGGGCTTCTAAGCAAATACGGTGGAGGCGTCTGCTTGCAACTAAACTCAATTCAAAGACAGATTTCCCGTTGACAGCTGTTCAAAGAGAAGGCCAGACCCCGGCTAAGTGCTTGTACTCCTTCCGATTCATAGACATCCCCTGTCAACTCTCTCCTTCCCCCTTCCACACAACAAAATCATTATCATCAATATGATCCACGTGTGTTTTTGAAGTTTTCGTTTGCTCGAAAACGGTTGAAGTTCTTATTTGTTTGACAACAGTCTTAGTTTTTCTTCTTTTTTTTTAAATATCCTCCTTCCCTTTCTTAGAGGATATTTCCGTTAGTTAAATGTCGTTTCGTTTATTCAAACTTTTATCGTTCTTTATATTTCTCGACTCTATTAGCTTGAAACTCCATTTTCCGATTGGATTGTTTCTAGATAGTATTTGAAGGAATCACTTTGGATTTTGATACACACTTCCATCAAAACAATTATCAAAACAGAAGAACGTATTTGTAGAATTTCTGTTGATGTTATGAAACTCTATTATGAAAAAAAACACAAATTTATGTTGTCTTCACAACTGTAGTTATACTGTACTACAACAGTACTGTAGTAATAAGTTGTAAAAAGTAGTGGAATTGACAAAATATCGAAACAAAGTTTTCTTTTAAAACATAAGAACACAGAGGAAATAACATAGATGATGTGTGTGATGTATGTTCAAAAAACGATTAAGATTGCTCCAAGAGATCGATCTATAATTCAAATGCACTAATTAGTTTGTGTTTGAATTTATTAGTTGTATTTTGGTTGGATTAGACCAACCCGGTTGCTGGAAGGGATAATACGGTTTCCTTCATCTGAAAGAACGCAAAGCCTTGCTGCAACAATTGCATCCATTGTTGATCATGGCTTGGTCAATTTTAATTAGTTGGAACAATATATCAGGTTAATAATGTTTGTCGTTTTCGTAATATGTATAATTAGAGGGGACGTCGTAGGTCCCTTGGCGGCGGGTTAGTCTCGTTCTCCATTCTGGCGCCAATTTTCAGGCTTAACGCGCGCGCGGGTTCCAGGCTGGCCAACCGATTTCGGCGCGCTCTTACATGTGCGCTAATAATCTTTGAGCGTTGGTAAGGCCTAGCCGGGATATGGGCATATTTGTCATGCCCGCTTAATCATAAAACAAGTGTGTAAGCTAACATGTGTGTGCGTGTGCGTTTGTGGGTTTGTTTGTTGCACTGGTGTTGGTGTTATTATTATTATAGTTGTTGTAACACAAGGTACGAAACAGGGTTACCTTTAATTATGCGCCGGACACAACTACCCAACACTTATTAATGTTGTCGCTTGGACCCCTGTCAAAAGACTTATTGTTTGCACTGGCCTCCAACTATGCATCAATAAATTATGAACTGCACAAACAAGCACCAGCACCACTGGCCGCTGTGATGGATTTCTGATTTTTCGATTGCTTTCACTCTCTGTATTACAGGTCGTTGTACTGTTCATTAGTTCGGATTAGCTCCTTTGAACCCGGGTAACTGCCATATCACAGACTCGTATCATTCCAGGAACTTTCCTGTTCAACAATGAATTATGTAGAGATTGAGTTTCTTCATTCTACAAATCTGCATGCAGTACTCTGATTCCAAAGTCTACCAGAATTGAAATTAATGTATCAATTTAGTTTCGTTTACGATCTTTCACTTCATGTTATTTTTTAGGAACACTGGTTTTCAACAATAACAACTTTCTCAAATCTTATAAGATTTCTTGGAGGCTTCGGAAACTGATAAGTTCCGATTAGTTAATAATCATGGTTGTTCGGAATAAATGTAGTGCAAGTTTCTTGATTGTAATTTGTACGTTTTCATTTCCAAGCAATCTGCATTCCAATTAATTTTAAATCAATTTCCAAGTATTCTGTAACGAATCGTTCTTATAACGAACAGATTCTTGCTGGAAGTGTTTGACGTGATTTCAAGAAATTGTAACTCATTAGAATTTGTAATAAATTCAATCATTTGAATCCATATATTCTAGTATTAACCAACACTTATAAACCTTAATATTATAAAGGTAGTATTGAAAGTGATCAAGAGAGTATTTTAAATCCACTATATGCCAAGTACTCGTACTTCAGAAGAGTGCCCTAAGTAGAGCGGAGTGGAAATCGATCATTGAATAGGGAAAAGTTACATGAAGCGCAAAGATATTCAAACAGTTCGGAAGCAACTTGAAACAGAAACTTCTGTACAGAAAGTTTTCGCCAGCATTGGCAAAGAAATTGCGGCAATTGGCCAGTTCTTGTTGATGGGGAGCAGACGGATGTTTGCTGAGGAATTCGATTGCATGCCAACCAGAACCAACATCTTTGATGAGGGTTCTTTGCTTGTTTCTTAATCGAAAGTAGAAGATAATTAACATAACTACACAAAGTTGGTTGCAAGTTGTTTGGTGGTGGTATTTGCCACGGCGGTGACCACCTAATCTAGATTAATCGAAGGGTTTGCCTCGGCCAGGGGACAACTTATAATGAAGGTGCTGATCTAATGGAGTCCTTCGCTCCTTGGAGGCAACCACGCGAGAGCTACGATAGCAGCAGCACCATTCACACCGCTAAGAAACACTTATCCTACCCTTCCCCTCCCACCCGGCTCCATTTCACTTTACGCAAACTTGCTAAACATTCTCCAACAAGTCGCTGATACGGTTCTGACCGCATGAAAAATTCAACGCCACTGTTGGCTTCTACCGGTCCAATTATGTTTTTGGAAAGTAGTGTTTCTTCGATGCAGGATTAGTGATTCAAGATGGAGAGGGGTTCAAGAGTGAGACTGAGAGGACAAGAATAAAAGTTCTTAATCACAAACTTCAGAATTATTCACCAATATGATGTGATGCTTGATAAATCATTGAACTTTGAAAAGTTTGTTTTTTTCTGTTTTTCCTTACGAATGTATCATTGAATCAACTGTAGGAACGTTTCATCTTTCTTATATCAAATCCCCAAATGTCCCGTCACCCCTCCCCACAAAAATAGTAGAGATTTAATATAATCAATGTATTTTTATTTTATAAGGAGATTAATTTAATATAATCAATGTATTTTTATTTTATAGTTTTAATTTATTTTATATATTTTTTCAATTTTATTATTAGAAACAATAAAACATGCATGATACGAACGATAACTCATTTTATTATTGATGATTCTAGCGTAAAAAATAATTAGAGTAGAAAACGTAATTTCAAAACATCCGTCTGTAAATGTTTGATAGGTTAGGTCATTAGTTTACTAATTATTTATTAATTATAAAGGGATTTTCTTATATTTTAATACATATTATGTTAACCAGTGCTGTAAAAATTCAAACGAGACACCAACTTTTTATTAATATAGATAATCAATGTTTTAACAATTTTATTATTAGAAACAAGGCAATTTCAAAACATCCGTCTGTAAATGTTTGATAGGTTAGGTCATTGATGTACTAATTATTTATTAATTATAAAGGGATTTTCTTATATTTTAATACATATAGCGTACAGACACGAACTCTCTTTTATTACTCTAGATTTACACACATTATGTCTTCCACTTATTTACACTACAACACAGAAAGTTTCAAATATTAATAATTGCACGAACAATTCACTTGAAATCGTAGGATGTTGAAAATGAACTTGATTGATTATATGGATAGATGTCTAATCTTGATTCTTTTATCAGGAAAGATGCATCTTTGAACATTTTCAGTTGGGTAGTCTGAAAATCGAAAGCTATAATGATGATGGAATATTTTAATTCTATTGTCATTATATTACAAATATTACTTACAAATGACTAACACCTAATGTTACAAATTACAAAACGTGAACTACTTTGAAAGTACACTAAGAATTCAATAAAGAAGTCAACTCTGTTAAAACATTTTCTGAATTCTGATCAGTTCTTGGGAATTTTTCAATACAAAATTAATTATTTTGCACACAATAGTTTACAATTATGAAACAGTGTTACAGTAATATTCAATTACAAGGAAATTTTGACTATCAACAATTTTTGTTCTTTAATAATCTCTGGAATATTCTCCAAAATGTCTGGTAACAACAACTAGTCCTGATGATATTTTACATAGGTTCATCTCTGTAATAAAGGTCTTGTTCTTGATCAGTTGTATCCAGAAAGTCTCATAACGATTGTCTCGCTGATGGAGTGAAAGCGGATTGCTTTTAATTGTAATCCTACGTGCAAGTAAGTTACGAGTTGTAAGTGAAGTCGAAAGGGTTTCGAACAAGAACAAGGATGAAGGGAAAGACAGAACTTGGTCTCCGTGTCACTGATTGTAACCAGATTCCACTAGTCTCTTAATCATTCTTTACTTGCTCCGTCCTTCGTTTGTTCCTTGCTTGATCCTTACTCCTTACCCGGTAACCCCTTCTCTGAATTTCCCCCTCACATCAAGATCCCAACACCGACGTAAAGCAATTAAATACGTCATTTGGGCGCGGCTTTAAAACAAATCTCCCTCTCAGATGTCGATGGCTTAAGACGGCGCAAGCAAGAAATATTCCACTCGCAAAAATATGAACGCCTCGAAACTTTTCTGCTCATCGTTTCTTTCACGCATAATACTCTTAATTCTAATCACTTCTCGAGTGATCTCACTCTTTTTTGTACTACTCAAAAGGAAAAGACATAAAGTGCAGTTTTATTGGTTTTCCAACTTTCTGCTAGGATTTGAAGTCTTCTGTGAAGCAGCAATTAGATGAAAGAGCTTTCGATGGCTGACTTTAAACTTCTCAAATGTTGTGTGAAGGCTTTACACAGTTAAAAATTCACTATCATTAGTTAAAAATCATTACAAATGATGATTGATTTTATTTTTCGAAATTTTGTAATGATAGAGTAGAATCAGTAGACAACCAAAGTTTTCATGAATATTTTTAGTCATACTATAATATTTTTCAAAATTATTAAAAAAAAATTAAATCCGAGAATTCCTACTCTGGGACGAAAAAAACAGAATAGGAATCCCTTTCTTTGGATGGGGAATGAATGGAACAAATTAAATTACTCAACTGACAACTATGAATGCATTAACTTGTCATGAGCTTCAATCATATTCTAACCGGAAAGCTGTACATTAAAAACAAATCACGAAGCCAATATTCGTATTTCCTGTTAAATAATATGAATGAAATGGATAATCAATACTTATCACGATTGCTGTCAGTATTTGAACAAATATCAATGTCACAAACGAACTTTGACTGGGAGAGGATTTGAAATGAATTAAACCGCGATTTCAGGGATTATTTATTGTTTTTCTCTGCGATTTTACGTTTTAAAACGGGATGGCAGGGTGTAAATAAATTGAGGATGATACGCTAATAATATTCATTGATAGAGTGTGAAGAGTAAACCGTTAGGTTTGGCAGAGGCACGGTTTGGGAGGGGGTGTTCAATGATTATTACCGCACACAGTTATTTGTTGTGAATCGTACACACCAGAAATCATTGAGTCACACACGCACACACCCGCAAATACGCAAGGGCTTAAAATAACACACAACAAAGCTTCTATAGTGTTTAGAAAGAGATGGACAATGAGAATTATCTAGCGATATTTTAAATGAGAGGTGTTAATGAATTTGGTCATTGGAAATGGGGAATTGATCAAGCGTGATGCTGAACAAGCGAGTTGTAATTTTCAAATTTGCCAGCTTGTTCCACCATTGTGCTGAACCTTATCGGGGTTTGGATATTCGTGTTATTTTTACGACCTATCCGTCAAATTTGATGTAATGTGAGGTGCTTGTAATAGTGCTTGCTCCCAGATCAGTGCATCTTTTTGAAAAAAACTCATTCAGAACATATGAATGACAATAGCGATTTGGATATGATACGATAAGTGCTGACATGCGTTTGCTTACTTGCAATGACAGATCAAAGAATTTGTTTCATAAGGAGAACTATTTCTAATCTTATGATAGATACTGTTTATAATCTTATGATACTATTCATTATTTTATAAAAAGGTTCTTTTTAATCAAAGTTGGAAATAGTAATTTATGAAAGGAACAAACTTTTCAAATATTACCACCATGACTATTATGACATTTTTTATATAGGACAGCTATTTCGGTGATGCGAGAGCAATATTCTTATTATTATATGATAAGTTACCAACTTTCGTTCGATCAACCAAGATTCTTCCAGTAACAGGGGATTCAAACGAGTTACATTTGCATCCAGCTACGGTTGGTATATTTAACCAGTGAAAACTGAACTTCGCCGAAAAGAACAGAGTTGGAACACGTTTAAGTGTTTAGAGTAGGCTCTCTGCAATTCAATCAATAGTTTTTATCTTATCGCAAAGAGGGTGTAACGTTCCACTTTCTTCTGAGTGGATATTGATTGAGTGATATCCAATTCAAAAAGCTTTAAAGACAAGAGTAATCATGTAGTTCTACACTATAAAAGTTATTATATTTAAGGTTCTATTTTCTTAATGTACTCACTCGTTAGAGATTCTCAATATGTTCTCAATTCTTCAACTGTAACAAAAAGAAAAACAATATTAAACACTCGCATTTTATTAAAATTATGAAGATTAACAAAAATATAATGATCAATATTGACTTACCCTGAAATAAGTTGCATTTATCGAAGTAATCAAGTAGTCTTATCATAAAATATATTCAATGAAATAAATTACCTACTATTCTACTTGAATCATTGTAATAAAAATAGTAATACAAAATAAAGAATAAGATAATATTTTATCTTGAAGTAATTTCACAATAAGAGCACTTGGAGGTGAAATAACTTGTTATTCCAATATATTTGAGGAATGAGTAGAGTAATTTACAATAATTAAAATTTTATTCACGATTCACCGACATACGATAAAGCTAAGTGAAGTGAGACTCCCAGTTTCATTGGAATATTTTATTTTATATTTGTCATTATGTATTACAAGAGATGATCCATTTTGTTAGTTTATGGTATTACTTTTCAATCATTTGTTGATTGAATATAACATCAGCTCCAGTCCTATTTGAATCCTATGGTAGGAAGACAAATCTCCATCAAATAAAGCATTGCATTCAGGTCTTGATGCCGTTACCGACATAACAATACAGAGATTTGGCAGCAACATTAAATCAGCAGCAACCAACCTGCGTGACCGTGATAGATCATGAGGAAGTTCAACCGAGCGTGACGCACAGAGACAAAAAGGCGCAGAAAAGATTGCTGTAATGGCGAATCGGTTCCCACGTCATGCTATAATAAAGAGGTCCCCCCACAAAAAGAGCTAGGTACTACCGTCAAATTATAAAAAGAGGTTTACTTGTTGTAGAATAAATTATAAAAAGGGGTACACCCATTCCCTTGGCCTTACACAACGGAAGCGATGGACGAGAAAGTGGTAATACAGTGGGCGGTGTCCTCGAAGTTCCCCCGAGTCCCCCGGTCCCCCCCAGGAGGTGGAGTTCCCCCGGAAACGGCGATCTAGAGCGGCTAGTAGCGGATGTGTGGCCACACAATACATTCCTGAGGATCTACGGACCATAGCCTTGTTACTTCCTGTTCGGACAAAGCTCTCTTTCACAAAAAACGAAGAATAAAATCGTGATTACAAAAATGGCCGTCGCTAACCAAGACGGATGGACGGACGGACCAAGGACGGTGCGGCGGCCTATCAAACCGGCCGACGTATCTCGTCACGTGATCTCGACAACTCTTTCTTGCTGACCGCCTCTCCGGCTCGACGACCAACCAGTCCGCTGGGAAGAGAGAGAAAAGACTAATCATGGTCTTCCAAGCAGGTGTAGCGGCCATCGCTGTTTCCAGAAGAGTGGACTGCTGAGATTGAACGATTGTTAAATCTCCTGAATAGAACTGCTGTATCCAATTTGAAAATTGTTCTAAAATATCAGATTTAAGTTGAGTAACAATAACAAGAACTGCTATTCAGCTCTATATAGAGAAATTTTTCTCTAATATTGATTAAAAAGGAATGTTGTTATGAGTAAGTGGAAATCAAAGATCTCCTACAAATTCACTATTTTTGGCAAGAAACGAATAGCCTAGGCAAGTACAGCAGATTGAAGAATTCAGGAGAACAGACTGAGCAGTCTGAGCTTGAACAAGAGTCTTTTCTGATATTATTTATTTTCATAATTTATTTGTTTTGATAAATTAATTTATTAGATTTCCTCTTGTAGGCCGTCAGAATTCTCCCTTGTAAATTTGGAGATTCGACTTTGAATTTTTCTCTTGTTGAAGATATAAAACAAAAACAAAACTAACCTTTCTCAGCACGATCTTTAAATTGGAAATTGTGGTCGGATATAGTAGTTACTGGAACTCTAATCAAATCCGATATTTTAGAATATAACGATTGACTTTGGAATCCTCTGACCTAATTAGCGACTCGGTTCGTAATAATGAGAACCAAATCAGGAACGTCTGTCGACGGCGACATTTTCATAATAATCTTTTGTGAGCGGGAGATGATCGGGAAGAGGCCTTGCGCCAACAATAATTATCAAGAGAGGCACATCTTCCTCATTTTGTCTGTGTGCAGCGCACGATGTGAAGACGAACGATGTGCCTACGGAAGGGTGCCTACGCCCAGTCCGTGATGAGTATGAGTGCAACGAAAGAACTTCTTTTCAGTTTTTCTTTTTTCATAAGTCTCTCGAAACGACGACGACATCGTAAGAAGGGTGACAAAGGAGAGGGAAGATATGTGTGTGAGAGGAGTGCAAGAAGGATAAGAAACGAGAGAGAAATGGAAGAGTACAATACGGTGGAAGCAGGCGCATTGAAATTAAGAAGTGCGTAGAAATCTTAATTAATAGTAGGCAGGTCTGTGTGTGAGGGAGCCGTCGTAATATACAGAGGAAACTCAAGCAGTAGGCCTACATCCGAGTAAGTGGAAGAAGGGTTGACATCTCGCCTTAAAACCGAAAAACCCTTCCTACTCAACTCATCGCCTTTCTTGTTTTTTCTTGCCTGAGTTCGTGGCCTCTATACCTATAGATATGGCTGATGATCTGTCTCCGCACGATAGGGAATGAATGAAAGGGCTGCCAGGGATTGAGGATGCTTCACAGCCCCCCCCCCCCTACGAATGGCCTCTCTGCTGACGCTTCCTTAACATCTTGTGACGCCACCAGCATCTTAACGCCCCACCACTTTCACCTCATTAGCAGTTGCTAAGTTTTCTTCGACACCCTGCTTTATCCCTCTGTGCAACTGCGGTGATTTTCTCCTTGCCTTCAACTTCTTTATAGTGTCAGGGAATGGTATTAATAATTCTTTTTGAAATTAACGGGAAAATTTGAGATGTGAAACAATCGGATTATTTGTTTCGAGATTGTTGAATTCTCGAGTAAATTCTCGAGTCCAATTATTTGAGTTTTGACGAAGAGACGATTGAATTGGTTATCTCAAATTCTCAGTTGAAATCAGATTGAAGTGGGAATTAAGTAATTAAGAAAATTATTATATGATACTTTTATGTTGGTTTGCACCAAAGACGATAGGAAACTAAGTATTCTAATTGTCTCTGGTTGCACTGAGCATGATCAATTTTGATCAAGGATCAGTAGAATGGTAATATAATGGGACCAGCTGTTTAAAAATAGGTCATCTAGGATCCTACAACCCAACTTTAGGAATTAAGGGAAGGATTTGAAATTTGAGAAAAAGATCTTCAAATCAGTAAAAATCAAGATGCTTTGAATCAATATACAGTTTTCTGTTTGGTTAGTAGGGAGTTAGAATGGAATCGATTAGATTTTAGTTCACTTTTTCATCTAATATCTTTGTTTTCTTTGTTCTAATTTATTCTAAATAAACAGAAATTGTTGAAGGTCTAAAAATTCATTCCTATTAGTCTTCCTTATTTGATATTTGAAACTGGGAGAAAGAGAATAGTAAAACGTGGACTGTGAAAGTTAATTCCTCTCATCTATCATTATCAAAGTTACGCCATACTTCTTGATCCATTAATTAAAAATCTTTCCAAAGTTCTGAGAAGATATCGATAATGATGTCCCTCCCATGATTGGAGACTCGTTATATCATTCAATTCGTATTTAAAACCGTAGCTCGAATAATTGAACGACCCTGAGGGTGTTGAGATCAGATTCTTTGTCGAGAAAGAAAGTAGAAAGCCACCGCTCACTCCCTTAGCTTAGTAGCCTGGTCATTAAAGAGGGTTGACAACTTTTTGAAAGAAGGCTTTTCGAGAGATAAACTACTGTCAAACCGCAAGCGTTGGTTCAAGATTTCTAAACAAACAAAGTTTCAGTGAATAAATGAGTCTTAAACAAAGAGACAGTTGTGTGGTTATTAAAAATTCAAATCCATTTCTTTCCTTATCTCTCATTTCTATTCGAAATTCATATTCTCCTAAAAATTCAAGGACCTTTTTTGAAGACGTTTGAGACTAGATAAGATCTTCAGAGCTTGACTCATTGTTCCAACATCAATTTTGAAATCTTCTATAAAATGCAATAATCATTCTCAGAGACGCTTTAGCCTAGATAAAATCTTAAGAACTTGACATATTGCTTTATCAACCTCAATCCTCCCCCTCAATCTCTACAAAAACAATCGATTTTGAAGTGTGAATAAATAAATGAGAGATTGCAGACCTATCAAAGTTGAGCTGGAGAAATCGTGATGAATGAATGTTTAATTTGAAGAAAAGAACATCAACTGAAATAGAGCATTGGTGACAATAGCGATGTAGTTGATTTGAAGGGTGTGGGGAGGTGTCTATAAGCAGCTAAGTGATGATCAGAGGGAGATAGTGCGAGGAGAATGTGCGTGCGTGACGTTGAGTACATACATGTTCATTGAGAAGGGCCTTGTCATGTGTGCATGTGTGTGAGTGTACGTAAGTGCATGTGTGTCTCCTGCATTAACACATTAGTGTAGTCCGATACAGTAACGCTTCCTCAGTACCTAATTAGGTGGATGCGCGTGTGAGTGTGGGGGCGGCTAACACACACATAATACGCTCAACAGTCTGTCACTTGGATGTCATTTAGTACGGCTAGAACTGTCATTCAAAGTGAAAATTCTTATGTCAGTCGAGTTTATTGTGTTCAACCTTATAAAGATAACACGATTGGACTAAAAATCATCTTTGAACATTCAAAAGTTCTGTACAAAAAATAGAGATTTTATTGATGAAAAGTGTGATTTTATTAAATTTTTAAAGTGCTTAAATATATTTATAATTGAAGACAACGATTGCATAAGAGAATATTCATTTTGAAAAGAGCATGAAATTAAAGAACAAAACAGTGGATTTCAGATTTTAAATTATTGATTCCATTCATTGTGAAGCCAAAAAACATGTTTTATCTGTTTTAATGCATATATTATTATTTCAATTAGTGTTCTTTTAAGTAATCAACTGTTTTTTTACAGAAGTGATGGGTCGATGGTTATAGTTTTTGGAAAATATATTTTCAATTACAGTTATGCTGGAAATAAATTTCTACCATATGTAAAATAGATCCTGACCGAGTTCCAGAATTGAAAACCAGTGTCAAGATGGTGCCGTTAACTTGTGATCTGTGTTGTTTTAGAGGCACAAAACCATCGGAGCCTTCTTAATCACAGTAGGCTGGAAAAGGCAGCTTTAATGAGGATGCACTGTCGACCGTTAAGACTGCATTTCAACAAAAAAAGTGCTGAAAAGACGATGCATAGCACTGGTGAGGGTTGAGATTCAGATGCGCTAACATAACTAGACAGACTCCAACACTTCTTAACACACAACCCTTTTCATCATGTCAGCATTCCTCTTATGCTTTACTGAGAGGAGTAGACAGCATCATAAGGGCTTCGGAGAGACAATCTCTAATATCAAAGTGATATCAAAGACACAACATATGAAGATATCTTTGGTCTTGAATGATTTCATTTTGTTTGCATAGATTCATAGAATCGAATATCGTATTAGTGCAGAATTCCTCATTTATTAGTGTCAAATTGAATATTGATTATTATTGCTGAATCATTAAACAAGGGGAGATAATTATTACTTATTTAGTTCTCATTTGGGCTTAATCACTAAAGAAAAAATAAGGAGAGATATAATGATCAAAATAATAGGTTTGTATAATAATGATAATAAATTAGGGGTTCAAGTAGATAATATATATCAATTTAATTTAAATTTGTGACAGTTCTCACTGATTTTAATAACATATTGATGTGATTTATTCTTTCTCATTTTATTACTCTGGCTATCAACAGAGTTCCTGTAGTGCAGTGATACAGCCCAAAATTATAAGCAAAATATTTATCATTTGTGATATTTTTAAAGCAACCCATAGCTAGTGTATGAAATAGGTGAGAAAGTAGTCAATGACATCATATATTATTTTGAATCTATCTTTGCTTCATCATTCAGCAAACGAGGAAAGGAAGGAAGCTTAATGAAACTAGAAAATTTTGAAATAATTGTTCTCTCTTCTATTTGTCTTTCTAGTATGATGCGTTATCATTTTCCCGCTTCCCACTCAATTCTCAGACAAGGAAAGGAGTCTCCGACTATTGATAAGAGAAAGAGGAAATAACTATCTAGTCCGCGAAAGCCAGATGCCCTCTAAGCTGCTTTGCCTTCAAGATAAAATACTGGCATTGACGAAGTTCAACTTCTCATAGAAACATTCCAGATAAGATTATTCAGCTACTGTTTTTATTCAAAGCATTTTTATCCTGCTTTGAGCAACTCGGCTTCCTGTTTTTTTGTATGCTGGATGAAAAGGGATTCTCGCCACTTATCTTAAAGATACCGGGAAAAAAATTGGACAAAGATTATCCTTGACTATCAACTTATTTGATGAAAAGTTTAATGAACTATTCAAAGACTTTAGAGTCAATATGACTTGAATGACTTAAAGTTAAATGACTTGAAACTTAAAATAGTTTTCAGGGAATGGGAAATAATAAAAATGACCTATCAATATATCACACATTTAAATTTATTTCATTACTTTCCAGTAAATGAAAAATGATAAAAATCATCATCCACGATGAATTTCTTAAAGAATTAATAGCCTGTTTATACTGATTCAAGGCTTGTTGTCGAAATAATTCATGAAATAACTGGAAAAATTAAAACATTAAAACTTGATATCAAATTTTGAAAATTGATAAAGCCACAAGCAAAATAGTTTGGAGAGCTACTCTCACTACAAAAAAGGAACCAAGAAACTAGAAAATGAAGGGTATAAAACTGGATTATTGGAAGTTTTCAACGTTCATATAGCAGTAGTTGGGGAACTATTAGAGTTCAACAAGCAATTCGTTAACTAAAAATAATTGCAGTTCGATAACTGAACATGTAGCCCGGGATTCGCAATGAAACGATTAGAGAACTTCGATAAAGAACTGAAATTTCACTTCAAACTACTTTTCACCGTCTTCCATTCATTAGTGATCGTTACGCAAAAAGTAGAACACTCACAACTTGATCGTCTGTTGGTGGAAATACTAGTTGAAAATTCTTTAATTGGATAGTTAGAGTCTATCAAGTTGGAAATAATTAAATGTTGGTTAGCTCTGTTCATTGAAACTTTATGAAAGAAAATGTTGATTAAAACTCTTCTAAACTTCGTTGACACGAAAGGTATCTATCTGAAACTTTGTACATTATTCAAATGTTTTGAGTGAGCCAGGATTTTGCTGAGAAATAAAAGTAAGGAAGACTCTGTATATTCGTAGCTCTCATTATATTCTCATTATAAATAGAGATCTCATTTATATTCAAGATTTTTGAACTAACAATATGATTCTAACATTCAGAGCTCTCACATTCGATCATCATTTTGTATATTTTCAATGTTTATGAGAACTTATCTACAAATTCGTGTTCTGTGTATAAACAGATTCATTCAATTTGACGCTTGGCATTAGATACATAGATAAATAGATAGAGAGGTATTATTTCTTTGCCATCGTACTCTACACTCATCAGCAACGTCAAGAAATAATATCCCTCTATCTATCTAATGCCAAACGTCAATTTCAACAATTAAATGAATCTGATTATAACAAAGCTTGTTCCAGACCGATAAAAAAAGAAGGGATTTGTCCACTAGGCGAAGAAAATGGGTTTTAAAAATATGGGTCAAGTTTTACGGTGTATCTATTTTGAGCTAGGACGTTGTTGCAAGATGGTTTTTAACGTTAAAGATCCTGTCGTTTGGCAGACGTCTGCCATCAATGGTAATGAGCGATTAGCGGCTGCAGTCAGTTCTTCTGAGAAGTTTTTGGATCGAATCCCGCCAGTCGATGGCAACTCTCGTGTGGTTTACGACCCATTGCACGACACAAGCCACTGGCAAACAGCCGATGCTTAACTTCTTCTGCATATTAAAAAGTACTCGCGTCTCAAAAATATACTTCCTCTCATTTCTACACAGAAAATTCACGGAAAATATAAAAAACGTTGAAATGTGAAGTGATAGACGTATCGTATGACGACAACTTAAAAATATATGTATCAAAGTATCTGATAACTTAAATAATACAATTAGTTTGTAAAATTTATCTTACAAAAATATTCGGTTAAACATTCATTATATACGGTACCTAAAATCACGATTATGTAAAGTTAATTTTAGGTCAAGTTTAATTCAAGCAAATGTTTGTATATATCTATATTATTCATTCATCAGTATCAGTGTGATAGATATTTAAAATTCAGTATAAGAATGTGAACGATTTCACAAAACGTTCCATTATTGATATAGAATATGATTAATATAGAAGATATGATTATATAGTCCTCAATCATTTGAATATCTTATATTTTTATTCTTAAATATCTTAAACATGTGGATAGGCCTACTCAAAAATTTTAAACAATTTGAAATTTTCAAGCTCTAGTATAATATTTACCAATATATAAAAAAATTAATAGATTTTTATTTCCAGCAAAAAACAATAATAATTAAGAAGAAAATGCAAGTGGTAACTTCTTATGATTGAAACTTCATAAAATGTTCACTTTCAAATTGTAACCACTCAAATTGTCACTTTCAAATTGTTACCTAATAAACTTCATACGATCTTTGGTATACTTAATTGATGATAATACAGTATTCATTCCACACTATTTAGATATTATTGATTGGTATTTGAAAATAGCTGGTAAAAGTTTCTCATTTAATATCAAATAGTCCACAATTTTAATAAGAAATAATTATAAAACTAGTCAAAATTATGACTATAGCTTTGTTCCAAGCAATGAATCCAGTCACCTGCAAACTGCTTTCATTCAATTTTTTTAGTTCAACCTTGAATAACACAAACATTATTTCTTTAGTAGGGAGTATCAGAGAAATAATATCATGGCCTTGGTATTTGTTGAGTGGTATTGAATTGACCAGGATGCAGACATGATGAGAATCATTCCGCAAGCTGGTGAACTAATTATATTCTTCTCTCTTTTCCTCTAAATCTATCATTCTCTATTCACCTGATCGTGCAACATCCTGCAACTTCTCTTCCGCTCTGAAGATTCGGACCACAGCACATTACCTTATCATCTTATCTCTCACTCTATTCCGTTGCTGATTACTATCCGAATAGAACCAACTTTACATTGCATGTCATTAACTTCGAGTATACCACTACAATAACTATTATAATGAAACGGATGTGCTGTTTTGAAATCCCATTTCCTTTTCTGCTTTGAATATCGTGGAAGAAGAGTGAAACTTCATGGTCACAGGTGAACATCATGCATAAATGGATAGGAAATTTACAGTAACAATTTTCCTGAAAGATCAGACTAATAATGGTCTGGAAATGTTAATCAGTATGGAAAGTGTGATGATCATTTTGGTATTAATGTTCTCTAGTGTATTGTACAATATAAATATTTTATGGTTGAAAATAGGAACTTTTCAACATGAAATTCATTATTTAATGAGATCAAATTTGTTTGAAAAACAAATTTTAAGGGAATAAAAATGAAGCTCTAGTATGAAGCTCTCATTTCCAAATATTCAACATTGACATTTCCTCATAAATTAGACACTTATAAACAGAATAAAACATTGAATAAAAGCACCATCTTTGCTTGTTGAGAGAGTGAGTAGTTTCAGCTTAGTTTGGTATTGAGAGTGACAATAATAGGCTGAATGAATAAGAATTGTCTGAGCTTGTTTCTCTCATGTTACATTGTCATGAATTATGCCTATGTTTATGAATAAATACGTAAAACAAATGAAATGAGTGTAAAAGGACTTGAATTAATAATTTATGAAATATTAAAAATAATCAATATAACTCACACAACCATTAATTGAATTTCTTCATAATTAGAATAGTTTAGAACATCAAATCCCTTATCGAAAAGTACTCTAGTACGATGATGTAGTGATAACGAAACATCAGAAACCCTATAACAATGCATGTGTTCTCTTCTCTCAAACCGTGTTCCTATTATTAATGGAAAAAAACTTGAAGAATATAGAGCACGAAGAACAATCAATTCTTGTACAGCCATTGTCTTAGACATGACACTTGCAATACTATTCATAATCAACACTTATCTCTAATGAAAACTCACTGAGAAGGAAAAACATGCAATGAGCTGCATCCATTGTGGAGAGAGTCTATTCAAGACGTTCTACTAATTTTTCCAAGTGAAAGAAGCTCGTCACCAGTGCTCTTCCTTCAAATTTGTCGCTGCTCAAAAATGAGAGAAATCGGATGTTTTTATGTTGATCTTTCCACTTGGACAAACATCTTCCAACAGTTACCTATCTCGGAATAGCGTAAGCTTAGTTCCAGCTTTTACACACTCTATTCAATAGAATCGCACAAAATAAGCAAGAAAAATATGAGTGCAAATACATTCGAAACAATACTTGAACGACACTCACGTTTATTCATGTAGCTCAGCCTATTGTTTTCGTCGTGTTGTATATATCTATGTGTCTATAGCCTAGGAAGAAGAAGACGTCTGCCTGTCAGTTTCGTTTATAGCTGGAAAAAAATAGAAAACACAAATTGAATGCAAGTATAAAAAATCGAGAAATCAATATTAACTATCAATTTTTCAACATCGATAAAACAATAACAGGTGAGAAGAATTCATTTGAACAGGTAAAATTGTTTTTCAACCTTACCTACTATGGAGAAGTTCCACAATATCTCTGATGCAAGTATTTTATAAAACAATAACAATTTGATTCAGATTTTTCATTGAACTAAATAACTTATACTACGATGCATCATTAATAGAATAGTTATAATCAAATTTAGATTGCATCGATTCTTCATTATTAATTCAACATTGATAACTCAATTCAGATTTTTGACTAAACCAAATACATCACAAAAAATAATATTATAAAATTTAGACTTCATTAATTCTTAATCATTAATTAAACAATAATAATAATTCAATTGAGACTCTGCATTGTACTAAATCGCATACACTAAGCCAATCTATATCATCAATAAAGCAATCATAATTATATTTCGACTGCATTGATTGTGAATAGGGTTTTCGCATGATAAATCAACTAACTATTCTAGTGAACGACCGAAACGCATTCAGTACAGAAATGTGCAAGTCCACTTTCTGTCAGTTGCTAGCTTATGACATAATAGTATCCCCATGAAATGCCAATAATTATTACCAAGTCCATTTCTCTCCCTCTTGCTGGAGGGTAGTTGTACTGCACATGGTTTTGTTTGTGAGAGTTGGTAGGCAATTGCGTGAATGTGTGTGTGTATTATGTATTTTGTGTTAGTGAAAGTGTGTGCATTGGTCGTGGTGCACTCATGTGCATGATTGTCAACTAGGAGTGACGGGTGAAGGGGAGGAGGGGTTGGAGGGGGGTTACAAGCGATGTTAATTTAAGTATACGGTTTGTGTGTTTACCTCATTCGAGGCCGGTGAATGGATGCTTTATACCGGCGTAATTGTCATTATCGTTTACGCTCTCAATTAACAATAATAATCGATATCAATGTTGATGGAGAATGTATCGATATCATTACGATTTCGATAAACATCATTGTTCGTTCTATTTGGAAGGGTTTCTTGGTCATTCTCTTGTTGAGCTTCAATTGAAGAGTGAGACTTGTACAATCGAATCAATTTCACAATAAATTAATGATGTGCTTTTACACTGTAGGATAGGTAGAGTAGAGATACCATTGCGCTTCGACTGGAAAAAAGCATATAATGTGATAGCGATAGCTTGATAGTATTCTCTGATCAAAACTGCTTTAGGATTAAGGCCCACTTGGCCTTAGTGGTGGACCGATCTAGTCCGATCCTAAAGCAGTTTAATTAAAGAAGAAGTATCCTATCGTATTGTAATCTAATAACTAGTCTTGTAAATCTAACTAATCTTGTAATTATAACTAATTGTAAATCTGATCTAATTAGATAAGATATCGACATCAGCTTATCAATTTTGTAAGAATAAGCCTTATTCAGCGATTGAGAATCGTAATTAAAACTGACTTGCAGTGATTTCAAAACGAATACAATTTAAAATGCGTTTAAAATGAGGGCGTAATCAAGGACTTGAACACTTGTAATATTCAAGACTGACTTCGAAATGTCTCCAACCCGGCTTGTAAATGACTCTGACTTACTGTACATGAGAGTACATGATAATATCACTGAAACATCAGCATGTTATGTGAGAACGTGTGATTGTTGTGGCCAAAGTTTCAAGTAGGAAACTGAGGCATTGCAATGTGTCAAGTTTTAATATGTGTCTAATAATAATCTAGGCTCAGCTCAGTTTTGCAGCCCCAGCACTGCTTTGAATACTAAGAAGGCTCTGATCTCTCTGAGAAGAATCCTAGTTGATATGATTCTGTGTTTTGAAGTGTTTGGAAGTTCCAGATTATGAAGTATACGTGAGAATTACTATCACAATGACAGTTTGAATGGTTAGATGAGGATTCTTGTCACATTTTCAGCAATCAAGATTAACAACTGCAACTCTGCACTTTCAAAAAGTATTAAACTCGTTATTAGATCATTCTAGAATGCACTTTAGAAACTCCAAACACCAAGTGCTCATTTGTAAAGATACCGCCAAGAAAGGAGGACTCAATTCTTGGCACGGTAAAGTAGTTTCAAATCTCATTACCATAATACCAGAAGCTCAGTCTCATTCTTGCTATTTGTAACAACAATTTACTTTGCATAATCACTCGATTTTGGCTAGGAAATCTCAAGAAGGCAAAATTTTATGATAACTTGGAACATATTGTTCTGCACAGTTAATAGGCTAGCTAGCTCCCACTCCTCACTTGTTGGCGATTATTGTTCTGGAAGGGAAGTGATTCGAGTTTCTTGAGTTCAATAAAACTTGTACGTTGCAGAATGCATACTGACTTCAAGTTTGAAACAACTGCATAACAGCGGGTTTGCAGAGTGATTGTTCAAGTTGTTTTGTTGTAGTAGGCTACTCTTCAGGCTCATTACAATGCACTGTATGAATTTATCTATGGCTGTTCAAAGTTGTCTTCATTCAACAACAAACTTCTAACATGCTTCTCTATGCTGGGCATAGAATTATTTATATCACAGTATCTCCTATTTCTAGTCAAATGAATATTCTATTCAACATTGAATCAAAGCTACAAACTATTGGTCAACCAGATTCAAATTATTGATTTTGGATGGAGTTGTATAATAGTTATAATATTATCGTTGTGAAAAACGATAATATTTTTTACCAAATCTACGCGATTATGTTTATGCAATTAAATTAGTCTACACTTATCATCATTCAGTCTATCATTATTGATGAAGAATAATGTAATAGATTGATTTGTTAATCTACTGGAATAGAATAGCTATAGTGATTTTCTTGAAATAAATTTTTGCAATCAATCACATTGTTTCACCAGTAGGTAGCAGCTTTTGATTTGCGTTTCTGATTTGCTAGAACAATTCATTGTTCGTTGAAAATTTGGGACGTACAACGTCCATCACACATCACATAGCTCATGAGAGGAATAGTGATGCTGGCAGAGCAGGGGAGTAAACGCTTTTCTCTGTTCAAAGTGTTGGAATTTTCCATTTTCAGTTGTTTCAGCGCGGGCCAAAAAGGGTTTTCGGTGTAGATTAGAAGAACAGTGCATGTGAGATCAGGGGGAGGAAGAGAGAGAAGGAAATATGTGAGATCAGGGGGAGAAAGAGAGGAGGAATAAAATTGCAAACTGACAGAGGGAGAAAATTTACCTTGGAGCGACGGCAGAATGACAGGAGGGGAGCAAAATTCAGGAAATTGAGAGGGATACAGTCACAGCCGGACGAAGAATAACTAATTGATGGATTCTATTTGTCGGCTGCGAATAAAAACGAAGCGCAGTCGACATGGGAGATGTAGGCTGTGCTGTGGCATATAATTCAGCGCCTACATTTTTCCCAGTTCCGACTGACTACGCCGAACTGCACTCAATGCATTTTGCATGAGCAACTCTGGCCGTCTATTATTGAAAAGCGTCGCGGGAGAGAGACCGAGTCGAGAGCCTCCCGTCACCAGGTCCCTTGGGTTCCTTTCGCGCCCAAGGCCCGCCGTCGACTGAAGCCTTCGCCGCTAGACTGCGCCACCTCCCAAGCATCACCACGCGCGCACTTTCCC
Organism: Laodelphax striatellus; assembly: GCA_017141395.1. NCBI lineage: Eukaryota > Metazoa > Arthropoda > Insecta > Hemiptera > Delphacidae > Laodelphax > Laodelphax striatellus. Next base: position 5,696,991 of record CM029534.1, read on the forward strand.
CCACCACTCACATCTTTTCTCCCACCTTACCTCCGACGCCGCCGCCGGTTCATCCCCTCTTACGACGCTGCTTCTTCTCCTCCTTCTACGCCTTTCTCTCCTACTTCTTCTTTCCACTCGTCCGCAGCCGAATGAAGTGTAGAAGGATTGTTGTGTATCGAAAACAATGATACCCGAGCCTCAGTGAAATAAGGCCGAGGACGTAGTAATAAGACGATGATAGTAGTAATGGTCTAATCGATGTTATTAGAGAGAAGTTTGTGATAAACAAAAGAAAATGATGAAAGTATTGCAGGAAATGGAAAACATTTAAATTTTCAATATAAAAATTCATCTCATAAAAATGCATTCTTGTGAAATCTTATTATCTTGAAAAATTACACCTACGATGAATCGTGTGACAAAGGTTTTTTGGAATCCAAATCTACTCTGAATTTGATACTATCATATTAGTAATGGTATTCATATTACTATTCGCTCCATAAGTGATATAAAAAATCACTTTGTAAAACTTAGTTTTGATAAATTATCTTGACATTTGAAAAAGATTGAGATGATAATCAATGATAAATAATATTATTGTTAGACTGTAACTACGACTTCCAAAATCTTTCATTCTTTAAATTTCGAATTGGAATAGATTTTGATAATAAATATTCAATAATCTTCCTTTTCCTTGTTTGAAAAAACTCAAAAAACCTTCTCTCAGTATTTTTGCTATTAATAAAAATAATTACAAAAATAATCGTTCAAATCTTTAGACCACTTGAACTAAGTTTTTCTACAAAGAATATCATCCATTTCTCTATCTCTGCCTCTGCCTCGTTTTTGCCAACCAATTATCACTGTTGAACTACCTGCTATAAACAAGTATTTTAAAACTAAGTAATTTCATTATGTACTCTTACGACTTCCTGTGAAACTTTACTCAATTCAAGTCTTATAACTAATCTTAATCTCATTTTATCACTCTCTCACACTAGTAACCATATCAATTGCCATCTGTGGAAATTTGTGTGGGTCTTAAAAATTGAAGTTTCATCTTACGCTTCTATGAGTACAGATCTTACGCTTTGAATGAAATGTTGTTTTATTGATCGTCTACAATCATTCTGCCTCTTATTGTACGCTTACCCACGGCACACTTCGAGCTCGCCCTTTATTGTAGGGTGTTGGGTAGAATAAGTTTATACTTTTATTGTGTACGGGATAATAGATTGATGCTCGGTTTTTTAGTCGTTCAATAAACTTATTGAATCAATAACTTTTTTTTTGCATTTGAAAACACATGGTTATTGATTCGATAAAGTTATTGGATCCATAAACTGTCTATTGAGCGACTGAAAAACCGGGCATGAAACTGGTTTTGGGGTGCTGCCATCTGTGGGTCTTCGCTCAAACTATCTCCAGATCGTTCATAACAGGGTAAGAAGAGGATACTTGAAATGTACTAAGTACTGAAATGTTATCGGCTCTACTTTCATACATCACAAAAATACTGTAGCTTTTTAAAAAATATGAATTCTCATTTTTGGAAATTGAAGTACAGTTGTAATTTTAGTACGAAGTTATTTTTCTCCGAGAATTATTGTTCTAGTGTAATTGATAATAACAATTCTTAACATAGTAATCTACAATCAGCAATCATGAATAATTCTGTAAGAGGAAAATATTCTTGAAGATTGCCAGACACTAAACTTCTATCGTAGTTGAGATTTTCATCTTCTATTTTTCACTAGAATTTGATCAGGTGAATTACTCTACAGTTTATGGTGTGATGTGTGATGCTAGTTTAGTATCAAATAAGAGAAAAGATTTCAAAAAAATAAAGAGTACTACTCATCTCATGGACTCAGTATTAGTTACCCAACAATTTTTTCAATCTGCGTTAGACGTGTAATGAAGCATACATTCTACGACATAAAGATACATATTTCTTATCAGAAGCATACGAATTTGGTGTCAGAATACATATTTAGTGAATAGGAGATCGAGTTTTGTACTCGTAAAATGAATCACATAGATAACCGCAGCTCAATGATTTTTCGAGTTTTTAAGTCATAACGCGAAATAGCTGTAAAACCTGTGAAACAAGCTTCGTTTAATCTAATTGACATTTGTTAGATTCTACTGAATCAGTTCATTCAACCTTTGCTTTCTACAATTCATTATAATAGAAATATTGTTAATATATATACATCATATATACTTTTCAATCGACTTTCTACGATTTTTCGAAAACAGTTTATTTTTCCAGCAAGAAATATCCGGCAATTCGTGTTATAAACGTTACCCACAAAATCTTGTTCTTCATCATATTTTTCTTGAAGTTAACAGAGACCACGGGTTCAAAACACATTCTGAAACCGGTAAGTACATTTGTTTTTCACAGTCATGGTACGACATACCGTTCTATTACTGTAGGCCTATATCGTTCAAGAATATTGTTTGAAGACAGTTTGCATTCTGAGACAAATAGCAAAGAGAATTACATGTTCGACTTCAAGTGATTGAAAAATATGAATTATAAAAATTAGACATCAAAAACATTACATTACCCACATGTGGTGCCGTATTTCGGTTGATGTATTTTGTTTACTTTATGCTTCACTTCAAATACTGTGATTAGAGTTAATAATATAATTTCTTTCGCAAATATGTTCAACGAAAGAGGACTCTTGTGAAGCGGTACGTACTAAAGGGAGATTATGAAACATCACATTCTTATAGTGCATGGCTTCGCGACAACTGACTCATGTAGATACGCAAGATAGAGTTAAATTGAGGTTGAGATGCGAAAAACGGCCTCGAGCTGTAAGATACCTCGCTTAAGTAAGTAAGTACATTCTTATAGTCTTTTTCGTTTTTGCTGGAATATACATAGACAATTCAATGGTATAGGATAAAATTATTCTAGTAACGAATTTTATTCAGTAACACCCGGTATGAACTTGACTGGTTCTATTAGACCTGACGCGAATATTAGATTATAATACAGACACTAGTGAATCATAGAAAAATACAGTCAATGTTGCTTTCGTATCGTCGGAACGGATCTGGTTTTATTGTAACGAGGTTTTATAATATGGGATATTTATATGTTTATCATCGCTTAGTAGAACAGTATTCATTAATTCAAGAGCAGCACTATTCTTTCATAATGTTATTGTTGCTATGAATAACTCCAAAAACTTGATAAATTTGGAAATTCAATGCGATTGACAACGTTTAGTTTTTGTTAGGGCTCTACGCACAACTACGGCGGAAAAGTCGGATAGCGGCCTCCGAAAATTTAAGGTTATGTTGCAAAATCTGACAGAGTCACCGATAAACAGGAAATTGAACTAGAGTTAATATAAGTATGGTTTGAATCTAAATGTTGAATGCGGGTTTCACCTATGTAAATTTCAAAACTATCAAAGAACTTATCAGTATCACGTATATTGTGGATAAATCGTGAACTAATAAAATCACACTGAATATATTTTAATCTTTAAAATATCAAGTTTATTGTGAGTAACTAATAAATTTGAAGAAACAATAATAGCAAGAGGTATGTGAACAGTATAACTAGTGCTTTGCTGCTCAAGTTCCGCAAGTTCCAAATTGCTACCGCAAAAAGTTCTAAGTGCTCAACAAAACTTATCAAATTATGAAATAATTTAATTTGTAGAAGTCAATAACCGAACGCGAACTTCGAAGTGTGTACTTTAAATTATAATTTGAAACGATTATGAGTTTGAATTGATGATGGGATATAGTCTTGAAGAAAAGTTGAAGTTTAGTAGTAGATAAATTTGAGAATTTTTTTTGAAATTTCAAGAAAAGTAGTTTGTGTATGGTGGAAATTTATGATAAATACCTTATTTGTTGCTTATGTATAATAGTCACTTGCACTTGAAACCATGGTTGGTCGGCGGAGTATGTCCTGAGTTAAGTCAGTTGCGCCGTACAAGTCCAGTGTAGGCAATTGGCAAGACAGACGCAGAGTTCACAACACACACTCACTATAATAATATTGTAATAATATGGTTCACACAAACGGCCACTGTTTTTGTTTTGATTTCGATGATGAATAAGTAGTATCACATCACTGGTTGGGTAAGTCCGAGGAAGCGGCTAAGTCCAAGTTCGATTGTAAGTAGTGTTGTGAGGAAGTGAAGTAGTGTTAGGCCCAAGTCATATCACTTACCATGCGAGGCAAGGTAGAAAAGCCGAGCGGAAATAGCTGACTACATGCTGGTCGCATCCGAGCCACCAAGCATCGCGAGAAGAGAAAAGGAACATGAGTCAGTAAGGCATGTTGGCCGGGCCGAAGGTAACTGCTCTCTCCGCTGAGACGAGACTCTCCGTCGTGCTGTGCGCTCAGTCGGCGCCACGAAAAAACCCGAGACCTGCGCTCTAGACGCCGCCGCCTCAGCTAACCTAAGCCACCGCCGCCCCACTCCTTCTTCATTATTTTTACCCACCCACCCCTCTCAGCAGCGTCGCGGCGCTGCCTTGCTTGGTGGGGAGAGAAAACCGCCAAAGATTTGATAAGAGAAACTCCCTCCCTCCCTTCCTCCTTCCCCTCAATCCACCGGGCGGCCTCCTTACTCGTCGAAGCCTTCCTTTGGAAGTGGTGCACTTCCTATTTCCTACCCAACAAAACCTAACAGATACCCACCTCTATCAAATATCGATTCCACCTCCCCACCCACTGCATTTTTCCAAGGTTGATCGAGTTATTATTTTTTCGCAACTCTGTGTGTGTTTTTATGTGACACCGCTACAACCGAGCCATAAATATGGAATTTGGTGGACGGATTTGTGTGTTCGTGTGAACGCTTACTGTACAATGTGTGACTCTCACACGGTAATGAGCGACCGCTACAAAACGTGCATTCACGTTCCATTTCTACTGTTATCATAATAAGCAAATTAGTCATGCATCGATTCAATTTTGTCCCCAATTGGTCTGTAGATGATCTTCATCGTGCTCATCGTTATTTACATTCTTTTTATCACAAAACTGAAGATATTGGAATTACTCACTTGGAAATATTTTGGATCGAATTATGATGATATTATGGAAATACAATTTTTGGAGATATATTATGAATCTTAACATTTCACTAAAAGATTTTCTCGAGTTTCACAGGTATTCTATTTCTAATTTGAGTAAATACTCCAAGACACTTGTACTTAGATCATTCTGTAGTTCTGATGTCATCCTATGGTTTTGATTATCAAGATTACTATTCTATTAAAGGTTCTGAGTGATGAATAACTGCTAAAGCAGAGCCCATTTTTGATCTTTAGTATCATCTCAAATGCTATTGGTGGGATTGATTCTTGAAATTTGACTTTGACATAGAGTTCAAGAACTAGACTGCAAATTGCAAAATATATTGTGAAACATGAATCTTATCAATTGTCAATTATTTTTCAAATTGCATCCACTAATATTGAGATATCTCATAATAGACAGCATTCTATTTGAGGATCAGCCAGCTGACTTCAACTCGCAGGAGATGTTGAGGATGAAAATGATAAAAAAAAGAAAAACTGCTCTAGTCCGATTGAATCACATCTCTTTGTTATTAAATAGTGGAGTCTCAACCAAAAAGGAAAAATTGATAACAGAAAATAATCTTTTGCAAGCCAAAGTATCGAGAGAATTCCTCAGTATCGTGGGCCTAGTCTTGCATGGAAACCTAAATACTGATTATATGAATATTGAAGAATTGGCGTTAACAACCAGACATAATAATTTTCGAGATACGACGTAGAGTGCAGTTGAACTTAGGAATAATAAAAAACTGCAATAAAATTTTTTTAATAGATTGCTTATTCTTCATCAAGATTGGACTGTGTAACGAGTTAGAGTAAACATTCAAAATAGTGGAATCACTTGTAGGCTACAGAAACTATGAACGTAATGGGGCCTATAAGAGAAGACCAGTATTATATTGCCGGGAAAATTGGCTGAACTATTATACTTTGAAAATCCTTACCGACTTTGAGTAAAAATCTAAGCAATAAAGTACTCGGAGTTATTATTCCCATACTCTAAATTCTCTAAGAAATTATTTTTGCTACATCAAAGTATACTAAAATGAAAATCTGATCAATTTAGAAAATGACTTTGTTAAAGTAATCAATTTTAGTACTCTTGGAAAAAGTATTATTTATAAATTTTCACATTCAATAAAATTGTTAGCTTCGTATATTTCGAATAAAATTTACAATATCTTAGTTTTGAATGATCATGTGTATTTCAATTATGTTTAGTAGATTATTAACTTCCAAGTAAAATTCCACCGTTTCAAACCACGTGAAACACGAACTATTTCAACTCAACCTAACCTCAATATTTCGATTATCGTGAACACAAATCCAATCAAAGTTGCACTCCGAAACCACTCAATACTCGAAAATTGGTTACCTGATCAAGATATTCGGTGTTTTATCAAGTTTATTTGGATGAGATGAAAAAAAATTACGATGAATTATTCAAATTAGACGTGAACGACATGAGTCGTATAGTTGTTCTGTGTAAGTACCGGTACCAATAAAACATTATCTTGAAAATTTTTCTCAAATCCGATAGCATGATTCTAGGTTAGAAGAAAAAAGCCGGTTTTCTCATATTTGTCACAGGCTGATACCTAGATAATGAAGCCGGTGCAAGGTGACAATGTTGAGAGGTTACTTGGTCAACTTGATGAGGTAGCAGTTGAAATTCGAATTTTCATGGAGAGGTTTGAATGTGAACTTGAGTATCCTACCTGGTTTCGAAGTTGAAGGTTGTAGTGTGGAATTAATTTTTTTTGGAACACTATCACTGAGTGAGGATTATCACTTGTTGAGGCAGGTGTTAGTCGAGGAGTCGCCGATGTAAACAAAGTGTTGGATGCCGAGCTAGGTTAGAATAGTGATGTGAGGAGCACTCTACTTACCGTGGTGGCGAGGCTGAGTGAAGCGGTGGAGTGCTGTGGCCTGTGAGAGGTTTGGGGAGGTTTGGAAACGTCGCGAAGAAGAAGAATGCGTTCACGACGACGCTTCAGGCAAAGGCAAGACATGACTTGGTTAGGCGTGCAAGAAGGCGCCCCGCGCCAAGACTAAGAAGTAGACCGGCAAAAGACCAAAGCACACGCGCAATTCAGAGAGGAGCGTCGCGGCGCATGACCGGACCACCCCCGCCGTCTCCCGACAGCCGCCCCCGAGCACTCAAGGACCCTCGGCAGCAGGCGGCACCTACCGTCAACCTCCCGAACTAACCTCCAACCAACCACCCCGACTGGTGGCGCTCCCACGCGGCCAAAACTCACACCACCCCTCATCAACTACACACTCATTGATACTCGTAAACACACCCCTCCCACCCCTCGCAACAGTTGTAAGCATGAATCGCTTTCAATTATTGTTGGCAACAAATTTTCGAAATCATTGCTGCAACTGGGTTTACAGCCCGATGATGACCCGTCTAATCAAAATCAGTGTGGCCGGCCTGTATTATGATCTGTGTGTGAGTGCTAACTGTTGCCACCCGCTTCACGGTCAATCTGATTAATTATGCTCATGAGAACCCGCGGTCAACAAAATTATCGTTAACACCAAAAATGAACTCTGAAAATAATCGGCCGCCCCTCGTCAACAGTGGAAAGGTTCGAGCATTCATGACCAACTCGACCAATAATCGACCAACTGATTCGAGCATGAGTAATATCAATCTGCCAACAATTTAAACCGATCCAGTAGTGAAAATTGGTGGTATGTGAAGTAAATATTAGGATAAATATGTGGTCAAGACTCAGTGTGTTGAATACTTGAGTCTTGACATTCAACTCGATGTTTCTTTTATGAGTAGAATAGGAAAAGTGCAACATCACTACTTGTGAAGTCAATCAATAGTTGAAACTAACAATCTGCCTCTTTCCACAATCACAATATCTTTTCAACCAGGGTACTACAGTCAGGTTTCACAATAGGAATGATATCCTTCAAGAACATTCACAATAATTTATAAATTACAAAAATTTATAAGTTCTTGATGAAAGAAATAAGAGAGTAGAATAAATTATTTCTCAAAATGTAAAAATTGTACAAAATTCTCCCCAAAAACTCTCTCCAAAATGTTCCTTTTTTATCTGGATATGATTAGAAATAGTTAATGCTGAACTAACTGGGAAAAAGAGTTGTAAAAATTAGTTTTCTCATCACAGCACCTTCTCTATGAGTGGTTTTTCCACCACATGAGGGTATTTAATTGTTCCTCTACAACATTATTCTAGATGACATCATTCCCACAATCCAGTCGTATTTCCATTCATTTGTGATTTTCTAAATCAAAGTGATCTTATAAATACAATATTCTATTAATATTTCTTACGTGATTGTTCTTATTCATTTTAAAACTTTCTCAAGAATAGAAAGTAGAATATAGAGAAGTAGAGAAATAGTTTTTTTCTTAAAATAGATCAACCCTTTTCAATAACTACTGTACCTTTTCGCCATAATTGGGGACTCTGCACACTACAGCAGTCCACTGCCACAAAGATTGCAGCCTACGATGGACCTGGAGCAAGATGGAGCGAAGAGGAGATGGGAGAGACTAGGAACGACAACATTTCTGGCGAAAGTGGAATAATTGGCGCCGAGGAGGAACAGCGAACAATCCCCGGTGATCGAGGGGGAGCAGAGTGACGGATGAACAGGTTGTGTAAGGGATGCATCCCCGTGTGGGTGGGGGTGGGGGGTGGTGGAAGGCCTATGTCGATTATAAACTGCGAGGTGCCTGAAAACTACGTGGAGTCTGATTAGTATGCAACTCACTCACCTTTCCGAGGCTGTACTGTGCTGGTTCGTTTCTATATCGATTCTGGTCGGACGGGTGGCCGGTGAACGTAAGGTTTAGGCCGTCTCTTTTTGACATTCTCTGTACTCTAACTCATACTCTCTCTAACAAAGAGACAATGTGAGAGAGGACGAGTCAAAACCCATAGATTTATCACGCATGCAACGTTGATGAACGGATACTAGACAAAGAGTATCTTCAGAATATTAACATTTTTTTACAATGTCTTTTATTTCGGTAATCTCCAAAATTTTCTCTTCTCTTACCACACTGACCTCCTCGCTTAATGAGAGAGAGATGGATGTTTGACTCAATAATAAAATCAAATCAAGTACTTTGAATGAAGGGTAGGTGAGCACTCTTTTATTTCCGAGGAAAGGGCATGCACACGCCTCTCTATATGCACCGTTCCTAAGCTTTTCCTAACCTCGCTAGTAGGTAGCCCTAACCTCGCTAGAAGGTTAGCAGCATAGAGAGGCCTGTGCCTGTCCCTTCCTCGAATATGTAATCGCATATAGCACTAAACAAAGGGATGCTGCATACTTATATCGTTGTAGATTGACAATGGTCAAGAAGAATCTTTTCTTTACATTTATTTACTATTTGATAATATTTATTTAAATATGATTATTTGTATAATTTGTTAAATTATATAATTTAATTCGATTATTAATGATATTATCATATTATTGATATAATAATTAATTATTTGCTCTTATGTTGTGCATCCAAAAAGTCGAGATTATTTGGAAAAAATAATTTTAAACATTCTCTATTTTCCCACATCTTAATAGATAGATTGATAAATGATTACTTTTCCATTTCTCATTAAATAGTGCTCTAGGTGAAAACGAAGTATAAAAGCTCCCTCTTCCATTCAAACCACAATGACCTCCTCGCCTAATGAGAGAGAGAGAAAGGGGTATGTTTTACTCAATAATCAAATCAAATCAAATCAAATACTTTATATAATGATTTCAGAATTAATACTAGTGATAGAAAATATCTGTCTGCTTTTCCTCATCACACTTTCCCATTCTCTCTCACGTTGAAAGGAATTGATTAAAAAGGTTTGCTCTTATTGTGTACTTATATGTGTTCATGTATACTAATTCTTGTATTGACTAGGAAAGGGGAAACCCTTTTTGGTATTTTTTGTTCTACTTTACATTCTCTCCCATTGAGGTGGAGGAAGAAATCAGGCACTCGTAGCTGTCAATACATGCATTATTGTTGGATGGATGGGCATCTATTTTCCGTACTCTCCATCCTCCTCTATCTTCCTTTTTCTTGCGGAGAGGTGGAGTGAGATAGGATGAGTGAGATACTACTTATGCAAGTTAATACTTATGCATCATTTATGATGCAGGATATTGGTTATTGGACATCTCTTTTGGTATTCTACATTCTCCAATCCTCTTCATACTCTCTTTCACCACAGATGTGATGTGGAGGGGGGGTGTGGGGGGGGGGCACGGAGAAATCAGCAATTGGTTGTACTTATGCATCGTTGTTGACCGGATGCAAGGTATTGGGCATCTCTTTTTGAAGTTGTCTCTCTTATTTTATCCATCCTTCTGCTTCTCTTTTGGTTCTGATTTGCTATTCTTCCGCTTCAAAACGGAACGAACCACAATGGAATGAACGATAGGACGTGGGATACTCTATACTAAATTATGCTTCGTTGTTAGGTAGTGGGCACCTCTTTTTGGCATTGTCCCTACCATTGTATCCCGTCTTTGGTTTCTCTTTTGTCCTAAATCTACTCCTTTCTCGTTGGGTAGAGGAAATAGGATGGAATGAGCAAAAACACAGGGTGCACTGTACTTATGTGCATCACTGTTAAACAGATGAAAAGTATTAGGGGCCTCTTTTCCTCATAGTCTTCTCTATTTTCTATCCTTTCAACACTCGTTCCTCTTTCTAGTCTCTTTCGGTGTGTAGTCTGCAGGAAAATAGATAAATTGATGGTTGAATAGAAGGATATAGGTGAGCGTCTCTTTTCGACATTGTCTCCCCTATTTTCTATTATCTTCCGGTCTTCTTTTGCTTCTCTTTCTAGTCTCTTTTGGTGTGTGGCCTACAGGAAAATGGATAGATTGATAGACGGATAGATAGATATAGGTGTGCGTCTCTTTTCGACATTGTCTCCCCTATTTTCTATTATCTTCCGGTCCTCTTTTGCTTTATCTTTCTAGTCTCTTTTGGTGTGTGGCCTATAGGAAAATAGATGCATATTGCTGGATAAATAGATAGACATAGATGAGCACCTCTTGTCGACATTGTTTCCCCTATTTTCTATTATCTTCCGTTTCACTTTTGCTTCTCTTTTGGTGTGTGGCCTAGAGGAAAATGTATAGATTGATGGATGAACAAAACGAGATGGAGATAGCCCCATTTTCATACTCATCGTCCCGATAGAGGAGAAAAGATAGTGACCACATTGAAAGAGATGAAGATAGAGAGAAGCATGATAAGGGAGATGAAGAGGAGGGAGCTAGAGAAGAGAGGAAGTGGAAGAGAAAGAGAAAGATAAAGAGAAAGAGAAAAAAGAAGAGGAAGAGAATGAGAAAGAAGAAGAGAAAGAGAAAGAGAAAGAAGAGAGTACTTATGCACCGGGTCGATCACTATCCGCTACTTTTGGTGCTGTTCGTTCGTACGTCAGGCATGTGCACTTCAAAACAACAGCCAATATCGTTTCCCCTCAACCTGTGCAGCTCTCAACCCCCTCAAACAACCCCCACCTCTCCCCCCAAACCCCCTTCACACACCCCCGCCCCATTCCATGGCCTGGAGCGTTGCAACCGAGCACCGCTGCACTCGAAACGCTTTTTCTTGTTGCGCTCCAGTGGATGGCGGTGATCGCCGAATGGTTTCGAGCGAAAAGGAATGATTGAGAGTGAGTGGAAACATTTTGGAGAGAATAACATTGTAAGAGAGTATCCAGATGTGTGTAGGTGCGAGTTGTGTTTAAGCGAGTGAGAACTTTCAAGAGAGAGAGAAAGTGAGTTAGAGTTGTTAAGAGAGAGAAGAAGATTGTTGGAGCTAGTAGGAACAATGAAGAAAAAAAATTACGAGAAAAAATATTATAAATATTTTATTGTTAGCCTTGTCTTTTATTCATAATTTATTTTCTTCTATTATTCTTTGCAGTTTAGTTTTCATCTTCTTTTGATAATACTTTTAGGATTATCATGTTTAATCCCTCTTCCACTAACCTTCCCCACTTAACATCCTCTAACCATATATTTCTTTATACATTTTTTATTTGTCAATGGCTCAACAGCCCTCTGTGGGCTTAGGCCTACCAGCTGGTTGCCAGTTTCACATCCACTAATGCGTGAAAGATGAAGATTTCAATTAAAAGCTGTTAGGAGAGAACAGAAGGAATATTGGAAACAAATTAAAGCTAGAAAAAGTAGATATAAGGGAGTGAAAGCAAGTTTGAGCTGAAACGAGCGAGTAGAAACGGTATGAATGTTGTAAGCTAGTAGAAGTGTGTATTTTACAGTTAATAAGACAAGGAAAATCCGAGAAGCGATGTATTAGCCAGAAAAATTAAAAAGTCATTATGATTTCAAGAATAAATGAAAAATAGGGAGGAAGATTGGAAATGGGTAATAATTATTTGTGAGAGAGAATTATTATTTCGACTTTTTGTTAGGCAGATATTACGGTATTAGTTTATTCCTTTGATTTTCTTATTCTTCCGTAATACTGTTTCATTTATTTCTCAGGTTATTGTAGCTATTTATTGATCTTCAATTGTGTTTTCTGTTTGAATCGCCATTTTGTAATGTATGAATGAACCGCTAATTGGGGAGGAGCTTGTCTAGGCCAATGGCAGCCGTTCACGGTCATTGGCTAGAGCGTCTACCAATAGCGGTGCTTTATCGTTAGTATAAATACTGCTACTCTGTACGTTAAGTTTTTAGTTTACCAGAGATTGATAATGGTGTAAAAACCGAAACCGGTATCTCGATTTTATAATAAATCAGTGGTTTGACAACATCTTGTCTTTTCATTTAGAATTATTATTTATTTAGCGTATGGCTTTTAATAGTGGGGAGACCCGAGTAGGGTTTTTACACTTTATAACATTGTGAGAGAGAATGAAAATATGATAAATGATACAGAAACACTATTCATGAGAACCTAACAAAGAAGAGAAAGAACAAAAGAGAGTTGAAGCGAGAGATGATAAATGGCAGTAGAGAGAAATGGAGAAAGACAAAGAGAGATTTTAAATACTATAAATAAGCTGAGAAAAAGTAGGAAATAACATACAAAACTATGAGAAACAGCAAGAAATACTGCATAAAAAGTTGGAATAACAGAAAAAAGTCAAGCGATGTATGAGAAAGAATGAGGCATGATGTCTGAGGGTTGGGATAGTAGAAAAGGAAAGAAGAGAAGAGATAGAACAGGACGAGTGAGTGAGTGAGTGTGAGAGAGCTAGAAAGATAGAGAGAGAGTGTGTGTATGAGAGTGAGGATGATAAATAGCGAGAAAGAGTGTTGTGTGAGCGCTGATGCAACTACTTTGTTTTCGGTCTCTTATCACAACACGCCACCGAAGATAGCCTCTGCTCCCGCAAAACAATCTTCTCGCGTCATTTGCCGCATTGCTCACACCTACCATTGCTCCCTTACATTTTCTGTGCTGTTTCACGCTTCCTCTATTGTTTGGGCCTCACTGCTTGTTTTGATTGTAATCATTCGTCACTTAGCAATCTTTATGTGATTGGAACTTAGAATTGGTTGTGGATTGTAGAGTACCTGCTATTCCTTTTGCATAAACACATAAGTAGTTGATACCCAGATGGAGGTAAATCAACAGTTTGAAAGTTTGGATTTAACATAGAACCTAACTCATACTAACTTGAAACGAAAACATAAACTAACACAGAAAAAGATGAGTAAATTGGATCCGGATATTTTAGGTTTCGGATTTCCTCTGTGAGCGGTCTAGGATTTATATATTTGGAAAGTTCATATGTAAGTCACAATAATGTACATGTTGTATATTCTCCAATATCTAATCTATCGAGTATATTGTTGTGTTTTGCTTTAATCAACTTATTTTACAAAGGAGAAATAAATTTGACACTTTGTTTTCCTGCCAATCTCATTTCATTGAATAATTTTGGAATTGTCTTTCCCAGAATCTCAGAATGTTCTCCACTTGGACTTGTATTTTTTGTTACTCGTATAGTACAGGATAACACATTATTATTCCACATTATTATTATTCTTAAAGAGAAGAAGAAGAAGAAGAAGAAGAAGAAGAAGAAGAAGAAGAAGAAGAAGAAGAAGAAGAAGAAGAAGAAGAAGAAGAAGAAGAAGAAGAAGAAGGAAGGAGGAGAAGAAGAAGAAGAAGAAGAAGAAGAAGAAGAAGAAGAAGAAGAAGGAAGAAGAAGAAGAAGAAGAAGAAGAAGAAGAAGAAGGAGGAGGAGAAGAAGAAGAGGAAGAAGAAGAAGAAGAAGAGAAGAGAGGAAGAAGAGAAGAAGAAGAAGAAGAAGAAGAAGAAGAAGAAAGAAGAAGAAGAAGAAGAAGAAGAAGAAGAAGAGAAGAAGAAAAATAAATTAAAGAAGTAAAATAAATAAGTATTCAAGGCACGACGGACGAAACACAATATCATAATTCTATAAGATGAGTGTGAAATTACAATTCCATCATCCTCGTTGTTCTTGAATAAAAATTAACGACTAAAAAACCAACTCATAGAAACTCAAAGAAATTCACCTTTAGGTGTTGAGATGTAATGAATAGGGATCTAATGAGAATGGGAATGTAATAAGGAATGCTTATCTCACAAAATGTTCCTCCACCGATACCTTCCTCCATTATCCATTCGTTAACCTTTTCATTGTTAGCAAGAGTACTTTCCAACCACAATAGACTTAATAAGTTTGGCCTATTTTAGAGGCTGAAGGTTACCGGATCCTATGATCATAGGAACGACCCGACTGCCCCTTGAGATTGACAACATGCAGGTCCTGAGAGACAGTTGCTCGCATGACGTCCAGAGGGCGTAATGGCCGGGGCTGAGCCCCCTGGGGCCCCCGCTACTCTGCGTGAAGATGTCACAAGGCTGCTAATTACTGCGTGCGTTTTTAAAAGCATCATAAGCCTCGTTGGGGTTTTAAGTAATACGCCTCTGCTAGAAAGTCTGTTATCTGGAAAGGCAACGCCCCCACAAGATAAGAAGCATATCTCGCTCCCTCACTCCATACTCATTCACTCTCTCTCTCTTTCCTTTGCTCTCTTCAACTTGCTCTTTCCTTTCCTCTCTTCATTAGCAACTAGAGTCGACCAAGGCGATTATTCAGCTTCACCCAAGTCTTCTATGCGTCGTATTTATTAACCTAATTGCCGTTCTTACCCTACCATTTTCCTTTCTGTTATCTCCACGTAAAATTTTAATCAAACACCAAGGGTATTCTTCCGCTTTTAATAAAATTGGATTCTATACTAAGCGGAGCGTTATCGGAAGTTTTATCTGGAATAATATTCTTGAGCAAAGGGATTGTGAAGATTGAATATTTCTGCCTAATGTCTTGAGGTATATGTGTTTCAAACATGGAAATCTTGATTATATTCCAATCAACTGAGTAGAATTTGACTCAATGGTGTAGTGTACTGTTATTGTTTCTAGATGCACAATCATCCAATACTTCTCTCAAACTGGCCTATTTACCTATTTCTCAGTCCGTCAGGGAATAAAAAAATATATTGTTTGTTTCTCAAGTTCCTAACCTACAGTTAGTAGTTAGAATCTCAAAAGATTCTTATAGCCATATAAGACTATGATAGAATAAAAAATTATTACATTAGGAAAATATTAACATGATTAGGAACCAATAAAAGTACTCAGAATTTCGAATTAGGTTGTGATAAGAAGTCTCGGGAAAACCTGACATGATTGATTATGTTGTAACTCAACATTCTACAACATGATTCAATAAGATTAGTGGAGCATTATATTATTAATGTAAAACCTTGTTGATATTGAATTTTTTTGAGATGCTACCAATTAAACAAAATTAAGAATTTGAGCTACTGTGGTCTCGTGTTCGAGTTTGATACGTAATAGGCTCTGTAAGCACAAACTTTTGGTTTTGGCGTCTCAAAGCCATCGTGATGGAATCAACAATATTCCAAAAAAATATCTGTTGAGTAGAATTTGAAGTTTGAGGAGTGAAAGAAGTCAAAGATAAGAAGTAGTACGAGAAAATCGTTTCTCTTTGTTGAAAAATTGAAAAATAATGGCTCAGAATTGGAGTTGATGTTGCTATAAGGAGCAAATATCAATTTCAACTTAACAAATTAAGTCAAGTAAACATCTTTTACTCCTCAAAAATACTCAAAGCTAACAAAAAATTCATTACTTTTATGCTAGGGTCATCCCGTGTGTCTATATTTGTTACTATGAAGACCAAATAATATCAATTAAAACTCAACAAATTAAGGAAAAGGCAAACATCTTTTCTAAAGGGCATGGGAGTTTGTGCAAAGACCTTTTAACTCGGTTAGAAAGGGGCATCTGTTGGGAGTCGATCTTTACGGCAGAGAATCTAATTTGAAGGCCGCCTTGAAGTGTGCCTTCTTGAGGCGTTCAGTGCTGACCAGACCACAGAGGAAACCACTCGCCACGACTGACCGCTGATGACTGCCCCACCCTGACAGTTAACTGACAGCACTTAATTTCATTAGGGGTCACTGTTCGTTTCTGCTAGCTCATAACCTAAGGCGTTTACAGCCACGGGGCGAGTGTCTTGTCTGTCGGAAAGGGACGTTTTGCAGCGAGAGCTACAAAATTTCTAGCAAGAGCTATCATCAGCTTGATTGACTCTTTTATGTCACAGAGAAATAGCAAGTTGGGCGCCAAGCAACGACTGCTATCGTAGTTGAAATTTTAGACTAGGCGTACACCGGTTAGTCAAGACAAGACAAGACGAGATTAGTCACGTTTAGTCACAATAATTCACATAGTTGCTTATGAAGCAGCACACACCAATGCAATGACTAATCAGTGGGTGTTGCTTCATGAACAACTATGTGAAGTACTGTGACTAAACGTGACTAATCTCGTCTTGTCTTGTCTTGACTAACCGGTGTACGCCTAGCCTTAGTTGTGAATGTCTTGATCCATGACGGACTGCAAGTTAACACTATCAAGTTATCACAATTAAAATCGCTCCAGTGAATTTGAGGTGAATTCATCGAGTAAAAAAAGATTTTATATTGTTATTTAAGTGAAAAATTGATAGTGTTGGAATATCGTTGTAAAGTTTATATTGAATTTAGTTGCTTTTCATTTCCTATTTGAAAAAGTCATCTCACTCATTTAAAGTTTGTTCAAGAATCCATTTTTTTGTACTTGAATTGACCTTCAAATTGAGAAAACAGACTGAATAAAAAGGATATTGTACAGACTGATTACCCTATAAAGGATAGTGTACAGAATAGTAAGCTCTACTGTACAATTTTAATAATTTGTACAATAAAAGCTCGAATGATTTGACCCAAGTTAAATATTGTTTGTTCAATCTGTTTATCTGTTGATATCTTTAACTCTCATTCCGTGCTTACAATTACCACCCAGCAACTATACAAAAATTGAACGGGGAAATATGCATGCAGTATAAAAAATAACTAGAAACAACTTGAAAATAAAAGGAAATGAGTATAAGTAGTGGACAATAAACGCAATTAACAGACGTTCATATCTGCTGATCAATGAATAGCCTATACAGGTATGACTACTGTCGATGTTGACTGATGATTAGTTTACGAATGGAATGAAATGAATTTAAACAGTGATTATTCCAAAGGAAATAAATCAACAACACTCAAACCAATTGTCTCACTTAATAAGTCTAGAATAGACTTTCTAGACGGTTCGTTCCTCTTTTATCGTGATGGTTTCTCAACACAATTTCCAATGAGGCTGCCTAACTATTGTTTTTTGTATTTTATTTTATTTGTATTCTTCTGAAAATTGTATGTGAACAAATGAAATGAAATGTATAACTTACATATCACATTAATAGTAATAGAATAATGATGATTGAGAAATTATCCACGATAATTTAAAAGTTTGGAGTTTTTCTCAATTGGGAGCCTGGCTAATCGTTAGTATGGCTAGAATATTAAATTGTTGCATTGCACTATATAGCTGCTATAACACAATGTTATCCAGCAGTGCTTTGTTCCCATCACTGGGTTGCAAAGACTAGCTTATGGTTGAGAAGTCAATGTGCTAATCACACGTTGCACCTTCTCTGGTAATTGATCATTCACTTCTGCTGATTCAGTCAAGTGGATGTGAAACTGGCAACCAGCTGGTAGGCCTAAACCCACATAGGGCTGGTGAGCCATTGACAAACAAACAAAAAATTCAAAATAGATACATTCTATTCCCATGGAACACTTACTTGAAATGATGCTGATTTGTATCCTGAATTGTTGATTTTCGATTATATTGCTTGAAGTTGTTGGTTGTGTGGTTTTATAGGAGCACTGAACAAGAGATGCACACTGAGACACCACCGAACGACCACTGCACTGTCAGAAGAGGCAGAGAGATCACTGGAGCAAGGAGAAGAAACCGACCGGCGTCTTGACATCAGCCCTCAAGACGTTGACGACCGTTGGGAAAGTCAGCAGCCGTTGGCTAAGGAGCTCATCTCAACCGGAACGCGAGGAACAGAAAGACGAAGGAGGAAGAAGCGGAGGAGGAAGAAGAAGTGAAAGAAGAAGAGGAAGAGGAGAAAGGATTCGCATGGTTGATTGTTGGGTGCTTGTCGCGTGCCCTGGCTTCCTACCCTTAGAGCACGCGCTGCCTGTTAACAAAATTAGACTATCACTTCAAGAATTAGTACTAATAATAGTTCAATAAATAGTTCAATTATTGATAGTCTGTTGTATCTTTCAAATCATGTGATACAATCATCTGAGTTGCTACCTAGTAACGAAATATGAAATAGTATAACAAGTCACGATTAATACAATTTACATTCAGTTCTCGAGTTCCATTCAATATTATTTCTATTCAATGTACTCAATAAAGTCAATTCATTATCATTTTCAAACTACATATTTAATCATAAAATGGTCCAATAAATATAAAAATCGAAACAAACGGTTCTTTTCCCAGTCCTTCTGTTTCACAGAGTTGGAAACATGAAATGAACCATATTTGTTAGTTTCTGTCATCATGAAAAAATTTGTCTTACATCTATAGTTATATGTTAAGTATTGGACTTGTTATTCACAGGTTGTTTTTTACTCAATTCCTCAACATTTTCTTTGGAAAAAAGTTAAAATGTGGAAATGTGAAAATGTGGTTGATGGTTTAATTCCTTAGATTTCAATAATTTTATATCATTCCATCACTATTGTATGGAAACTTACATGTATTAAGGAATGTTCATATTTTCTTGCGACAGTTTCAGCAGTTGCCAATGAGGTTAGTGGAGTCGCCTTATCCAGGTTTTGAGTAACGCCATCATTGGCGACAGCTTCTTCTGTCAAGAAAATCAATGCATGTAAAGGTTTCTCTGAATCTATAAGAAACAGTAATTCAGGCTTTTTCATGTTATTTAATTCTACTTAAAGTTCAATTATGCCAATAGGGAGGTATACTAATCTTACTATAAGAACGCATAATTTTCAGGGTTACCTGTTGTCTCAATGCAGATTTATAAATTAATGCCATCAGATTATTGTTGCTTAAAGGTGCGGATGTGCACGCGCGTGTCTTGGTGGATGAGGAGGGGGTGGGGGGCTGAGGGTGGCAGACACACGACAAAAGTCACGATCCGTGACCAGCTGATGAGGAGGCGGCCAGGCCTACAGCGTGTGCCAGGACAAGCTTCACTGCCTCCAACGTCTCACCACCTTCTTACCTACCACACCTGTTGCTGTTGCTACAAGTCTTTCAACTTTCATTTGAAAACTTGCACTGAATATGTTGAATAATGTTTCGAAGAGAAACGTCCACCCACTATTTGATTAACAATATTATATAGCAGGATTCTTTTAAATTGTCAGAAACAGCTGACTGATGTACGCTCGTTTACTAACGTTAAATCAGCTGTTTTCTGACAAGTTAAAAGAATCCTGCTATATAAGAATTTGAAAACATTTTTTCTAATTTTTATAATATGTTATACTGAATAAGCATGTGAAAAAATACTCTCTCACATTTTAAAAAACAAAAGACAAATTGTAGTTGACAATTGAAGAAAGCGTCCAGTTGCACAAGAATCTCATTGAATGTAACCGTAAAATTTTACCGTAAAATGACGTCATTGCATCAATATCAGACTCATTCATTGGTTCACGTTGCACAGGTTTCGTTAGATGACATCATTTTACAGCAGTTTAGTTCAATTGGATTTTCGTGCAACTGGCCGAATAAGGAAAAATATAGAAGTGGTAATCTTAAAGTCATGGTCGGGTGGAGTTTAAGTTTGGAAAAAGTCGACCAATCGACTATGTCCACACTTGGTCGATGTTTGTGTACTGCACAGCAAGCTGCCAATGCTAGAGCGTTTGCAGCATGCTTGAGTCTACATCAGTGGCGAAGCGTAGTATACTGGAACCGGGTATATGTCCTATAGGAAATATACCCGGCGATGACCTATTAAGTATACCACGCTTCGCCACGGGTCTACATCCTTGTGTCTCAAACCCCATGTCCAAACTTGATCGATTTTGAATGCGACTTAAGCATGCTGAATACGCTCCAGCATTGGCCGCATGCTTTGCAGCACACAAAAATCGACCAAGTGTGGACATACGATCAATGATAGATGAATAGCAGTGAGCATCCTTCTTTTGGAGGCCTGAGTGATAGGCGATGCATATGGCAGCAGCATGTTTTACAGCCATATAAATATATCCATATTGTACATAGTTGTATGTTTATGGTTGATGGGCATTCAGCGAGTTGATGTGAAGGAAAAGCGATCAGCTGGCAAAAGGAAACAAACTCGTTTGGAAAGCGAACCAACGACCGCTAGTGAAACCACGCGCATTGTGGCCTAATTGAATTGAGATTGATAGTTTAATCAGTAGGAATCAATTACATGTTTTGTGTTTAATGTAGACAAGTCAATTACGCGCTTATTACGAATAGGGCGCGAGCGCTGATTCGATCCGCAATATTTACTGGCAGTGACGCCTGGCCTGGCCTGGCCGCTCGCTTCTTGCTGGCTACTACTATTGTGGCAGCAGGCGTTAATTACGTAATGACCGATTGTTCTCTCAAATTTCTATTCGATTTGCGGTCGTTCGCTAACCGTTAATAAATTTCTACCCAGCGGCTTCCAACTCGCTCCCCTCCCCCCCTCCTCAAAGCCGCCACCCATCTAATTTGCAGCCCTCATTTTCAGTAAACAGAAAGTAGTGCCTTGCAAACAGAGTTAGAGCCGTTACTGAATATATCAAATATATATAAATTATTATTACTAACGAATTGTAACTGAAACTCTTATAACTTCAGTATAAAAATTACATTTTACAAATTAATGTGGTTCCTTTTGGTTATATTGAAATTCTCCAAATCACATATTACGTACAATAAGTTTTATTCTTATTTTGATGAGTTATGATGAAATGAACAATGTTTAAATTATTCAATTGTTCGACTAATTGCTGATAAAGCATAAGTTACTGTACTCCTTGAATGAAGACGAGTTGTACCAGTACAGAACTAATTTTAGCAGATTTTATTTTATAAAAATTGAATAGAATACGGTATAGAGTTTCAATTAATATATCTTGATTTAAAAGATGTGGTTTCTTTATTATTGAATTCCTTCAAATCACATAACTTCAATTACCATAGAAAGTTTTATTCAATTTAATGTTTTATTTCATTTAATATGTTTTATTTTTATTATAATGATAAATGACGATGGAATGAACAATGCATTTCACATTCATCCAGTTACTTCAGGTACCAGGTTATACAACCACAATTCAATAAAAGTAATTGATTCTTGTACTATTATGTTAAATGAATGAATGTTGCCAACACCATCATAATATTTTATACGGAGCCATAATTCTGAAACCAATTACAAAAAATTGAATACTAATTAAAATAATTGAGGATCCTTAACTACTATAGCAAAAAACATCCATGTGCAGAACAAGATTAAGATAATAATTATGTTAACTAGATCCCAAAATACTGCTCCAACTCTCATTGGATATGAGTTAACAATCAATCATCTCCATTCGCTTCTAACAGCAATGGATATCGATCAGTTACGTTCACCCCATTCTTGTGACACAATTCTCGATTACTTTGATCAGTTTCTCAATGGAAGGTGAGATGGAGTGATCAAGGAGGGGTAGACGGGCACAATGTTTACCAAGGAAAGCGGAGATACGAGCCTCACAGTTACGTAGCTCGAGTATTGTGGGCAACAGGCGACTTCCCCTCTATCTTTGTCTGAGCCCGACTTGATTAAGCCGTAAAACAAAGCAAGTCACTTTCCAACTTATTAGACGATGCTCGTCTGCAATCTACGAGAAAAGAACCCTCGTTCTTTTTCATTGGCACACACTAACTCACATACTCTGTTATCATCATGTGTGTACATATGGATAAGTCCAACCGCTTATTGTGTTCATTTTTTTCAAAAGATGGAGAGATTATTATGCCAAGGCAGACTTCACATATTTTTAGAAAAGTGGAGAACTAATAATGCCAAGGCAGCCGTCCCTCATCTTCTTGCATGTCGCTTCACCTACTTATCCCAAAACAAAAGAGCCATATCCCAGACTAAGAACGCCCCAAAATTTAAGTAACAGTTTGACTTTATTGTTTCCTGAACCCGATATGTAAAGCCTCATCGCAATAACCCTTTCTTAAAAATCTCTCTTCTTTGATACGGTCTTGCTCAGCATGTGTGGTGATCAGAATATTATGTACTGTTCTGGAAAAGACAATAACTTTCTAGTAGAATTATGAAGTTTCTTTGTTAAAATCTCTCTTTTTGGATACGTCCTCGCAGAGCTTGTATAATGAGAGCATGTATTACGTATTCTGGATTTCGTATTGTTCTGGAGAAAATAACTTACTAGTAAAAATATGAAAGGGTTCTTGGGAGCGACAGACCATAGTTCATACGATTCTTTAAGCTGTTGCTTTTAATTTCGAGTATTTTATTGATAGTTACTTGAAGATTTGTTTTAACACTAGAGAAAAAACATATCATATGATGAATAATGAAAATGAAAAAATATTTCCAGTTAAATGATTCAACCAAGATTGTTATAAGAGAGACTTGTGAAGGTTGACTTTTTACATAATTGAGAAAAACGAACGACCTTCAATTCTTAAGAACAAATATTAAATTATCAGTATGTGAATTAATTACTATAACATCATCAGAGTATTCTGACAAAAGTATAACTTACAAAATGAAGAAAGTTTATGAATTATCTTCTAATATATGATTCAATTGAAATGGAAAATAATCGAGCATCACCTTAAAAATAATTCTACTGCATATGTTTTGTATCGTATAGCTGAGCTTCTTATAGCTTGTTTCATAAGTTCGTTGTCTCGATTTATGAAAATCATTAATTCTGTGCTATAGATAGATAATTCAGGAATTTCATACAATAAATTCATAATAATATTGAAGTTGAAATTTTGGAATATTTTTTCTCCCCAGTTTATCAAACAGCTTCCAACTCATAGGATTTGTACAAAAATCAGTCGAACAGGGTGTAGTCTTTCTTGTCCCGGACACCTGTCGCTGTTCCAACAACCGATATCAGTTATCGCACAAAAACGTTTACCTTTTTACATGTAATAACATCGAGCCTTGGCCGATGCTGCTATCTTAGTAAACACATCGCGCTAATGCAATGAAAACAAATTTTAAAACGCCACTGCTCCAATGCATATTTAAGGTAAATAACTTTGAACGGCTGTTTACGAATTTAGAGGAGGAAATTAACGATGACCGGCCGATTCACTCACTACAACGAAGAACTGATTAAAATTTTACGCTAATTAAATACGGCCACTCTTCGGGTAACAATGATATCGACTAATGACGCTCGTACGCGCCGCGGACGCGTTTGTTTACGTGCGTACAACGCGAGTAGTTTTAAGCGGCCGGCGAAATTAAATTGAGAGCTTATTATCAATTCCGGCTAATTTATGTAGCGAAGCGGACGCTTCTCGATGGTGGAAGCCATCTCCTTTCTCTCTAGTGACCACCGAAAAAATAACACACCGAAATAACACAATGTGCGACAAACTATGTTTGTGTGTTTCATTCATCACAACATAGAGTCTGTGAATGAGCAAGTGTGAAGCCATTAAATGAGGTCACACCTCGTGTGTAGCGTACACTACTCACTTACTATAATAGGCCTACGCATCATAGTAGGCTGTACACTGCGTAAACCCACAGGACATTTGTATTGATTACTACAAGCACGTTGTAGTTCGCTGCAGGTGTGCTGTGTGCTTGGGAACTTTTTGCTTGATTTGTTCGTGAATGAGTTTGAATTGAGATATTCAGAAATGTTTAAGAGATTGGAAATGAATATTAAGGAGGAAATATTGAGAAGGATTAGAACGTTCAGAGCCAAATGTAGAAGGAAAGTCTCTTAATGGGAGTTTCCTATCCTTGTTCAGCACAAGGCAGTTACTAATGTCTCCATCCTATTCGCACTGTGCATAGTTGCCGCACTGTGCATTGTTGTCGCACAGTCCCAACAAACAAGTTTGGTGCAGTTTTCTCTTTATCTCTCAATGAAACTTGGCATCAAGCTCCTCATATAAACAATACTGACTTATTGACGTGAATCGGACTATAGATAATTTATGTCCACAAGCTAGTAATACTAATTCAACAATTATTATTATTTTACAAAACTTTCAACGTATTTTTTTGATCGACTATCACATTAATGTTTACAAGAGATCAAATTTAAGCTGTTAAGATGTGCGAGTAGTAGTCATTTCACTAGAGAGTTGAAATGTGCAATAATTATGAAGTAATTTGTCGTTTATTTGTTTCTGTGATAAACAATTACACATACTCTAATCTTCTCAGATTTGACCCCTATCAAGGTGTAATCAACAAAACAAAAATCATGATTTGATAATGGTTGTTCGATAACAAGGATATTAATACGTGACTGATCTACATCTACTACATGACTACATCCAATCTCTACTCCCAATAATGATCATCACTATCAGCTTGGTTTTTACTTGATTAGAGCGGTGGTCTCAGAAAGGTGTCTGGTATCCTATCATGTCAAACAGGTAGTTGATTCAGTAAGTTATCATGGCTGGAAGCAAGGGAGGAGCGGTAAGTGAACAAATGATCCGAGTCAATTTCCTAGATTAAAAGATGAAGTTTTACTTGTGCACGCCACACAATACTTAAGGTCACTCAATGTCTGTGTTTGTCTATACGTCTGTCAATGCTTACAAGCCTTGTTAACCTACTCTTAACAAAGACTTCTGTATACACTGCTATCTCTCTTCCCTTTTTATGTCTTCTTCTATGTCTCTCTCCTCTTCTTAATCTACGTTCCTCCGATTCTCTTATTAGAAGGAATTGTATCTATAATTTACGATCTTTTAAACATCCTCCTTTACGAAAAAACATGGAACACTCTCTTCGGCAAATCCTGTACACTTGTCTTTTGTTGTGAGCACTCAACATCCAAGTAGATGAGCTCACGCATCCAAGTACATGAAAATAGGTTTCAATGAGCGAGAAGAGGTATATGTTATCAGGCGATTGATACCAGAACAAAGCCAACTACCACTCAGCACCACGGATCTACGATTTTTGTAACAATTCAGGCGATAAACTGCATAGTTTATGTACTATTCCTTTTGTTAAAAATGTAGGATGAGGTCCTTCCTCGATTTTTTGCTTCATTCTTTATCCTCATCCGTGCTATCCACGTTATCTTTTTAAAGTTCCTTAAACAGGTACTTAGCTAATCAATTTTTCTGTAAGTGGATAATTTTCAGGTTCTCAAGATAAAAATAGAACGCATTATCAATGTTAATAATAATATTCTTTTATATGAAGATATTTATCTTCAATACCTCATATATTATATATATTTTTTGGACATAACCTGATTTTGGACATTTTTCTTGGTAAATTTAGGAATAGAAGAAGTTTTGGGCCGACGCCTGTTTTTCTTTCCAAGTATATTGTGATTTGATAAAATAAATAAATGAATGAAAGAATATATTGAGATATGATATTATATAGGTGCTGCACAATCATATAATTATTAGTTCATTGATTCTTATATCTTTGTGATAAGATGATTCGCTGAAGTCTCATGATTTGTTCATCAATCAAATTAATACTGAAATTTCTATCATTTTTAACCTTCATAAAGTAGAATTATAGCCCATATATTTTGCAATCTACCTACATAAATAAAGTGAATAATATAATATAAATTATTGTATTTTTTGAGAATCTACATGATTTCCTACAAAGTA
Organism: Laodelphax striatellus; assembly: GCA_017141395.1. Lineage (NCBI taxonomy): Eukaryota > Metazoa > Arthropoda > Insecta > Hemiptera > Delphacidae > Laodelphax > Laodelphax striatellus. Next base: position 5,723,356 of record CM029534.1, read on the forward strand.
CTATTCAATCACCGTTTTTGGAAACAAGAACCCTATAAAAATACTACTGCAAAAATCGATAAATGGTAAAATAATTTCTCTTGACTGTAATTTTCTCCACTGCAGTTGCTTGTTACTTGAAGTAGTTATCGTTAGATTTACCTGTTGTATTCTATATGTATTTGTTAGTTAATAGCATATACCAAATCACATATTGTATTATCCCTGTTAATAGTTGGTAGTTGAATAAAAGTAGTTAATCTTCACTTGTTGAGGAAAGTGAGATTTAAATAAATCAATTCAAACTCTCCGCATCAAGAGGAGATGTTTGAAATAGAGTTGACGTTTTGGTATGATCGCAGTTTTTTTGTTGTATCTTGAAAAATTCCAGAAAACATTGTCAAGTGAGGAGAGAAGGAGGCAGCACTGTCATCAATTTTAATAAGGTTGCAAAATGTTATTATGATTTGACGCTGATAGTACTGCCAGGCTACCAGGTGCCTAGCTAACAGGTAAAAATCGTCGAAAACCCAGCAATGATCAGATCTGAACCATTCCAGGTGGTATGATTGTGAATGCACTTGCTGTATAGCAGAGGCGCGCAGATAGCAACGGAAAGCCTGAACAGAACTAAGCTGGCGCACCGTGCAATTCCACTAACTTGTCAACTCAAAATTTCCATCGTCATTTCGTTCGTTGCAAAAGCCCTGATCTAATCGATAAATTCAATGCACAAGCTTTCTGAGTGAAAAGCCTGGTCTTTTGCAGTAGTGCTCTGTGGACAGCTGCCAGTGCGTTGGAAATTTTCTGTTGGGAGTCTGATTTCGAAATTTCCAGTCACTCCAGTTGAGCTTGAAATGGTGAGGGCTGCAGTAAACACCCCCCTCCCCCCACCCAACACCTGAATTCAGGGAAAATCGTGGTGAAGTGTGAAACAGAACATACGTGAACTTTTTCACACAAATAATTTATACAATCAAAAATGCACATTGACTTGTTGGTAGTTTTCAATTCCCACTAGAACACCTATTATCATTTTTATTATTGAAAAATTTCATGAATTAAAAATATATAAAATAAGATGAAAATTGATCAATTTTCATAAGAAATGAAACCAGGAAAAATAGAAAAATCATTATATTTGATTACAACACTTATTCCTAATTTCTTTCTTATGCAAGCCTTGTTATTTCATTATTGAAAATATTCTATTTCCATGTAATATCTATAGAGAATAGACTGTTGGCAATTTGATGGACCATATCGAAATGTATTATTTTTCTTCTAAAATAGTTTTTCCAAAGTGTGTTTGATAAGAAAAAAGTAAAATTCCGATAGGATAAAAATTTCTGTGTTGACTATTAAATTTTTCAGTTTTTTCTTTATTGTATTCATTTTCTCACCATATTGGGCCGGAAAAAGGATAATAATAAGGGAATTAATGTAAAAAGTAACAATCCGTTTACTCAGTGAGTGGGTTCAATGTGAAGGTGACAGAATTGAAGAAGAGGTGAGAGCTGATGATAAAGGGAAAGAGAGGTGACCAAGGGAAGCAGTAGAGCGCTGACGTTGGTGGGTAAAATAACCTAATTCACTGTTATCAATTTCCACGTCGAATCTTCCGCCATAAATTGACATCAATTAGTGCAAGCGGCGCAATTAAAAGGGCGATAAGAAGCGAGCGCCTGCCGGCAGGTGGGTGTGTCATACATGACTTTCGACAATCGATACTTGCTTTTCGAGATAATCGATATTTTCCACTCTTTCTCTTCTCCTCTCTCTCGGTCTCCGGACCTGAACACGACTATACTTCATAATAATTGACTTATCTCGCTTCCTGTTGAATATCGGATACGAGCCGCTTCAAAATCGATCGAAATCTGAGCCTAGTCTCGTGTGGCAAAACCACTCACTATCATCGACATTGTACAGCTTATTCTCACCCAATATCATCTGGAATCTATCATTTTCGATATGTGAGTTGGGACTCCTACGAAATATGAATTGTCGCATGTGGAGGATTCAGATGAGGCTGGATTTGAAATTTGATAAAATACATTCCTGATAGAGAAGGTATTGTTGAATACAGCTTGCTAAACTCGTGAATTCGATTAGCATTCTATCTAGCGTTGCCTGTATCATCTATCATGACACCACCAACGATTGTTCATTCTGGATTAGTTCTTCAATAAATTAGAGGCGAAGCGTGGTATACTTATTTGTTCATCGCCGGGTATATTTCCTATTGGAAATATACCCGGCGATGACCAAATAAGTATACCACGCTTCGCCACTACAATACATAACTACATTTAAAAATAACTCTTCCATTAGGAATGCTAATGACCATTAGCATTATTATTATTATGAGCATTATTGACCATTAGGAATGGTTCAATCAGCTCCCTCCTGAATTATCTTCGAGAATTCCCTCGTTTTCTGTGGCTCAACTTACAATAAAGATATGGATCATAGATATAGGAGGAGTTATAAATCCTTTGACAAATTTAGTGATGTAGGCCTATTGAGGTACCTTAAACAGTAATTATGGGAATTTATCAGCAGTTACGAAAAATCCAGAAAAAACTGGTAAAGTTACTCCAATATTATTTTGAAATGCTCATTCTTCTTTGAAACATTGAGGGAATTCACGCTTATGGGAATAAGCCAATATACTCCAATATTATGCTAATAAATAAGAAAAAGTATTATAGAAAAATCAAGCATACAGGATAAAGTCAGTGAGTTTATTCTCTATCATACTGTTCGAAGTCTATTACATAACAATGATTATAATTACAGCTAGTTAAACTTATCATACCCGGAAGCCTTCAGCCACATTTCAATCAGACGAAGCAAAGTTTATGAGGTAGCTCTTCCTACAGGAAAGACGGTCATCATTGCAAATGACCGCAGCAGATGAGGAAATTGTTTTCCCTTCTAGGGCCTGTCATCAGCATCGCCGAAAGCTGAATAGTCGATGCAGAACGGATATGTGATGTTGCATTGAATGTAGCAATAATCCACAATTTGGCGAATGGATCGAAGTAATATTAGAGCAGAGATTAATTTTCAGATAGGCTACCCGACATTAATTATGTTATTTACTGTTGTAATGCCCGGTTTTGATAGCAGCTTCAAATACTACGAGGGAGAACCAACTAAACTCTTTCCTGATGTCATGTTATGATGTCGAGAGGTGATGTATCCCAAATCAACCTTCCTATCACATATTGGATGACATATATTATACAAATAATATATCGACGGCTGATTAATATCAAATAGTTAATAAGCAATACATGGGTGTGTAATCAGTAGTAATCTTCCATTGGTATTCAAGCTAAAGCTTCCCACATTTCACCATAATATTTTCCCATAGGAACTGAAGAAAATACAGTTGATCAAATCAGCAACGTTGATTTTTAAACAAAGTTTGCTTAAACCGAGCTTTCTTCCAATTAATATTTGTAGCATGAGCTTGACTCACAAGATTATTGAATTAGATACGAAAATTGGATTTGCAGGATAATAATTTTTGGAGGATAAACACTTGGAAAAAAATTGAAAAAATACTAACAGAATTTGAAGACTCATATCTAAGACAATGCGCTAACCCCTTCATTTCAACCAACCATCATAATAGTTTAATGAACCACTTCTCAGTAGCCTACTAATTGAGAGGAGAATGAATACAACGCAGATTATATGCAGTGATTGCAGATTGACTTCAATTTAATACGTATCAATGAAATTATTGAGGGTCATTCCTCAAACATAACAAGAAATTTACTACAAATCCTGTAGTAGTCTACTTATTTTACAGTAGAGTTCACTGTAAGTTAGATTTATTGGCTCAAAATAAGTTTTGAAAGCAATATAATGAGTGTGTAATTGTGCTGAAGATTATTTTGACCTTGTTTCAATAGCAAGGACACACTTTTATTGATTTCATGTCACATAACAGTAATTTGCTCCAAATATCAAGCAATTAAATTTTTGAAATTGAGAAACAGAGATTCCATCTATTTGAGTAATTTCCTCTAAAAAGTCGTATCAAATAGTATTATGAGGACTCAATTGACAAAGTAGTCGCCATCTCTCATCATCACCCTCAACATTACATCTTACATTACCCACAACATCACATCTTGCATTACACAAAATTACATCTCAACATTATTCACGCTCAAGCAAACAGCTCATGTGGCAATACCCTCGCAAAATAAATTCATCTAGGATACTTGCTTCAATCGCAGGCCAAGAGAATAAGCAATCAACAAAAGCAATCACCTATAAAACACAAAGGAAACGAATCCACACCTTTTCAGGAACAAGAAAACGTTGTTTAGGAAACATTGCTTCTCTTGAGATGATAATAAGCTATCTCAAGTCTGTTAACAGCAATAAACGAAACATGTTTATTGACATTTTCACCCACTAAAGCAGTTCTGCCAATTCTTTATGTGCTGAATCGTACCGCTATAAAGGCAGCGAACAAGTGCCTCGTATAAGGGGATTTTCTTGTAGACGCCTCCCCCCTACTAAGCAAACCTCGTAAGAAATACTTTATTGCCGCTGGTAATGGCCTCCTTAACCGAGTCACTTGGGGGAGAATAACTGGCAAGATGTTTAGGAGGTAAGGTCGAGCTGTTTAATGCATCACCTTACTCTTGTTATGAGGCCCTTTATTTGCCCTATTTGGGTAACCACAGTCAATCATTTCCACGATTACTGCCAATGTTTGTATGGCATCATAGGCATTCTGTACGTGACAGATGATAGATGTCGATAAAGTTCCTTGAAAAATTAGAATTTTGATTTATATAATATGTTTGCATGGAAAAGTAAGCGTTTTTTCTATGAAAGAGAGGAAATTTAGATGAAGTTAATTTGGAAAATTCAAGTTGTGAATATTGGTATTGAAATTTATTTCTCATACAAAAAAATAGCCTACAATAAAGATTTCCAGTTAACAAGTGAGAAATTATTGGCCACATTAACCAGTAGTTATGGCTCAAATAAATAATACTGAAAAATACAAATAAAAAATAAGTAAAAACAAAAAATTACAAAAAACAAATATCTTGATCCTTGACGAACTGCGAAGTTGACTGCATGTCGTTATCTGTGTGGAAAAGGATAGTGAAAAATTATTTACACAAATTAATACAATTAATTTCTATTGGCTTTATACTTTCATACAAATTATATAGACTCGAATAAATGTTATACATTATACAGTTAGAAGCTGGGATAAGAATGAAGCCAATCAGCACAAAACTGCTGTCAATATTTCAACTAGAAAACTCGATCGAATAATATTCCTTCATGAAAGAAGGATTAGGAACATGTTTTCGAAACAACTTTATGTGCTCAGTCTTTATCTTGAGGACAGAGATAATGTCAACAACCCAAGGGAGGCAACTAGGGGCGTACTTATCAGTAATTTCCAGTCCAGATGTTCGGTGTTGTGTCGTTTTCTTATCATTGAAGTTCTTGTTTTGAAGAGTGTTTTGTACTGAAAACAAAAAAAAAGTATGAAGAGGTTGGATCAGCTTTCAACAAGTTTCTGATTAGAACAGTGTGGTTGAAAAAGTCGTTTTTAACTCAGTATGTGATAGAGAACTCCAAAGTTAGAATCGATGGGAGCTATTATTAGGGTCGAGTAAAATAACAAATTGTTAGATTGTATTCATTGAAGAAAAGAATTGATAGATTGATGAATATCGTGAATATCATATTCAATCCAATCCTCTTCCAATCTACACCATAGTCTAAATCCATGTTATGTCATCATATTACTAAATCAATCATTTTCATGTATTAAACGATAAGCTTTTTTCAATCTATTATATTAAATAACTTTTGGTGCTTTCTACTGTGCTTCCACCACTGCGAGATTAGATGTGAAATCTAGAGGAAACTCACACTGATACAAGTCTGTTGCAACGATACTGTATACCCAAACGATACAGTAGTAGCCTACTGAGCAAGGAAATGGCACTTTGCGCTGCATGGGGTAAACTCGTTTAAAATTAAATTATTACAGTACACTAGTCTCTACAGCATTACTAGTTCACTAAGACACTATTATAAACGATTTGAAAGTTGAGATAACTTTGAATTTTATTAGGAAATGTTGATGAAAGCAAAAAAGCACGCCCACTAAAAGCTATTGAAGATGCATAGACAGAATACTTGTGAACAGAAAAGATTAGAAATATTATGATTTCAATTTATACACCTCTATTCCCTCACTTTCAATTCAAATGTGTATTATGAACTTGTTTACACCAATATCAATTGGTTTATAAGGTACACTTGTAACAAGATACTTAAACTGTCAACCAAGATTTAAGTTGCCCAACACTGAAGACATACTGGTATTTATTCTAATAAATTGTCTTGGAGGGTTGGGAGCTGCAGAACACTTGTGTCTTTTAAACAATTCTCGGCAAACTCTGACATATTTATAACCCACTGAAGACGAATGGTCGGTCAATTGGGTAGAAGTTATAGAGAAAGCACTGCAGAACAGTGAGTTTACATGAGCGAACGGTCAAGCAAAGCTTGAGGGTGGAATATAAAGTTAATAACCCCTTGTAAGGGACAGCGAGTTTCTTTCTCGGTCCACATAAAAGGGGAGAGAAGGGTTAGTCAGCTGAGTTGCCATGGTAACAAGGGTGATTATCATTTCTTGAAAATCGAGTATGGGTCAACTCGACCCTTCCACTCACACATCAGCAGCCCTTCCTTATTCTTAGTTCACTGCTCTTCTGAAACACTGTTCTGTATTGTCCGAGTTGGGTTCTTATCACGGACCCTCCTTTGCATCCTGCGTCCCAAGCGAGCTCTGTCACTCTCCCTCATCTGATTCTGTCTCTAATCTGCACTAATATACCGAGTTCCTGGTCGGTGCACTGTGTTATTTACTTGTTAGAGGTAAGCTGCTGCACTCGGTCGCAACAAACACAATCTTCCCAAAGTTGACCTCAATCTGATTCGATTGTCTTACTCATTCTAGAGGTCCTTTCAATGAGGCTAATTCATGCAATATGAACACTCCATTACTATGTAGGCTACTTTTCATTAGATTGTGATTTTTCTTCGCAAAATACTAGCTTATGTAGGATTAAGGTTCCATAAGAGAGGAAAATTAAAAATTATTATATTTTTCAATTGGTCGATTGCTTGTGATGGACCTACAGACAGACACCATCTCATTTTTATAATAGTATAGATTATCCACTATTTACCGTTCAGGCTACTTATCCACGTCACTTATGATATTTATTTACTGTGCAAATTTATATTACTAATTTCATACATTTTGACCACAATGACTGGAAAAGTTATAGATTACAGAGTAGAAAATTCTGAAAAATTTTGAAGTATTTTATTGTGAAACGATTGTTATGCATGATTGTCCTATTCACCCGGAAAACGTGATTTTTTTAAAATCAAAAAACATTACAAGAATGATTCATATAGCAATCAAGAATCAATAGCTTTTTCAGCTTTGCTTGGGGGAGGAAACTCTCTACTAGTTGTCACAGTAATTTTCTCACAATTGGTGTCCCAGGAGACAGTGCACCTTGCACACATTCATAATTATGAGAGTATTGTGACAGAGCCGTGAGTCGTGTGGGGGAGTTCGGATTACAGCCATCCAGAGGTCATCGACCTCTATCACCTTCAACGTGCTCCTATTGGCTGGACCTATTTACTTTCTCCACATTTTTCTTCTTTTTCCAAAGTGAAATTATGTAATACAATACCAATAAGGTCACCAATTAGGTAACTTACTAATACAGTATGTAAAAATACCTTTTTTAAATGCTGATGTCTGTTTTCTAAGTGAAAACAAACTTTCACCATGTTGAAGGGATAATTGCTTATGTTGGTGAAGTGGAACAACCCTATTCGGGTCTCCCCACTATTAAAAGCCATACGCTAAATAAATAAATGGATAAATACAGTATGTGGCATTCTAACCTGATTTTCAAATTCAATCTCATTTTACGAGAAATCATGTTAAACCTATCGAACTTGATCTGATAAGACATAATGATTGAGGAAATAGTATTATTTTGATTTAAAAGAACTTTTGGCCAAAAAGCTGAAGACATACCATTTTACGATTTTGACCAATCAGACCGTCAACTGCTGATGAGCTGCCATGTGACGTTTTCGTTCAGCTGGCTTCTGATTGGTTAAAATCTTAAAATGGCGACTGTTCAACCAACTGGCCAATCAGACAGTTTGTGTTTGATGTTAGTTCCAGCTTTCTCGCAATTCTCATAATGATATTTCATTCTCTAGACTTTGTTGAACATTGATTTAGAATGTATCGAATTATGTATTCAATTTAAAAATTAACGTTTTTTATTCAAGTTTAAAATTTGAAAAATCGAAGTGAAATGTGATACATTGTGAGAAGGAAAATAAAATAGTTTCATGATGAATTCAATCTGAAAAACTAAAACATGGTAAATACATTGAAATGGAAAAAAAAATGAAAAAGGAATAATGTTATTTATTGTTTCAGAATTGATATTTTATTTTTCATCTCATCTTAATTTTTAAAAATCATTCATCTAGGCCTATCAAAAATGTTTCCAATTCAATGTACAGTATTTATTTCTATGTATCCAAATATAGTTTTCACCAAATAATAAAAAAGGAGATAATATCACTCTAATAAGGAAAGAAAGAGAAACTTAGAAAGATTTGCTTGGAAACTCATATTTCCTCTAGAAATAGAAGAATATTTCTTCTAGAAGAGTAGTATTCTAGAGGAATACTAAGCAAATTAGCACTTGAACATTGCACGGGAAATTTGTAATACAAATTTGACCTTGAATGATAGCAATTTATTCCCCTATTCTCTGCTTGAATGTAATTATACTTTCCTGGGATACTCTGATTGGGAGAGTCTTATCAACTTTCAGATAGATTCAATGATTGCCTGATTTTCTTCAGCCAGATTTTGTTTTCATTCGGTTTTGCTTGATTTTGTTTTGCAGCAGGACTGTTCTCATAGCATGTTATTCAGCAATTTGATGACAACTGTAGCATCCCTTATCAGTATTGAGTATATATATTGAGTTGTCAAACATGTTCGATAATATTTTGAACAAAAACCTATGCCTCTATTATTGTGAGTTATTCCATAGAATTTTCGAATCACTGCCGTACATTCAAGAGTCTTTTTTAATTGTCGATTGTGAATAGCAAAGCATGCCCCAACTATTCCACAGACAAATTACTGCCATAACATTGCCTCATTTCGGTTGGCAGTCGGTTGTTTGCGGTGTCGGAATTGAACCGATTTTCAGTCGAAAGTTCCAACTAGATTTTTTCCGACCACGACTATGTGTGCCGTGGAATGATAGTGGACAATGATGATGTGCATGAGTGGTGGGGGGGTCTCGCAAAAGGGTGGCAAAGGAAATTTATAAACAACCTGGTGTAGGATGAGGCCATGTATACGGAATGAGCATTAGCCACGGTCAAGCGCTTTCAAATAATGTGTTTACAATCGCATAAAATCGCCGGCTGTGCACAAAATATTTGAACACGTCACCAGCGTGTCTATTACCAATGCAACAACGTTTCAGATTCGTCTGAAGCGCAGAAAAGTGCAGCCGTTTGCGGACCGACGCGCACACACGCGCACCCGCCTCTGTCCAGGTTACATTCCATCAAAAAACCCCCCTCCCCTTCCACTATCACCCGCAAATGTGGCAGCGCGGTGACACATACTCACACACACTTTCCACACTGCAAGGTGTGTGTTTTCAGTTGGCGCGTTTTTCAAAATTTACATCATCTGGTGAGTGCTATATTATCATCCTCCTACAGCAGTCTATAGCACGATCCTTTTAACTTGTCAGAAATCAGCTGTTTCGGTAATAATTAAACAGTGATTTCGACACAATAATCAAAAGGCTTAAAAGTCTTAAAGACCTTCAAAGTCTTTAAAAGACCTTTTTAAAGAAGACCTTTCAAAGAATAACTTTTTAAGACCTTTTCAATAATCTGCATTATTGTAGGTTAAGTCATTGTTTAATTATTACCGAAACAGCTGATTTCTGACAAGTAAAATGGATCGTGCTATAGGCAAACTTCAGGCCCAATTCACACAAAAGAGACGTGAGGCGGAGAAGTGGCGCGAACATGGATCATACAATAGTCTACTCTATTCAATCGAATAGTCAAATGCACATCAAAACAGCTGCTTTAGGTGTGCATTTCACCATTTGATTGTATAGAGTAGACATCATATTATGATCCATGTCCGCGTCACGTCTCTTCTGTGTGAATTGGGCCTTAGATTACAGTATTGAGCTTATGCCTCTCTCACAAGGTCGAATGGAGGATACAAGAGTTATTGAAAAATTGTAGCATTTAAAATCTGGAAATCTTGAAAAATCCCAAGGGTTTCCATTCAATATCAATTTCAATTCTCAGCAACATATTGTTGTATTTCAAGTGAACTATGATCTTGATTTGATAATGGCTCAACATTATAGCAGGAATTTTTTAAATTGTCATAAAACAGCTGATTGATGTACTAACGTTAAATCAGCTGTTTTCTGACAAGTTAAAAGAATCCTGCTATAGCATTATTGGAAGACTATTCGACTGAGCATAGTATGTAGATGTGGCTACCGCCTGCAGCTATGCCTTCCACTAGAAAGGACAAGTTGAATCTTAATTATGCAAACTACTTAAAGCATGATCTGATACTGTCTGGCATGAAGCAATTATACAATACATTACCGGCAACAAACTATTAATTGGTCGACGTTAATATTAATTCTGATTAGCATATTTCATGTGTCACATGTAAGACGGTACACTAGACAATGCATTATCTCTGAACGGTGATATTGAGCATTGGACGATCCAACAGACTCCATTTACATTACTGAATATTGAAATGGACATTCATTATAGATTCGAGACATGCTTGAGGTAATTATACCTGATTAACACTTCAAAATTAAAAGAGGGTGAATTCAGAACTCTAATAAGAAAATAGGATTGAGAAGGTGAATGATTTTGATTCCCATCAAAAAATTAATACTTGTGATTTAATTCCTCATTTAACTTATTGAAAAGTTGAAAAATCAAATTCTTGACAAATGGCCACATATTTGATTAAAGTTGATTATTCAGATGTTCAAGGATAATAGAAAAATGATTCATTAGGAAATTTCTCCACTGAATTTTCACCTTAGAAACAGCTATAATTGAATTTTATAACAGAATAATATTCAAAATCTCACAAATATGATGAATGGTGCTCTCGGCAACTGCCTTATTTTAGGGTAGCCAACGTGTACAACCGTATAATATAAAGTTATGAGACTCCAATTTCTGTGAATTAATTGTTTGAGAAACACAAGTCGTAAAATAAAACAAAATTTTGTATGACATTCAAGATTTGTGAGGAATTATCGAGGAAATGTTTCTGGAGTTTTTAAGAAATTTTTTCTTGAGTTGTTAATTGAACATTTAAGTATCTAATACATGAATTCAAATCCAAGAATACTTTTATAACACGTCAATAATATCAAATTGACTGAATAAATATGACTTCTTTTTGTGCTATTCCTCGCATAACATTGCATCAAGTGATTGATGTTTGTAATGCTTTCAAAGTGTTATATCGTTATGATACATGATAATCTAAAATTTCTACTTAACATCTCAAAGATGTGGAATCGAATAACTTCCATACATACTTCAAAGTAATAATAAATTACTGTATATCATCTACTTACATGATATTCTAAGGGATAATTGGTTATGTTGGTGGAGTGGAACAACCCTACTCGGGTCTCCCCACTATTAAAAGCCATACGCTAAATAAATAATAATATTCTAAAATTTCACTCAAACTTAATCTCATGTCAAAGATGTGAAATCAAGTTACTTCCGTTATCACAGGTTTCAAAGTGACTACTGTTTATGATCTACTACACTGTAATCTAAAATCTGTTTCAGCCGAAGGTAACTACTCATAGCGAACGATGGATCCTATTAGAGGTAGCGTACGGTTAGGCAAAGCTTTCGAGTGCACATTGGAAATGCTGTTTTACGGTAGCAGATTTCGGGCACTTGTTGTTGGAAGCAAAGGCAGCCGCGGCAAATTGCTGCTGGTTTTGTTTGGATGAACGATTGTTGATGGCAGCCGAGAAATGACCGTTTATTAACGGAGGCGGCAGTCTGGGGGCGGCGGCGGCGGGATTCCATTAGGAGACGGAGGCGGCGCTGCTAGCTAGCCGATTGCAGGAAGTCGTCCAGTCCGATAATTTCCGTGATTGGATCCGCACCCTTTGAGGATTACTTGACGGTTAACAATCCATTAGTAATAGGATGACTGCGAATCGGCCACTTTGATCTCATCGGCCGCGGCGGAGGCGGCGGTAGCGATGCAGTGCATTGCACCAGCCCAATTACACCTTGACCTGCATGCACGGTCTGCTCTGCTCGGCTTCAAATATCCATGAGATCGACTCTTTCCGAAATAACTGCACTGCATTTGGAATTTCCTCTTAGCTATTAATTCAATCTCAATTAGTGCTGTTTTTCATTAGTCATTCCATATTTATATTCCGCATTTTAACTATCTTGTATCAACTGGTTTAGAAAACTTCTTTAGTAGAAGTAGAGTGTAGAAAATTCAAAATATTTATCACATTGGTAGAGTACAGAGTTAGTAGTAGAGTTAGTCTGCTAAATTAGTCTACTAGAAATTAGGCAACCTGTCGCAACCTGTCGATTGGAATAATTGAGTTGTACTGTAGTTTAGAGTTGTACTTAGTTGTAGCAGAGAAACAGAGATAATTAAAATCTTAGGTAAGTCGAATATTTGTTTGTAGTCAATATCATTCTTAAGTACGGAATTATAATTGATATCATAGATTTCTGAATAATTGAGCGTTTCCGCACATAAAATTTTAGAAATCACAATTCATGCATTGGCAACCTGTCAAAGAGCATAATGTAATAAGCAACGTGTACACACGACAATAGATTGTAGTTTATGTTGCTTGAAAATATTCGTGACTAGAATCTAATTTTTTCTAAATCAATTATTTCTATCTCAATAAACAACCATACCATCATAGACTATGAATTCTGGAACTATTATAATATATTCTGTATAATAATTAGAATAACGTACAGTTGCATAATATGCTGAACAAGGATAGAAAACTCCCATCTAAGCAATGCTGACTTCTTGACGTGAATCGCACTATAGACTCTGTATAATAACAAACACAGAAAAAGCAACAACACGATCAAAATCACATTTCAATTTATTTACAAGAATATTGGAAATCATTAAAAAAGTAGGTACAGAGAATTTAGTAAATCTTCTTGAAATACATAAACTTTCAGGAGATTTCCGTGTTACACATCAAACCATGTAATAGTCATTTGGCGTGTTAATATTGTAGATTTAGACCTTCACATTACTTCCAATTAATTTTCATCACTCTGGCAAGGTATTTTATGACACACCATATTATAAGATTATTTTTTCCGAGTTATTATTGCAGTCAAAGATTCCATTACTTTCAAAACGTCTTCAGCGTTTCAGCATATTTTGTGACCATATCATGGAATCATTTTTTTTCGAGTAATAGTCTAATAGGTTCAAGAAATCTTGAGAAGTTTAGCATTATATTAATAAGACACACCAATACTATTTTTAATAGGTATTTATTATATTGCAGTGCTTTACATTCTGTTCAGAACGTCTTTAACATTTTAGCATGATATTTTTGAGACACAGCTCATCAGAAGATTATTTTCTCAGAGTTATTTACATTATGTTCGAACAGCATTAAATGCACTTGGGTTTTGGTTTTTCACAAGGTTCACACGGATCGACAACAGTGCAAGGGTCCCGCCATGTTCTGGTAGGCGCAATAAAACAGCACTTGACTTTTTTCGGTGGTGAGCCTTTAGGTGGACATCTCAGAGGTTCTGCACACAAAGAAGGTTTGTCACAAGGAAGATGATAATACCCTGGAAACGGAATAGTCAAATCGATTTCACATACCTCTCGCTTCACCTCGACCACGGGGACTTCTTCGCATACCAGTCTATCATCTTTCCCATTTTCCTGATTGGTTTGGGCTGTGGTGGAGAATTTCTGTTGGGCCGTTGGAAAGCAAGCTTCCGCTTTTGCTAGACCGCATTTGTTCAGAGCGTTGGCTGCACCTCGTCTAAAAGCACAAGTGATGGCTAACATTTTTGAAATTTTGAAAATCTTTTTTCCAAAAGTTGTAAGTTTAAAACGTGTAGATGATGTGTGTAGTGTGTGAGTGTTTGAATGAGTGTGATGATTTAAAATGTTGTTTGATATTTCAAACGAATTTACGTGATTGCTTATTTACAGCTGATAAATTATCATAAATACAGCACATGGTAAGCGTGTGAGTGGGTCAGTCTTCTTTCAACTATAGCAGGAACCCTTTAAACTGTCATAAAACTGCTGATTGATGTACGCTCGTTTACTAACGTTAAATCAGCTGTTTTCTGACAAGTTAAAAGGATCCTGCTATAGACTCTTGCAATCTATTTCACGTGCAACTCATCAAGTTCCATGTGGCATAGATATGAAAAATATATGAACTTAATTTTAGTCATGGAGATGCAAGGCATGCCACTATTATGCCTCTGATAAACACAAGTGAGCGAATAGAGTCAGACAATGAATATGAAAATACATTTTTGTTCAATTTTATTAACAACATTATTCAATGTATTCATAGAAATAATAGTAATTATAAATTTTAAATATCATTTATCATGCAGAGACTTAACAAGCGAAATTATTTTTACTTTAATTATTTCTCTCAATTGACTTTTATTTTGGTCTGACTTCATGGAATCATGTCCAAATTTAGAATGTGTTGCATGACGTTATCTCATTTTATACTCTTCATTGAAGGTTCACATATCGATCTGCGCACAAAATTCAAAACTAAGTACTGTACTATAAAAGAAAGATAATGAAAATAAAGAAAGATAATGATTGATTACAAACTCAGATAAAGATTATAATGAACCACTTCATGAAGAAGTCATTGCACTATGATAACTTCCATTCAAGTAATCCCTAATTGAAAAGGCTCTAATGCTTTTCGCTCAATAATATTTTATTTATTTATCATTCTAGAAATAGACTTTTTATTCCAGTATGAATTAATTTAAAAATGACGTCAGCCTTGGAAACCTCTAACAATAACAATAATCCTAAATGGGAATTATATCTCATTGGGATAAAATTAACGAGATATACTTTCGAAATTACTTTTAAGCGGCTTATTGACAGGGAAAGTAGAGAAGAAAAGTTACTTTCGGCCAGTACTTTCCTCTTCAACTTACCGCTTACTTTCCCTGTCTAAAGGGGTACTTTCCACTCCAGCAGAAAGTAATCACTTGCGGCCAGTAAAATCAAACTTGTTTGTTTTTACTTGCCACTCCAAGGAAAGTAGCGGGTCACGTGATCACTGGCGGCCAGTACTTTCCCTCACTTTCCGCCAGTAGAGCAGAGGAAACGCATCGTTTCAGTTATTGAGCAGATGATTTGTGGAGAAAGAACATGTGTTGACCACTAAATTTGGGCCTGTGGCAAATTCGAGCCTTTGATTTTTTTAATTGTTATCTACTTATCGTATTTGATTCCAAAACTGTTAGTCTGGGCGTACACTGGTTAGTCAAGCCAAGACAAGACGAGATTAGTCACGTTTAGTCACAGTACTTAACATAGTTGCTTATGAAGCAACACACCGATTAGTCATTGCATCAGTGTGTGCTGCTTCATAAGCAACTATGTGAAGTACTGTGATTGAACGTGACTAATCTCGTCTTGTCTTGTCTTGACTGAACCGGTGTACGCCTAGCCTTAGTCATGTTTACTTTGATTATAACTATAGTATTGTATAGTGTCAAAAAATGTAGTACAGTATACTGTATATATGTAGGTCACCACCGCTAGAACGTCAGCTATAGTTCCAGTAAAGATGTCAAAGTGACAGACGGGTGAAGATCGTCAGCTAATGGAAACGCTCGTTGTCCAGCTAGCGTTGGAAATAGGAGAAGTCCGTTAATGAAGAAAAATTTGAACGGAAGAGAGCAAGAAGGAGGATGTGAGAGAGGACGAAAGGAACATAAGTGTGAGGGAGAGAGATGAAAGAAAAGAAAGCGAACTCAACCACACCCATGTTTGGTGTTGGGCAGATGGCCTTCTAAAGTCGCGTCGCAAGAGGGTTGCAGCTCTGGTCAGTGAGTGAGCTCTGCAAAATCGATAACTTCTTCAGGCCTTGGCCCACGCACGTGCCAAACCCAGGGGTAGAGAGCCACCAACACGCGGCAAAATTAAAAAAAATTCAGCTTCAATTTTCCCGTTCGATGCCGACTTTAAGCCCAACCCCCATGCGAGCGTTCGGAAGGGTGCTGCGAATCACTTTCGACAAAAAAATTTATTCGAAAAAATTTCACCGGGGGAACAGTTGGCAAAACAAACATTGATTTTTCTGGTCGCCATCATCAAATTTATTCCTGGACTTCTGGATTATCTGTTATGCCTGTGGGATTCATTGTACAAAGTAATCTTTGTGTAAAAATTTTTAGCAGAATTTTATTTACGGTAGGTAGAAACACTGAAAGGGCTAAGGCTTTTCAAGGGTCAATGTTGAGTTTAATTTCGTATTCATAATTGAATATAATAAATCTAAGTGTGAGGATATAGTATATATATTAATTCAAATATATGTAAATATATATATATATTAGTATCAGATGAAGGAAGAGGTTTATTCCTTCTCTAAATAGTATGTAGGAATTCTCTTTTGGTCAAGTGGAAGGGGAAATTTTTTTTTAAGATCATGATACTAAATAATCTATTATAATTTTACAAACATGAGAACAGAAGACAGTTTCATACATAGAATAATTTACAATGAAAATTATGAAAACTTCCACTGAAAAATATTGATAACATTAATTTTGGCGTTTCAAGCGAAATGAAGTTTGCACGCAGGCAACGAGTAATCAGTAATAATGATACGAGATTGCGAATTCCTAGCCTCCATGATGTACATTCCTATTTGAAACATTTTAAATCAATAGCTCTATTTGAATTTCGTGCAAACTGGCAAGAAAACGTTTCAATGCAGTTTTCTAAGTTCTTGGAATGGATTATTGAAATTAACGTTAAATAAATACTTCCACTCCTATTGGTCGATAAATGAATTACTTTTCAATTTAATACAAGTAAACTTTATAATTCATGATAATAATGCGCTCGAGAATGGGTTGTAGCCCTGAAACTATGTACCACCCTTGAGAAGAGAAGTTCGGCTTTCAATGTGAATAGCTTTACAGGTCATTTTCTAACCTAGAAACAATATAATCGAGAATTGCATTCAACTTAGATGCTCCATTATAGAAACTCCCTTACCGGTATCAATGTAACTTTACAATCACCACTGATAAGAAGATCAAGTGAATTGCTTTTCGCTTTATTCGACTTGGAGAGCTCAAAGAAACATTCGAGTCGCAGCGAATAAGCTGGTCTGGTGTTATAAATGCCGCTTTAAGGGATCTGCAGAAATGGACCGTCCGAGTTACAAATCTCGAAGGAGAATGCGTCGTTATATCTCTTCGCAATCCCGACTTCTGGAACGTCTTGTAAGCTATAAAGCTCCTTGAATCCTCCACACCACTACCAAGTAAACTAAGTAGGTTGTAACTCTGGCTCAACCCAATAG
Organism: Laodelphax striatellus; assembly: GCA_017141395.1. Taxonomy (NCBI): domain Eukaryota; kingdom Metazoa; phylum Arthropoda; class Insecta; order Hemiptera; family Delphacidae; genus Laodelphax; species Laodelphax striatellus. The sequence continues at coordinate 5,741,139 of CM029534.1, forward strand.
GAATTAAATCTGCTCTCCTTCTGTCCTTACAATCCTTCTACTTTATACAAGTCAAGTGGACAATCAAGGAATCAAGGTCTGAAACTCCAAATGTGCCATTGGTATGAGCATACTTACTCAGAATTTAAAACTCCATCAAGTTTATATATTGAGCATTTTCCAGTCTTCACCCTCATACTATTCATTCACCGTATTTATTCCATAAAATTGGTTAACATTCGAGTTCAATTTAGATAAACACAATAATTGACAACTTCTTCCTCAATCAAACAATGCTGTCCCAATTCATAAAAGAGGGGAGTATTCAACTTGAGCTGATATTGATAAGGGCTTTATGACGATTTTACAAACTTGCTATAAGATCACTCGCATGTTCTATTGGAAGAAATAATTCACTTGGTATTTGTTTGGATTACTTAACAAGCAATAATCTTTTGTTGTCTCTTCTTCACGAGTGGAATAAATATGAGTACAGTGATAAAATTGCATATTTCTGTTAGTAGCATACCTTCAAAATAATCTCCTTGATGATTCCTTAATTGAGAATTCTGTTGTGTCGATTCCTCCATGATAAGAACTTCAATGTTGTCAAACCACTATTTGTGTAACTCCACTATACAATCACATATCATAGTACCATGAAATAATAGTGCTTTGAAAATATCATAGATTTTTTTTATTTTTGTATAACATCAATTCTCGATCAATGAATATTTTCTCTCAGTTATATCCATCCCAGATTCATAAATATTCTCGACTCATAAGTATAGGCCTACTCAATTACATCAATTTTTAAATAAAATATATTCTGAATATCCATTGTTCTCTTGTCATCAACTTCTACATCATTCATCTCAAGATAATATCTATTTGAACTACTTCTCTTCCAGTGACATATTTTGAGAATCAATTCAATCCCAGACCTCCTCTTTCTCAACACTACTAAAAGTTTCATCAATCCATCGTCATCACCATTAGTGGCGAAGCGTCGTATACTTATTTGGTCGATGACCACATAAGTTATTTCGGCAATGACCAAATAAGTATACCACGCTTCGCCACGGATCACCATCGATAGTAGAACAATCGCACAAGAATGGAACAAATCGATATCGACGGTTTCGTTTGGTGTTATGTTCGTGAGTAGTGCACCAATCCAGTAGTAGACGACACAGCTCTGAACATTTGTAGAGCGCGTTTTGTTAGCAATCGGCCGAAGGGCAAGTGAAAGGCCTACTAGTGCAATTTCAGTTTACCCAGCAACAACGAGCACAAACTACTACTGATCAGATGCAAACGAGGCGAGGTGAGACGAGGCAAGGCAAGGCGAGGGGTGACGAGACGAGCAGTCTTTGTGCTGAATTATGAAACAGTTGGTGCGAGTCACATATATTTTGGTCGATGCACAAACGGCATTAGAAAGAGGATAGGCAGTGTATCGCCCTGGGCTAAGTTTCTTTGCTGACGGTGGATGCACTCTTGCCGGAGGCTGCATGTTTGTGAGATGGTATGATGAGTGCAGCCAGACTCTTCATCTGTTGTCATAACACACATAATAGTGGAGAGACTCGCCTGAAATTCATACAGCAACCGTTCGTTTACTACTGGCGTTTGTTAATATGCCGTCAACATAAAACGCAACCTAATAACTAGTCAATTGTGCGATTTAGTTTGTAGGTCTATGAATAGAGAAAGTAGGAGAGAGAGTCAGGCAGATGGCGAAGAGGAGATAATATTTAGATAGAGATAGACTGAGGGGAAGTTCGTGAACGATAATGGGAAGAGTGGGGAAGGGAGAGAGTGTGGGAGTGGAAGATATTCAAATTATAATATAGGGGAGGTATAGATAGATATAAATAAAAAAGGCGATGATGAGTAGTAGCAAAGACGATAGGAAACTACTAAGTATTAAGTAAACTAAGTATTCTAATTGTCTTTGGTTGTAGACAGAGATCGACTAGTTATCTTTCTTCTGAAAAGATAGAGATCGGTTGAAGAAAACGCCTGTAAAAAGAGGGTATCAATGGATAAAACTGGCTACAATAGTGAAAACAGCTCCTTGGATTCCACGGAATCCACGTTATTAATGGAACCATATTCATTGCTACAGCTCTTCAAAGAATTTACACCCTTAAATCAAATAAAATTAACAGTTGAAGATCTGATCTCAAATTAGGTATGGAAGTAAGATGTAACCAATAAGGTGATATGATAGATAAAGGAATGACAGAGTTGAAGGTCGTGAACCGGGAGAATATCGGATAGCGATGAACAGAGAGAAATATTAAAAGTAGAGAAATTCATACGATACAGAGAGAAAGAAAGCAAAAAAATTGTGAGAAATTTAGTTGTGTATCCATACTTTTTTCTACTTGTAATTAGCACTATTTAAAACACACTTCTAAGTAGAAGTCTGACAGTCTGATAGAATAACAATCTGAAATAGAATGACAGTCTGATGATGTCCAACACCAGGATGAAACGATCGTCACTATGTGGTGAGAAAATGCTAAGGAGAAAGAAGTTGTGCAATCAATCAATCAACCAATTTATTAAGCCACAAGATACAAGCTACAAGACTACGTAAATACAAACTATTCAATCACAATAGTTAGAATTTGTACACATAGGCCTATTATAAAATCAATATTTTTCCTATATAGGCCTATATAAGGCTTGTGGGATACAAGTTTAGAAATGAATACAGATATGAAATAAGAAATAACTACAGGTGGGAAATTATAGATAGGAATAGGAAGTGAGGAATAATTAACGGGGAGTAGAGGGACAAGCATAAGAAAAAACAGCTCTGACAGAATAAATAAATGTAGTATATGGGTAAGATTAGAGGAAGGAGAAATGATTCAGGTAGAGGGAAAGGAATTGAAAGAGAGACATTGAAACATACTTTGATCCATTATTGGTGGAAAAAAGAGAAAGGTAAATTTTGAAATACAATAAGAGACATAAATACGAAGAGAAAGAGAAAGAAAATGAGTTTAAATAGAGAGAGAGTTAGCTAGAGAAAAAGAGAGAGAGACAGAGAGTGAGTGAGTTTAGATAGAGAAAGTTATGAAACAATCCACGTCAAACAGAACAAAGTGAAACGCATCACAGACGGAAATTATCACATGTTCGATTATTATTTGTCGCCCAAGAAAGAAATTCACAAACGTTGTTCAGTCGGCTGCTGAAAAATGTCGCACATGACGCGGCTGCTTGCAGCGTAAAATCTGTCTCCGGCGGCAGCGGCTTTGCTTTGTTGCGTTGCATAGTATCGTATTTAGCGCTGTTGCTGCGTTCGATTTGCAGCTAGCCGAAAAAATTTGCAGCGCCGACTAATAAACCGACTCGGGCACAAATCGACTGACTGCTCTCTCACTTATCAAAGTGATCACGCACACATTCTCACATTAATAACACTGGTTATGCACTCATCGGCACTGATCCTTTGTTTCAGTGCGCGCCAACTCTCAATTATCATTATTGTTTGCCTCGAGTCGCTTTTCTATATTGACGTGATGTTCTAAAATCAGGATTTACAAATATTGGATGCAGAAGCTGTGGAAGTACAAAATTACTATTTGAGACCATTTTCATTCTATTATTATTGATAAGAATCCTGCTACTATTAGGATTAACATTACTGGTATCAAGTTTCAAAAAAGAGATTGAAATTGGAATAATGTGAAATAGTAGAATTCAAAAGACAAGAAATTTTCACGTTAGTCAATTGCATCGGTGTGCTATAAGCAACTAGAATTATAAACGTGACTAATCTCGTCTTGTTTTGTCTTGACTAATCGGTGTACGCCTAGCCTAATAGTACCATTCAATATTACAATAAACTCACTCCATAGTCAACTAAAAACATATTCCGCAAGAGGAAAGAGAAAATTAGAACAAATTCGAAGGCATTTCGATATTATCAATTTTCCTTGATCCTATTCTATATTTAGTGGCTTTCAATTCTTGACAATTCTATCTACTGTTTTTCTTTTCAAAAGACAATGAGGAAGAAGTTGAATAATTAGATTAAAAACTGCTAGCGAAATAGTTGGTCTTGCTAACAGGGTCTTTGAATGAAGTTTATCCTCTTATTTTAATTGTAATTCTGTAATGTTTTCACAATTGTTCTGGTACCTTATGAGATTAGTTTTCTTTGATTTAGTAAAGCTGAATTATACTCAATTAATTTTTTGTTATCACATTGTATTGTTTATGGGAAAAGAATGAAAGAATCATATTTCAAATTAAATTGTGATAAATCAAGAAGGTGATAGCCAACGGCTTTCAAAAAGGTACAAACCTATTGTTTTTCAATAGTGAGAAAGGAGTGGAAGCTTGGAATGGCTTAAATCTCCAATGATAATTAGAACAGACTTGCTTCTTGTTCTCTTCATTCTCTGCAAACTCGAAGGTCTCGGACCGGAGAAAAATAGACTTGAGCAAAGTTCTAAAAAGACGGACGAAAGGATATGATGATGTTGCAAAGTTTGATGAGGAGTTAATACCCAGGGCAGAGCTTAGCGCTATTGTGGCCCCAATAGACTGAGGAGCAAGTTTGCTGAAATAAGTCCAAGGCAACTTTACACTAAAGCATATTATTACCTCAGGAAGGATCACTGGCGAACTTTTCTGTTTATTCGGGCCGAATTCTTCTCTTCTGTTGGCCGACCCTCTTTCAGACGTTCGCTCCTCTTTTCTTTTCAACAACACTCTCCTTCTCACTTCTTTCACAGATTGGAAAAGTAGAACAAGAGGAAGAAGAAGCTAGAGATTAACTCGGCCACTGCTAACAAACTCAGCTCACTTAATTTCTCCTCACAAGTATTCTCATCAATCTTGCTCTTTGTCCACTTCCCTGCCTAACAATGCGATCCGAAACTTGGTCTTTCTTCTCGCTATAATTGCCGGCCGTTTTGTCAAACTTCAACTTCATCACAAGAGGCTTTTCAAGTTGTTTGTATTCTTCGAGATAGAACTAATTACCGAGTTTGTTTCATTCGAGAATTTTGATTTGGAAAGTTTTTAAATTAAAAAAGAAATAAAGTGGAAGTTCTGAATGGAGAGAGCTAGAGTAGGCCTATACTGTCCATTTAAGTAAATGAATAAAAATCCTGTTTAAGCAGTTTTGATGGAAAAATATTGATAATTTTATTAACTTCAACAATAATTTTTTCACAACAGTTTGTGGACTGAGGGAGAATGAATACAAAATATAAATTATTAAACAGTAGGACCACCTATTGAAAGTTGGACTGAAAAGATATTTCGACCTTTTTCCATAAAGTTTTCATGCTTTTACATTAGGCTAGTTGGTTACACTTGAATTTATAAAGAGAGTATTAGAAAGAAAGAAATATTTATTGCCAAATCAGAAAAAAAATTACAAACATTACAACAAAATACAGTTTCATGAATTTGCAGTAAATTTTACAGTAAATACAGTATCAATTACAAATCCTTTTAAATTGTTTTGAACTTATTACTGATTAGTTGGAAACAATAATCTTGTTATTTAAAGGAACAGTTTTACTTTCAAATCAGTTTATCTAATATTACTAACAAACCATGGAAGTAGTCAACAATTGGTCAAAAGTTGGAATGAGACGAAAACTTGAAAATAAATTTCAACTATACAGTCAAGAATTTTAAAAGGAGGCAGTGGGAATTTTCACGATGTTTGAATAAGGAAACTTCGTAAGAATAAATGTTGATAAATTTTCAAAAAAGTAAAAAGCTGTAACAATTCAGTCTAGGGATCCTAGATTCAAGTACTCAAATTAATTTTAATTATTAATATCACCCAAACACTTTTCCATCAGAACTCTTCGTTTGCCCCCAATAAATTAATGGTAAGACGATATCATTCCAGAAATTTCAAATTTTAAGAGCACAAAGTATTCAGAACAATCAATTCTAATCGTAACTCTTTCCCATTAAAACTCTGTTTCCCCCAATAAATAATACAACAAAATCATTCCAAAAATCTAATATCAAGAGCACGAAGTATTCTGATTAACTAATTCTAATCGGAAAACTTTTCCATTAAAACTTTGTTTCCCCCAACATGTAATAAGACAAAATTATTCCAAAAATCTATTACCAAGAGCACGAAGTATTTAGATCAATTAATTTTGATCGTAACATTTTTCCATCAAAACCCTTTGTTTCCCACAACAAATGATAAGACGTATCAATTTCGAGCGCGAGCGACCAATCACCTAGGAAAATAAGTGAATTTGGGCCGTATGACGTAAGCAGGAGCGCTGATGAGCGACAGTCTTCTGAATAATTGAGAAGGCGATCTAAGTAATGGGGGTGGGGGTGAGTGGTAATAAGTAGTTGGGCGGGCTTTCGTGTGTGTGCTTTCGCAGGAGATAGTGATCGGGTAATGTCGTCGAAAAAGCGAGCAACAGAGTTTGTTTCCAAGTGTGTCTGGTTTTGTCGTGGCCGTGGGTCATTAGAGGCAGCGATTCGCGTGTTTGTCGGTGTCCGGAGGCGGCCATTACCAATAGACAAGCGTCCGCGTCCGGTCATCCTTTCACATGCAAATGACATAAAGAGAATGATAGATTCTTGAGGCAGATTACCGTACATTACCATCACCTGATGGATATCTGTGCTCTACTGGCCCCACGACATGCCAGCCTTAATGTCCTACCCCCACCCCCACCCCCACACTCACAAACCCCTTCTAAGACCATGTGTCTTTCCCGAAATGACTTGTTTCTACGAGGACAACTCGATGATAGATTACTTTCGCTGGTCACAACAACACGCCAGCTTATTTTTACCATTATATTTGTCACCAATGTGGCATATGTGAGAAAAATAACTTACAATAATAATAGCACACTCAACTACATTTCAACCAATACAGTTATATTAAATTACATATATAAAATAATATTCTATGAGTCAGTGAATTGACTATAACAATAATATACTATGAATCATTGAAACAATTATAATAAAAAATCAAATACTTCACTTACTGAGAATTTACAAGAAAATAACAAAATACAGAGAAAAATTCAAAAGCATTCCTTATAAGGATAAGCCTGTGTAAAGAATGGATCTCTCATAATAACAAATTTGAAAACAAGAATAATGACAATAATTCCTCATTGTATACAAATTAAAACAAATTAAAGATTGAAATCAAACACAAAATGAAGTAAACCATACCATACTATGAACTATTCAAATATTTAACATTTGACAAAAATGCGATGAAAAGAGACTACAAAAGACTATTATCATATTACATTATGTAATAAGAATTCAGTACAAAAAAGGTTCAAAGAATACAGATCTATATTGCCAACTATAAGTCTGCAATAAATTCATAAAAAGACTAGAAACACCTACATTGACACCAATACACATACAAGAAGGATACTAGACACAACCAAGTGCCATAGTAAAAATATATATACACCTGTTTGACATCATTAGAAATATGAGAGAATTAGTGAACACATCTGAATATTGTTTACCATATGTCTGCTATCTACATTATTAGATAGAAGGAAAACACGAAGAAAACTATATGACTGATTATATAAAATCTGAATTTCCGTTTTATAAATTACACTAAAAATTGGGTAACAGGACTAAAAAATCACCCTGTATAATACACATATTACGTAAGAAAAAAATACACACGCAACAGACCAAGTTTCATTTATTCATAACTTATGCTCCCTCAAAAATCTACGTTCACTTTGGTTGGTAATCGGACCAATCTTGTAGACTAATATTGAGGTCGTTGTGTGACACATTACGAAATAAAGTGGACAAAGGAAATTTGGTGTCGTTTCCACGATATGGGAGGATAAGCATCGATTGTAGGGTTTGTTGACTGAACGTCTCTTCCTTATCACAACAGGACAGGTGTCCTAGCAACGTATCTTTGAGTCATAACATGTTGGGGTCTGTTTTTAAAATGTAATCTACATTATAGTATGAATACTACTCAATTACTACTCTCTTATCATTAATTATCTAATATTACTACTCATTTAAAAATTTTAGCTTTTCACTAAAAAATAAACTTAATAAAGTTTTCCTTAACATTTAATGGTTCCTTGATTCGCAATATTCTACTACGTAGAACTCTTCTGATATAATTATTCATTATTATTCTTTAACATTATAAAATTATTACTATTCTAGTAATTAATACACTAGATATTCACAAATAATGATGGTGTGAGTGAGGTATTGAGAATAATCTAATTAAATCATAATGATAGGATTGTCATAGTCCAAATTTTTAAAAACTCCAAATAGTTCTTCATAGTTCAAATAACTATCCAGTAAGATAAGATAAGATAAGATAAGATTTCTTTATTCATGTAAAAAACAAAATATAACTGCTCAGGTTCTAGATCACAAAAGACGTATGAATGTAAGTAATATTATTCTATTAATTTTATAAAATTTATGCTAATAATATTAGAACATTATAAGAACTAGGTGCATTGTGATAATGTTGACATAACTGAGATTCATTGACATGAAACGGCAAAGTTTGAACATATAAATGCCCATTCTTGGAAAAGGATGTCCAAGGACTTTCCATTAACACTTGGCCATGAAATTCAATTGAAATTGGCCGTGAAATGTCCAGTATGGTGAGATTGAAAATAAATAATTATTATATTCAGTTCTAATGATAATGATAGTTTTATTTTTTTAAATTGCCAATTCCTGTACGGTACTTATTTATCGAATAAAGAATATTTAACTGAATATTTTCAAGTTGAATAACTGGATTACAGTTCTACAAGAGATGTACAACTTTTCTTACATGCTCAGCTTGAAAGCATTATGTAATGGAGGTTTTGATCAATTTATTGGTCTGTGAAGTAAATTGTTGAAAGTTTACTTCTTCAGAAAAAGTAAAGAGTTCAAGGAAATACACCTGCAAACTTGAAGCTTGTATTGAGAAAGATAACGATCTGAAATCTTGACTTCTCACTGCTATTAAGTCGATTTCATGAGACATTCAGACAATAGAGTTGTTAAAGCTGAGAATATTGTCTCAGCTTGTATGTTTTTACAGCTTTGTCGTTATTGCAAATGGCGAAGGAAACTGCCGTTAACGAATCAAATGGGATACACTAACTTGTCTTACGAAATACGAGCATTATATTGAGGCTATCACGTTCAACGTTCTCAAATTATCTTCGCCTCATTTTACTGCTATACTTTGGTGGTTAACATGTTGTATCCAGGGGTGAGAAGGAATAAAACCTCTTACTGAGCTCAACAGATCTTAGTAGGTTAGTTGGTCTAGTTCTAGTACCTTGGTAATCATAGGAAATACATATTTGAGGATCCTTTCTTGATCTCTGTAATTATTAGAAGATTCCTGACAATGTTCAATTATTCAGCTTCAGTTTTCCAAATACGATTTTTTATTAACTTGTGATTGATAAGTAAAATCATACAATAACATCAATAGACCAATAATTATTTTTATTTTTATGTCAAATTTAAACCCCAATTTTCTCCACACTCCAAACCTCAGAAGATCAACTCTGTAACAATCTTCATCTTCATGATTCTCTTCATCTCAGTGTTTATTTTGAATCATCGTCTCTCGCTCTCTCTCTTTTTCTGGTCTTTCTTGTTCTTTCTCAGTTTACGTGAATTTTATCTCCATTTCATTCACTATCCTAAAAACCATTTTGATGAGCTTTTATACAATTCGGAACAATAATAAAAGTCTTCCCCACCAGCTGAAGCTACTCAAAGCTTATTGCAGTTCTAGCTTTTCCCTTAAAACTCGTTATGTTTGATGACCTATACGCTTTCACAGTCTATAAACGTTCTTCATACTCAGAAGCTTCATTTTACAGCACAATTTTTAAAACAGGAAGAAGTTTTCAAAGTCTTTTTCCAGCTCTATGAGATTTTGAACATTTGAACATTTTTTCTCTCTAGTTTGCAGTTTAAGTGGTAGAAGAAGAGTAAGACGAAATATTAAATACCTCACTCAAAATGATAATTAGAACTTTATGATTATACTATAAAAGTATTTAATGGTAATGAAATCATGCTTGAGAGCCTATGAAAATTATATTATTGGATTCCATTGTAGATTTACACAATGGATTCCAATAATTCAATTTTTATTGAATAATTCAATTTTTCTCAATCATGATTTTGTAATGTACTATCAAATACTATCATAGTATAATCCTAAACTTCTAATCATTAGAATTATGAGTGATGTATTCATTATTGTGGGTTTGAATAAAAATGTTGGAGTTGTATTATACAATAATTTCGGTATGTTATAGTTACCGATATATTACTGTCATCACTCAACAAGGTTGATCAAATCGGGTCGAATGGAACATTTCTTTATTCTTCATTTTTCAATACAAAATGAACAGTGTCAATAGAGATTACAATGAAACAATTTTTTGCTAGAAATATTGGCCAATATAAGTAAAATATAAGTTATATACAGTGACATTCATTCAATTTGACGCTTGGCATTAGATAGATAGAGAGATATCATTATTTATCGACGTTGCTGATGACCGTAGAGTACAATGGCAAATAAATAATATCTCTCTATCTACCTATCTATCTAATGCCAAGCATCAAATTGAATGAATCGCAGTGTATATAAATTGATTGTGATTTTATATATAAATTGTAAGTTGGATTAAGGATGATTTCATTCTTGAATATCGACACAAAATTCTCATTTCCTTTCCCACAGTTCTCTACAAATTTTAAAACGAGCAATTATTATTAAAACAAATTGAATTATTCACTGTAATGATCTCCTTCATTGGTTAGTAGAGATATCCAATAATGGGCTGGAGCTTAAATGTTTTATTAACTTCTCGGGGCCAGAACAGCCTAGAACTCATCATTGAACAGTTGTTATTAGGATTAGGTAAGAACAACAGTTGTTCAGGAGCGTGATAGTCAGTAGTTTGTAGTTTCGTGCGAATGTCTTTTTTTTGTTGGCCGGCTCAAAATTCGTGGATTGCAAGAAGGGTAGTCAGGCCCGTTCTGTTATCACCCTTGACTCTTTGCAGTTGTACACTCATTCTTTGAAGCCAGCCTTGCGAGTCAGTGTGTGTGTGTGAACTTGGTGAGCTTGCAGAATAGAGTTGTACAGAATGGTACGATATCTTGGCTGGGCATCTCTTACGATTTTCGCCTGATCGGACGAGTGGTCTCTTTCTCCCACCTATCATCCTCTCCCCCTCGCTCTCTATCTTCCTGGAAGCCCAAAACCGTGCGATCTTCTGCGTGTCCAACTGTAAAGTTCGCCAGCGGTGATAATAAGCACGCTATTGGCACCTTTGCCCTCCCACCCTCAGCCACATGTTTTCTTAGTCTCACCCTTACTCTTATTACTTACTTACCTCTGCCCTCATTTCAAATAGAGACATCGCAAACAACGCAAACCCACCCCGACAAACAGATAAGCGCAAATTACTTCGTTCCCACACAAAACTTGTACGTTCATTATCATCGCTGAATAAACAAACCGGCGAGAATAACAATTTAACAAACTTATTTTACGTGCTTCCAACTTGTAAACAACTTGTTTTTGTGAAGGCTGCACGTGTCATTATGGAAGAACTAAAACAATTGGTAAAATCAGTTATGAGACAAAACAAGGTAAAGGATGAAAATTTTGTTAAATTTAGCATAAATAAACTTGTGGAAGTAAAGTGTTATTTCAGCATGTTGCTCTCATGGGTATCATGAAAAACAAGTGCCCTCTCTGTGGAATAACTCTACAAATATAATGAGAATTAAATGGCTAAGTGAGACCACAACCTTGTTTAGATTTCCCTCAGCGTGCTACTAATATTTTTTGTTAAAAAAAAACTAGAAATTATTAAAGTCCAGTAACTCAGTGAGACTACAACCTTGCTAATATTATGTTGAGCTTGCTAATATTTTTTCCATGGAAATATCACAAATTATTTTTTCCACTGAAGACAGCTAGCAAGTTCTGGAAGAGCCTTCAATTTGACGCCTTCCCCCAACATTTTTTCTTTCATGTTGAGTCACTTGGAGCATTCAGGAACAGATTTGAGTAATTCATATTCTGTCAATAAACCTTTACGTTTTGCTCGTAATTCATTATTTTTGCACTATCTTTGTATTTCAGTTTATTTCCCAGTAGGCAATTTTCTTGTGATGAGGAAGTGGAATTCCTCACCCATCAATTTCAAATTCAAAACTGATTTATTTTCCAAATCACACAATATATACGACAAAATATTATTAAGTTAACAAATACAATTTTACTTTTACAATGTTATTTAACATTTTAACTATAACTGCTTAATCTACCAGTACTTCAATCAAAAACCAATCTGAAAAACAAGCAACTACAAAATTAAATTACTTATGCACTTTCTCTGTACTCGCTTCCCCGTGGAGAAGCGTGGTATACTTATTTGGTCATCGCCGGGTATATTTCCTATTTAATATACCCGGAAATAAGTATAAGGAAATATACCCGGCGATGACCAAATAAGTATACCACTATCCCTTCCATAAATATTGCAGTTCAAGGGTATATTTGAATAAACCAGATAGCAACCTCCAGATTGAATTCAACCTCCTTCATTAACATCAATGCATTAAATCAATTGAACAAACCCTGAGTATAAGATTGTAACAAACTCTCTAAATCTTTGTTCAACCCTAATAGATTTCAAGTATGTAATTGTTCCAGCGAAGATTCTATAATTTAGTGGAGCGGTACGCCTGTTAAAGTGACCAGCATAATACTTCAATCCGTTAATTTATCGTCACAAAAGGCAAACAATAAATCTGTAAGTTGGCTGACCGTAAAGTCCATTGCTACTCCTGTAAGTTGTTGTAGAACAGAAGGCTACTTAGGTTGGAGAAGTTGTCGACGGAATGTTCCCTGAGGGAGCGGCGTTTTAGGGGTTGATATTTCTTGAAGGAAGGGTCTGGTCACTCACAACAAGTTCATTAGCCAATGCTGTCTTCGATGCTGGATTTATAAGGCAGATGTACACGTGGTCCTCTGTCCGCTGAAATTTATCGCGCCTCGGTTTCGAACAAGAAGGGAATTGTCATTCCCTAACCAACCTAATCTAAGCCCTTCGGCATTGTCTTATTCACTCCACCTTGTTACTGTCAATTGCCCTGGGCAACCCTTCTGCTCCTTCGCAATTGTCCTTTCGGGTCTCGAACACAGATCACGTACCAGATTGGACACCATTAAAAGCAATTAGGTCAAGACGTGGTTTAAACCCCGGCGTCCATTCAATTCGCCTTTGTTGTGACTGTGACGAGCAAGCACAACCGTCAACCGCTATCTTGCCAAGAAACGGTCAACCCTCACCGCATGTGAACATGCTTCGGCTGAGTAGTGAGAGGAACACCCTTGTTCCTTTTACCAGAAGAGAGATGCTACATTTGCTGAGCGCTTGTCTTCACGACTTAACCCACCAATTGATTTTCTCGGTGGTGAATAGGTTTCATTTCTAATACTTTGTTAATACAGTACTATTGATATTTGCTGATATTATACTAGAGACCAAATAGAAAAATTGTTATCATGTCACAATTTTCATTTCATTTATTCACACACAATTTCCAAAAACAATACAATAATACAACATATAAATACAATACAAAATTGGAAAAAGTGGTTAGGTGACCTCATTGGTAATCGTGTTGAGGCACCAATTGAGTGACATGATGTGGTATGTGACTCATTTTTTATAATTCTATTAAGCTTGTATTAACCATTGATTTTTTACTCTTATTTCTTATAAACTAAGAATAATCTTTGATATCATGAAGTTCATGAGAAATCAGAGTAAAAAATATGAATGATTAGTCCAAGTGAATAGTAGTTTTAATGAAGTTATCAAAAAATATGAGTGACATATCTTTACATTATGTTATTCGATAAAAATTACTTGTAAGTTGGAGTATGGATTTGTAAATACAGTGGAACCTTGATAAATTGGAATGGCGAAAATTCAATTTATCAAGTATTTCAAAATAACAAGGTTCGAGATTGGATATCAAGTTCTAGGAGAATTGGAAAAATTCGATTTATCAAGGATTTCGATTTATCGAGGTTCTACTGTATATCATATCATATTGTCTTATCTATTTTATCATTGATATTGTGATGGGCCTAAAAATATTTTTTTTTCATGTCAGAAAAATGGAGATTGTAAATCTCACAACTCCAAAGTTTGGTACTTTAACCCACTCTGTAAAAGGATAAGTGGTAGCGGATCAATCATGTCATGGTATCCTGTATGGTTCTAAATTGATCCAAATTTAGGACACTACCAAAAGATTCAGTTTGATTTCTGATGTGGTCTGGGTTTCTTGGTCAAGAAAGTCACTATTAATGCTGAGTTCTTAATAAAAATTCGATGACATATAATATAATGATCATAGGAGATTGAAACAAACAATTTGGAATTGGAACAATTGAAGCAATCAAAACAGAATCTATTCTTTTAAACGAAAAAGTTTGGAAAAATTTTCAGCCCCTCAAGTTATGACTTTTACTTCATTTAAAACGGAATTGGAAACTTTCCGTTCGACCAGAGAGTATTGAAAACCTTTTGAAACAATGCTAGCGTCCAATACTCAGTCCAATCATCTTGGACTGAGAAAATATTAATTTAAAAATACTGTCTAACAAAATAATTGATTCTCTGTCTAGGCAACTGTGAAGTTGAAATTCTCGAGCACTGAAGAAAGCCAATTATCGAGGATACTGTTTCTCATCCCAAGTAGAAATCCATTATGATTTAAAACAATGCACCCTACCAGAACTATTAATATTAAGGATAAAGTTGAAATGAAGAGGATTGAAAACCTATTTTTAATTGCTCGCTCAACTTTGGCAACAAAAGAACGACGTTTTTCAATCAATCGGAATGAATTAATTGAATGAGATTCAACATCACAACGAAGGAGTAGATAATATCGATTGAAAATGGTGAAAACGACTGTTTCTCATCTATTTTGATGAAACTAGAACTTTTTGAAAAAATTTCAGAAGACTGCTCAGAATTCATATGTTGAGAACAATAAGAAATTATTATGTGTAATATGAATAGTGACAACATAAAAGTTTCTCTATCCCTTACTGATTTTCCCATGCACATTTGTGTGAGATATAAGTCACTTTTAACTAAATTAGGCAATAAAGGCAGACGATATTGATTAAATTTTATTTTTGAATGAGATATGAGCCTCTTCTAATTAGGCAATAATCCTATTCCACGCTCGAGCTTGCTCTTCTGAAGAAGTAGTTTCTTATGTTCTAATTTTCATAATATTGCGATTTATTAATTTTTGCTGTGTATTTTTCGAAATCCATTGTATTTGCAATATTATGAGGTAAGTTGTAAATGAGTAAGTATTTATAACTTGATGACGGATATATAAAATAAATAATAAATTAATTAATAATGATTTATTTTCCAATGAAACCTATAACTATTACAAATACAAATTCGAAAATCTTCACAGTTAATAATACAAAGATTTTTTAGTAAAAAAATCATAAGCAAAAATGTTACAGTACTACAGTACATGACTGTGTTTGTTTGGAAAATAGACCTACTCCACTATGGCAAGTAATGTCCTGGAGTAGGACATAGAAATAGATGAATAACATTTTATAATGAATGACATGGACCGTATTGATTTAATTTGCATTTATATAATATAATGTATTGTGACAAAAAGGAAATGAATTTGAATTTTGTATTTCTTGATGATTTTTTGTGAAAAAGTTTTAATTTTTTTTTGGTCAGAATAAAAATCACTCAATTTTGTTTGATGTTTGTTAAGTGATTCAAAAAATTTGACAATAGTCACAGTAGTCACAGAAAACAGTAGTTTGACTGTGATACTAATGGCATAAAAAACTTATCCTAGTCAGTAGTTTGAAACATGGCACCAAAAAACGCATCCCAAAGTGCACTAGTAGTTGGCAATGTGATTCCGTCGCTACAGTTGATTGACTCGATAAGTGATTGCATTGAAAGGAGATTCCGTTGGTAGCATGATCCCGGTGGGGGAAACAGGAGCCGCTAGTTTTACAGTGGGGAAACGAACGGTCGGTGCAAGTCATTATTAAACTGAGCCTTGCTGGCGACTGGACAGAACGGAACGGAACGGGACGGACGGCTGTTCCACGAGGAGGAGAAAAGAGATGAAGTGAGGGGTGGAAAAGGGTGGAGAAGAGTGTAATTAAGCAAGCCCATGCAGGTCTAACAGTTCGATCGATGGTGTGACAGACTCACCAGACTCACCAAGGCGAGTGCTGTGCAGGGCCCAATGCATGCACAATGGCCCAAGATAGCTAGCTGCTGCCCAAAACTCTCTAACAGGAAGCGGTACTCACTTTCACTCGATCCGGTGCAGGCAGTGCATTCAAACACACACTCGCTGGTCATTATCAATCCATCTCTCTCTTTTCCCCTATCACGCCCCTCTCACTACCCTATTACAACCCTCTCTTTCCCACCTTGTGTTGTCTTTTATTCCTCTCTCATTCTCTCTTAATGTTTAGATTTATTATTAGGTTTTCTTTACAATTCACTTATTATAAATTGATACTTCTTATTACTTATTATTATTTAATACTTATTATTTCATCTTCTGTTTCATTAAATACTGTAGTATAGAGTGTTCAGCTAGGAAGAGACACCATTACTAAACAGTTTATATTCGATGGGTAATTTTAAAGTTAAACAACCTATACAATCATAATCGTATCATATTTTCGAAACAATGTAACTTATGTAATTCTGATGTTGCCATAGGTTTCTTTATGGCAAAAGAGATTGAAATCAATCAATCAATCTTACTCTTCACATCTCCTTACTCTCTTGCTTTCCTCCTCTCTTTCTATTCTATATTTTTCTTCTTATTAACATTATAATTTTTCCTATTATCACTATTATTAGTATTATTATTAGTATTTCTCCTCAGCAAGATTTGTCTGTATCTATTGCATTTCCTAAATTACTTTTCATTCCAATAGGTTTCAGCATAGAAACTATAATAATTTTTTTTTTTCAAATAAAGAAATAAAATAAATGAGTCACTTCACTTCATCTTTTCCCGGATCAAAAGCTTCTCTCAATAATTAATTTATGGGGTTCATCTTTCACTCCTCATTTTACCAATTCATGTACTGCAATTTGTTCAGTTATGTTAGTTTGGTTTAATTATTCATTCAATTTTTCCATTGCTATACGATGAACTGTTATTTCTTTGAATTGAACTTCTACTGTGTATATTATTTTTCTGAAGTGTTCGCTTTTTATTTATTGATCAGATTTTGTGTTGGGGAGGAAGAGCGAGAAAAGGGGTGTGGGAGGGAGAGTGGAGAAGAGAGATGGAGCATAAAAAGACAGCAAGATAGATAATATTATTGGTAGGGACGAGAAAGTGAGAGAAGAAGTGAGGAGTAAATAGAAAGAAGAGATGAACAAAAAAGAATTGGTATAAGACAGAGATTTTGAGTCAATGCATGAGATTTTTATGTTTGAGATTTTGATCTATTTAATCCCTTTGAGATTATTCCTATTCCATAGAATTGAATCAATATGGTTGTTTGTATTATTATTATTATTATTAATAGGTCTACCATGACCAAGTACATTTTAATCAAATCGATCAATCAATCTATCGTTCGATTTATTTCTTAATTTTCCCCTCCACTCACTTGCTCTTCCACTTACACTCAAACATTCATCCACTCACTCACTCACTCACTTATTCTCATTCACTCTTTCTTTCTCTGCAACACGGGTGCTCTATCTTCCTCAATCTCTTTTCACTCTCTCTCCCAAACGTTTTCTCCCTCTCTCACCGCCGGCTTGCACTCTTTGAGCCGCCCGTTATTGCCAGTTATCTGCGCTAATCATGCCCACTCCACATTAAACAAAAATCACACTTTTACTCTCCGTATACGAAGAACGAACGCACTCTCATCATTCGTTTTAATCTCTTGCACATCCCCTCGATCCAAATGAAATCACACGTTGCATGGTCTCTTTATTGGTGGGATTCAGAAAATGATCAAAATCTATGTGCGTTGTGGGTATTCTATGATACAGATTTTTTTTTCATGCACAGAACTGTATGAATTAAAAATACTACTTCAATCTTGGAAGGAATAAATTTATGCTTCATATGATATTCTCTCATACGAATAGAGACATTAATTTAGTGCTTGTAAGAAAAATCAAATCACATTCATGAGGTGAGTATTGGCTATTGTTAGGTTGTAAAGGTGTTCTTCTTTTTTATTGCAGTTCAATGTGGTGATTTGAGCTCAGTAATGATGAAAAAACAGAATTACTTCTGAATTTATTTGAAAATGCCCAGTTTTGAAAAAGAGATAGTTTGATGGTCAAAGGTGTTTGGATAAAAATGACGTTGATCAGTTTCAAACAGTGAACTGGATGACTGATGACCGACTCTGGATGATTGATGGAAAAAAATTGCGAACGAGTGGAAGAAAGAGAACTGGCGATGAAGAATGTGAAGGATAAGAGAGATAAAAGTGATGATGACGGTGAAAAACGATGGTGAAAGCAGACTGGAAGAAAAAATGCTGACGCTTTGAAGAGTCGTATTGTGAGTGCATGCGTGAGTCTCATGATGTTTTTTATTTATTCACTGACCGGTGCATTGCATTGAGTGACGTTGAATCGAAATAAAAATTCCGCCGAAAAAGGGGAAATGGAAAAAACACATTCATTACGTAACGAATTGCATTACAGAGGGGACACTTTTCGCGTGTCTACTCTGGCGGTTGTGAGGAGCGCAACGCTATCTATGGAACGCGCTCGGTACTTTTTGCAGCTGTTCTCTGTTTATCCTCTGGAGCGCTCTTCGGAATTCTCCCTTTCGAAGCAGCAAGATCTTCAACAGTCTCTGTCTTTGGAATAAACTGAATTGCAGTCACCAGAAAAAGTAATAAATCAAAATTAATTTCTAGTAATAATGATTAAATCTACCGAAAACATTGCAGTCGTTGAAAATTCGGGCTTATGCCTAGGTGTGGCCATATTTATTTCACATATAAAACTATTATCAAATTCTAGTTATCATTTAAATTGAAAATTTTTTGAAAAAATAATATATTATTTTTATGTTGTCAGTTAAATTTTTTATGTATTATACGAGATATCGATAACCATGCTTGTTACAATATTTTGTATCTATTTTTTGTTTTGTGAAATGAAATTAATTTTGAATTGAATTGAATACGATCATTATTATCTTAAATTTATTTTCTTCAATTAATGGTCAACTCTACCACATTTTTGCAGGGCAATAGATGTTAAATTTTTTGAGATTATTCTTCTTTAAAATATTCATTTTTAACTTTTACATTTTTAGAAGACACAGGATGACAAAATCCATTATTACTAATAGTGTCAACATTGTTTTGACTCTAATTTTGGTATTATTCACATTCTTTCTATCAGAGGAGAAATTTTTATATCCACATATTATACTATTTTGTAATCGATGGATTGAACACATTCCATTGAAAAATACTTGCATAATCTTTGAGCATAATAGCCCAGGCAAATTAGACCAAAAAAAGGGTCTAGGTCATAAAAAATAACAAAAATAACATATAAGGCTGAAAATGATCTTAAACCACTTTCGGCATCCAAAAGAAGGCTAATATGAGTTTGCGACGGTTTCTAAATGCCGCGTAATATAGAGTGCCCAAAAAAAACCCTGAAATTTTGGTTCCGTTTCTGCAATGTCTAAGCGTCTGATAAAAAAAATCACTTCACCTTTTTTTTGGTAAATACATTTTTTCAAAAAAGGCTAATTTTTCGATAGAAACTAAAACTCAAGTATTATCAGTTTTTGATTGATCATATATTCCGTAAGATGCATTATAAATGTGTGAATCGGATAATTTTATTCTCTACAATTTGAGACCAAGTAGGTCTCTTTATCTCGTCTAATTTTTGAGCTAGAGCTGTTAACAATATTCCTTGCATTTCAAAAAAGACCATATTTTTGGTGGTGAAGTCTAACAAAAGTTTCTACGTACTTCTATTGAAGTTTCCCATTGGAATATTGTTTCTGAGATCATTCTCCCTCAGAATACCTACTTTGCGGCTCCAAAACTAAGTTTTTTAAGATGTGGGAGGTAAGAAAGGGCCCTTTAAGGATAATAAACTGAGGAAGCCCCTTACTTTTGTATAAGTGAACGGATCTTATCAAACTATAGCTCATTCTTTTCAGCTCTTCTAGGCGGTTGAAATTCATCTATCGTATGTTAAATTCGATCGAAATTTAAAAAATTTCGTTTCGAAAGGGTCCTTTGACTTTATTCCCATATATCAAGAATAAGGCTATTTTCTGTTTTCAAATACATCTACCTTGAATGCCATTGATGATAAAAAATTGTATTTCGTCTCAAATTGTAGAACAGAATCTACTCTTTCATTTGCAATCATTTGCGACCAGAATATCGAATTCTCGAGTTGTAAGTCGAATATCGAATTCGGTTTGTGAGTCGAAAAATCATCAGAATTATCCCCTTTCCACCAGACTAAAGGGGTTGAATAGATATTTGAGACAATTTTACAAGTAGAGAATAACATTTTCTACAAAATGGAAAGTATAGAAACATAGAAAATACTGACGGATAGTTGCTCAGAGCCAAGGAAAAGTAACAATGGAAAATTACATAACTATGGAAAAGTACCAAGTACCCAAAGCTTATAGGGAAAAAACAACGGAAAACTACTTGCCTATGGAAAAATACCGATGGAAAGTTACACAAAGCTAATAGGAAAAAATGACAGTGGAAAATTACATAACTATGGAAAAGTACCAAGTAGTCAAAGCTAATGTGAAAAAAACAATGGAAAATTACCTGCCTATGGAAAAATACCGATGGAAAGTTACACAAAGCTAATGGGAAAAAATAACAATGGAAAATTACATTACTATGGAAAAGTACCAAGTAGTCGACAATAAACTGATAGGACAAAAAAAAACAATGGAAAATTACCTGCCTATGAAAAAATACCGATGGAAGGTTACACAAACATGATAGGAAAAAATGATAATGGAAAATTACAGAATTATGGGAGAATACACACGGAATGTTACACGGTGAGAGCTGAAAAAATAACGGAAAATTACAGAATTTAAAGAAACAAGAACAAAATGCATAAAATAAGAGAAATAATAACGTGAAGGAGAAATTAAGAAGAATTTCGAATTTGCTTTGAAGAGAGAAATGAGAGGATGTAGAAAACACGTCAAAGAGAAGGGAAAAACGAGAAGAAATATTATAAGCAATATGCGAGAGCCATTGAGAGGAGGAATAGAAATCATAGAAGACAATAACCAAAAGGAGAATATAAGAGAAATTTCAAGTCAAAAATGAGGTGAGAGAGAACCAACATGAGTAATGGAAATTAAGCCAATTTTTATTCACTTTTTCAACTCAATTCCAACAATAATTCTGATGAACTTTCATTTCATGCTTTCAAAATATTTTGCTTTTCACAGTTTTTCTCTTTAAAATAATTATTTTAAATTGTCACATTTTTACTCCCATGTACGGTGAATTATTGCTTGAATTGAATCCGAGTTGATAGAGATAATAGATAGTCTTTCTATTATGAAGTAAGCTATGTTTTTCTAAAATAAGTCCAAATAATTTGAAATGTTTCTATGGAATAAAGGGACAATAATATTATTGTAATATTAAATGTAATGATAATTACAATAATTCTTTCTATCCTACTCCCATCATCAGAGGCGAATCTATGAAGGGAAGGGGTTTGGGCTGAAGCCCTCAAAACATCTGAAATTATTTTTTTCGTAAGAAATTTTATCCAGAATATTATTGGTTTGAAGTTCATGAAATATATCCTACAGCAAGAATGACATAATTCCACTACTATGTCTTCAAACGTGGCGAAGCGTGGTATACTTATTTGGTCATCGCCGGATATATTTCCTATAGTCTTCAATTGTATGATAATATCCGTTAATTAACGTTTTACTACTAGTAACGTCTTGGTGCAGGGCTGCTCAACCTAGGGCCCGAGAGCCGTATTCCATCAGGAGCTATAATAATATTATTGAAGGTATATCATGGTCCAAAGCGTTGCCAAAAACAAAGAAAATTTACAAGTTTTCGAAGTATTTAATTTTAAACAGACTTAAAACATATGATAAATCTCCTTTTTCATTTTGACTACCGAGGAGCACATGAGTGTTATCCTATCTACAGTCCTATATTTGTAGATCCTAAGTTAAAGATATATATATATATATATAACTTTGTAGATATATTATATATATATTTTTTTAGATTTGAAGTTGGGTGAAATCAAGTAGTAACAGGCAGAAACTACATTAACATGTTGTTTCAGCTGGAACCAGTACAAGACATTCTTAATAGGAAGCGTGAAGATGTGTTTCGTTAAAATTACAAAATTTCTTGAGGAAGGTCCTCCAGATCCCCCGCTTTCGTGGGGGAATCTTCCATTAAGGGTGTTGAGAGTGAACTATGTAATTCACCATTTTGAAGCTATTGAAGGGTGATTGGGAATGAACATTTCCCAAATTGAAACCGGAGAGGATGGAGAAAAGTGTTCCATAATTCAGAAAAACTTATGATAGGATTAGTCGAGTAATTAGATTTGGTACGAAAAATCCAATAATTTGCTTCATTATTTGAATTTGTTGAAAGTCTCAATATTACGTAGTAATTTTTTTAAATTTTCATATGATTTTTTTAATTTGAAATAGAATTTCAGAGTTTTAAAATAGAATTTTCAACTTCCAAAAAACAATAGTGGTAGATACGATGTACACAATTCTAAACATTCCGGAGTCTTCAATATCTGTGAAAAAAATCACGTTAAAATATGTTATCCGTAGTGTACAAATCAACAATTGCGAATGATCCAATTTTACTACATAAATTGTATCACAAACGCTATCTATCGGAGGAAAAAGTAAACAAGTAAGCTGATACACTCTTTGATGCTGAACTCCCATTGGCCAAATTCTCCCGATGTTGAAAGAAGGAGTGGGAGGACTCTCATCCAATCACAGAGCTTCGTTTCAGGTTTAGTAGGTTCTGCCATTTTGTTTTCAAAGGCAGCCATTTTCTTATCGTCTAGTCAAGCGTATCACAATTAATTGAAATAGTATGACGAGAGAAAGATTGTTGAAAGCATTTTGTTCAAACTCATTTGATATAGAGAATCACTGACAAAAGGACAAAACAAGTAATCTAGTTTTGAAAAGAATTCAGTCTTAAATTTAGTGAAGAAAGCAAGGAAAATTAAAAGGAGAAGACCCCCCTCAAAATAAAATTTGAGATCTGCCAATGCCCACAATATTATGGATTGTTCTAGAAGCGAGAAGCTTTATCGCTCACATTGATACAAGGTCGAAGTTATACATCGTGTATTATCGAAAATGTCATCAATCTTAAGTGATATTGTTTTCTTCAAGCATTAATAGTCAATTTAGCAAAATTCTATGTGAATTATTATGATAAAAGCACAATTCCTTTTCCAATTCTACTTCTATCATACTACGTTGTTTCATAAGCTATGGTATTGACATTGACACAAAGTCACAAATTAATAATAATTATCAACAACTTCACGTTACCACATCACTCGTTGAACACTATTGTTCTGAAATATTTTGACAATTTAACCTAGTTTCAAAATTGATAGCCTACACCATGAAAATTGCAGTCTTTTTTGGAACTACTACTCTCATTTTTGTTATCATTGATATTGTAATTTGATATCAATTTATCCAGAAGCTTCACAAATTATTTATGATATTAATACGAGGTCAAATATTAGAATCTACAATTGAATGTCATCAGATCAATATCAAAAGGAACAGTTGTTTTTCAAGTATTCCTTTGCAACTTAGCCTTATTTGAACTCAATTTTCAAAGTACTATAAAATAATGCACATTTCTTTCTTTAGTTATATCTCATATTATTGGTTTCACTAGCTGCTTCACCAATCACAAAGCCAAAGGCGGTTTATAAGCAACTATAAATTCTATAACATGAATTCGCATTTGTGCAAAATCAAATTGAACAGCTTCCTTTTCAGGTACCCATACACTATACATCCATCTACAAGGATTTGTTGCATTACAGCAGTGCTTGTATAAAGGCTGAGTATCTCAAGAGCCATCGGTTTAATTCAAGGTATTTTATTGGATGAATTTTGAAGAAAACTTTGATCGTGTACAAACGCCGTTTGACAATGCTTATGGAATGCTATGTTTATGCTTTGAGGATCTTCATGCAGTTTTTTACTTTTCTCAGTCTACTTATCGTTGTAGTTAAATTCAATCTTATGTAAGATTGACTCTTTTTAAGGTTGACTCTCATGTGAGATAAGATAAGACTCTTTCCAGCGTTCCGTATTTCCCACTAAGTTATATTTTTATTATTATATTTTTCACTGCAATACTAAATATGATTATTTTTTTAGTCATGTATGTATTTTTTTCCTTGTTTGTTGTAAGTAAAATATCAATTTATATGAATAATGGATTGTTTATATAGATAATTTCATAATATAATGATTTATTTTGCATTTAAGTTGAATGTGACTGAAAATTTTGTTATTTTCAAATATGGGGTTACCTAAAGGTCAGAAACTGGAGTTTCTGGAAGAGTGAGCATTGTGCAAGTGCTTCCACCGCACGTTATCAGAATAGATGTGTGCT
Source organism: Laodelphax striatellus (assembly GCA_017141395.1). Taxonomy (NCBI): domain Eukaryota; kingdom Metazoa; phylum Arthropoda; class Insecta; order Hemiptera; family Delphacidae; genus Laodelphax; species Laodelphax striatellus. The sequence continues at coordinate 5,765,944 of CM029534.1, forward strand.
ATGAATTATGTCTGGATAAGAACCTGCAAAGTAGCGGAAGAGGGATACCAGCGAAATGAGAACGAGCACGTTCATTTCGAGGAGAAATTGGTGAGAGAATGAGAGAGGTATCAGGTTGAGAGAGATAGAGGCGCGTGATTAAGTACGAGAGACCGTCCATTTGAAATACTGCTGATGTTTATCCTGACTCAGCAAGAATGGCCGAGGCAGTAGTCCCACTGAACATACGCAGTTTCTGGATTTTTCCCATCAGCGCTGCCATTTTTCTCTTGGACGACACAAATTCCCCGAAGCATTCCGTTGTGATTAAAAATTTCCAGGGTAGCCAACAGTGCAACATTGTATGGCGGTGTGTGAGTGTCTACAGGTGTACCATCTCTTTTCATGGCATTCCATTGACAGTTGGATTGCCTGAATGGGATCATTAGGAGAGAAGATTTTAATGACCGGTTCATTCCCGGGCTTGAGCGTTTTTGAAATTCGAGGAGAATTTTCCTGCAATAATTCTGTCCTGTTTTGTTTTTCTGTTCAATAGTCAACTTAATTTTGAATCTGGTTTATTTTGTTGGACAATGTAATCTTTGTCTGTTAGTCCCGATCATAAGATTAAGTTTTTTTTGTTCATTTGCATTATTGATTAAACCAGGAAAATCTTCAACTTAGTATTGGCATGAATGAAGACTCCCACCAGCGAGCAATAGATGATCCGATCATTATTAACATCTCATAAGGACGTACAATAATGTTGAGTTGTTGTTGTTGTCGTCATACTAACGCATGCGATGTTATATTTATTTTCAATTCTATGTAAGTTGACTTTTATTTTATTGTTGGTTATGGTTACCTGTCATTCACTTGATGTATATCATGAATCGCAACGTATCGTACTTGTCGTATCCAATAAATTGTATCCAATAAATTGAGGTCCATTTCCATCTTTCCACCTATTTTTCCTATAGAATGTAAGAAGGTTTGATTGTTTCAATTGTCAACAATGAAAATTTTCAATCGTAACTGAGAAAATGAGGTCCATTCCCATCAGTCCACATATTTTTCCTGTAGAATATAATCAGGTATGATCATTTCAATTGTAAACAAGGGAAATTTACTAATGTAACTCAAATATTGACTTTGAATCACATAAGGTCCATCCTCATCAGTCTACATATTTTTCCTGCCGAATGTATTCAGGCAGCTCTCCTCAAAGTCGCAATTCTTTCACTAGTCCTCGACAAATTTATATTTCAGTCTCATCAATACTCCGGCATGCTATTTGTCAAAATCTTCGAATGATACTGTCGGAAGCAAGGCAGATAGATCCAGTTTTTGACAGGAGCCTTTTGGATCTGCCGGATAGTGGACAGATGATCTCAGTTGTTGTTTTCACATCGCCAAAGGCCTCTCGTCAGAGAAAATCTCTCCTGAATCCGTCTGAATCCATCCCAGTCACAGTCCTAGTTCACCGGGAGCTCCGGTTCCAATTACTAAGTGACGCGGCCATATCGGCTATCCTCTTTTCGCTTTGTCCCTGTCCGTTGCACCTCTCGAAATGCAGCGCAATACTTTGCTCCTGCCAATCCATATCCGCTCCACATCATCTGGTTGGTCTCTCTCTCCTTTTAATCTCACTTCGAAACCAGCTCATCTCAGACGAGAACTCTCGTAGCTCTGATTTCACAAACAACCGAAGTGCACTTGAAGGAATGTTCTCTGATGCTAATTGGACGGTAATATTCACAACACAATGATACTTCAACTTTAATGTATTGTCCTTGAAACTACCTATAATCCTTCGCAAATAGCAAAATTGGGGGCTCAAACCAGATTACGTGTTTGTTGGCATGAAATAGTCCAATAGCCTCAAATACATATTTAGTGCTCAACCTTCGATTCGACTGGTTTCTTGAAAAATATAGAAAATCTCCAGTCATTATCTTGAAACTATTACATGAATTCATATTCTTCCTGTTATCTACAATACCAAAAATATAATATAGTATTCTAAGCCACATTTGTGAGGTGACTTAGATTTTTTATTATATGGTAAAGTAATCAAGATAAATGGATAAATTTTAAATGAAATACATGTTAAATCCCACCAGAGTCTATAGTATACAGTTTTATTACCAGCTTATGGATTCCATGATTACTTTTTGAAGCACTCGAAGTACCTATTATTGAACCAATATAATTCAATATATCAAAGATCCAGCTATGAAAGTTTCTCCCACATATAAAATATTGATAAAATTAAAAGAAAATGTTGAAATTCTTCATGATAAGTTGAATCTGTAGTATACAGGTTCAACTGTACATCTTACTAACCTTTCTATGAACTCCTTGATCGTCCAAAGGCACTTGAAGCACGTATTTAATAAATTATAGTGATATTAGAAGATATTGCTCAAAAATATAATATTATTACCCTCACAGAAAGTTGAACAAGCGAGACTTTACTCTGCTGAATAATGAGCTCGACAAAAACTAATAATAGTGAATAAATAAAACGATGCCTGCTTGTTGGCATACAGTAATGAGCTCGGAATACGATCGCATGTCATCAATTACAAACATTATCATTGAAATAGTGGCTGTTATTGGAGAACCCTCGGCTGAATTTTGACCTGCCTAATACGACGAGTTCAAGCTGGTCGCAATAACGGGGTGAGGGGGGTCACGACCCTTGAACCAGGTCGTGTGTGACCCGACCTGTTAGGTCTACTCCTAGGTCATAACCTAGCTTGACCCTAGAACAGATCACGGTTACAATCATGAAGGAAGGGCTAACAAGATTCCTGACCTTTGTGTGTGATGTTTTTCGAGTTTTCACGGTAAGATCAAGGCGTGGACCGGATCTTAAGCTGATGTGATTCGCAAGAGGGTGAGAGTTACCCCAGGCTTGCAACCAGATTGGCAACAAATGCATGAGATTTTGCGGATCGCAATTCTTAGATACACTGTCTTGAAACAAAGTTTTCCATTAAAGAACCCTGTTAGTCGCTAACCTGTTCCTCAATCCCATTTCTCTTGTTCTCGTCATAACACATTTGGCTCGTTTGTTAATAACCTTTTTCTGATTGAATATTTTTATTTTTTAATCTATTTAAGGAAGCCTGACAGATTTTAGCTCCTTCGGTTAAGATCTTTATCTTACAAAATATATTTTTGTATAAATAAGCTAACAAGCTACAATTATTCCGAATAATTGGAAAATCAGATGAATACTTAAAGATAATCTAAAATTTTTCTAGGGTTAATCTGCCAGATATTGGGATGGATTATCTACCAAATGATAAGTATAACTCAGAAGTCAACAATGCATGAGAATCATCATCCAGAAAAATTTAAATTTGTCATTTGATTATTTTAGAGAGCATTCTAATACTGCCAATATGATAGCTTCCGTTGAATATTATAACTGATCAAATCGAATGAAATAATGTTATTGCACAAAAAAATTTACAATATTCCATCTTAATGTTATTTACAATATTGAATATTCTAACAAAAGATTCTCTATATCGCATACGCCTTTGCATCGTTCCACATTCAGTGCCTGTATTGACGATGCAAGTACAAGTTATTGATTTATTTCAGAATAAATTTTTAATGTACTTGATCGAATTATATTATAGCTATATCGATAAAGAGAATATGGATCGATATGGAAATATTGATTATTTAGCTCATTCTAATACCAGAATATTACAATTTGTTTCTCCAATTCTACAGCCTGACTTCTCAAGCGTCTGCAAAACTCTCATCTCTATTTCTTGCAACCTTCCCATCAGTAACAAGTATCACAATCCAAAATACCAGTGATCGAAAAAACTAGCAATTCAACCGGTCGCAGATAACTGACAATAGACGTTGTTACGCTGGCCGTGAGAAAGAGGCGCAAAACGGCGAAAAAACGCGACAGACCAAACAACCAGTTTGTGCAAGGTCCGATGTGTGGCTTTTGCAGTGACCTGGGCAAAGTGCGCAAAGGGTGGTGAAGGGGTGGGATTTAATAAGGGGGCGAGAGGGGGTCAGTTTCGAAAATATTGCGAACGTACTAACCGGTTCCGCTGACACTGATTCGCAACTGAGTTCACCCTGTGCAAAGCAGTGGTAGGGGGAGGGGGCCAATGGAGAAAGTAGTGTCAGTGCAATAGTCAACTTCTTCGCTAGCCTCAGTTTGCATCTACCTGTTAGTTGCGTCTTACCTTGATAGTTTTCAAGTGGAATATTGTGTGGTGGAGTGCGGTATATGCTTTTCAAATTTATTTTTTTACATTACCTATATTCTTTGACATTGATCTTTGCAAAAAGCATTTGGAAATTTTTAATTATAATTCTCCTAAATATCTGTAATAGCAGTTTGAGGTCAAATTTCGCAAAATTGAATTTTCGATTAACACACACAGTCATTTCCATTATTATAACTACAAAACTACGAAACAGCATTCGATATTTTTTTTCAATCATATTTCTTCTAAAACTCTCTGGTAGTGTATTTAAGATAGAATTGGCATCTCGGTGCATTATTCCCATGAATTATTCTATAAAAATTATCTGTGAACTTGAGTCTTATAAATATTTCTAAAAGTTTTCCAAATTACTTTTCATTGAAAATCAGACAATTACGATCACACGCGCAATAATAATTCAGCCTTAAAACAAGATTAACTTATTCTTGTGTCGTATTAATGAGGATTTTAATTTTTCATACTTACCCTCAAATATGAAGCCTTGATAATCATAATCAGAGAAATCATACTCGTAGTCGTGGCTGAAAAAAGACTACACGGAACGAATAATATTCAAAATTATGAAGTGTTATTCAATAATTACTCTAGAGAGGGACTACATCCACGCTTCTTATTAATTTCATTTCCACGCTCCTGTCATTAATTTAGGTGACTTCAATCAATATTAATGGATATTATTAGGGTGAAATTCCTAATTCCCCGCGAAAAAGATAAATTTCAGTAACCAGGAATTATCGATTACAATACAAGACTATCCTAGACTTCTAGGATATGATTAATTGATGTGAAATTGATAACAGTATCAAGATCGAGTGAAGTTATAATAATTGTAGTGCTTGCCATCTCTTCACGTTTTCGACGAAAAGTGAAAATCATTATGGATCGATCAAACTTCAGCCTTCCTAAATCAAGCTGCTTAGTGACATTTTCGCCCTTGATTCATGAAAAGTACAAATTCAAACACAGATTGCGATGAGAGCTTCGTGTGAGCTTAGTATTCACAGGCTGTTCCAGATAATCAATAAAGGATTAAGAAATTATCCACGATTTCGATGTGTGATATTCATGGAAGGTAAGAAAACTTTATAATTTGTCGATTTTTCTTCATCTTTCTTTGGAAATATTTCTAGATTTGGTAACTCAAAATAAAATTCTCAAGTTAGCATACGAATACACGAATGTAGGCTACATCAGAATGGAATATATGGTTGAATTCATTCAATATTGTAGTAACTAACTAGGTATACATTTATTTAAGAGAAGAAGTGGGAAAGTAATTCATTCATTCAATGCAAAAAAATATTCAATTTATTCAAATATTCAAACTGCTGCCTCCAAATAGATTTCAGAGCTTGATAAAAGAGATATTGATGAAGAAATGTTTGTATTCTGTTGATGAATATTTCGAAATAGATTGAAGCCAATGAAGCTCAATGCAAAATTTTCATGATTCAAAGAGGTACATGTGATTGTTATTACTATTACAAAATCTGATGTACTTGAATGTTATCTTATATTCTAATATTGTAATTTAAGCCCATCGATTTCCTTTATATTGTTACTGACTATTTCCAAGTATTTTTGTATTTTTGTGAAATACTTATGACAAATAAGTCATCTTGAGTCATCTTGAATAACTTTTGATTGGCCTAATAAATAGTTCATTCGTTAATGATCATGTCTATCAACCTGCTTGCGTTTGAATTGATAATGATCCTCTTTTTTTAGAGTGTAAACTGTGTATGGGATCAAGAGATTTTGGACATAGTCTGACTTCAGGTTTTTTTCGAAAACATTTTGGAACAGATTTTTTCTTTTCTTGGCAGTGTATTTTTGATCGAATAAATAAATATGTATATACTTTATGAATATGATAGAAAACTATTTGTCAATAGCTTGCATTCCCAGATATTCATTCAAATGTGATCAATATCAAAAGTTCATATTTTCTCTTTTTATTTCTCTACCTCTCATCCGATCAATAAACAAGCGAAAAACATGAGCCTTAGAAATAGCGGACTTCATTCCTGATATATGGGAGCGCGTTAAAGTTCTTTTCATCCCTTCATTGGACTTTTTATTACTCTGCTTCCCATAAAAACATACGTATTGATTTATCACAGTCCACTATTATTATCAAAATAACTATCAAGATCAATGGGGAGATGCAAATTTTCAGCCCAACTAAAGCCCTAGTGAAGAAAGTCTTGAATATCATAAACATTCAATGGAATAATGTTATGTAAAATTGGATGATTCAAAAATCAAAAACTAAAATACAAAATGAAGAATAAAACTTGAGAATACAATAAACCATTAGTAACTGATTATCTATCCACTCAATAACTTGAATTAGCCTACTCTCCAGATAATTATAATAAATTTCAGTTGATTTTGATGGGTTTCTCGTTTCCCGTTCCAAAGTATTATTTATGTATTGCAGACAAGAGACAAATATGCGGGGATCAAACTAATGAAATAGTTTTGAAATGAAGGGTTTTAGTCAGAAAGTAACCAATTAAGTAGACTAAATATCTCACTTCAATGCATCATAATAACTGATGATAACTAAACTAAATAATTATCATAAATCTTTAGGCTATGAATCTTGTTGTTTGGCTATGAATGTCTAGGCATTCATTTGACTAGTCGATTTTTCGTTTCCATTGTGGGCTGAGCTAAAAACGCCTGCATCAATGAAATGAACTCTGAAACTCCAATTCTAACAGATCATTTTCATTTTAAATTTGAAAACACAACACATTCACCTTTACGATTGTTGTTGACGCGTTATATCAGCATTCATAATAATTATTATGTGATATCTGATTGATGTAGTTCCAATTGTGTAGGCTTATTCGATTGAAAGGTTAGCTTGTTTTATATGGAGATTAGAAGAAAGGATCAAGTTCATAAACTATTCACAAATCCAACTATTAATACCATTGGAGAGAGCATGAAAACCGGCACTTAGATGTTCACTCCTTCAGTTACTATATTTTTGAAGTTAAAAATGAGTGAATGTTTTTTAATTGAAGATCAACATCACTAGAATTTTTGCTTTACATTAAATACGTAATTGAGTACTTTAATCCTAACAATTATCAATATTTTTATTGAAGGTTCAAATGAATGAAATCTCCTCCATGTTCATCGACTTGAAAAAATATTATAAAACAGGTTATAAAACAATTCTAAAGCTCTTTCTGAAATATTCGGTATCATCGGTACATGATTATCAGGTGCAAAATAGGGTCCGAAAGAGAAAAATTCACCCGCGTATTGCAAAAATCAATTCGTTTGTATAAATTCGATAGTATTCAGGCGTTTGAAAAAAATATTGTCATAAGCCTAATCATAAGTTCGATTAAACTATTTGGAATGAAATAGCCTACACCAATGAAGCAGAAACAAAGTCAACATCATATACGTACGAAATAATGATAAAGTAGATCACCACAAACGCAATTCCAAAATCATCATAGCGCACAAGAAAATTCAGTGCATATTTGCGTTGTTTTATAACAATAAACAGTAATAGACCGCTGGATTTATGAAAGAGAGGCCATAATCAATTACACAGGGCACACATCATAGAAATCTGTCTCTCACACACACTCTTACACGTTTCCAGTAGTGGAGAGGAAAAGCATATGTGAGGCAGCGAGTGTGTGAGTGAGTGTATTTGATGAACTTTCAAAGAGACGCAGACTTGTGTGCGTACGATCGTCATCATTTTCATGACGCTCACTAGTGACAGTAGCAAATAAAATGCAATGCATCCATCCATCAACGGAGGCGAGCTATGATTGGCCAGCCAATGCAAATAGAGCCGACGAGACCAACTAAATAACTCATTGCTCTTATTTTGATTTGGCCAATAAGGAGTCTATTTGCACAGCGACCTATTTAGGTAGGCCTCGCTCGTTTCTTGTTTGAGCCGCGTTTATCAACCTGGATAATTAATCGACCGATATGTGGGCTCCTGGCTAGGCAAAGTCCCACGGAATTTGAAATGAGGATGTGTTCTGTAAAAATCCTATTCACAACTGACTGGGAGAAAGCTGACCTATGAGTTCCCTCCAAGTGCGATCCCTCCTAAGTGCGATTCGCCAAGTGCGTTAGAGGATACTTATTAGGGAGATCTTTTTGGAGAGATCTGAAATTAACCTCAAAGTTCGATCAAAGGGAAACCGATAGAAGGAAGCATTCAAACAGCATTGCAGAGATCTATTTGAAGAGTCCAGTAAATTTCATTCAAAGTACGATTTGGAGGGACCGTTGGTAACAAGTTGTCAAAAAGGCATATAACTTAGACTATTAATGGCTTAATTTGAAGCCCTATTATAATAAGTAGAGTTTCGACCAAAACTCGATTGCTGTGAGTTCAGAGGTGAACTATTCGTTTTCCAGATAATAATTGTTGAGATTTGTTGAGGTTTCTAGAACATAAAAAAACTCATACTCCTGAATAATACAGAATACGTAATGCTGAATACATATTATGAATAATATAGATACATAATTTAGCAACGTACAACCTAGGTTCAAATGAATTGAAAGAAAAACTGAACTGTCAATTCTTTCTCAAAGTCTGTATTTTCGGGAGCAGTTTTCAATAAAGTTCAAAATTAATAATATTATGTGAACGAAATTCCTAATAAATTAAGCCTATAAAAATTTAATACTGTACTCTGAAGACTTCCGCTACTGCAAATATTGACAACATAATAATAGCTATGTAGAAGGAAATTCAGCAGCGTAAGTCTTCAGAGTATTTTATAGCATTATTAATTAGGAATTTCGTTCAATTAATTATTATGATTTAATAGCAATTGAATAATTGCAATAATAAATTTTCTTCTATCTTAATAATTAAGTCTTATTAAATGGGGAAAACAATTCTAGGCAGACGTTGAGAGTTTATGTGAGAATAGATGTTGTGTAACGATTGGAAATTTTATTCAATCTTCTATCTTTTATTAGTGAGAACAATGAGCAGAAAATATTACTAACCTCTGCATTCAACATTACTGTTATATACACGTTAGTTAATGAAGCTTTTCCCATTGAACATCCCACAACCTAGATTCTTTATATAGAAAGAAATGTTATGACCAATAAAGAATAAGTTTTTCAGAGCTATTTCAAGCCGATGAATAAAGCCGATGATTATCAGCTTGCAGGTTTGACCGTCTATTATGTGATGAATCCATTATAATTTCAAGCTCACAGGTATATTTACATCAAGGCCTATTTGAATAATAAGCGAGTCAGTTCATCCATAATGGGATGGAATTGATTCAGTTAAATAACTGCTCATACACTTAGCTTACAAAGAATAATTATTAAACAATCAATTCAGAATAAATTGTGGTATTGTTTGAAATTATTTTCGCACAACTGACAGATTACCCATTCTGCTCCGTATTTGATTCCGATTCTAAAACTGAATCATTAAACCTTATTATTTATGTAATTACCCAAGGTTATGGTAATTACTTCTGCCAAAAATTCGCTTCCCCCTACTCGAATTCAATCGGGAATTGAACTGGAAAATATATTCGAATGTAGTTAAATAGTCGATTGCTCCTGCTCTCCTGTCACGACAAAAGTTAGGCTAGGCGTACACCGGTTAGTCAAGACAAGACAAGACTAAATTAGTCACGTTTAACACAGTAATTCACATAGCTGCTTATGAAGCAGCACACACCGATGCAATGACTAATCGGTGTGTGTTGTTTCATAAGCAACTATGTGAAGTACTGTGACTAAACGTGACTAATCTCGTCTTGTCTTGTCTTGACTAACCGGTGTACGCCTAGCCTTAGCTCTCATAATAATATGGACAACAGTGATAAATATCAATTTTAGTAAGGTAGGCTTAAACTTTAGATGCAGAGTGGTGAGTACGATCAAAGACAGTATCATATTTAAGAATAGGCTACAGAAGACTCCAAAATACTCGAGGTAATTGAGACCGGGACCACCTCGGATACGGGAAAACTTGGATAATACGAAGATTAAGTTCAGTTATGGTGAAAAAGACTAAAACCCCGTGAAAGGATAAAACTTTTCGTTCTTGATCAATTATTGATCATTGAAAAACTATATCGAAGAAACGCTTCCAAAAATATAATACATTGATATTTTTTGGAATAATTGGACGAAGCTCCCTGCCGAAAATTGTTGACGGAATGAGATTTTATGATGAAACCAATCGGCCAGGTGGAAAACGAAACGTGACGGGCTGACGGTGACAAAACTCGTGAAACGCAAATGCTGTTAGCGGCAACGTGTGAAATTGGAGCTTCTTGGAGCAGATACAAATACATGCAGCACTAATGATTGATATCTGTAAGCAGGACAGGAGAAATTCCGGAATGGTGGTAGGGAGGGGTGGATGCAAATGAAAAAGCCTACGTGCCAGAAGGGTGAAGGGATGGTAGATATTCTCACATACACCCCCGCAGTTACAGCCACTCCACCCTGGAACGTGCATTCCCACACAGAGATGGTCCCGCGATGGTTGAACCCCCATTCCTCATTTTGCAAACATATACAGATATGCTGCACCCATCCTACAGAATATACCTCACAACCCTTCAGCTACTTATATTGTATACGGTCCGAGATAACGGTATGCTGACTACTCCCACGCATCAAAGTAACGTTGTAAGAAACTTGTCCTTAACAACCAGCTAAGCAACGGTGCACTCACGCAAACTCACAGGCACGCTTTTTTATAGCGTGGCGGGATTCATACTTTCATTAGGGATGAGCGTAATTTCTCCCCAAACGAATACGGGCTCCGAAAAAAATAATAAGAAGTAACAAAACGAACCCTGCAGAGAAAAAAGTAATTCCCGAATTACAAAATGAAAAAATCATTAATAATTTTCGCCGTTCTTTCTCTCCCCTCCCTTCCAGAGGAAGCTACCGTGGAATTATTCAAAATGGAGGAGGGCCGCTGCTCTGTATGAGAAAATCGTTATAAGAACAAAAGAGCTTTGTGCTCATGCAAATAAGCAAGGTAAATGATGGCGTCGTTGAAGCCGCGTTTCCATGAATTTGTTTGCGACTTTAAATTAATTACCCTGTGTGCTAGCCATTATCATCGATGATGGATGACGGACTTCTGTGGCGGTGGATCGCTCATTAGTGAAAGCTGCTATCATGGGTTCATTTAATAGAAAATTACTAATTTTGGGATGGGATACGGGTTTCACTTTTCTTTTCAACTTTTCTCTCATCCAATCTTTTGTTGCGCGAATTATCTTATTTTTTTCAACCTCATTTTCAAAAACATTGAAGGGGATAAATTCCTTCCTATTCACGGAGTCGAGAGAGGGCCAAAATAAGCTGTTTGCATTTTTGTGCCAATAGAAGCGATGACTCACAGCTGTAAGTAAGTACAGCTGATTTTCTGTCCAATTGCAGTTCACAATACGTTCATTCAAGGTCAGACTGGAATCACGTACTGCAGATAATAATAAATATCGGGGTACCGAGCTCTGCTCGGGGGTAGGCATACAAAGGCACAGGAATGGAAATTTTAAAGGAAAAAAAGGAATGAAATTGAACAATTTCTTAAAGTACAGCCATCAGTCTTATGCACTGATTCATCATTGCACTATAAAAAAAGTAATCTGAGCTTTCGAAATATTATGAATAATCGAGTTTGAATGCATATCATTTGAAGAATCGTACTTGTAAAATTTTGCTTCATAGAAATTATAATATGGGTTGATAACTATTTTTAGGTCAGCTGTTTTGATGAACTCTTGACGATTTTTCTCAAATAAATAAAAACAGATCACATGACTAACTTCATGCCTCAAATTTGAAAATAACAATACAATATGGAATATTTTCAAAATTTCAAATTCCTTTTAATTTTCTATAGATAAATTAAAATCAGCAATAAAAAGGGGAATAGGAGCAGCTTATGTGTTTCGATATTTCTCTCAATTCTAGTAATAGAACCGCTGGTTTTACCAAAAAGTTAGTGTAGTTGTGTATTTCACGGGTGATCATGTGATTGAAATGCACTGTCTCAGCAGCTGAAATAATCTTGTCTCACTCACACACTCACTCGCTCTCACTCTTTCTCATCATTTACAGCCGACGGAAATTTGTTTCTTCTGTCAGCTGATTCTTAAAGGATCAATTTCTCCTTTTAAGGTCCTTTAGCGAGTTATCCCAGAGATGAGACCCGGCGCAAACGAATTTTTGTATCACAAACCTCTTATATTCCAAATTTCGTCAAAATCGTTAGAGCCGTTTTCGAGATCCGTCGGACATACATATAAACATATAAACATACAAACATATAAACCTATAAACATAAATATAAACATACAGAAATTGCTCGCTTAATATAATAGGATAATATTATTTCAGTAGTTCTACTGCGAATCGGTCTAGCTACTTCTAGCTAGACTCTCGCACGCACAGGTTTGTTTACATCGTCTCTCCTTTTATTTCCCTGAACAGACTATAGATAAAAGTCTACCTAGCAGGTAGAATTTTCGAAGATTGCTACAAAATAATGTGTTGAATGAACCTCTAAACCGTATTATATTCTCTTGTTATAAATTTATTTATTCAGTAATATACTATAATTGATACTAAATGGTAGGTCCAACACAAGGTATGTAGAGCTACAAGGTAGGCCAATCATGTCGTTTTTGAGGTCGACCGGCCGTGACGAGTAAATACGTCATCGCGTGCCCACTAGTGTAATGCACTCTGCAGGGCAAAATATGAAACGTGTTTTTAAACTTATTCAGATGTTACCCAGTTGATTAGCAAAACAAAATAATACTTCACTAATTGTGTCTTGTAATTGATTATCTCTTTTTTGATGAATTGTATCAAAATTAAAATTTACAAACAATTTCGATTACTGATATGTTGGCTATTTTTGGTTCAGAGCTTTCATATTAGACCTACCATTTAAAATATTCGAAATTCCTTTAGTGTTTTCTTTGTGAAAAATGTCTCATAACCTAGATTTGGATTGTTTTCATAGCTAATGTAAATTTAAAAAGGTACAGTTTTCGGCGTAAGCCTGTTGTACCTTCCGTTAAATATCAATTATTGTAAAATACTAAATAAATAATTACTGTAGTTATAATTAGGATTCATTCACTGTAATTGAAACAAATTATTAATTAATCGAAAATAAGCATCAACTTTTACTAGGCTTTCCATGTTGTGCTAGAGATTTGTGATAATTTCAAATTCTCAGAAATCAGCTGGAAAATATGAATAGTTGAAGTTTACTGTTTGGCAAGCAAGGCGTGATATTACAATTATATTAAATAATTACTTATTATTATTGTAGATATTTGATCACAGTAATTATTTTTATTGCATTATTTTAATTTATTATTGTTATCTGACAATCTATAAGATAGAAATTTGAAAATTTTCATTTCTCCAAAAACCATCTGGAAAGATTTGAATACTAGATGAGTGATGAGTCTTGAATATAGATATAGGGCATATGTTAACCCGGGCACTGATTGACGTCATTATAGCAAGACTAATCGCGAAAAATTGGACTGCTGGGCTCTTATGGGGATTGGCCAACCTTAGGTCTCTACTAACCTTGGGTCCAACAGGCTCACGCCCAAAAATCTATGAAAACAGTCCAAACCAAGATCATGTGACATCTTCAACAAAGGTAACACCTTATATTGACAATGAAATCTTATTTTGAAAATGATGGGAAATTGATATTGTATTCATTGAAATATTATTGTATATAAATATTCATTGTATATTTATATTGAAATTGATATGATCATTCTGGTAGCAGTAGCCTACATTACAGTTACATTTTTTATGAATGGTGATCACGACTTATGAATTATTGTGATATTATGAGAAAATAAATTAGAAAAGAAACTATAATAATATTATTGCAGTTCTCATTCATCGACTGGAGATTTTTCGAACACAAAGATTCTAATTGATTACAAAGATTTTCCAGTGGAGAAAGATGCTTCCATATTATCATAATGAAGTATGTCATTTACCTAATGAGAAAGAAACTATCCAGTCGACATAGATTCATTGAAACTGGAACAATGAGTCGAAATTAACATTAAGGATGAATGAATGAGTGATGAATGGAATTGTTGATGTCAACAAAGTTGTAACGAAGTGGTATGATGTTTAGTTGAAATTCCAACTATTCATCAATGAGACTGTTATTACCCAGAGTATCAAAATAGGCAATTGTACCTATTTCTAATTACGGTTGAGTGATTGATAACTTGTCATCAGAAATACAATTACTGGGAGTAACCATATTATAAATTTTCATTAACTTCATTTCTGTTATTCGCAAGTTAGTACAATTCTGGGAAGAAAATCATGAGATAATTAGGCATAGATGCGGTGGATTGATGTTAAGTTCTCGTCTACATTAGAAAAATGAGATGTTTCTAAAGATCATCTTCTTATGATAGTCCAATAAAGATCATGAAATTGATCGAATAGAACGTTCCTACATATTATTACATATTATTGTTGATGAGATATAACCTCTGTACAGTTATTTATCTATTCAAGAATGTACATTCAATCAAATTATGTAGGAAACTAAGAATCGACACTTCGATGACATAATATCTTCTCTTCCTAATTTTGATAACTATTAAAAAAAAATTATATTAATCATTAAAAACAATAGGTAGCAGCAGTTGTTGGGTGAAATTATTGACTCCGCTTACGCTTCCCTGATTGGTTAACTGTTCGAAACACATTTAATTCTCATTTCTGCCACTAGGTGGTAGCAGTTACTGGGTTGAATATTCTTGACTCCGCCTACGCTAACCGGTTTGGTCAACTGTTCGAAACGCATTTAATTGTCAATTCTGCCACTAGGTGGTAGCAGCTACTGGGTTGAATATTCTTGACTCCGCCTTCGCTAACCGGATTGTTCAACTGTTCGAAACGCATTTAATTCTTTATTCTGCCACTAGGTGGTAGCACTTACTGGGTTGAATATTCTTGACTCCGCCTTCGCTAACCGGATTGGTCAACTGTTTGAAATGCATTCAATTTTCAATTCTGCCACTAGGTGGTAGCAGTTACTGGGTTAAATATTCTTGACTCTGCCTTTGCTTACCGGATTGGTCAACTGTTCAGAATGTATTAAATTCTCAAGCCTGGCACTAGGTGGCAACATTTATAGGGTGATATCGTTATTCATGTCCAAAAAGAAGCATGTAGTTTGAAATTGAAACTTTTGTTTGAGTTGAAATTGTAACTGATTCAATCAGTGGCAGTCCCAGGGGGGGGGGGGTGATATATCACTCCCCGAAAATAAATCATTCATAATTGAGCCACGACGTTTGCTTTTGGAGTAAATCACAACAGTTTTTGTATTATTCTTAATTTTTTATTTTTGATATTCTTTCTTGTGAACTTAATAAATAATGTACATTACATAACATTGTTGTTCAACAATCTGAGTATTTTTTGGCTATTCTAACTTACATGTTGGGGGAATTAAGTCAAGTAACTTACATGTTAAAAATAGGGCCTAACCGTACAGAAAAAATTTGCAGGGAACACTTAATTTATTCTTGATTTCATTACACGTTTATTCAACTGAACTTTGTCATCATGCTTATTAAATAATCACATTGACTTTTAATAATTTTTCTTTGTGTAGCTAAAGGAAATCAAAGGAGAAAACCAGTGGCGAAGCGTGGTATGCTTATTTGGTCATCGCCGGGTATATATCCAGGTCTTCGCCACGGGGAAAAACATACTATGGTTGGATCCTATTCCATCAAGGTACAATAAACAAAAAATGAAAAACTATTTTATTAGCTAACATAAATAGTATTAGCTTGAGCATATTTTAGAGCTCAAATACGTATAAAAATACGTTTATTGGCTTCAAAATCCAAATTTCTTCCCCCCCCCCCCAGACATCCCTTTTTCTGGGGGTATTCCATATCCGGTGGTCATCACCCCCCGAAATGAAATCCTGGGACCGCCACTGGTTATGGAATGGATTCTGATTCATAACACCTGAATAATACAACTATAGACTAACCATATATAGATTATCCATTCACATGGATTATCTCTTATACAACCCTCTAATAACCAATAATTCTATCAAAAGTTTCAAATAATTTTGTGAAGTGACCTTTATCGACTTCTTATCAGCTAAATTCAGTAATACATATTCGCAATACAGATATCTTTAGACTAGAGTTCGTATTATCGAAAAATCTGACATTATTTTTGTTCACTCATATTATGATTCTGTAGCTTCTTGTATTCATGTTGAGTGTATCGATACTGATTTCAATTGAATGGGAGCCTGTAAGCAAAGTAGCATATAATAGAAGCATTATTCATTTACACATGAATTTAGCTTCATAAACGATGTTTGTAGTATTGTGTTCGAACTTAATGAGATTATTTATTTTCGAAGGCAATTATCATTTAATTTTTGAAGGTTTATTGAAAAAATTATTCTCTGATTTATTGAAATTGAATTTTTCAATGCAAAAATTTGCATTTAGTCTGATTATCAGACTCTCAGGGGAGTTGAATGTACATGAATCTTCTTGTTAACAACTTATCAGAAATTGAATGTACTGTATATTAGCATGAATTCCTCAGTTCGACGTAGCCTAATTCACTTATATTCATTGGCTTATATTTTTCTATTCAACCTGTGTCAATCTATGATAAATAGGGACCCATTAATACTTCAGTTTCTTCCAATATACGTTGGAAACTCATATAACAACATCCCAATAAAAACTTTCCAGTGTAGTGGAGCCGATTCTGAAGTTCATGACAATAACTGTCTGTTAATTCCTCGAGCAGTATGAGATTTATTGAAAAAACACGCACACACATTGAGATTGGGAGGTGAAAGGGACCTGAAAAATCTCATTATCAAAGAAGACCTGTGATCGTTCATTGTTCAGTAGATTGAGTGAGAACGAGGAGCCCTGCATTATTTCGAGCAAAGGAAATGAACAGGAATGATGAAAGCATTTTATTCGCTTCAAAGCATACTACGCGCTTTGTGGAGTATGTGAGTGTGAGTATCTATATTATGATTTGATGGAAGAAAGGGCGCAAAGAAGCAGAAAGAGTGAAGGTGGATGGTGGATGCTTTGTTTCGCTGAGTAGACGGAACAAAGTGAGTGGGGGATCGAGCCACTTTTATTTCCCTTTTTCATGAAAAGTCGGAAAAGAGCGTCGCCATTCTTGGTGCTGGTTCAAGGCGACCGCTTTTGGCCCGGCCTGTACCCGGCCTGTGTATTAGGCGGGTTTCCAGAAAACCGCTCAATAAAGAACGCCTCTACGCCCGGCGCCAATTAGGCCGCCATTTTTAAATACGCTCGCCAAAGAAGAAAGTTTCGACGGATCGGCGCGTGAGTGCGCATGCGCCGAGGGGGTCGAAAGGGGCATCCTCTTTTGGGCGCCTTTCCAACCTCTTTGTTCGCTGCTCGCTACGCTTTATGATTGTCTACTATCGCCTCAATAGCAATTACTGCTCTCTTCCAACAACTAATGAATGATGCCTGCTTTTTTCTACGAAATCAACCTATGCTTAATTTTTTCCAAATATAAACTAATGACCTGTCAGGAGGAGAAGGCGACAATTGCAATGGATTTTGCAGAGAAAAATATGCATAAGTTAGATTATTATTAAAACATATTCAGATCAGTTACTAGTTAGATTATTGGATTCATTAAAAACATATTCTAGTTCTGGGCTTGAACAGCACTCAATCTTTTGCACCTTCAAACTGATTTAGTAACAGGATACGGTGTATTCGATTGTTGATGTTATGGTATTTTTTTTTATTTTTTTTAAGGATAAAGATAAATTGAAGATTGTTGAACCATCACTGTATTGCTTTGTCTAAACACATATGTATTATCAGAATAGGTTGTGCTTGAATATTGATGTTGTATTCTCCCATTATCGATGGAAAGAACTTGAAAATTATTGTCAAACCATCATTGCGTTGCGTTGCCTGAAAAGAAATATTATCAGAATGACGTTGCTTTTGAATATTGATGTCAAGTACTTTATTACAATTGATAAAAAGAACGTGAAGATTGTCAAATAACTATTGTAGTAACTTTTTCCATGATTAAAAAGTTATTTAAATATTATTGAATAAATCCAGATGGTTTATACCAGTCTGGTCTTTATTAACACATGATGTATCATATCAATATGAAGGAGTGATATGCACAGTTTATTGTCAATTTATCAATCACATTCTTTATGAAGTAAAAAGAAATACAACTCAAAACCCATATTTTTCAATCAATCATCGATTATCAATTCTAATGTCATGATTTATATTTGAAATCACCAATGAGAATTTGATTAAATGTCTCATACTGAGTATTACGATACCTGCATTAAAGTATTTTCAAAATACTTTTCCAAATACTTTCCTAATATACTTTCCAAATACTTTCCAGAACAGTGGCGGATCTACGGGGGGGGGGCTTTGGGGCTGAAGCCCCCCCAAAAAGCCTTGAATTTTTTTATGAGAATGTAAAATTCATACAAATATTGTATAATATAATTATAATATTTATAAATTATAAATATTATAATATATTATTTATAAATTAGTTTTTGAGCTCTCAATACAAATATTCATTAGCAAGAATGACCGAATTCCACCATTACTTCTACGCCTTCAAAATAATGTGATATAAGCCAGTGAAATTGTCATCAAAAGTAGGGTTTACTTCGCATGAAATGGGGTAGCCCGGTTCTTTTCTATGTTGTATAATTGTGGAATATTGAATCCAATTATTCGATCCCGGCAACCTTCTTTCCCGCCAAAAACCTCTATGAAATGGCTCAATTTTTCTACATGTAGACAATTTTAACCCTGAAGCATACATTTTTCATAACTGCACCTAATATCATTTTAAAATCAATTTAAATAAGCCCCAATTTCATACCAGGATTACTGTTAAAGGCGACCCAACAGTTTGCGAGATATAGCTCTTCAAAGATCATCTATTATGTTGATAATATGTTAATGTTCATCTATATGTTAATAATATATCATAAGCTATTTCTTGCTAATTCTCGCGGAAATCATGTGGAATAGCAAAAAATCAAGTGAAATTGCGAGAAATCGCTCGAAATGCATTGATAGAAAATGGTTCTCGGTTCAAGAAAAACTAATGTACATAATAATATATGCAATAATATTGTACATAAAGATAACTTTCAAAAACGTTATTTTTTTGTTATAAATTGTTATATATTTTTTTTTTTTTTTCGAGGATGATGCCCACATGAGCTCTAGGCTTGTGCGTGGGTAATGAGTGGGGTGATGATGAGATATGACGACTGCTTTTTAGGCAGTCGGGACCGACGGCTTAACGTCTCCTCCGAAAGACGGGAGTGGCCGTATTTGTCAAAATCCTTTCCGTCAACCTGGCTCGAACCCTGGCCCAATGGATTTTATCTGACAGCTGATAACTTAATCAGTCTGACGCCTTAGCCGCCTCGGCTACGAACCACTCCTCGTATATTATAATGTACGATTTCTTGTTTTTTTATTATTTGTAAAGTGTTTATATGTCTGATTGAAATTTCAACGAGGCATTAATTTGGCAATACAATCCCATTTTATACGATATTAAGTGCAGTTTAAATCCTTAAAAAATCAATAAAAGCGAGACCTATCATAATCATAATGATCAACTACCCCCCCCCCCCCGGTCATCGGTTTTAAGCCCCCCCCCAAAATCCATTTCTAGATCCGCCACTGTTCCAGAATACTTCTCTAAATACTTTCCTCCTTTTCAAAATACATTCCTAAAAGTATCACTCCTTTTATACCATTTGATCAATTCATTTATCAGTTCCAATGCCAAAAACATGTTTATTTCAATCAAAGATCAAAATTTGATTATTTCATTTAATATCTTTTGATTAATTATCAGTTCCAATAACAAGAGTATCAGTACTTTAAATTACCAATCAGTTTTTGATGAGAAGTCTCATTTTGTGATATCTGCATTCAAAATACATTTCAGAAATTATTTCAGGAGATCACAGATGCGATCAACGTTTATTCAGATCGTTGGCTTCTTCCACTGGCCACTGATATTTTTGTCGATTTTATTCCTGGCATGCACACTTGGCCAACGTCAACTTGCTCTTTGCAGCGTTTGCTTTGCGCTGCAAAATGTTTAGAGTCGATAAAGGAAATTGAAAACAAATAAGCCTGGCGGCGGATGGGCGAACTATCTCGCCTGAACGAAGGTGTAAGAACAACACTGGTCGGCAATCCAATTAGACGCCTCGGCGGTCACAGGAGACCGGCGCCGCGACGCCTCCAAGTGCCACACTCTTTGAAGGCAACAAAACTGCTAAACTCATTCGAAAAATCGCATCTACAATCATTTTTTGGGACCAAACCTGTTTTATTGCTAAGATCTGATTATATTTCATTAATTGACTTTTAATCGGTACAATTTCTAATTGAAATTTAATCGGTAAAATTTCATGAATAAAAATATCATTTTGTTGGAGACTAGACTTGTTCTATTTCCTAGCATAAAAATACTGGGAATGGTTAGTATCAATGAAAAAAGACACATAATCCACTGGAAATAGAAAAGAATGATAAAGGGACGTATTTACAAACAATGTAGGAACAATGTATTCACAAACAATTGAAAAATCGCAACTAATCTTATTTTTATTTATATATTCAGTAATGTACAGAAATTAAATTTAATGGATTGGAAGGTTCAACACTCAACAGGCTTAAGCGCATAACTGTTTCTTAACCAATTTAAAAAATAGTCCAAATTCAGATTATATGTAGCACATCCCACAGTCACAAATTTTCACTCCAAAATCAAACTCTTAAGAAATTAGAATAGACAAATTCTGAATATTTTAAGAGATAATATGAATGTATTGATAATTTCTTTGTGTAGTTTGCCTTGATTGAATGTCAAAAAACCACAAGAATCTTGTACTAATTTTCTAATGTTAAAATTTTTGGTTATTTTCCAAACGGTATTTTCTCTTTGCATCTCTGAATATTTCATATTATTTAAACGATTGATATCCCCAATGTTTCAATACTATAATGTAGACATTACGAAATAAATGCACAAAAAAAAAAAAAAAATGGGGAAATTGGTAAGCTAACCTTATCAGGAATCCTGTTGAGACATCATTCTTTTGTCTGCTTATTGGATAATTGATATGTGAATGGGATTTCATGATGTCAATATTATATTCAATAATAAGCATTGAGTCATTATGTCTCTCAAACTCTGTTGTGAGACATATCTATTATTTACAGTAATAAGATTTCATCTCTTTCCTTCAGAGATCAACGATTTTCCTCCAATTCCTCTCCTATTGGTACCTCCAAGAAGGCGTATGATTTTTTCATAAGTTGTTTATTGGGCAGGCCTGATTTCGTCGAATAACATTCATACTCACTCATACCAAACACAAATATGTAACAATTGTTATTCCTACACTCGGGCTCCCACTTAAATTCATGCTCTGAACTATCAAGCATGATCCAGCCAAAATAAGTGCTATTAAAACAACAGTTGAAATGAGATGATCCAATCGAATTATTTCGAGTCATTAGTCTGCAAAATACGGCTGAAAATTATCAATAAATTGACTTCGTTTTCCATAAGCCACAAATATTTTGGTTATGAATTGAAATTCATAGAATGCTTATTATTTTTCATGGTATGTTTGATGATAGAGCTGAAATTTCAGTTGCGGTTGCAATTGATATGATTTGGGCTCATATATAATTTGAGTAGTTGCTAACTCGTTGTTCAATATGGATTGGTCAATACTTGATAGATGATGAGCCCACATAGTTCACTAACAAGCACTCATGAGGATCAACTCAATACACAAAATCTCAACATAAATTATATCCCCTCTATAATGCTATTTTCTAACTTTTGAAACTTACAATAATAATATTTTCTGTGAATGATTTCCACATGAGCCTCAGGCCCTTTACGTGGGTGAGAGTATGATCATAATAAAAGATGAATTTTCCTACTACTTTTTAGATAGCCGTCAAATATTTGAGATTCATATCAAATTAGTAACAAACAAATTAAACAAACGCTTAACTGGGAACTATTGCTCGTGTTAAACGACAATGTGGATGAAGATATATTCTCTGAACGCAATGTTATTGAGTGGAACAACTATGAAATTGAATTAGCTGACCCTACTAAGGTTCCTGGCCTTGAAGGTCCAAGGTTTAAGGTCACAGGCAATAATATCACAGTCGTGTGCCGTTGAGTCAAGGGCAAGATCAAGGGTCACCTAAAGACTGGTTACTACGCTATGACGATCTAATAAGGGATGAAAGTAACCGGTTCCTATCTCTCAACAAGTAATGAGTTCCAAAACACTTACTGTAATGCATTTTGATTTTGAAGAGCAATCAATAAAAGTCTTGATATAAATCATTGATCACATGCATTGACACACATTATTGATCAAAAGTTTTGATTATAAATTTGTCAAATTGATTGAATTTCATCGAATATTGCGAACGTGAATCATATAGTTTGGGAAAATTAAGATCTGCTATTGAGCTATTCTGCTGCTGAGAAATCAGTAGTATGAATGACTTACATTTAATAAAATTTTGATGAAAATCTTGGATCTATTTATTCATTGAACATTTGCTGCATCACTTTATCGTAAAGATCAGCACAGAACTTTGTTGTCATAAACAAGAAATATACACATACTACTATGACTTTTCTGGAAAATAAGTTCTGAAAGTAAGACGTAGTAACAGATAACGACTGATGCCCGGTTGCAGAGTCCACACATAATCCCACCCATAGCTGAAAAAGCTAAAGCTTAAAATCGCGTACATAAACTATTCGTCATTGCACAGTTATTTACTAGAAGTTATTTATATTAGATATTTCCACGAATAGCTAAACTTTGAAGATGAAATGCACTTTTCATACCTCGATTAAAACACTATGTTATGTTCACAAAAAGTTCGAGTGAAGCATAATCCACTCTATTCGGAATGAAAATGATCTTAGAATAAAAAAGATTGATTACTAATTAGAAGCTTTCCTTATCTCATGAATTTTTATATATCCAGGAGATGATAATTTCATGATTTATGTGAACGTTTTCATAAATTTTAGTATAAAATTTAGTTTTTGTTATATTCTAAATAACCATTGATTTTCAAAAACTTCGGTTCTGTATTATTGGTGATGGAAGAGATTTGTTGTCATGTAATCCACACCTGACAACAAATACATTAATCTACCATTCCATGATAGACGGATCAAAATATCGTACTTGTAGAAAATCCCATTCAACAGCTAAAAGCTCGTGTACTAATACTATTTGTATAAAATGTAGTTTGTTCTGGAATACACCATTTTATTAACAAACTCAAAATCCGCTTCAACATGCTTATCTAAAACTGGTCAACATTCTTCCTGTGTCGGCTTGTAGCTATTGGTCTACAGTACATGATCTAGGTAACAATGTAAATTTCGTGCGGGGCGCAACAAAGGAGCGACGGACAGAGACCTATTTGAAAATAGAGTGACGCGCTGATGAGATAGAATGCACCGGAATGATGAATATTCAATACTTTAATAAGGCCGGCCGGGGTATATTATAGGTATGACGGAGTACCGGTGTCCGTGTCTAACGTTATTGTGAGCCAACGAATTCGCTCCTTTATTTGTGTGCGCGGCGGGTTGCACGCTGCTTTTGTGGTGACCAGTCTTGTTCGGATGCATAGACACAACACAGCACACAACCTAACAAGTGTATGTCGGCCGTAGGAACAGAACAGCATGTAAAAGTGTAACATTATTGCATTCTCGAATGAAATGTTGGACGGTGCTTGTCCCCCAACCCCCTCCCCCCCTTCCTCTACCATATTAACATGTGTCCGTCCCTCAGGTGGACGGCCATGTAAACATTAAAATCTCAATGTGGCAAATATGTGCATGGCCAATGTGCTTTCGCATATATGCTATCGCCAGCATTATGCCTGCTTGCTATTTCTCTCACTCTCTCTCTTACTCGCGATAGCAGACGATATCCGACTTGTCCGGGCCCGACTGACGAATTTATAACCATTCGCAGAACAACAGACAAATTTATGTTAATACAGACGGAAAACATCCCGGCCCATGTGTACTACATCATCACCTTGCACTCTTGTCGGCTTCTGATATGATGGCTAGGAGCAGTGTTCAAACTGGATCTCTGGGACATTATTTTGATAAATTTTGGTTGCAAAATTCTCATTCAAGGGTTATTTGATTACTTGCAAATTTAAATTTTCGATGAACAAATAATAATATTGTAAAACATCATTGGCAATTATTGCCTTTGAAACATTATTCTGATTTATAATTATTGTGTGTGAGAAAATAGAAGAGTTACTTCAAAATTTAAACCTATCATAAACCCACAATTATTTATCTGTGATTCATTATTTTGTTTAATTCTAGCATAGACTAACTGTATCACTCAATAGTCTATGATACTGGGTAGAAAATTTTTCTTCATGAGTCACTCGACTGCAGTTATTAAAACATGAACGTTCCATTAACACAGTGATTTATCGAGCAGAATGTTAGAAGAACTTATTTTTTTATGGGCGAGAACAATCGATTCCTTTTGAACAAACAATTTTTTTATATTTTAAACATTTTTTATAATGAACAATTTTTAAACAATCGATTGGTACCTTTGACTACTTATTATCAGGGTTGAGAGTATTTTTTAGAAGAATTATTCTGTCCTCAATGCATTAATCATCGCCTAATCTAGTCAAAAATGAAACTCATTCGTCTTGTTTTTCAAGACGATAATATTGCTCTCCAGTTTTTAGTGCAGAGGGTTCAAGTTATTAAGGGATATGTCTAATTTCATGAACTTTAAAATCAGATTCGGAATTATAATGTATGTGGAACAATAAAACAAACAAGATGAAGTTCTTTAAACAATAAATTTAAAATTATCATAATCACACAATTATCTGTTTAATTCTGGGTACAGAATTCCGTTAGTTAAAAAAAATAGTACGTTCGCTAATTCAATTGGTGAGAACATGTACAGAATAATTGTATCAAACTCTATACTGTATGATCTATTCTGCTGCCAATTTGTTGTTTCCCATTGAATTCGTATACTCAAACTTTTTTACTTGATTATTTCCTCATTTTCAATCTATCCTATTAATATTCCACCTCGAACAATTTCATCATCAACTAACACCCTAGTGGTGCCAGAACAATAAACTCACAACAAAATAATTTATTCGTAAAATGATACATCATCAATGGAATAATGTCTATTATCTGCTTCGACAGCTTTCACTGTAGCTTAGATCACAGGTAATATTCATTTCCTCTGTGCTCAGAGGTAAATAAAATGTGTACTTTGTGAACCATTCTATGAATCTTTCGCCGAACATCCATTCGTTCTCAACTTTTACAATTTTTTAGAAATGTTTAACAGTCATAGCATATTAACAATATTCTATAGATTCAATTACATCCAATTGTTCAATTCATTTCCTCTATAAACCTTCCATTATTTTCAATTTTCAATAATTTAGATATCAAATTTCTTATTATTTCATCGTTAGTTACGGAATATCAATAAAGACGTGAATCTACCATAGAAATGTCCAGTTTTCAATTATGAAATTGGTTTCAAATATGAAATTAGTAAAATTTAAAAACGAGTAAAAATTTTATCAATTGCAATTATTTAATACTAGAAGCCACCCGTGCTTCGCAACGGAGCTCCGCAAAACAAAGCTACATTATAATTTCTTCTCTTCCTGGTGTATCAAAGATATTATTCATTTTTTCTGGATTAGGCCTTTAAAATATTGTATAGCCTAATGCTATGCTAAAACTGAACATATAAGGTAGGCAAAAATAGTGGTTTAAATTTATTGAGAAATTCATCACATCCAATAAAGTAGCCTAATGAATTGGACCAATTCAGAAATTAACAGGGAAAATATTAGGAAGGAAATGAAGAGAAGTATTTATTGTGGCATAAGCTCCAAGTTATTCTTTATAGGTAAACACAACTGTATACTTATTGTTAGTAGTATTCTCGCTACTTTACTGTAAGCTACACATTCATCATTTGTCAAGTAAGTTACCTGTAAGCTCAATATTCCCGTTAGCAGTCAGCATTTTATTTTAAGAAGGCCCGGTATTAATCTCATTACTTTTGCAAATGCCATCACGTACAAAAAATCTTCTTGAACTGCGAAAATTATGAGACAACTCAGATCCCCGTGAATAATCCTCCTTCATTACAAATTTTTATTAATGTACCACAATTTGCAGTACATCTATTCCATCAGATAATCCCATAACAATTTTGTAATTTTTATTGCTATCATAGAACGCTAAACTTGGCAAATTCCAATAATAGTTTGATTAGGTTCTATTTCCCAATGTGTAATTTCAACATCGTATATCATAGCGATTTGTAAAAAGTATTAGAAAAATTTGTTTTACTTGCATGAAGTTGAAAATTATCTGCAAAATACGAACTATTATAAGTCGAAAAATTGAATAAATTAATATTGTTATATATTGGAAAAATTGATATTGGTTTAATAATAAATAACTGAAAAATTAAAGAATTAATTTTATTTCGATGAAAAAGCAAAAAATAATTGATTTTTGATGAAAGTTTAATGTCAAAAAAATTTGGAGGATCTGAGATTCGAACCCCGAGGAAATGGAGACCCTTCGGTCTGGAGACACGGGAGACACGCCTAAACCAACTGCTCCACCGCAGCCGTTGCAATTTGATCGGTTTATTAGCGTACTAAAGTTTCTAACCTCGAACTCGAATCATTATGAAGTAGCTATTAAGAGTATTTTAACCTTCCGGTATGAAGTGGTATTTGAGCTTCAATTCTGAAATATCTAAAGGGAAAATTAAAATTTGGGATTCGAGGTGCATAACATTGATATTTTTGGAAGCTGTATGCAAAATTTCAAGGTCTAGATCATTCTTATTTTTTCGGAACGCAATCCACAAAATTCGATTGCTCCTTGTTAATAAACACACACACACACACACACACACACACACACACACACACACACACACACACACACACACACACACACACACACACACACACACACACACACACACACACACACACACACACACACACACACAGAACACACGCAACCGTGTCTTCTTTTATTTATTTAAGATGAAATTATCTTTTTGTTTTGATATGAGATTATTTTTAAATATAGAATTTGGCGAGCCAGTGTAGCTCAGTTGGCTGGAGCGTCACTCCTTCAGTCAGCTATCGCTTTATCGTTCTCAAGTTCGATTCCCGTTCCGTCTGGCACTTTTTCACCATATCATCCTCCACGTCGTCACCCACGTACAAGTATAACACTTATGTGAGCACATACACAGAAAATTTTTTTTTGCGAAATTCTGTGAATAAGAATGTTTTTATTGTGGGAAAATCATTGTGAGACATTTTTTGTAACCAAGAGAGATTAACTAAGGAACAAATGAATGAAAGATTTATTCAACACAAGCTGTCCCGGCGAACTTCGTATCGCACTCTTCCCCCCCCCAAATGTCCCCCCTCTTCTCACCACTAATGTCCCCCCTTCATGCCACCCCCAAAAAAATGTCATCCCACAAATGCCCACCTCCATTCCCCCCAAATGTCACCCCCACATATCCCTCTTCATGTCAACCCCCTCTTTCCCATCAAATGTCACCCCCCCCTCCTCCCACCAATTATTTTTTTCATATTTATTTATTTATCTCTTTCTTTTTAATTTTTTTTTATTTTAATTTTTTTTTTTAATTTATATTTTTTAATTTTATTTTCGTTCTTCAATTTTTTATCTGTCCTATTCTAATTAAAGATTTTTTCATATTTATTCATTTATTTTTAATTTTTCATTTTAATTTATTTTATTTTTTTTTAATTTTTTTTCAATTTTATTTCCGTTCTTCAATTTTTTAACAGTCCTATTCTAATTAAAAAATTTTTTTTCATATTTATTTCTTTCTTTTTAATTTTTTTATTTTAATTTATTATTATTTTTTTAATTTTATTCCCGTTCTTCAATTTTATTATTAGAAACAATAAAACATGCATAATACGAACGATAACTCATTCTTAATAATTGATGATTGTAGCGTAAAAAATATTTAGAGTAGAAAACCTAGAACAAAAAGAAACGGTCCGGAGCGGGGTTTGAACCCGGGACCTGTAGGTTTATAAGCAGAAACTTATGCACTGAGTCACGGAGGCTTAGGATAGGATTGCTAATTTATCTGATCTTGAATCGCGATCATCTTTCCGTTGTAGGTACACGTTCGACCGGCAAGTTTGAACGTAGGTGTGTGAAAAATGTTTGATAGGTTAGGTCATTAATCTACTAATTATTTATTAATTATAAAGGGATTTTCTGATATTTTAATACATACAAGCTGTCCCGGCGAACTTCGTATCGGCCTCTTACCCCCCGCCCCCCCAAATGTCCCCCCTCTTCTCCCCATAAATGTCCCCCCCTTTATGCCACCCCCTAAAAATGTAATCCCCCAAATGCCCCCCTTCCTTCCCCCCACAAATACCTCTTCATGTCACCCCCCTCTTCTCCCCAAATGACCCCCATCATATCACCCCCCCCCCACGAAAAAAATGTCTATATCCACTCGCATTATTGATGGAAATTAAAAGAAATCTGCAATATACTAATTTTTAAAGCGAGTGGATAAATATTAATCAATGCTGAAAGTTGTCAAAAAAATATCACCCGTCTCGGAATCGAACCCGAGAATTCTGCGTGGAAAGCAGAGTCGCTAACCAATACAACACGGAGCTCGTCTCTGGGAAGACCGATATTGTAGTATCTTCAACTACACATCGATTTCATAGGAGCATTATTGTTTGGACTGGATCAAAATGGATGTCATGTTCGATAGGTTAGGTCATTAATTTACTAATTATTTATTAATTATAAAGAGATTTTCTTATATTTTAATACATATTATGTTAACCAGTGCTTTAAAAATTCAAACGAATCCAAAATCATCTAAATCGGTTCAGCCGTTCTCGAGTTATAAGCGAGCGTACAGACACCAACTCTCTTTTATTAATATAGATTAGTGAGAAGTACAAAATCCCTACACGGCTTTGAAATGTATTGAGAGGTATTTTTCGGCTGAACTGATGTTTTTCTCAGATGCGGCTATTTTGTACCAGCAAATGTTAGCCAAGACTAGGAACAAACAACTACCTTGGCTGTGTTCCCAAATTAGTTGCCAAGTTTTCCCCACAGTCTAGTGAAACAAGACGGTTCACTCAACAGGGAACATTCTGTTTTGAACGCTTTACCTACAACGCTTTGAACAAGTTTTTTCTACGGGAAGACTTCATTTCCAAACAAGCCTACTGATGTTCTGATCCATTCAATTCTTTGATTGCTCCAACGAAAAGACAAGCTGGATGAAGCAAACTCATACGTCTTTGTCTGTTCTATCAAACAACAGTCATATTAACGTATTCTGAATAGGAATCAGGATCTAGAATGTATTTATACTGGAAAATATTATTCAAAAAACCAAATTTTTCAAATTTTATTTATTTTTGAATTTATTTTTAAAATTTTAATTTTCAATTTTTTTTCAAAATACAAAAATAATATTACTGTATTTTTATAGCTTCTTCTCTGTTCTATCAAAAAATACATTAATCAATTTCGAATAATCATGATCTTTGATACATTTCTGATGAACTATCTCTACAATAATTGTCAAATTATTAGAGTCTATTTTAAAGTTTGATCATTGATCACACGTAATATTCATAATGACTGTTAGGAGAACATGCATTGGATATTATCTATGAAGATTTTCGAATGTATACTTTATAACACTTTCAAATAAAACTTATTCAATGATTCCATGAAGAGTGAGAGGTGACTCACAAGTACTGTATTACGATACAAAAATCTATTAGCTCTGGTATTGGAATTTGATTGTAAATCTGCATCAGAAAGACAAGATCATGAGAAAATAAAGTTGATTCCACTTAGATTGAAAAGGACGATGGTGATTGGTTGATTTATTTGAATTGAATTTTTTCAAACTTTTAACACCTGCCAATCATTGGCTATCGGTAACGTTGAATGATTTCTAAAACTTTTCCATTACCTTAGATGATGGTTGAATGTAAAATAAATAACTAACAATAATCATTGCCATATATCTATCAAGAAGTTATTCATTATTCTAAATTTTTTTTGTACGTTCTGCTCAACAATTCATCAACTGACGAGCTCGAGCGATGGTGGAATTTATTTTTCAAATTCAACCCTTCTTTTCATGGGGGAGTGGGAAATTTTGTGAATACGCATTGTTACAAGGTGCAGTCGGAATAAATTTTTATACATTTCGTGTGTGAGTGTGTCGGATGGTGGATAGGGGAGTATGTGGGTAGGTGGATTTGGAAACTGACGCACGCGAATTTAGGCGAGTGCGCGCTCAACTTATTCGTGAACACAACGAGTACCGGCGCGCCCTTTTATTCCTTTTTCCATGGTGATAAGGGCGCGGGGTGGGGGAATAGGGGAAATGGGCTTGCTACCGATAACGAGACAATATTAGTATGTGGATTCTAGTAGCAGACCCCAGATGACGTCAAGTTCGCTTGTCAGAGAGACTTCGCTCGGCTTTGTCGTTCCCCAGGGTAGTCCCTCACTCACACAAGAATACTGGATTCGACAAAATAATATATTCGCATAAATAAGAGCTGTATGAATGGTAGCTTTTCATGCACAATAGTCTAAAACAAACCTCGTCAGCGTGGATTCCTTTTGAATACACACACACACCCACACACATTACCCCGCATTCAGTTGCAATCAACATCCTCCCATAGATCTTTTCCTGCAAATTCCCACTCGATAATACACGAGCGCTTACAGTTTTATAAATACATGCACAGTTTTCCTCCTCATCCGGTAGAGTGCGAAATATTACGCTTTTTGTTCAACCCTATCCCTACTCGAAAAAAACTTGGAAAAATTTACAACAAAATGAAATGAACAAAAAAAACGGGGAATGGAGAATAAGTAATGCGATAAAAATACTCACCAGAGCTTCACGTAACGCACTGCAGCCCGCTGTAAGCTGTAAGTGTTGTTAGCGGTGCATAGAGGCCTCCATACAGAATTGTTTTCGTTTTTTCAACTCTATTTCTCGTTTTGTTATTGTTACTGTTGTATTGTTGTTATAACTGTTGCAGTTAGTCCAATATACTGGATTTCATTCGCTTTACGTTTCCTCCACCCTCCACCTCGACAAAATTTGCACCATTTCTCTCTCACTCTCTTTTGCTCTCTCTCCCTCCCTCCCTCCACAGTCCTTTTGTCACCTTCCGCGCACCGCAATCGGAGAAAGGTGTTGTAATTAATTTATGAAAAATTCAATATTAAATAAATTGCATTTCCGCTTTTCGCAGTGAGGCGAGCGAAACGATTTTCAATTCAAAGTTCCACTTAGTAACTCGTTTTCCGCTCAACGGTAAAACGGTTCAAGAACCGTGTTTTTAATCACTGTTTCCACCAAACACCAATGGAATAATTTAGAGAGTGAATCATTTAAATAATTATTGCTCTGATTACCTACACCTAATGATGTTTACAGTGGAGAAGCTTTGATTTTGCTAATGCTTCATAATTTATTACTATTTCAATATTATAATATTTACTGTGTAATATGTCTTACTAAATAAGTGTACATGAATCTCTTGACTTTTGAAGAGCAAAATCTTTTGACTCTCGAATCCCTATCACACCTAGTGAGTGGTTTGGCCGAACGCCGGGAGTCCCAACTCGGCCGAGAAAATAGAACATGGTTTGTTCCCATCACTAGGCTGAGTGCAGTAATTACACTGCCATTTACTCGACTTAATTCACCATCTTGATAGGCGTGATGTCCTTAGTGATGGACAATAGATACATTTCAAAATCACAATTATATATTTCCAAAAAATAAAGATATTCACAAGAAAATATCGATGACTGAGATCATCGATTTCATTTATCGCTTTTCCCCAATTCAAAAATAACTACCGATATCTCTGAATTTGATTCCTGTAAGTTGAAAGATAATACTGTTCATGAAGATGACAAATTATGCTAATCCTGTATATTCAAGAAATCCTCGCTTCTTGCTTAATTCCATTTCAATTTTCGGATTCCTAAACAAATATCAATATTCAATTGCCATTTGATATTATTTTGACATTAGATGGTGAATAATTTTTCACGATATACTCCTCTATATTTCTACACTTCTATACTTCTCGACAAACTATTCTTCATATAATGAGGAGAATGACCTCGTGCAATAATTTCTCGTGGTATGTTCTGTTATTTCATTCAAGGTTCAATTAGTTCAGTACGGAAGTTGCGTAAATTGCTTCGGATTATTCTTATTGGTTATGAAAATAATTTCCACCAAAAAATTATTGGTTTATCATAGCGTAGCAAAATACATTTGCTAACCATATCTGCAAAATACATTTGAATTTTGAATGCGCTCAACCAAGGCCGTTTCTAGGAGAGAGTCTTTCTATCGACGGGCGTCTCTCTCTTAG
Source organism: Laodelphax striatellus (assembly GCA_017141395.1). Classification (NCBI taxonomy): domain Eukaryota; kingdom Metazoa; phylum Arthropoda; class Insecta; order Hemiptera; family Delphacidae; genus Laodelphax; species Laodelphax striatellus. The sequence continues at coordinate 5,798,936 of CM029534.1, forward strand.
ATAAAGAACACAATGCTCCTAGAGACGGCCGTGGCTCAACTCTCTCTTATATCTACTGTATATCAATATATCAGTCAATATCTACATTCAAAACTTTATTTAGTTTCAGGAATGTCTTGAGAAGTAGAAGTGATTCGTTATGCTAAGGACACGGAAAATCTCTTCTTACATCGATGCAGCATCTCCAATAATAAATTCTGGATACAACTCGCATGAGATTTCCATGGTGAGGCCCGAACTGCTTCTTATGTATTTCAGGGTGCTGCTGCAATGCTTATATAGCAATATTTATAGTTGCAATGCTTGTATTTTTGTATGATTCATAATAATTCACTGAAGATAGCAATACAGATTCAGAAAAATTAGATAAAATCTCTCAAAAATAAAAGCTTAAAATAAAAACAGCAATAGTTTCGAACACCGAATTATTTATTGAAATAGAAGAATAACTTCGATTATCAATGTAGAATTAATAAAATCAATGTATAATACAATACTGTATAGCTTACAATCAGAATTTTTTATTGCATGATTAAATTCTAAATGAAATGGCGCAGCTTCTATTGAAATAATGACTCACATCAAATCAAAATAGCCGGTAGCCATTCCATTCTATCCTCATTCCTTACTTATTTAATGACATGATAGTAACATTTCAATTAATTCAATTCAAGGAATAGACTCTAGGAACAAAATGAAATATGGGAAGTTCTAAAGAAGAACAAACAGTCGGATCTTACTGAAACTCACAATGCTGATGACATCCTTATTAATTTCTGTCATTAACTTCTGTGGTCTCACTCAACCAATGCTTCTTCGTTCTGTCAAGAGTTTTCGAATACCGTCATTCACTACTATGTATGTTTGTTGAATTCCTTAAGAATTCCAGTTGAATGAATAAGTTGGACTCTGTAAATCTCATGATTATTTACTGAAATGCAGTAGCCGATTCGGAATATTTCTTCAAGGACGTTCAAATCTCCTCACAGATACTTATTGATGATGATTATGATCAAAGGACTTCAAGTCTGAAAGCTCTGATCGAATAATAGCTTTCAATGGTGATAAGAAGAATAGAAAGCCTGATTTGCTCTTAATGGCTTGATGATCAAGACAAAAATATTTCGCTTCTCAGCAAAAGAGAGAGAGAAATAATTAATTGAAAAACAAAATGTTTTATGGCGAAGTTTTCTACGTTCTCCGAAAAAAATTCAAAGAGATTGTGCATTTTCCACATTATGCCGCTGGTGAATGGCCTCATGGTTTTTTCAGAAACACTTTGTGCTTTTAATGTCTGGCAAACCACTTTGATGCCTTCAAGCAAAAGTGTTCATTAGTAGTGTGTAGTGCTATTCGAACAGGAAAGCTCTTTTGTGAATGTGATATTAGGCTCATCTACACAACGTTCCAGGCATTAGATCAATTCTATTATCTGGCCAGAAGGCCTATAACAACACAGAGCTCTAAGTTGCAAACATTTGAGCAATATCGTATGCTTTCCACTGTTTAAAATCTCTTTGAGTGTTTTTGTTTGAAACTCAAGATTTTTTCACTTGAATGTAACAGAGGACTTTTATATTAGTTCCATGTTGAACAAGAAAAAAAGCGCTAACTTTGATGGATAATATTCATCAAAAGCAGAAAACTCTTGTTTATGGGAGAATCACAATCCAAGAATCACCCATTTTGATAATTTCTGTTCCTTCATGCTATGAAAAGCTTCGAGGAAGGTTCTTTGTCCTTGTGACGCTTCCATTTCACTAGCCGTACAGGCTCCTGAACTATTCATAAATACAGTATATATTTTCTTAACCTATATTGAAGATAGACCTCATCATAATTCACATTATTCTACGCTAAATGTTACGACTTAAAGTCTTTCTCACTCCTCTCATTCTATTGATGATTCTTATTCCAATTCTTAGGAAAAGAAATGGTTTCCTGCTCTAAAAACTCATGTTGAGCTTATCAGTTTACTCAATTCAGATTAAATTCATTTCAATAATGTCCATTGAATGTATAATCATTCTCTGTTGTATTGTATTATGTTTGCTTGACCTAACACAACAACTATAGTGTTAGGTCGAACCTAACACAACACTATTCACTCTTTGAGTAGTTGTGAAGGTGATATTGTGGTATTTATCCATAATGAATGAAAAGACAAGATGTTGTCAAACCACTGATTTAGTTGTGCTATTGGTAGACGCTCTAGCCAATGACCGTGAACGGCTGCCATTGGCCTAGACAAGCTCCTCCCCGATTAGCGGTTCATTCAAACATTACAAAATGGCGATTTAAACAGAAAACATAATTGAAGAACAATAAATAGCTACAATAACCTAAGAAATAAATGAAACAGTATTACGGAAGAATAAGAAAAACAAAGGAATAAACTAATACCGTAATATCTGCCTAACAAATTATGATAAAATGAGTTTGTAATGCGACCTATGTTGGTCAAACTGGTAGAAGTTTCAAAATCAGGGTAAAAGAACATATCAAAGATTGGAATAAGTGTAATGGAGATTCAAACTTTGCTGAACATTTGATAACAAATAATCATAAGTTCAAGGCCGAGGAGAATGTTGAGTTTCTGCATTTTAATAACAAGGGCAGAATTCTCAACATACTGGAAGCTCTAGAAATAACTAGGGTAACAAAAGATGATCAACAGTTGAGTTTGAATGACCAAATTCATTTCAATCAATACAACACCACAAATCTCATTTTATCATAATTTGTTAGGCAGATATTACGGTATTAGTTTATTCCTTTGTTTGAAACCGGTATCTCGATTTTCTAATAAATCAGTGGTTTGACAACATCTTGTCTTTTCATTTACAACACTATTCAATCTATTTTCTCTTTATTTCGGAGAGGAATTGGCTAATTTAGGAAATTTTCCGTGGCGTCCTATAGGAAATATACCCGGCGATGACCGGTTAAGTATACCACGCTTCGCCACGGGAAATTTTGTTAAAGTTCACACAGTATCCCAGATCATCAAGGGATGAATCACTCAAGACGAAGGTCTAAGAGAATTTGATGATGACTGGACTCAAATACAAGCTTTTGAAAACGGTTTGCCTTGAATTGCAGAGTGGCGCATTGTTCTGGATGAACCTCGAAACATACTCATGTAAGAAGAAAGTAAATTCTCAATATTTAATTTTAAACACCATTCTTGGAAGAGGCTTCCTCCCCTTCTGAGGTATTCCTCCCTTCCTCCCCTTTATTTCTTCGATATTATTCTCCAACTTATCCACTAATGAAAACCTCCCATCAACTTTGATTCAAACCTTTTCGGAAAAATATCGTTGAAACGTACAACATTGCTTTGCACCAAATCTCACCGACCAGCCTATTTTGCGTTTGCATGGAATCGAATCTTTCCAACATCAATCATCATCACTTCCACTAGCCAATTTACGAAATAAAAATAGCCACTTTTTCGGCCAAAATAATCTGGCCTCCGATTATCGTTGGCAACCTTTTTACGATGCTTTTCGATGGTTTATAAAATGAAATTTGGACGAGTTGTAAGCGCGCGCTTGTGTGTGCGTGCGATTTTTGTGTGTGAGTAGTGGTTGATTATAGACGGGGAACGGGGGGGGGGGGATGGTAAAGCGTTAAAGCGACCCGGACCAGTGCATTGCATTTCTATTCGCGACGACAATATGCAAAGTGCAAGCGGTAATATTGGCTGCTAGGCCGGTATGCCACCGCGCGTATCATTGTTTATTACCGGCACCCGTCAATGACATTGATCGCATACTAGTGTATAAGCTGCCGTTTCAACAGTTTCCATCAGGTGCTGGACTCCGTCACTAACTGCACGTCGGCTCGGTGTCGTCCTGAGTACGTTTCGACTATCGGCACGGGTAGGTCAGTCGCTTAGCTCCGTCCAAAAACCAAACCTTTCAAAATATCCTTTCCGATTCCTAGATTAAAATTACTTGAATCTCCTATAAAACCCCTACGAAGTTTGGTTGTTGTTTATTGAAGTTTTTCAGTTTATCGATAGATAATTTGACACCTTGTGAGATCGGACTACCCATATAAAACCACTATTAAACCACTATCACCGATTTCCTGTCAGTAGAGTAAATCCATTCTTCATCTTATCGGTGGTTCGGAACCCACCTAAAGCGGTATCTCTCATCACCATCCTTCCCATTACCCACGCACAAGCTAGGAGCTTATGTGGGCATCACAACAGAAAAAACAAATCTCCATCCCATCTTTGGCAGAGATCAATTCATACTAGAATGGTTTATGTTGTCAGTTATCTGTTTTGAAATAATTTTTTGTTGATACTTGGCTTATCTATATTTGAAGTTTCGTGATATCATCATTATCATTGAAAAGTCCTCATTCCTGCTTCAAAATCATTTCCCAGCTCCAGAAAAATCATTTTTTCATTCTAGATGGACTCCGAACGACTAAGGCCCGTATGCACCATCTTTGTTTGAATCAAGTCTTACAAATCAAAGATTAAACTGTGTATTTTCAGTTTAAACCAAGTTCAAACTACGTTTTGTTAGACTTAATTTCAAAGAAGATGGTGCAAACAGGCCTTAGTCGTTCGGAATCCACGTAGAATGTAGTCCAGTTCTTCATGTGTATTCTTCATTGTCGTTATTAATCATCGCAAAAGCCTTCAAATCTGATTGGAAATCTCTTCCTGAACGTTCGGAGCTCATCTAGCCTAGAGGCTCGTGAATCAGAGGATCTTCACAATAAGTATGATGTAACTCTATCGCAAACACCTCTGAATCTGTCTTATATCATTTCCCTATAGTTGAGTATAAATAGAACTCCAGGCTTGTCGATTCATCATCTCATATCTCCAAAAATACTTTCAACGCATAACACGGAATTCACTTGGGAGTGTAGCTTTCCTATTCATCACAGTTAGCATACTTCACCATTCAAACACATCCAAATCTTCTCCAAAAGTACTTCTCGAAGCTTCTGCATCCGAAGCTTTGTTTTCTGCAAACCCTCGTACTGCTCCATCCAAACTGCTCTCCTCCAAACATACTCTCGATGAGCTTTCTTTTCACTGATTCTCTTATTATATCACATCTCAATATTACTTTTCAGATTACTCATTCTTCTGCTTCAAATTTTCAACAACACTTCACGGTTCTTTCTTCATCTGTGTTTTTATTGATTTCGTCTTATGTCTTTCATCAGGCCAATATTTTTCTTCAAGTGATCTCAAATGATTATCCAGGTTCTCTAAGATTTTATGGTCCTCCTTTGATATTTTCCCTAAGTGATCCCAAATTCAAGCGTCTGATGATTCAGGCTTCTTCAGGCTCTCTCCCAGGATATTTCCTAATTCTCCCTCGAGCACATTTGTCAGCATCAAATAACAAAATAGCATGAAGCCAGCTCATCCGTGGACCTGCATCAGTATGGGTAAGTAGTCTGTGCTTTCAGCTGCACACCTCTCTCAGTGTAAATATATAGTATATTTTGCACCCACCAGCAGAAAGGGGAAACGAGGCTGCTTTCCCCCACCTTTTTCCTATCATTTATATGCCCCTCTTCCCCTCCTGTCACACTCTGGCAATCCTAAGTGCTTCCCCCTCTTTTTCCACTTTTCCTTCTCCTTCTCTTCCACTGTTCGTTTACTACACCTCTTTGCTATTTAACCCCCCCCCCCCCACTACAATCCCCTCATGTACCCCCGGTACCTCTCCCTCCTCACAACTAATGGCTTGCTCCTATCCTGCTACATTCTATTGATTTCTCCACCTGCTTCTCGCTGTACGGAAAGTACTTGTTCTTACCTTTTTATGGCAGCTTAAAAATTTTAGCTACAGTTTGGCTCTTGATGGAATTGAGTGTGGAAATTTCAGAAATATAATTTTCAGAATGTTTTCGGGACTGGAATGATCTATGACACATTTCCTTCATTACTGAATAGTTTTTGGCATATCTTGCCAACTTTTCCTACAGTATTTCCGATGAAACAAAATAATTCCTGCACTTAGAAGAATAGATTGTTCAAGAGAAGATTTTTCCCAGGAGTGGTTCACGGAGGAGAAAGATTTGTGGCCACCTTGGATGTGTGGAGATTAACATGCACATGAAGTATTAAGCTAGAAGGATGAACAGAATCAGGCCTATTTACTTTTGACGAATCAATAATAATTATAGTCACTTCTTATTTATATTTCAAATTTCTTGAATCTGATGAGCAGTTCATTATTTTTTCAATGATAAGTGGAGGCTGCTCTGGTCTTGCTGTCTAAAAACAAGAACTACTGGTCGTGTTTGAACTAGTGTTACCCAGTGTTACTCCTTAACATTTCGACTATGTTATCATACAACAATCATAAGTTTTTCATAATTATTCCTGTCTATATTCTTGTCAGTTAAGTAGAAGTCTAGTGTTTTGGTCAGTGGTTTCACATTCAAAATAAAGAGAATGATACTGATTTCAAATATCATTCTAGTATCGATAGGAGACATAAATACTGAACAACTTTAATACATATTATAGTGCATTACTATAAGGAAAAAGTTATCCCTTACTGTCTCCTACAGTTTTCTGTAGCCTCAGGGTTCAACCAAGATTCAACCACCAACTAGACAACTAGACACGTAGTACCTCGGCCTATTAGACGCTTCAATTCGATTATCCGACAAAATAATTGTTTTGTGTGCACATAGGCTTGTTCACGAGTTTGTTTGCAGTCTTTTCGTTTTGTTCCTCATGACAATAAAATGAGAATTGAGTTTTATTGAGTATTTACTTTCAAAAACGACTTGTTTTTCCACTTTCTTGGCTGCTCCCCCATTGAAAATCCATCAATCCTAACCCAATCAGATATCTCACGCAGTTAACAGCATACTTAGCAATTGAAATATTGAGTTCACGATTTAAAAAAAAAAAAAAATTGTAAGCTATTTTTAAAACAATTTGGAATGACATCCATCTAAAACATATTTAAAGCAAAGCACCAGAGTAACGCTGAGTCGAAGGGGCAGAGTAGGCAACAAGCAACATCGCTTACGCACTTTCGGTTTGGTGATAATGCTTCGGTAAAAATAATACTTTGAGCATCCTTGAACTATAATAATATTATAATAACGATGAGTTATAAAATTATTATGATATTATATGAGAAGACAATACTCATATAAGTTCACTGAAAAGTAATTTCAGGCAGATATTATTACGATACACACGACAGTTTACTGAAATAGTCATCAGTGATGTAGATTTGCTAATCTTAGAGACTTGGGGCTTGAACAACCCCCTGTTATGGAGATTGTTAAGTAGGAATAGAATTGATAACCCCTGGGAACGTAATTATTGGTAGACAATAAACCCTTTCCAAAATTTTTATTGTTGGGGAAAGCAACAAAACAAATTCTTGAGTAATACGATGTGAGCTTCAGTCATTCAGTTTTAAATATTGTCTTGCATTTGAAATATAAATAGGGATCTTTGAGAGCTCTACATTTATTTCTTAAGAAATTATTAGCATTTCACTTATTTGCCAAGATTTTGCGGTGCAATTGTTCAGAAAGAACTCATCTTTCTTCAAATATTGTTTTTCCTACTTGCTCAAGGAGGGCAAAAATGTCTCAAGAGAGTCAATCGACTTAAACCTACATTTTATCATACTTGGGGCCTATTTCTCTTGAGCCAACTACACAGGAAGTTGTAACTCTCTTCATATTCGATATAGGCCTATTAAAAAAAGTACATAATTATAATGTTCAAATTGTAGATGAATTACTGTTTTTGAAACACAAGTCGAAAGGTCATATTTTGATCGCCAAAAATTGTCATGTGTAGAAAACTCCAATAGCATAATATTGAATATAAACAGTTACAAATGATAAAAGTTGAATTTCTCACTTAGATTTTCTTCCTAGTTCACTGAAAATTCGAGTTTATGAGATAGTTAAAAATTATAGAAGTGATCAAATGACAGATAAATTTCTCTTCTCGGAACACCTATTGATATATTTCTGTTCAACTTGCTGATAAAAAAGTTACACGCAATCTAAAAAGTGAGAAAATGTTTCTTCTTTCTGTGATTCTTCTTTCTGCGATTGCGGGCCGTATTGACTTGACTGTTATAGACAAAATGAAGACATTCTATTAGGGACCTTATAGACAAAATAAAGACATTCTATTTTGAATCTTATAGACAAAATAAAGACATTCTATATTGAATCTTATTGACGAAATAAAGACATTCTTTTAGGGACCTCATAGACAAAATGAGTACATCCTATTTTGAACCTTATAGACAAAATAAAGACATTCTATCAGGGACCTCATGGACAGAATAAAGACATTCTATTGCGGACCTTACTTTTTATGTTCCCCATTGGAGACAAAATGAAGACATTCCATTGGGGACCTTATAGACAAAAGGTCAAGGTTAAATTTATTTGGAGAATTTCCAAAATTCTATCACGTTAGCAATCTAAATTCGAGTTTCAATTCTGAACTGCATTTTTGTAGCCTAGTATTAGCTGGAGTTGAAATTCCAATAAATAGACGTTCTTTGCAGCGGGTGTAGTTGGGTTGGCCAGTGGCGTTGTATTGGTATCCAGGCGGCCTCCATAGTCATTACAGTTGGAATGTTTTCATTAATTTATATTCTGTATGTAGTAGTCGCATCTCATTAAAGTAATTCCAGCTAACAAGAGTGGTACCTATGCCAAGCAGCTATGGCGCGGCGCTTTCAGCTGCAGAGTACCATCAGACAAGTGGTATTGTCTAATTCAGGCTGTCCACTTCCATTCCACTATTATTTCCTCTCTGTTCGTCTCTCCTCTCTTTTCAACACTCGCTTATTTTTCCTCGTCTCTTTTTGCACCCACTACCTATTCGCATGGTAATGAAACACTCACTGCTAGAGGCACATAATTGAAATTTAATCAGTCTTCGAGTAGGCTACCTGGAGTATAATATTTCTCGTCATCTACTTCACAGTAAAACTATGTATAATCGAAAATGATCATCGTCATCGTCATAGTGAATCAGTAAAATGAGTCATAGCAATCATAGAAAGAGTAGGGTATCCTCATTCAATCTGACGATCTGTGCACATATTCTGTTTAAGATCATAGTTTTATCATAGACTAATACCCGGTTTTTCAATCGTTCAATAACCTTATTGAATCAATTACTTTTTTTGCATTTGAAAACACATGGTTATTGATTCAATAGTGCTATTGGATCCATAAACTGTCTATTGAGCGACTGAAAAACCGGGCATAACCATATACAGTAGTTGGAGGTGTTTAGTTAATCAGTAAAATGAGTCATTGCAATAATAGAGAGAGAGTAGGCTATCCTCAGTCCTTATTACGACCGCTGCACATAGGCTGTTGAAGGTCTACGGTTTAAGTTTTATCATAGACTAATCATTAAGTACAGTAGTTAGATGTGGTTAGTATATGGTTTTATATGATTTTACAATTATTAATGTGATTGAACTTCGCCAGCTTCGTAATACTACAGCTAATAATAGAGTGCATTACAAGCGATTTTTAGGAATAATTGAAGGAGATATCCTTTATTCTTTAGGATAAGGATGAAGGATTTATCCTTCATCACTTCAGGCTTATTTCACACCAGTGCGGTGCAAGTACGGAACGGACGTTACGTTTTGCGTGTATTACAAGAAGACTTACACTTACACTATTCATGTTTTTTAGGCATTTTAGTCCTATAAGGTATGGATTGTGCTCTTTAAAGTTTAATTGTTTCTCAAAATATTCTCTTGTTCTTCAGGCTTCACTTACACTGTTCTTAAGGCTGCCTGAATCAGACAGGATGAATATATTTTGACTGTTGAATCTGATCAGATGACTTGACTCGATAAATTGAGTGTGATTAGGTACATCAGTCCGTACGACACTTCCACTGTTCTTAAGGCTGCCTGAATCGAACAGGATATTTTGACTGATGAATCTGATCAGATGACTTGACTCGTTGACTTGAGTGTGATTATACCAAGATACATCAGTCACCCCGTACGATCCGGGCCCGGCCCGCGCTAGTGTGAAAGAAGACTAGTAAACGATATATCCTTCAATATTTTTAATTTAAAAATTATGATTAAGTAGAGTTTTAGCAAATATTGAAGGGTTGCCGAGATCATCCGAAAGAGAATATTGTATTTTGTATGCTTTCTATCATACAACTCCTGAAATGTTAAAGTGATCATGAATGGAGATTGAGGTAAGCCTGATCTAGGTAAATTTTTGAATATTCAAGAATCCTCACGATTTCATAAGTTGGTCTGCTATTCCAAAATTTAGAGAACATTTTGAGTTGGACTATTTTTGGAGAGGTATGGAGAGGGTAGATGATATTGGAGTATAGTCACACTATGAGAATGATATCTCATTGAATACTATAGATAGAGAATGGAATAGTTATAGAATATTATTGTTAAGGCTACCATACAGGTAAAGTACAGGTAGAGTAGACAACATCGTGTCGGTATTTAGTGCGAAAACTCCGTGAATAATAAGGCTAGGCGTACACTGGTTTGTCAAGACAAGACAAGACAAGGCGAGATTATTCACGTTTAGTCACACCAATAAGTCATTGCATCTGTGTGTGCTGCTTCATAAGCAAGTATGTGAATTACTGTGAGTAAACGTGACTAATCTCGTCTTGTCTTGTCTTGACTAACCGGTGTACGCCTAGCCTAATACGTGAAAATATTCTCCACAAGGAACTACCGGTGAATTACTTGCATAATCAGATTCATTTAATTTGACGCTTGGCATTAGATAGATGGATAGATAGAGAGTTATTATTTCATTGCCATCGTACTCTACGGTCATCAGCAACGTCGAGAAATTATATCTCTCTATCTATCCATCTAATGCCAAGCGTCAAATTAAATAAATCTGATTATAGTAGTAGGAGGCCTGCAATGCAATGAAATTGTAGTATGTATGGAAATTATCAACGATGAAGAAATATAGAGAAAGAAAAGTATCCTTGTTAAAATTAGAAGTATGAAAGCAATAATATTGAAAATCAAATCTATTTTTTTTTTATCGGTGGGGTGACCCTTACGGGTAGGTTCCACCTCGCCTAATTGCATAAATCAAATCTATAATTCTCAAACAATATTACGTCTGGGATAAACGCATTGCGGGTGCAGTATGGGCCTAACCAAAAAATCTCCGTTGTGCGTGTAAGTTTTCCTCATTGTAACAATTATTACAAGTGCTATCATCACACACAGAATAATTGAGTTGTTGACTATGACTACATTTGAGGCATATGCTTCACTAGCATTTCTAATAATGAGCACGTTCTGAATATTGAATGATGTTCTCACTGTGAGCTCTCTAGGCGCAATGCTAACATTTAATTATTTTGCTCAATTCATTATACCTCCAACTGAAGCTATAATGTTGCTAATTCACACTTACCGTTCACAAATAATAATTATGTGAACGATGAAGCGAATTCAAAACTACTCGCTCTGTTTTGTTGCAAACCTTTTCCACTTCATTTTGGAAACTAATAGTCTATGAGCAGTGTGCGGGAAAATACTCTGCTGATTATAATTTAATGTTGTGTATCGGTTTATTTGAAATCTTGCATCAATAGGCAAGCAATAAATCATGATTGGAAAGACACTGTTCACTAGTTTCAATTGGGCTGATTTAATTCCAAATCATGTATGCTGAAAGTCTTCAATTCTTTTCGTGGTAGATCTTACATGTTACATAGTGATGAGAGGGTCTCTTTGGTCATGGATGAATGATAACTTGTTAGTTTTTTTCGATAAAAATATAATAAGTTACGACTTATAAAATAAATAATATCAAAACATGAAAAATCTAACAGGACAGAAGGGAAGGCATACTTCCCCGACCGTGCGTAGAAGAATAACCAAAATACGTTTCTAAATATTTTTAAAAATTGATTTTTAAGTTCAGTAATATACACAGTTTTAATTTCTGACACAGTGTCTGGTGAGATGTTGTAAAATTTATAATACATCATAATGAAAAAACTTGAATTAAAACAAGTTTTAACGTTTTAGTAATGTAGTAACTTAACTGATTCTTATAATAGATAGTCCAATAGGCTCACGCCCAAACCTGAAGCAATTCGAAAATATAATGTACTTGACGACATAAATTGAAGACAGATGAAGCTTGATCAATTATATAATCTATTATATACCAGGAATGTGATTCAGTATTACAGTATATTCATTCAAGTGAGGAAAAAAATTTCTGAGATGATGAGTTGCAGCGTAAGCTATTGAAAAATCTTTAATATAATTTTTTTCCTTCTTTGTAGCCTCAGCTTCTAATCGGGAGTTTTATTGTTGAGTTTTGTTCTAAGCTCTGGTAGCCCATCGATTAAATCTCAATCAAATCTAATAGTGAGCTTCCTTGATTGAGGAGTTTGAGAAATTAGGATTTGAAGCAGACACCGAGTCGGATGTTATGCATTGTTGTTTGTATGCATCGTCTATCGTTTATTAAGTTGAAAGGCTCGAAATTATGTCAATTGATTAAAATAATATTAAGGACATCATAAAAATGAGTTATAACAAAGGATATTATTTTTGTATTCGCCTTGAAAAACGATATTCGTCTTTGGATATCGATGGTAAGAATAATCAGTCTTTTTCTGTTAATATTCTCCTTGTGGAATGAATATTGTTTCCATTAAGTTAATAAGTTTATCTCTTTTTGGTTCATCACTTTCTGAAATAACATCATCAGACCAGTTGTACAGTTATACTATCGCGGATACGAATTTCAAAACATTTCCACTATTAATCAGCAATCAAAATTCTCCCAACCGTATCAATGTTTGTATTTTGGTATTCAATTTTCTACTTATTTTCTTTAGATTGATGTTCGCTAACATGAAAACCATAGTTTTCAGGATAATGCAGATTTCTTTAAACAGAAATAATCATTTTTGAGAAGAGAAACAATCCAGTGTCCATTATTTTGTGGAATTAATTGAAACAGAACGATCAGTGAGAATGAAATTTTATCTTATTTGAACCAGAATCAATCAATGGATTTTGAGGTGATTGATTAACTTTTGCATGGGAATTGATCTCATTCATTCTCACTCAACATTCTCTGTTGAAATACATCCATACTTAAGAAAAAATTAGATTTTTTCTGAAACTTATGAGCTTTGTTTGTGTTGTATATCCATAATTGTCTATTCAAAAGATTCTTTAAATCAGTGTAAGCTTTTCTTTATGATTAAATAGTTATGAAATTATTTGTTAGTTGAATGTGATGATTTGGTGGTTGAGAATAATAGATTTTGTCAAATGTTGGGACGACAACTTCCATATAATGAATTATCTTCAGAATCAATTCTTTTGTCCGCATAGTCAGACTCTATTGGACTTTTCCGGCATCCACTATTCCTAGGTCTTTCCAAGTTCCGCTGTTCTCCATCTTTCTACTCCTATGCTTGTATTGGATGTTTTGTTTCCATGTGTGGCATCAAGAGTTTTAATGACTGAACCAGAGTCCTCAACTTTTATCAAGTTGCTCTTATGACGTCATTTCTTTATTTATCCAATTCATACCGTGGCGAAGCGTGGTATACTTATTTGGTCATCGCCGGGTATATTTCCTATAGGAATATACCCGGCGATGACCAAATAAGTATACCACGCTTCGCCACTAAATTCATACTGCCACTATTTATCTCGTAAAACACTTCAGCAGCTTGCATGAGAGATCAGTTTTTTCTATTGAGATTCTAGCGACACTGCCATTGTTATTTATAATTTGAGTTGGGTATCCCGCCTTGTTCTCCTTTACAAGGCTTTTCTGCTACCAAAACCATTCCTTAAACAAAGTTTTACAAAAAACAACACTGAATCGCGTAGATTCTATCAAAATCATTATCCATGAAAAATTCAAAGCCAGACACAAACTACATGTTACCTGGACTTGACCTTTACTTGTAACCGCCGATCTAATTCTACATATCTGTATATGTTATTCAATCTGAAACAATGTACTTTTTATGAAATCAAAGAAAAATTTCAATGCCAATAATTCACAGTCCAATCATCCCCTCTCCAATGCATTCGTATTGAACATTCCTGTGGTATGAAAGGAATAATTTTCACTGAATTTAGAATAAAAAATATTTTACTTTTCATTTTATTTGTTGAAGAAAAATCTTCAATAAAAAAGAAGAAAAAGCCTTGGGTTTTCAATGAATTTCCATTGAAAATTCCTGAGGCATGAAAGGAATAATTTTCACGGAATTTAGAATAAAAATATTTCATTTTTCATTAATATTTTTATTTTATTTGTTGGAGAAAAATCTTCAAGTTTCTATTACCATTCAGAATTACTATTCAGAATCAAGTTACAAGAATAAGTTTTGATATGTTCCAGGACTGGTTTCCTATTGTATGTTTCAGTTGTCAAATGTGGAAGGAAAATCATAAAATCGTTGAGGTTGCATGCATACATTCAAACGATGCGATGCAGAGTGAACGGGCATGGAAGCGAATTCGTCATTTCAGAACGAATAATTTGTTGGAAACCAGCGTCCAGTGCATCTAGTCATGGAAACTAACAGACAAGCCTTCGGGCACACATTTTATTAAAATCTACTTTTGTTCAATAAATACACGAAACAATCATGTTTCCCTGTTGAAGTTTGAGTATGATTTTCCATTCATTCACAAAAAACAACCTGCCTCTGAAAAACTGTTTTCCTAGTGCGTTTGGTGTAGTTTTCAATTATTGCGGATAAGCTTCACCTCTTTAAGTTGATTGACACCGATTTTAAGAGCATAAATCACTGTTAGTTGAATTCTATTTGTTACATTTTAAAAAGAATGTAACAATATTCAATTTGTTACATTTCAAAAAGTACGTAAGAATATTATTCACTCATAAATGGAAATTCACGCAAATCGTTGATTGTTCTAATATTTTACACAATATTCAATTTGTTACATTTCAAAAAGTACGTAAGAATATTATTCACTCATAAATGGAAATTTACGCAAATCGTTGATTGTTCTAACAATATTTTACACTGTTTCCACAAAGCTCTTCAATCGCAAATTTTTCAGTAGGAAAATTGTGAACGGAAATTTATGAACCTGTTCCATTGATTGACCATATTGAAAACCGATACTCGATTATTATCGAAAGAAGAGTAATTGATCAGAGCTGAATTGTATCAGCTTCATTGAAAATATTGTATTCAATTACTTCCATGGTATTTTCCCGAAATAAATTAGGATCAGACCAGTTGGTAGTAACGTGAAGGTTATTACTGTCGATATAAATTCCATAACAGACAATTCAATCCTATCCTTCAATCTTCAGAATCTTCCTCATGAAAATTGAAAAATGAAAAATTGTTGATTGGAAAGTCCTGTAATACAAGACTATCGATGTAAAACTTACTTTGATCTTCTCTCGACATAGAGGAGACCAAATTTGGAGACTGAATTCAAATCCCAGTTCTATAGGAATACAATATTCCTAGAATTCTGAGATTCTACTCGTACCTATCTAAATTTGGTATTGTATATTTTTGTGATCAAATTATTCTAGAGTTCAATAGAAACGTAATGATATAGGGGGTAATTATATGATAAGAAGAGCTAGGAGCATATTTAAAAACATTATGTTTAATGATGCGTTGTAATCAACGACATGAATCTAATCTTTATTAGATTTTATCTTTTATGTATTAGATCTTTATTAGGTGGATCTAGGCTCAATCAGACTCAATTGATGAAATTAGTTTTGAACAGAGAAGAAGAATTCACCTGTAACTTGGAATTGAATTTTGTTTCGAATGAGCATTGAACAAGACCTATATTGAGGTGTGTTGTGCTACATGTTATAAATTCCACTGCAATAAAATTAACATTAATTCTGAATCCCGAATGGCTGCTCATTTTGGAAGCGAGAGCAGCTCATCCCAAAAGTGCAATGAAATTGATAACTGCTATTTATACATGTTCTCGTTACCGCATCCAGAAACATTAACTGTAAATGATCTTGAATGTCATCTAAAAAAAAGAACCTCCTCGCTTTGAATATATGATATTTATCGACGGAATGATTGTTAGATTAAGAAAAATGTGGAATAATGACTTTGTCTTGTAGTAATCTTAGAAATTCAAAATTATTGTTAGTTAATAGTTTTTTGGACTCACAATTTCAGTAAGATGAATCAACACTTGCCAATAAATGAATAAATAAATGAATAATATTTTAAACATTGTGGGAAAATTATTGTTTAGACTCAAAATTCAAATTTTATTGAATTAATTCAATTCGAAGACCATTCAAGAGTGAAACATGAGAATTTAAATAGAGTGAAACATGAGTTTATTTAGATTATATAGTTTAGAGATTATCTAGATTCTAAGTTTCAATCCAAAAAATCGAACGTCATCAACAATAATGCGCATCTATTGGTTGGAATTGTTCCGTTAAGCAAAATGGAGTCCTGTTTGACCAATCAGCCAACAGACAGTCGAATCAGCCAATAGGAGTGTCTTACAACAAAATGGCGACTTGTATGTGATTGGTAGCAGCGTTTCCCAATCAGTTTATAATTTTTGGCGTTTCATTTAACATCTTGCTGTTGATTATTTTTCATTGAATTTGAAAACAAGGTAATTTGATAACTGATCACTTTAGAATATTTTTGTTCGTTAGTAAATTGGCTCTTTTGTTCTCAGTTGGAAAAAAGCGTTGGATTCAAAGCATTTTTGTTCTTTATCACTAAAGAGTTTTTCTGTTTTTCAGAACTTTATATGAATTTTTTACATCTAGTGAGATCAGACTTCCCTAATAAACTGAAAGATAACACATCATTTATTCATTATTACACCTCATGGGATATTGAGAAGACTAATCGTACTTTCTATAACATAATTGTGAATCATTCCATTACTTTAGTGATCCTATCAACACTAAAACCATTTTTCAGTGGAAGAAGCATTTATGCATTGTATGCTTAAAATCTGTGATTATTTATCATTTCATATACAATTGTCTTCAATACATCAAATGATTGATGACACGACCATGCCCATGTCATTGTGTAATTTGATATAGAATCATGCCAAATTATATGCATTTCCGAAAAGAACAACATTTTAGCTTTAACAAGAAATACATTTCAACTTTGAAAGATTCTTATTTACACGAAATCCATCTACATCAATAGCTATCGTTATTATTAAGATGATGCAAACAACCGCATTTTCCGTGTAAGAAGATCTATTCATGTCAAATTTGTTAAGTATAACATGAAACCATGATCCTGTGAACATTGTGTTTATTAAAGTGGAGTTTGACAATTTCAAAAAGTGTTTTCTATTATAAATTTGATAGTGTTTAAATGGGAAATTCATATTCCGAGAGTGTAGCTTTAATTAAATTAAAGAACAAATTATAGGATTTAGATTTGTAATACTGCGACTGGTGTTATTCCCGCACAAATAAGCTTTTACATGGAATGGAATTTAAAGCATCCAGGTGCCAACAATAAATAAACGATTCGAAATAATTATCCCCCAATTATATTTATATCAAGTAATTACACAGACACAATTATTTAATCGAGTCGTTCGTTGTGTGAGCCGACTAGTGGCTTGTGTGAGTGTATTTGTGACCTCAAAATATTTACGCTTAACGTGAAATTCATTTATGATTTTATTGAGTGCCACTGGGTTATCCATTGACTGGCAATTGTGTGTGAGTGAATGGACGGAATCGAATGAATTAAACACACGATTGAATTACAGCCTATGAATAATGAAAAACATTATTAATAAGCGGTCAGTCTGAAATCAACAAAAGTGACACTGTCCACTTCTTTCCTATTAATTACAGCTCATATTTATGGCTTATTTAAAATGAGCTTATTAGTCCCGACGGATCAAAAATGGAACAGTACAGTTCTCATGGGGCTGTCTATTATCAAATATTATGCACACTGTTTTAATTCCATTACTTCGTGAAGCGATCGTGGAACTCATCGAAATTTATTGTCAGTTACTGAAATCACACAACTGACACTGAATACACTGACACTCTCTACGAGATACTCTATCAATGTAGAGTTTGAGGGGGTGTATTCAATTATTATTTCAAATAATGGAGAAATTTTCGCTAATCTAAGTTTAACCTTGACAACTAAAATAACTGTTGAGAGCCTCGAAATTTAATAGTTTTGATGCTGCAATGGATGATTTGATAAGATTTTATTGGAAAAACCTTTTTTGTATCTTAGTTCCAGAGTATAATAATTCTATGTGTGTGTTGGAATCGAATTCAATAATCTTGAGTTTTAGAGAATAAGATAACATTCAGAAGACTGATGAAGTTTCTTTTGTTTTTCTGATTGAATGATATTCGCATCGAGGTTTGTTGAGAGGGCACTTCAGTAAATATGATAATAGAGTGTACTATTGTGATTGGTCCATCATTATTAACGCATGTGCTGAACGAGCTGAACTGAAACCTAACTGAGACTGAACTGACAAGTGGTATTCGACCTCTCTTATCACTGGAGTGAGCTAGAGACATGATCGATCTACATAGAACTTTCATCTTTCAGCTAACAAGCTTCATGATATTGATATTATGGATAAGATAAAATGGTAAAAATCTTCGATCAAAGAATAGAGCACATTGAATATATAATTCAGTCAATCTGAGATGAGCAGTATAAGTAAGAAAAGTATTGAAGATTTCATTACTATGAATAAAATAATATTCTATTATTGTAAATAATATTTTCATATTGTAAATATCGGAATATTAATATTAAGATATAAGAATATTGGATGAAGTTCTTATGTATAGTAGATTTTTTCAATTTGACGGATGAACCAGCCAAAAAAGGAAGAGTCGGTAAAACGATAACAAAAAAAAATATTTTATTTTATCAACCTTTCTAATTACTTTTTAATCATTCACTTTCAATACCTTGTAAACTATATTCTCATAGCTCACATATTTTTAGTTTTTCATTTACCTTCCATAAAATTCGAATCAAGCATCTACTGTGAAAATGAAGAGCCAGATAGAAGTTTATAATGCTATTTAATTTTATGATTCATTCTAAAATGTTATTTCACAATAATATTAATTTTATAATGCTACTTCTAATGCTATTTCATCTATTTTACAATGTTAACGATTTTTTAATATCTGACATTCAATTTTGAATCATAATTTATTTTCATATGAGACTATCAATCAATATCAAGGAATCAAAAGTGGGTAGATTATTTTGAAAACTTCTTAATTATTTTATCCAGTATTTTTTATTTTGAACAAGACCTTGTTTTGCTTCTCAAATTCATCATTTTCTAGGGTAATTTTATAATTTTATCGCACAAAGAAAATATGGAAATAAAGTGGAATCAACTTTTATTATTACAGTATTTAAGTTTCTATACACATGTTTTATTCATTTATTAATGATGTTCTACCATTACTTGATTATAAATTACTCAATTTTACCATTACTTAAGATGGGTTTTCGTTGAGCCCGACCCAGCGTTGCCAGATGCAATTGATGAAAATCTCAACTATTTATAGTGAGGATTCTTCAATTAAACAATGATTTCGAATGGTACAATAATCCATTTTTATTAATAAAAATGGCTTCTAATAATGAAAAAATCCTCCATGGCTTTGAAGAAAAATCGTCATTGTAAAATCGCCATTTTACAATCACGATTTACATTTACCTAATTTATCTATTACTGCAAATTTTTTCTCATACATTCTTCAGGAATAGTGATGCAGAGTTACAGATTAGTTTGAAGAATCATTGAAAGCTTTGCCAGAAGCCGAATGTCAGAATAATTAGGCAGCAGACTTGGCTTCAAATTCTTAACATAAAACAACAAAAAATATTGCAAAATGGAGAGACGTCATAGTTCTTCTTTATTGAATGAAAAAGTAACAATACTTGAGAAAACAAAACTTAAAATTTCAGTTCCATTATGTTCAAATAATTCATGCCCACAAAGTTTGGAATATTTGTTGATTGATTGATTCAAGATTACAAAATTTATATTTGAACAATGTCGCAATAAGTTAACGGTCACTTGCGGTCATGTTGACCGTTTCTCATCTTATTAACCCCACACCCATGCTGCACCACGCTGTGTTTTGGTGAGGACAGGTTTCCCAAGCCACCCTCCTCCACTGTATCTAGCGTGAAGCTACTAGTAAAACTGGTTGTGAAGATAAGAAACTATGATTGTTATTGTGAAGGCGAGATCGGTGCTGGTGTAATTGAAGTGGGTTGAAGGTGGACAGTGAACAGGTTCAAACAATGACATGTCCAGTATATTATGAAAAGAGGAGATGTGAGAAAAGAGAAGAGAAGATACATGGATAGAGGACAGAAGATGCGTGAAGAGAGAAGAGATGAAGATGAGGAGAGAAAAAGGTCTTGACCTTAACCGGTTCACCAAGCACTTGCTCTAGCTGTTCTAGGAATGATCCTAGGCTGCTGATCTTCATTCGAATTCTGGAGGTTGTCACGGACACTGGCTTCCTTATGGAACAGGTACGTACAAGATTTGAAGGTTCTCTATTAAAATTTTCAACATTTTCATCCACTTTATTTATCTATGGTTGCAAGTATATCAGTTTCTATCTATTCCACACATTTATGAAAAATAGTGATGCAGTGTTATAGATTTGTTTCAAGAAATATTAGAAGATTTGAGAGGATTTACTATATTCATGAGAAATTTTTACACGAGTACAATAACGTACGTTATATAATCATGACGAGTTTATGTATTATAGAATTATTGAGATAGCAGATTTATAAAAGAAACAAAAGTAAGCATCACTCGAGTAAATATATTAGAATAGTTGAAGTGAACGCAAAAATTAGTATTGGACTTGAAATACATACTTATTGGCAAAAGCGACATAGAAAATATAATATTATTTCATTATCTTTCTACAAAATTATATTAAACAATTTTCATCTAAAGCACAGGAGTTTGAAACCCTTCAACATAGAATTAACCAATAATCTTTAGTAACAGTTTTTGCCTCTTATTCAACTTCTTTTCTCTCTTTATCAATAGCAAACAGATTCCATTGCTTTCCCAAATTCAAATTTATTTCAATGATGATCTCTCTAATAACATCACTAAACAAAGGCTTTTGTAAAGTATAGAATGAAAATCTCAAAACAAGCATTGTTTTGAGTATTATTTAGAACTTTATTCTTGAATAAAATTTGAGCTTCTGTTATGAAAGCTTTTTCCACGTATCATCCATTCAGTTTTGGTTGCTGGGTTGACTGTACCGAAGCGTGCAATCCGGATGCATGGGGGATTGAGCAGCAGTGATACATCATCTTAAATAAATGAGAAAATTGAGTGCACCGCTACTTTGTGTAAAGTTCTCTAGGCTATATCGATTCCCGCGTTCTTTGCGTCGCACTGCGCATGCGTCCACTCATTACCCTTTCCTAGGCTTTGAACGTTAGAAATTTTAAGCCAGGCCGTTAAAACCTTCACGTAAAATACAGCTGCGTTCCAGCAGAACATTTTCAGCGTCAAATTGCTTTGCTGGAATGGATTCTTGCACATCCACTAACACGTTGATTTAGTCTGATTGAGCTGAGTGTTTCTGAATGTAATCTTTTCAAAAAACGTACCATAGGAGATTTTTTGCTGTCATTTGATTTCCTGAAATCTGAGCAGACTACTAAAAGTCTATTCGCAAAAGACTATAGTCAGCATCGTGAAAAATGAATCAAATTTTATCGCACTAACCCTTTTCAGAAAAATATTTTTTAGGCAAGCGAAATACAAAATAGACAACAAATTATTTTGTCAAATTATGACAAGATTAACTCCTCGCTCTCTTCAACTAAAATCAAAGAATGTATATTGTATTGATCAATTTCTGAAGATAGGAAATTATAAATCATGGATGACTCTTGAGAAAGCTGTAGCTATTTTCTTCCTTCATCAACTAGGTTTAAAAGTTCAGTGATTATTACAGAATATAAAATAAAAATTTCAGTATTTCTTGAAGAAGTAGCTGGGATTATGATTGTAATAATTTTATAATGTATCGATCCGTTGAATTGTCGATAGAAATTCTAGTTATGATTATCGATAATAATTGATTAACAAAACTTTTTCAAACAATTTCCTTATAATGAACAATAAAATCTACTCCGTTCCAAATTATCTAAGTTATCAATCATTATCAATTTATCTGACTAATATATAAATAATATCAACTTGATAAATAAATTTTCACTTAAATAAGTTTCGCATAATGAACGATATGAACTTTTTCTGTTCAATATAGTCTAATTCGATTTATCATAATTTGGGAACTCATTGTAGTAAAAATTCCATCTAAATACTCATTATAATGAGTGTTAAAAAAATGACGTGATTAGGAAAAAAACGAAGATAATAAAGAGGATTTAATGGCAACCAGAGTAAGAAAGATGATGGTGTGAAAACGGTGTGAGTCTGACATGCTGAGTTTGGATTGATGATAATCAAACGATGCGATAAGGTAAGGTAAAGAGGAAGATGGACGGGCGGTAATGACGTGCACTAGTTGATGAACAGTGCACTGGCTGCTAATGAGTAGTTGCGGAGTGCCAAGAGGAGAGAGAGTTCCAGGAGTAAGGGTACAGAGGGGGGGTGGGAAGGTTGAGTTTCGTACATGGTGGGTTTTTCTTTCGGGGGGCATTATATTGCAGCGGAACATCCCCTCCAGACGAAATGATTGATGCATTTTTAGGCGGAGGCGCGGAGCCTTCCATTTCTTGGTTGGGAATATTTCGCTGTGGGTGTTGTAGGTGGAGGGTCGTATCGACGAAATAGGGGTGGTGGCTGTGGAGGGGGGTGGCTCCGCCCTTAGTCGGTGGGGGTGTCTTTCGGCGTTTTTATGGCGATTTTTCAGAATAAACACGGTGGCTGGTGGCCAGAAGAAATCCATGATGGCTGCCGTTTTCTGCATGCATAATGAGTGTGCGCGCGCACCCGGCCACACCCTCACCACTTCGTTTCCCCCTCGTTTCGCGCGCTTTTTTCCCGCCGCCGCCGCCGCCACCACGTGCTCTTTTTTGCCTCCATCCACTGGCACTCATCCCTCATTTCTCATCCTCTCACTTTGTAAGCCAAAGTTAGACATTTTGAATAATACTTCTGTGCCGCCTCATGTTACCGGCCCTCATGTTACCCTCTCCGTCATCAACTTCCACCAAAGCCCGGTCCCCGCCTGCTTTTCTCCCTAGTCTGCTTTCCACACTCACACACTCTCGTAACGTGTGCGGCCTAACGTGTCCATAAGCATGCACTCACGCACGCGCGCGCACCCTCACACGCACACTTCCTCCTTCATCATCAGCCTCTAAAATTTGCACTTCACCCTCTCTTCATAACTCTCAAACAAACCAACACAGTTTTCCCTCCTCAAAGAAAAGAAGGGAGCAGCACTCTTGAAAAAGTAGCTAATCAAAATTCAACCAAAATCATCAAGAAAAACTCGCAAAAAAGTTACTAATTAAAATTCAACATACGGCTGATTTTTTTGTGCAAAACTCATACAGAATATCTCCAAGATAAAAATAGGCAGGGAGATTATAAAAAAAGTTTCTTTCTCAAATCTCTCTGGAGATTCACAAAAAATTAAATAAATTGGAAAAATCTCAAAGCAGAAAATTAATCTAGGAATAGTCCTAATAAGGAATACATAATTACAAAACATACTGTAAGGACTAGAGGATAGAAGAGATTATAAGACTGAATGTATCATAAAATTGTAGTAATTTGAACTATGAAGCCTTACAGTTTCTCCCCAAAGCAATTTTTTTTTGAATTGCCCTGTATGGGCTCATTCCTCATATTGATCTAATCCAGCTAATGATTGTCACATCGATGAAGTTAAAGAGCCTCAGTGCTCTCCTATAGTGTAAAAAAATACATGGAGGATAATAATAATAATTCACATGGAAACAAAGAATAGGACTAGTAAGTCATAAAATTCCGTCTCAGAAAGTATCTTCTTGATTAGAAAATAATTCTACAAGAAGATACACAGAATAGATTCAACTTCTGTAGGTTCTATTCAACGTAACATCTATTGATTTTGTACTGTGGAATAAATCACGAAGAACATTGACCGTCTCTAAACTAATTCCAACATTGGATCTTAGAAAGTCAAATTAGAATCACAATACTAACTTATTGTGATTATAGTAGGTAATAGTTCGCCTTCCATTTTCTTGGTGGTACCTTTTGAAATGAATAAAGATGAGCTTTAGTAACAATAATATTTCACTCCTCATTCAGTCGCAAGATACCAACTACAATAAACAGTCATGGTTGAATAGTAAATATCTCTGATTAAATACTGAATTTCCTTAATTTGTAACTATTAGGCGATAAAATAGTCTGAATTATTGACAAACTTCATCTCAATTCAGATTGTTAATTCGATGATCATAATAGTTTATAAATCAGCTATTGGGTACAATTGCATAATTTAGGACTTCAATTTCTCTTATTAAGCGAGAACCCTAACTGTTATGTACTTGAATACTTCCGTATTGGTGTAAAACATAATATAAGATAGGGAATAAAATGAATCCTACTCGATTCAATTTTCTAGACGTTATCGGGTCTAATATTTCCAAATTCCGTGCCAGCATTAATACCAATTGATTTCTTGCCAGAATTTTCTGGGTGATAATTTGTTTTGATGAAGTTGACAAGCTTACTGTTCATTCATGGAATCATGCTGAATATTCTCAATGACAATTATTGGAAGGAGTTGCTTACTTCGAAGCGCAAAAGGTGGAAAATAGCATTTCTGATATAACATTGGTAGAAAAATAGTAGTTAGATCGATTACTCATTCGCTGAGTATTAAATGTTTTTTGATTAACTTTTGAAACGAGTCGGGAATCGAAGAGTCTGTAGCAAGTCAGTGGCGCTAGAGGCGGTAAAGCTTGGAACTAACGTATTACATGACTCATAGGCTCTCAGCTCTCAAAACTTTCTCCTTGTCGTCTAAAAACGATCAATATCTTCTTCCTGAAACAAAAACAGAAACACACTATCTGTAGTAATAACAAAATATTGTAGAATACTCTAACACTTATCATAATAATCGTTAGTTTTTCTATCTTATTGTATAGAAATCTTCATTTATCTTTTATTTACATGGTAACCTGTAGTATTTTTTAAAAGCCTTACGTTTTCTTGATAAGTTCTGAAAACAAAGTAATATACTGCACATAGAATTGAACTCACTGACTGAATCTTGAATAGTTTATGCAAAACTTCACCAGTGGTGTATATAAATCTACAAAAAGTATGAGTCAGTAGATATCACCTTCAATCTAACCTATTAAACGCATACTACTTTGAATTGTGATGGAAGACTAAATTTATGTTGATCCTAATTACCCAATGAAAAATTGTAGATGTATGTGAGCCAAATCTCTGAACGTACCAAGCTGTCTTCCATAATTAAGCCCTCAATTGTCTTAAGATTGCTTTGATTTAGGAGAATAGTTTCATAAGAAACTTTATTTGTAGCTTACTCGATTACTATAGTAGATTGGTCAATATTGATCTAACAAATCGTTAGATCAATATATCGACCAAGCTGAAATATCAAGGCATATTGTTAGTAACAATATGCCTTGATATTTCATCTAAATAGACGATTACTAAACAGAATAAGAAGATTAATGCTATTGACTGTGAATACGTTACAACCTGAAAGATGTGTTTTCAATACCTTCATGATGATTCTACATCAATTCTTCCGTGGAAAGTTCTATGTATATTTTTTCTTTATCAACAATGTTTCTATTAGAGTAAGGAGTTTCAATAATATTTATTTACTGTGTAGTTCGATGAGATAGATAAAAGAGAAGTATTGTACTTGAATTTCAATTCATCTACAGTTATAAAAACGTGATTTGGTAGAAAAATACCTGTTAAAGGCAGAAAAAATGTTAAATTGAGGAAAATGTGTAGATAGCTCGATTTTCTAGAGAATTTCGACGCTGCCCGTAATAGTGCGAACCTGGTGGCGAGAGTTGCAACTAACAGCACTCTTTACAACACTTCCACCCCCTCATGGACCGTTACTTCCTATAACGGTTTCGTTTTAAACAGCTAAAAGCGTTTGATACGTGATCGTTTTGCTCATTAATTTTTATTATTTTATACTTTGTCCAATAAATTAACTATCCGTTTTTTATTAATGAAGAGGTATTCTTGTACAGACTAGCTCAATATGTTCTTCTTCAATGAAAAGGTCTATGCCATGACCATGAAGCTCTTTATATGAATGTGTATTGTATGATCACCAAGGATTCGATTAAGATGTTGATCAAATTTTCATATAAATCTCCTCTACTAGAATGGATTTGAGATTGAGAACTGATTGTGAACTGATCAATATATTCATTATTATATGATGATGATGATGATGATCATCATCATCATCATCATCATCATCATCATTATCATCATCATCATCATCATCATCATCATCATCATGAGCTATCATCATCTGCATGTTATTCCATTATCATTCTCTCAGAAATGTTTTGGAGTTAATTCATTCATTTGTATTCCAATACTAATCTTATTCTAAGTAGAACCAATTTATAAGTTGAGTCTAAGAAATATATCTTGAAATCGAGCTATTAATACGGTTCGAGCTATTGAAATAGCAGATTATGCAAGTAGCAGGATGCTGTGAATATTGCACATCAAAATAGATGTCAGGCGTTGAGAGTTTCACAGCGAATTCTAATCAGGAAAACGATACAATGTTAATCTTTAACTCGGAGAACTAATAATTTTCAATTGATCATAAAATACAGCATTTCACATGAGGTGTCTCAATTATTTTTTAGTTGAATAAGCAAGTGTCATACAAATAATCTGTGATAAGCTATTATATTATTTTTCATATACACGGATGGTTTCTCCCATCAATGCACTTTTTTACATCAAGTTGCACGTCAATGAGTAATTACATCACATGCAATATTTGAAAAATTATTCAGAATAGTATTTGATGTTGGATTTTTATATATTTTCACCATTTTAAGAAGGAGAGTTTGGTATTTTCATAGCAATTCCTCCATCTACATATCCCCAGAACCAATTTCTCACATCATACCCCATCAGTAACAAAAGTTTCACAATACTTGAGTATATTCTAGACAATTGTTTTAATCTTCGATGATGAACTTCTATCATACTCCTATATTTCAGTTTTGTCAATCAGCCTCTAACATAATTGAAATTGAGTTGATCCAATTGAATCTTAATCATTTAAGTCTCACTAATCCAACTAATCCAAGACAAATTTTTTTGTACGCCAGTCTCATTTTAAAGGATCTCATTCATGCACACTAAGAAAGAAATTAAATTTGATCCTTCATTGACCTCTTCAACAGACTCATAAAAACAGATTTTTTGCAGGAATTCATTCAACTTTATTTATTACAAGAACAAACGACTGAATTAGAAGCTTATTATTTACAATTACGAACATGTTCACAATGTTCCACGAACAAATAACACAACTATCTCACATAATTCTAGATCGCTGCAGTACCATACTAAGAACGATCACGAATTTTTATAAATTAATAATGATGATAATGAGAGACAGCACACAGGATGCTTTGCAATTACAAAGACTGGCAGCAGTGAGCTCTCATTGTTCCCGTTGGTTTAGAATTCGTAGAGCGACTAATACAGTGTGTACAGTGAACGAATAAGGGGGAGTGAGAGGGAGGATGAGGGAAATGAAGAGAAGGGGAAACACAGAAAGATAGAGAGGATAGAGAAATTGTAATGGGCTTGTATAGGAAATGAGTGGCAGGTTTAGGTATGGAGCGGCGGGGAACGGGGGAAGAATAGGTTTACGTATTTGAGATGAATTTTGTTGGTGCATGTACCTACGCGATGCTGTACACAGTCAGTTGGATCATAAATACGAGGTGGAAGCAAGGTTTGTGTGAATTTTCAAGTGAGGAGGAAAATATGGAGAAGTACTGCTAGCCAGGTTGGCTGGCTGGCTGGATGATGATGATGCCTGTTGCCGTGTTGTGTGCGTGCGTGCGTGTGCACTACTCGTTTGTGTGCGCGCATGTGTGTGTGTGTTGAGTAGCGCTCCTATTTCGGCAGAAAGGTGTGGGGAGAGCGAAGGTAGCGGTGTGTGAAGGGCACCAGAAAAGGATGGAGATAAAGCAAGTATGTTGAGTAGAGCAGGATGGAGAAGAATTTTGGAACGAGAGTGTCTATGATGAATAGATGAGGGGTGCAGACTAATAGAAAGGACGAGAGTGAGAGAGAGTGTGAGAGATAGTGTGAGTTGGAATGTGAGGGGGAGAGAAGGAGAGAGTGACATAGTAAGAGATTGTTTGAGAGCGGAAACAGAGAATTTGAGAGAGAAAGGGAACGAGGTTGAGTGTTTGAGATTTCAGAGAATGAGAGATATAAGAGAATGTCAGTAAGCAATAGCGGAATGAAGAGAGGATCTTTGAGATTGACAACGAGAAACAGAAATTTTAGAGAGAGTGATAGTGAGCTAGTGGAAATTGGAATAGTGGAGAAAATTATTTCGTTTGAGAGCAAGATACAAAGGAATTAGAAAGAGAGATGATGTCAGAGCGTCAGCTGTAGGGGAAATAACGAAGGAGGATAAAAGTTTCACGATTGAGGGAAGAAAAAGTGTGATTTCAAGATAAAGGTTGTCAGTGAAGTTTGGAGATGAGAAGATTTAATTATGAAGATAGGATTTCGTGAGTTGGAGAGAAATTTTAAGAGGAAAGAAATCGAAAGAGGAATACTGAATCTTGAAAATAAATATCTATCCAGTATCAGTGAGGAGAGGAATTTGGAGAACAGCAGAGAATTTTTAAGAGAGCTATGAGTTGAGAGTGTGATTAAAAAGAGAAAGACGCAGTGTCAGTGATTAAGAGAGGAATATTGTGAATGGAAGAGAGATTGCAAGAGAGAAATTTAAGACACACAGTGGTAGCCTAGTAAGGTACAGTAGTGAGAAATTTGAAGGATGGAACAGACATTTTTAGGGAGGAATAGGAAGAGAGAAAAATTTCAGAGAAACAATGACAGTGAGCAAAATTCGTATTTGAAGGATGGTACAGAACTTTTGAAAGAGGAATAGGCAGAGAGAGAGAGAGATTTTAGATTTAGATTTAGATTTATCACTTTATTCACGTAGATTACAATGGCAACTTAAATTCTAGACTATATAGTTTAGCAATGAATCTCGTCAATGAAAGTAGCATAAAATAAATGAAAGTAGCATAATTACGATCTCCAATAATTAAATTAACAAAGCTTATACTATGGAAGCTAATCAAATAATATGAATAAGAGCTTTACTTCTAGATAATTTCATACAGCTATTTTATTTATCAAAATATATGGCTTAGGTTCTAAAGCATGACATTTAGTTTTGAAACTAAAAGCAATTACAATAATCCATTCAATAAACAGAGCACAAGAGAACTATGGAACCTCATTATTATACTCTACAGCTGTATTAATCAATAATTGCTGAAATAACTAAAAAATCGGTCTGTATCCACAATATAGATATGAGATTCATTACGCTAACAGTAAAAATGATCATTATGTATCCACATGAAACGGCGGAGTTTGAACATATGAATGTCCATTCTTGGAGAAGGATATGCAAGGACATCCTTCCCATAAACACTCAACCGTGGGCCTATATTTTATGAATAAATTTAAATAGAAACAAATTAAAATTTATATGTGAGATTAAATAACTAAAAGATGGATAAATTCTAATCATAGTGATGAGAATAATGAGAACAAGAGTAATGAGAAATAGTGATGGAGTTAATTTTAAATAATAATGTACATTGGATAAAAATAAAAATTAATCATTGAACATAGATAGTAACAGAAATTATAAAAATATTAATAGTAATAATATTAATAAGAAGGAGAACTAATATTTTAATGATATTAAAATAATATTATTTAGGGTGGGGAAATGTAACTCTTTTGAAACACTCATTATAAAATAATTCCTACAACTAAGAATAGGATAAATGAAGGGATGAAAGGTGGGTGCTGTCAATCGGTTGCTCTAGTGTTGGACAGACTCATTCATTCTCTCGAAAAGATACTTTCTTAATTTTAAAATGAAGCTCGCTCGGCTCTCAATGCATCTTATAGAGCTTGGGAGTGAATTCCAAGCGCGACAGGCGCTGACAAGAAAAGATTTAGTATAAATAGTTGTTCGATGATTTGGTATTCTTAAAGTATTTTCACCGGTTCTAGTTCTTGAAACATCTAGCCTCCTACCATCAGAAACAAATTTAAAATCGTTTTTGAAATAATAAGGTTTGCCATATTTTAGAACATCCCTAACAAGATTCACTATTCGAAAAAATCTCTGTTCTGGTAATTTTAAGGTTGAGCTGGAAATGTGAGCTTGAGTGATCCGTTCATGACGTTCAAGAGAGTACACAAACCTTAGACAGTAATTTTGGCAGCGCTGCAATTTATCATTTAGAGTGACTTGCATATCATTTAGTACAGAATTACAATACTTGAAGTGTGGAAAAATCAGAGATTTGACTAGTAATAATCTAATGTTTCTAGGGAGAATATCTTGCAATTTTTTCAATGAATGCATAGCAGAAAATACTTTTTTACATGTGCTATTAACTTGATCTGACCAGTCAAGAGTTTTATTCATGAGGATTCCAAGGTTTTTGACTGAGCTACAGTAGGGTATTTCATTACCATCAACAGTGATTTTGTGGAGAGAAAGAGAGAGAGAGGAATTGTAGAAAGGCAAAACGTCAGTGAGCTAGAGAGGAATTTGAAAGATAGGAGAGAAATTTGAGAGAGTTGGAGGCAGAGAGAGGAGAGAAAGAGCAGTTTCTCTCTGGCTGAGCAGTTTGTGGCTGGAAAGCGAGATAGCAGATTAGTGCAACGTGTGATCATATTTCACGATTCCTGAATAATGATTATAAGAGACCGGGCCCCACGTTATACGTGGAACGGAATGGCGCAACTCGACTTGAGCCGGCTTAGCTGCGACTTGTGCGGGCGGGAAAGGGTACAAACTTCAACCCCCTCACAACTGGTACCTTCATGGCCATCATTAGTGGGATTTGCACATAAATAACCCTACACCCACCCCCACTCTACCACCCTCATACCTACTTTGAATGTGTGCAGCACTACACATTTGTAGTAGTAGTTGTGAGTGTGGGTATGGAACAGCTACGTGCTTGCCGCGTTCACCTATGCTCGCCCCAATATTATTAGGCACAACTTGAAGCGACTCTTGTCTCGTGAGCGGTGCTGAGGCTAACTCGGAATGACCAGCTGGTCGAGGTTCCAACAAAGTAGAGTGGAGATCAACTGCGGAATATGGAATACCTAAAAACGTATTTGGAATGTTCTTCAGCAGGGATGCTAATAGGCCAGAGCCTTAGTTTCACATGATTGCAGTTCAAGTCAGGTTTAAAAAGATACGTTAATAATTAACAAAAATGGAACTTTATAGAATTTTTGTGTGTATTTTGGAACAGGAGAAGTTTTGTGGCTAACGCATGTTTTTTCTTCCCTTCACATTGTATTATCGATCGAATAAATAAATATGAATATTATTGTGGAATAGACCATTTTGTGCCATTTTCTAAGATTTTTTCGTCTGCTCTTCTTGTTCACGTGGAAAAGTCAGCATATTTGGGAAAACATTATTCTCTAATATAACTCAGAACAAGGATTGAAATTATATTTAGCCGGAACATTGACAAGATTGTGAGGGGTCTTTATAATCGTAGGAAGTTATAGGAGGAAATACAGTTGAATGTAGGGGGAACATTATTCTGGAAGTGATACCTGCAACTGACCTACCATTTCATAGAGATAAATTATAATAATCCCTAGTCTATGGGATAAGATGAGAGTGTAATCTATCAATCAGCAATTTAAATTTGTATTAATTAATACCAGTAATAATATTATGCTTATTGAATAGTCATTATTTTTCATTTCAAGCTGAAAAGCTGTTGAATAAAAAAAGCATATATTGTTAATGTTTCATGATAAAAGAAGTAAAACATAGAAACTGTATGTTATTGACACTCTTATTTTCAATTAATCATAAGTTAGAATACTGAGATCCAGTAGTCTCTTGATGGTTTCAATCATCAATTGAAATGTCGAATTTCTATTACATTTTCGATTCAAATGTGGTAAAATGTATGGAATTTTGTCAAGTAATCATTGTGACCAAATATGGAAGAGGATAAGCATGTAGAGTAAATAATTCTCAACAAAGAAATAAATTTATAAGCAGTTGTTACAGAATCATTCCCAGGTATATGAAAAGAGAAGCAGGTTGTCTATGAGAGAAGTAGCAAAGAATTTTGATGGAGGATGATGGTGAAGTTACATTGAATGGAAGGGTAGGAAGCATATTTGTCAGAAATCTGAAAAAAAGAAGAGATCTCACATTCAAAGGACAGGAGATGCTCAGTAAAAAGAAAGACACGCTGTTTTTCAGTGCGCCGCAAGTAGAATCGAAACAAAAGAAAAAATACAGGCAAGGGATTGGAGGATGACTTTCAGGAGCGGAGAAAAAAGGCAATGGATGGAAAAAGAGAGGTTTGGTGATATGTCATAAGGGACACGCCCCTCGAAGCAAAAAAGAAGTGTGAGAGGGGAATTTTTGACAGAAAGAAGAAAAACGTGTAGTGATGATAAGAATGTGGCGCTGATGCCAAGGAGTAGTCGCATGTGTGGGTGTGTGTGTGTAAGAGTTGCTGGGGGCCATAAACGAGTCCTCCAGGGTGCGCTGTATTGATCTTAGCCCCTCCGTGGTGGTCCCCCGTCCCGCTACCGCTGCGGCATCTCCTACTTTACGATTCTCTTCGTCTTCTACTTCCTTCCTCCATCCTTCCACAACCTTCTTCCACCCCTTTCGCGCTGTTTCTCTGTGTCTACATCCTTCGCAAGCTTCATCTCTCCTTTTTCTTGCCTTCTCCCACCCTCCTTGCTTTTCACGCTTATTAATTTCGCGAAGGTCCAAGGGAGACGTATCTCGAGACTAATCGGCTAAGATAAATATTCATCTGACTGCTCTCTCACAAACCCTTCCCTCTCAACTGTCTCTCTCATTTTCTTCTTTTTTCAGCCTCCCCTTCACTTTGTCCGTCATCAACACTGACAGGCCTGGACAACCCTGTGTCCAGCCACCCCAGCCCATATTTCTTTTCTTCAACCCTCCGACACGGACCCTTACCAAGGCACATTCGACAAATTACTTCGTAGTCTTCCAACTTAACTTTGCTGAGAACCCTGCAGGGAGCGAATTTCGTTCTTAATTTCCATCCCCCGCCACGTCTTACCCTTGAAGGGTGTTTGCGCACCCTTTGTTTCACAAGCGAGCGCTCGAGCGTAACGGGAAATGAGGCTGTATCAAGAAAATTGCACATTTTCATAAATCATCTTCAGAGAACGTCCAGGGAACGTTGTTTGAAACAAGAACATGTTGATTAGAAACATCTGATTGATATGGAAAGAAGGAAGGAGCATTCCTCATGCAAATACGTTCTATCCAAAAAGCAAATTATTCAGTAATAGATGAGCATTTGGAAAATTATAATAAAATGAGATTTTCTTTTTAAAATTAATGTTCCGTATCGAAGAGTTATCTTGGAACACTTCATTTACTTGGACTGAAATACTGTCTTAATACTGTACATTCAACTACTAGAGGAAGGCTTGGAGACAGTAAAAGTTTCATTCAAATCGATTATTCAATTGTTTGTTAATATCCATGAACACTCAAAAGTTTCATTCCATACAAACTCTGCTCATCTCTGAAACTCCTCCCAAACCTGGGATTCTTTTAGACATTCTGGATAATTCCAATACGAAGATTAGGAAAAACTATAAAAATACTTCGAATGATATATTAAGGAAGTAATAATGTTAGTGTCATCAATCTATGCTAAATGGATTTGATTTCATACATTCTGATAAAGGCGTTAGAACAATGCCAGAGAAGTTTGAATTAGTATTGAGTACGATAGTAAAATTGACGACGAATATTCGAAATAAGTCCTCAGAATAATTTTTGTTTTCAATTGAAAACTGGTTCTCTACCTGCAGGCAGGAAGTCCATCCTTAATTCTCCACTCGTTGCTTATGAATCTAAAGAGTTGGTATTGAATATTGCAGAGTTTGATGTGAAAAAGCATTCTACTAGTGATTTGGAAAGTTTTCGATAAAATGATTCCTAATCATCTACGAGTATCCATGCAGAAACCACTGGAGTCTTAGAGATTTAAGCGAAATTTAACATGGTAAATATTCATGAAAACATTCCAATCATAAATGGAACATTACTTGTGTCCTCCAGCAATTATCAGCCAATATAAGAGCGCTGTGATCAGAGAAACACCTACCTATCTTTGAAATAACAAGTTTCTCAATTTTATATTCTCCCAGAGTTAACAGCTTCTCGCATGGAGTCCGCTTCCTCTCCTCCATACTCCTCTATAAGGAGTATCTTAGGTGCTATCTTGTGAGACTATGCTAATCCAGATCATAATACTGTTTATGTGATTAAAGCAAACTGTCAATACTTTTTATTAATGTAAAAAAGAGATATTAGCTTGAAATCAAAAATGTATTCACAGCTAAAATTACAACACTATTTATAAAAGAATCAAAGAAGACACTATTTTATGTTGTGAAGTCTACTACTTCAAAATTTAGTGCTTTATCAATAGTAATGCTGTTGTTGTAGTAATGCTGAGTAGCTGTAGTAGTAGTAGTAGTAGTAGTTGTAATTATTGATAACATCAAATGTTGGTTTCTTTGATCATGGAACTCCACAACATCAATAGCGATTCTACAAATAAGTTATCTAGGAATTGTTCTAGTACTTGTGTTCGATTTTATTATTCAAGATTTGATCTCCAAGTGTTTTTTATTCTCAATACTTGGGTGAGTTGAAGAAGAATATAGAGACAAACAGAGTGTAGAGAAGAACCCGGTTGTCAAATCTGGCTTGAAGATATTTCTGGATTCAATTAGTCTTAATTACAGTGATTGTCATTTTGAGTCGCAGTTGGAAAGGGGAAGGCGAGCGTTATGAAGAAGAAGCGTGGCTTATTTGTACAGGTATCGACCCGTGCACTATTACAGTCCTAATTTCTTCACGCAACGTGCCTTCCTTCCTTCCTCTGCTTCTTGTTATTTTCGTCCTTCTACTGCTAGCTGCTGAACGCCGGGCGCTGAAATATGCGGCGTGTATGCAAATGTCTTGATGGGATTATCCCGGCCGAGTGCTGCTTCGCAAAAAAGTTCCCGCGCGCGCGAAAAAATCGCGCATGCGCCGTGGCGTTTTACGTTTTAGCGCCGGCGCCAAAAGGCTGCCGCTCTTTGAAATCAATGTTCCATTGCCTCCCCGCCGACTAAGATGCTGCTGCTGATGCTGCTGCTGTACTCTCTTCTCTCTGTCTCTCTTTTTAGCCTTCTTTCTCCTCCCAGCCTGCAAAATAGAAAGACCTCAATTTTAGACGATAAAATTTAAGAGATAATGAAAATTTTGAAAAAGTTTTCAAAGTATGAAAAAATGGAATCATTTTTATTAGTACACTAATAAAACTTGTCACGATTATTTGTCAAGGGATTGGGTGAAGAATGTGAAAATAAAGACCAATGTAAATAACTTATAATAGAAGAGAACGAAGTGTTTCCTAGGTTGGACTATTTTGACGGATTCCTAGGTTATGCTATCAGGAACATTAGAATATCACATATTGTGAATATGTCATTATAGTGAGAAATTACAGCATTAAGCAGGAATTGAGGCAAACTTGGAAAGCACTCTATTAGAAAGGAGAACCGCTGCTCTATTTAATTGTTTCGTTCAATTTTGAAGATTGATCGATTGAGTTGATTTATTTATGCTGGAATTCTTGATTTCCTCTTATGTTATATGACTGACTACTTAGAGACAAAGAGAGTTCAAAGCATGAGAAACTAAATAATTAGTTTAGTACTAGCGAGGTAATGATGATTGTCAGAAAAATTTATTATATGAGAATCATTCAAGTGGAAGTGGAAGAATTATACATCTGTTAGTTAGTGTAATTCTTTCTACACAAAAGACTCAGTAACAGAAAAATCCTCAATGTGGAATTCGTTTTCATGAAGAATTACTCCAGATCAAACAGCTAACTACAGCTTACCTGATCAGATAAGAGTCCTTCCACAAATTTCAAGTACTGTAAATTATGGAAGGGAATGGCTGAAATTGATCAACTGAATATTTCAAATTCACCTCAAGTAACGAGGTAGTTGAAACTCCATATATAATTTTCATTGTCTCCCTACTTCTATCACTTTGATTGCTATCTACATAACATCTATTCTGATCTCAATCTCAATGGAAACTATAATATAACTTCAGTATTCCTCCTTCTTGATCATCCCACGCATAAATTTCAACATTAAAGCAGCTATTTTAACAAAAACCATTTCAAAGAACCAATATTTTATTTTATTCAATATCCCTCATATAAAACTAAACATTAGAACTGCACTTTTTACAAGACTATGATTATGAATTCTGACCATACTCGGAAATCCGTCTGCTTGAATAAGTGTTACATTAAAAAGACACAAACCTGACTTCTGACGGGTAGAAGATGAAAGTGGTCAAGAATTGAGAGAAATATGAATTTATCAGTGGACTGCTATCAGGGGTGGCTGGCTACGTGATGGATGGTTTCTGTTCTTTGTTTTTCACCCCTTGGCTCGCGCACGCGCGTGTGTGTGTGTGCGTGCGTAATTATGACGGGGATGGTGCATTTCTTCGATTATAAATATAAACAGAAGAGATGACAGAGCCAGTGCTGGTGATGGTATCTGACAACGGCTGAATTAGAGCTCCATTGAGGTCTTGCTAATGACTCTCTGCACGCCGCAATCAGTTTCAAAGTTCGTCCTGATGTTGATTGGAAGAACCAAATTGAACGAACCTACTCTATGTTATTCAACCTGCCAGGGCCTCACTTCCTGTACAACCCTCCCCCTCTCCTTCCCAACACCCCACCCCCACACTTACCATCAATGAAACAGAAATCATACACACAAACATTTTTCATCACATACACAAACAAAAACCACAGTTTTGATGAACTCGAAAAATGTTTTTTTCTTTTTCAAAGCAAAGCCTTTCTTTGGCTTTTTAGCCCACAAAAGAGCTAATTATTGAATGCACGGCTATACTCTCACTTCTGTGTGGCCAGTCTCATGAAAAGGTCCCTTGTATTGCAAGGTTGCGCTCCCGTCTTTTACATTGAAATGTTCTCAGTATGAGATTTGTATTCATGAAAACCGCATACCTCCAATGAGGGTTGATATCAGTTGATCTTAAGTTGATGTTTCTCAACTTCAAAAATTATCGTGGGTCCGATTTTATCCGACTTTATTTCTTGTTTCAATAAAAATGTTCTACTCTTTGATCCAAAAAGTTTATTATTTGTTTCTGTTCATTACTTACCTCCATTCCCCTCTCATTAATTACCCCCCTCCCCCCATTAATTACCTCCCCTCTCATTCTATTCTATTAAAGTCGATTAGTGTTCTCATCTTTGCTCTTATATTCCTGAAAGAGAAATATCCCTTTCATATTTAATTATTCTTGTTTAAAATAGGAATGAAAATATTGATGAATCGTCTCCAATAAAAATTTCTGCTTAGTCTTAATAAAAGCTACACATTCTACTGACTTTCGTGGATACCATACTGAAAGAATGTTATATTCTATATGCGAAGGTTATGGTGAAAGTTACTTTTCTCCAGGAAATCTTTCTAGCTAATTATGAAAACTATTAGTAAACCATTATGGTTCACTTACGGTACCATTTAGGTGAAATTTCATATCCTTGAGGAAATCTATGTAGCTAATTATGGCGAATACTTATTCAGAATCATATACTCATGTTAGATCCAGCTCTGTTTGTATGGGAAAACAAAACATGTTGATTGGAAAGGTTTGTTTGGAATTGAATGTCACGTTCCCTACACGTTTCTCAATGTAAGTGAAAAGTGATAGCAGAATAATTATCTCCACACCAAATAGCTTGAGAAAATTACAGTATGCTCAAACTCATTATCAACTCTATTATTATTTCATTATAGCATCTATCAGACCTGAGTTATTAAACTTCAGCTCAGCTCATCAATAAAAGGATAATATAGAGGAGACTGCAATGAGATTCATTAATAGAAAGACAATATGGAGAAAAGTTTATCTCTCAACTTGGGTTACTCCTGTTGAAATGATGATTAACCTCATTAAAACAACAGTATTTATTCTAAAAAATCTCTATTGATTGCATGACACACATCATTTGTAAAGCGTCCATAATACTCAAGAAAGAAGTGAAGAATATCAATAATTGAAGCATATCAAGAGAATTGTATAGAAAAAGACTGTTTTATAATACTCAAGAAAAAAGTGAAGCATATCAACATAATTGTATAGAAAAAGAATGCTTCTTAAATCCTGAACCAATAATTTAGTCCAAATATTGAAATATAGAGGTTAACATTTTCAACATTCCTCCAATGATGGATACTCTTCACTATACTCTTCTCTAATGATTATTTGATACAATTTTCTCGTAAAAAATGAATAAATAAAAGATCCAGCTATTTCACTAGAAGATCGTACCACAATATTCATAAATCTTTGCTCTTGCCCAATGATTCCCACTATTTAAAATATACAATTCTCACAGTTAATTATCCATTTTGTCAATCAATCTGATTATCGATGGGTTCTCCGTGAGATAGAGCTCTTCCATAAATACCTATAAATCAAATCGCCATTTGTCAAGACAGAAATGTCATGTATGAGATTAGTGAGCCGGTTGACCTAGGTTAGGATTCCCGTACATATATGTGGATAGACAGTCGAACATTGCAGTATGAATGGCTTGTGTATGTGGGCCACGATAGTAGAGGGTAGTGTTTTGATAGTGATGAGAGTGAGAAGTTACATGAGAGAGAGTGATGGAAACAAAGAGAGAGATAGTGCGAGAAGGAGGTAGTAGACAGTGACAGAGGAATTGAGTGATAGAGAGTAATCATGCTAGTGTGGTTTGAGGAGAGTAGCAAGTACATTTAAGCTATGTGTTACAACCGAATACGATTGTAAACATAACAACGTCATAAAGCACAGACACCTCGCTTAATAATAGTGACGTTTGAGCACGATTATCAGTTAGGATGATCTAAATGTTTGGATATGAAACGGAACTCTTGATCTTTGGATATTGAGTGTAAGGAGTTTAATATTAGCATAGAAGATAAATAAAAAAACGACACTCGTAATGAAAAGATTCTCTACCAGGACGCTTTTAATGCGAGACCTATCTAGTTTTTGTCTTAATGATCTCAATGATCTCTTCTTTCATAGACGAAAACCATAATTTGATACGGCTCATAGAATTTGTTCAACATAAAATATTTAAAGGAAATACATAAAATTCATATATAAGACCAATACAATAGTCCAGACTATAGTTTTACTGGATTTAATAAACAAACCGCGAATTTCTTCAATTCACAACAGGGAAGCTTCTAGAACTTTTTGTTTGGAATTATGTTTTTTCAAAATATTCTAGGGTATTCGTCTACATATCTGCAAAGACAATTAGAATACTTAATAGTTTCCTATACTCTTTGATATCTGGGATTGAAAACACTGACTTTGAGTACTAATGACCACTGTACTGAGCGTAGAATAGTTCGCTCGAATCCCAACCTCTATCAAATCTTCGTACGATTATTCTGTGGGAAACGTATAGAGAAAGAACGTAATCAACCCCTGAAACACGATTCTTGAGTAATTTTACTTTCAGATTCTATGTGAAACTGCCCAAAACTCACACCCTCACAACAGTTTTCCGATTTTCAAAGAAATGGCTTCACTATTCTATCAATCTCCTATGCAAATTACTGGTCTCATTATAGAAGTGTTGAATATTTCATGCATCTCTTTCTTGCTGAACGTTCACCCTATCTTCTACGTTGCCGAAACTTGATTCAACCCTTCTGTGAGGCATCAATTCCTCCCCAGCTGACCTCTGACACGAAGATTTTAATATGCAAAAATGCACACTCCCAAGGACCTTGAACCTGTTCGTGTGAGAACAGGTAGAAGGGTCACCTCAGCATCCCTGGAAGATACGTTGATTCACTTGTTCAGTTCTACTCCGACCAAGTCTGGACCACAGTCTGCTTAGTTTTCTTGAGGTTATACTTCGTCTCCAGTTGATGTTATAGAATGTGTTCTTTGGAAGTGATTTGTTCTACTAATCTGGAAGTGAGTGTTGAAAAATATCTTATTTTGCTTTAAAAATTTTAAAGTGCGAGTTGAGGTATATTTCGCAATTGTAGTTTTAATATTGTTGTGAAGAATTAGAACGAATCGAACTATTCAATA
Source organism: Laodelphax striatellus (assembly GCA_017141395.1). Lineage (NCBI taxonomy): Eukaryota > Metazoa > Arthropoda > Insecta > Hemiptera > Delphacidae > Laodelphax > Laodelphax striatellus. The sequence goes on from CM029534.1 coordinate 5,839,553, forward strand.
CGATTCAAACGATTCAATAGATCAACTATTGAATCTCACAGAATTCTTTCAATTCATAGAGATGCAGAATTTGAACCATAGTTAGAAAGTGAATTAAGTCTCCACATGCTGCTATGCTATCATTATTCATGATTTACGAACTCCTTCTATTATTTGTTTAATCAATCATTACTGATCATTCAAAGGCAATAATATTCATTACACATTAATAAACTCACAACAGTACATTAATACATTAGTGATATATAGATTTTAAAAACGATTTCTCACATTGATCAATTTATCTCAACCCAAATTTTAACAATGATTCAATAATCCAACTATTATTCTCTCACGATGTAGCCTTACTATTTCTCTTCAAATGTGACATTGTGTCTAGGAAAAATGAATTTATATCTATCAAATAACTTCCAACAGTATCTGTACGAATCGAAATGAAATGACGATATTCCTACATTCGGTCTTACACAAAGTATTAGGCTATGATCTTTTTACTCTTGGATAGAATTCTTAATACGAACTATATGATTGTCCTTTAGCGAACGTGTCGTAACTTTCTCGTTCCATACATCGAGTTCAAGTTCATAAAAATACGAACTATAGCGTTTTTCTTTGCAGATACCGTAGCCTACTGTAGTAACTTTCTCAAACCCGATAGATTTCAACTGAAATAGCTAGTTTCTCCAATTCTTCAAAGCAATTTACCACTGTCCATGTATCTACGCAAGACGTGAGAAACATAGTGTGCCGCAAAATACATTGCTTGTCGCATTGAGAGGGAAGATTTAAACAACTCCTATGAAGTTATTTAGCGCGCGTGCGTTTTTCTGCGTGTTTTACGGCGGTAATAAAAGTCAAGCGGTTCTTTGCCAAAGCGGCGGCTGTTCCCAACTTTGTGTGTATATACAGGGTGCGCGGAGCAGGACGGATGTGCGATTGATTATTAATAGCGTGCAATTGGGTGCAATCACCCCGACCGGCCTATTACAGCTAATTGATTAGCTCACTATCGCAGTGCCTTGTTGCATACTCCTACGCACCAACACAGGCACACGCTGTTACACCGACTGGTGTGTGTTGCCTGGTATATAGACAATGCCCCGTTTAACCCGGAACCGAGCAGTGTCGCTTAACTAGCCCGCTGGCACCCAAGCCATGCCGTGACGAATAGTAGCTCTCTATCAAGTGCCACCGACAACTGTATCCTCAAACCACCTTCTGGGCCGTCAATGCATTTTAAAGAAAATTTACTTCAAAGTGTGAACCGTATTCACTGTTCTTTACGAACCTCATACTTCAAAGAATAATAAATGAAGGAGATTTAGGCCATGATTGTATCCTTCTCGATCTTGAACAATGCATTTTAATGAAAATTTACTCTCAATAGTGAACCAAATTTGATCGTTGACTACAAAATTACATTTTTCTCAAATCTGATGAAGTTTTTCGTCTGAAATAATTATAATTATGATAATATAATAATAATAATTATGTGAATCAAAAATAATCATGGAATTATTTCCATTCAAATACTTTGAATTCATTTCTAAATTAATGATTTATTATTATTGATCTGATATCCTGCTCCTTCAAATAAAATCTAATAAGTACGTTTCGTGTGGAGAAGTGCTTGAATCAAATAATTATTTTGGAATCATTTCTATTCAACAACTAGATGTATCTCAAAATTAATTGCTTAAAGATTATTTATTGGGAAAGATTAGCTGAACTTCCAACAATACGGTTCAATATAATCTTAGAATATATGATATTTCACTACTGAAGCATGAGGAGAAATGATAGTTTCAAGTTACTGTGATATTAAATTTCTATACTAGTGTTGCAAAGGTTGGTAGAAATTGTTGACGTAGAAAAAATTGATCCGGAAGATTAATTCATCAAGAAGATTTCATCACTTGAAGATGATACCATAAACTAACCAAATGTATTATCTCTAATAATAATCATCAGGAGGTAGTTATTGTAAGTTAACTTGATAGTTTATTTGAATATCCAACCAAAACTAAAACAAGGATCTCAAATTTCACAAAGGAAATCAAGATATTTCAACCCACCGAATTGTTATAAACTCATGATCAAAGCTTAGTAAAATTGGTAGCCTGGTTGTTGATTGTAATTTGTGAAAAATTCAATGAGCAATCACTCTAGATGACATGCTCTACGTTTATTATTCTTGTTTTCAATATGCATTGAAAACAACAGTTTGTCAATTATACAAATTGACAGAAACCGTTTTTGTTGATGATTCAGTTTTTCACTCAGCCACTAGGCCATCTATCTATCATTATTGGCACAATCTATCTATAACCTAACTCTATATATTGATCAAGGCAATCAAAATTCGAATATTGAATATTCGAATATATAATAATTTTGTCACTCTCAAAACAAGTCAATTTTCATCATTAAGCTCTGTTTTTATGTACGAGTAATAATATTCTGCTGCTCCACAATGAAACGTTAGCAATTTACTAATATTCTCATATCATGTGAAGAAATTTTTATGATGCTACAAAATAGTTTGTTCATAAATTACAGTGAGGTTTTGTGGGGAAAAGTCTGGAAGATTCTATGAATCGAATTCTACTATCTGACGTATTTTGATGTTTGGAGTTTTGTCAGATCCTACTAGGAGATCTTTTGATTTTGTTACAGTTTGATAAATTAGCCTAACTTATTGGTTACTGGATTCATTTTTTATATAGTTACGTTCGTTTCTACTATGAAGAAACATGGCTGCATAGTATATTGAAGGAAGAGTTTGAAGATCGGTTGATCAATAGTTGTTGTGTAGCGAGAGCGAGGGTGTATGCCTAGCGGAGAGACCTTAGCTATGGGCCATGGCAATGGTGCAGTAATGGCCTCCGTTGAGTTCGTTACCGCAGCCCTCTTCGAGCAGGGTGCGTGGCGTGGCGTGGGCCTACTATAGAAGAGCCGAAGCCATTTGCAAGTGGGGCCTTCTCTTCTAATCTTGCAAGGGTTCACCAACGTGTGTGTGTGTGTGTGTGTGTGTGTGTGTGTGTGTGTGTGTGTGTGTGTGTGTGTGTGTGTGTGTGTGTGTGTGTGTGTGTGTGTGTATGTGTGTTGCTGTGTGAAGTGGCTGGTCGTTCGCTCTCTCTACGGCTTCAAATGCAATTTAAACTTCCAACCGCACCCCTCTGCAACTCTCTCTCTCTCCTACTCTGACTGACTCTCTCTCTTCCTCTTCCTCCATTTCTCTCTCTCTTGCTCTTCCTCGTTTTCTCTTTCTGATTCCACTCTCTTTATCTTTTTCGATACAACTCTCTTTCTCTCAAATAGTGTCTCTCACTCCATTTATCTTCCTCCTACTCCAACGCTCTCTCTTTTACTATTCATTCTCCTTCCTCCTTCCTCTTTATAAATTTCTCTACTCTCTTTCTCTTTCTTATTCCACTATTCCTTTCTCTCCCTTGATACAATTCTCTTTCTCGCTCTCTATTTTTAATCATTCTTCTTCCTGTCGATTTAACCATCTCCTTGATACAATTCTCTTTCTCTCGAATAGTTTCTCCCACTCCCTTCATCTTCTTACCATTCAATCGCTCTCTATTTTTAATCATTCTTCTTCCTTTTTTGTCGATTTCTTTACTCTATTTGTCTTCTTTGTTTAACCATTCCTTTCTCTTCCTTGATACAATACTCTTTCGCTTGAATAGTTTCTCTCACTTCCTTCATCTTCTTCCCACTCAACCGCTCTCTATTTTTGACCATTCTTCCTCCTTCTCAGTGAACTTCTCTACTGTCTTTCTCTTCCGTACTTCACTCTCATTCTCTTCCTCGATATAACTCTTGAATTTCTTTCAAATAGTTTCTCTCACTACGTTCATTTTCTTACTACTTCATCGTTCTATCATTCTTACCATTCTTCCTTTTCTTCTTTAAACGTTTCTACTCTCTTTCTCTACCTTATTTTCTTCCTCTTTCGCTTTCATCCTCTTCCTTGATACAACTCTCTTTCTTGAATAGTTTCTGTCACTCCCTTCATTTTATTCCTAATTCATCGCTCTCTCATTTATCATTCTTTCTCCTTCTCTGTCGATTTCTCTTGATCTTTTAGCTCTCCCACTCCTTTGATCATGTCATCTCTCTCGTTTATGCTCTCTTTTTGCGTCCTATTGGCATATTGTCACCGTCAAGCCACTGTTCAAGCCAAAGCTTATCCACTTTCAAACGAATTCAAATTTTCAGGGAAGCCTACTACTTAGGCCTATGGTATTTGGATGCCACGTAAAGTTCTAGTTGACCACAATTTAAACAAGAAGGGTAGTTTAGTATTTTTCCTGGATTTGATATGGGGTATTCAACTATTGAAGTCATATTTGTTTTTTAACTATTATAATGGACTTCTATTATCAGTTCTATATCTTAATTCTTGTATTTTAAACTATCGAGAATCGTAATCGTTTTAATTCTACTCCTATGATACCAGATGTACAAGGATGGTATGCTGAATCAAATTGGAAATTCAATTGACATTCTGTATCTATCTCCAATTAAATGACACTTTCAATCTATCTCCGCTTTTCATAAGATTCAAAGGAGATTCAAGATCTCAATGCTCTTCATACATATCTGTAGTGCAAAATACTAAATTTCGTATTGTAGAATGTTCACTGGAATCTTTGTTTATTGCGGGGAATAAGACTGTCCAATTATCTAAAGAAATCGAAGTAATCCAATAGATTTCTTATTTCTCTGTATTTCTAAGAAAATATTGAAATACAATTATCGAAAGATGGGATCGAGTTAACACATTGAATATGAAAAAGTAACTTATCCAGATAACCTGCTGTCTAATCATTGAATTTGTGGAATGTTACTGTCCAAGTATGAGAACAATAGAAAGGAATCCAAAAAATCTGAATATACGGTGCTAAGAACTCTGAAGAATCTGAAGATAAAAAGGAAACATCATAAAAGAAAAAGGAAGAATCTGAATATACGGTGTTAAAAACTCTGGAGAATTTAAAGATAAAATGAAATGAAAGTACAAAAATCAAGATATAGTCCCTGGAAATACTTTCTCATCGTTTACCGTATGCATCTTGGGAATTCAACTAACAACATCAATTATTATCATTTAACTATCCAAGTAACAGAAGAATACATCAGATAGTCTTGAAAATACTGTAGAATCTCAAGAATCTAAAGATTGCATTCATTGAATCGTGAGAAACATTCATTGAGCAAGAATTGCTTGAAATACTGCTTCATGATCTCCTCAGAAAATGGAAGAAATTCTACATCTTTACTATCATGAAAGATGTTTTGCATATCTGGTTGCTTGGCAGAGAAATGTTCCAGAATAAATCTATATTCATAACTTGCATTCTGTGTAATGAGCAATGTATGAGCACGAATTCAGTAGAAACGCAGCTCGTGTGAGAGTTGAGACAATTGGCCTAATTATTAATTGGCACCATAGAAGCGCAGTGACGCTGCAGAGCGGCGGCGGCGACAAAAGAGAAGCGCCAGCGACAAAGTAGCAGCGAGCGACAAAAGAGAAGCAGTGAGCGACAAAGTAGCACCGACCACCAAGCTCCTCCTTGCCGTTCCTTTGAACTGTGCACATTCAATTTTCTCCATCTTGTTTGGAGGCTTATTTCGATCAATAAATAGCATTGAATTGCAGCAGCAAGGAACGGTAAGCGGGCACCACTAACACAGAGTGAACCTAGGCAGACAATTGGGTACGTGTGTGAGTGTGTAGCCTATTTAGTGTTAGAAGAGAGTTCGTAGCCTTAGAGAGATCGTAGCTGCTGTGGCATACCTCACCCCTGGCCAACACACCCCCGCCGCCCCCATGTCTATTTAGAAAGGCTGGAACAGGCAGCAGCCCTAACCGAGAAATAGAATGACGACGGGGTTGAGCGTGGGTAAGAGTGCGGGGGGAAGGGGGACACTTCCAAATAAGGGGAGAAGCTATGCTGAAAACGACGCTCGCGGCGGCCCGTTCCGTTGTCATGGCGACCACTTGTGTTGACAATTGTCATTTCAACCAAAAGAACAAAGACACCGCCGCTCTCGTCTCCTCGTCGACAGCAAAACGAACCAACAGAGTTCACCGGACGCACACTCACCAACACACACACAGCCGTCGATAAATACGACGCCTCGACACTAAATTTCCTTCCCCGTCTTTATTTTGTCTCCTTTCTTGTTGCCTTCTCCTTTGTCCGTTCTACTGTCATAATTGAATTTCGTCTCGTTGAACACCGTCCGGCGTCAATAAATCGACTTGCAAGTCTCACTTTACACAGTGTGCATTCTGACTAGGGCTCCTGTCTCACGTTTCATTGAGAATCAATGTTCTCAGTCCGAAGACAATTGGGTCGCTGTCTGGCGTAATAACATTTATTCAGCTCTCATGAGAAACGTGGAGTCAGTTTCACCACTTTGATATAAGTTTTTAGCGCTGACTTTATATGAGAGCTGACTATGGGAACTGTATTTGAAAAGTCTTGATGTTTGAATGGAATAATTCGATAAATTATTTTCTATTTTCTATTATATTAATTATATTGAATTTATTCATTATATGAATATATATTTTTCAATTATATTGAATGTTTTGGATAATACTTTATTGCTAGTATTGAATTTAAAAAAAAATTATATGTGAATAATGCAGTCATTATAATTACATGTAATTTTAATAACTCGTGAATAAGTCATTCGTTCTATCCTTATATCAATCGTATTAACTTTTTAATAGAATTGGTTCAATCGAATTCCATTATGTAAAGCTGGTGCTCTGCATAATTCTTCGCGGAACTAGAATGGAAATGATGATACGAGTATTTAAACCCAAGAATATTTTTTAAGAGCCTAAGAGGAGTCTATGGGTTGGAGCAGGAATAATAATACGAAGTGGATTATTCATTACTGTAGTTAGTTATAGGATATATTCCTGTTATAATTTAGTAGTTGGCATAGTGCCTATCCCAATAGAGGTAATCCAGTTTTTGTTGGATTACTACTATTCTGGATTTGAATAGTCGATATGGAAATTTGAAATGGGAATACAAAACTCACGAACACAACTGAACTCGATAGGGTTATGTTATATGAATGTAGATTACAATTTACCCAATTATTTGTGAGTAGACTTCCCCCTTCCAAAAGGTGCCTTCACTTATTCCAATCTTATTTGCTTCAGGCATCAGGCATGTTCTTATATGCATCAGGCAACAGGCATAAGTACTACAGTATTTACAAAAAAATTATTTCTTGTAAATTAGTGAACATAATTTTGCCTGTATGTATTGGTTATTTCTCAGCTCAATCAACAATATATAGGAATAGTAATAGAATATAGTGAACTAATAGTATAAGTTCATTGTTGGAGGTTTTATTTCAATAGAGAATCCATATTGCTCTGGTAACTCTATCCCCCTCCCCCTTGCTCCTTGATCTCTTCATATCATTCTCTTCTCTATTGATCGTTGTGCCATTTGAATTCTTCATCATTCTTATTTCAGCTTGGATAGGCTATTCTCTACAGACTTTTCCTCAAATGTGATTGTTTCTATTGACGAAACTCTGTTCGTATTTCTAGATAATTGAAAAAATAATCCATTGGCTGCAATCCTGTTAGAACAAATTATTGACAGGATACAAATAAATTCTTCGTATAGATCAAATTAACACAATATTGGTCATTCTCGAACCAAGTGAAGCTGAACAAGTTCAAATAGTCACATATATCATGAATAGGCCTATGTACTTGAACAAATGAATAGAATAGAAGAAATGCTAATTCAATCAATAAAACAAATAAATCTGAAATCTGGATACAAACTACCAGAGTCAATTTTTCATGAGGAAACCGATTTCAAATCAAATATAATTTATTGTCATTTTTTATTCTTAAAAACTAGAATAAATCATTATGTACAGTGAAAATAATTATGATTGAAGAAAGTTTTGAATTATTATGGTTTTGGAATAATGGGCCATTCCAGAGAAGCAAAAGCTTGAGCTTTAATATTCCATCATTTCCTGGAAAGGATATGAATGCTTTTTAATCAAAATTATTCTGTTTTGATTCTGAAACAGACTTTGATCACGTTGGAACGATGTTTGAAAAAATGAAGAGGGTGTAGTTAGGAAAGACTAGATCCACAGCATCAAAAGAAAACCAGTTGGAACAGGTTCTTTTGAATGTGTGGGGGTTGCTGACCATCCAATAACCAGTCATTCCGGTCAAGCAGACTTTCCCATGTTGATCTTTCGAACGTTGTTCTCATCCTTTTGTTATCCGGATAACATACTTCAATGCCTTAGCCCTCGTAAAATCAAGGCATCTTCAACCCTAAGATATATTCGGTGGGTGTCTGTTGGCTATGTACGATAATGCAACTGTCACACTATTCAACTCCAAACCGTTGAGAATACCAAAGTAAAATCAAGAGATAACTGATCTTAGGATTACTCAAGATGTGAGAAATTCTTTGATATGAGAGATTGTACTACATTAATGGAACAAGAAAGAGAGAGCATTGAAAATTATATGTTTACAAGAAACAAATTATTGAAATATTCTATTTGAAAATGTTTGTTTGTTCGATTCTGGGAAGTAACACCACAAATTTGAAATATCATACAACTCATTCCAATTGAAAAATGTGCTTTTTTTGAAAGCATAAACTCAACTCTATGAACGGTAGAACCATGATAATAATTATAGAGAGAGCCTTGTATTCTAAAACGCATAACAATATCAATAACTGGATTTGGATTTTTTAGAAGAATAGTTTCCAGATTATGTTACCAACTTCTACTTTCCATGAGTTTAAAATACGAATAATAGTAATTTAAGAATATTATGGAACAATTGTTTCTGAATTATTGGATAGGCCTATTAGCTTTTATCCAACGATATAATGATGTTCGAAGTATAAGATCGTTAATTTATTTCAGAAAATTATCATTTTCTCTAAAAACTGAGTCTTTTCTTATTGCGATATCCAAAAACACATTTTGTGAGAATATAAAACCATTCTAGTTTAATGAACAGGCTTTAATTTTAATATTCCAATCTCTCTCTACATTTTTACGTTTCTTATTGAATTTATGAGATAAAATAATACGTTCATGGAACATTTTGTATCACACAAGAATTGTTACGTTCTAGGGTACGATTTTTTACAAGTTGTAAGGTAATTAGCTCTCGCAGTCTTCAATCTATATACTGCAAGTCTTACAGCCATATCACTGCATCCATCTATCCCAATCACTGCAACCATCATAACTCTCTTCTCTCTGAAAATTTCAAAGAATGAATTACTCAAATGCTGATTTCTCCATTCTTGAAACATGCACCGCACTTTCAAAATCATTTGAGTCGTGCTTGAATGATTGTTGATCCAAAATCATGATTTAATGGGTGTTAAATCTTTTAAAATTTATCTAATGCATACTGACCCTTTGTGCAAGCAGCACCCTAAGGTGTCCCAAACATGGACAGGTAGGAACGTGTCTGAACCGTCAGCCACGTGGACAAGTCAGAAGTTCATCTAGGAAAGTGTTCGAGTAGTCTGGTCCTATACGCGGATAAATGGCCTCCAAATGGGGCCCTCCCCCCTGCCAAGGGTCACAGTCTACCCAGAGGACGTTGCTCGCGTGTCGCTCACCCCCTCCCCCTTCTAATCAACCCCTCTCACCACCCCCTTACACAGTTATTGTCTGGAAGGGTGTCCTTCTCGAAAGCTACCCTTCATCTTTCGGGACGACTCATCCGGTACACCCCCTCCGGTCGAAAGAAGATCACATCGAATGAATGAGTCAAGTTCTTAACAAATGACGACTGCCCCGTCAGCTTGTTTCCCGGGCTCATGTTATTGTTTCTATGAATGCGTCCAGTGATATTGACTTATTCCCCTATCTTCTCTGGCGGAAAAGCTTCAATTTCAATGTGCAGAAACATTTTCTGAAAACAGAAATGATTGTATTCAAATTGCAAATTCTACTTTCTAGGAGAACTTCAAATGTAACTTTATAAGATTGTTTGAACGCTGTGATTAATAAAGCTTATGCTTCATTAAATCTTATGCTATTATTAGATTGAACGGGTAAATTTTTATGATAGACAAAACTTAGAATTAAAGAATTTTTTAATTCTTGGCAAAAGTTGAATTTAGTTGAAGAGTTGAGCTGAGCTATTGATAAATTCATGGAAATTTCAAAGTTAGACTTGTCAGTTCCCGCTGATTGAAATTGAAATTGAATTTCTCTAGAATAAGACATGAACCTAATTTTCTAGTTTACAGACTTGTAGATTCAAACTTCATTATGATACTTATGTTTAATTTCCAGGCTTGAGTATCATGGTGATAATCCACACATATTTCATTTATAACAACTCCAACTTTTACATTGTCACAAAGTTCTGTTATTCAGATCTTGTGATTATTTGACGGCTTCTACTTTCAAAATTGAATTAGTTTGAGATCTCTCGTTTCAAATCCACTGAAATGATCATCAATCCCATTTTCAAGACCAGACACAATTTAGCACAAAACATTTTGAGTAAAATAAAGTCACTTTTCTAAGTCTATTGCAAACCGAATTAAGAGAATTGATCACCTGTATGTAGGCTGAAATGGATACTCCTACGAAAAATCCACGTTATGGATCTTACATAGATAATCTACTTCATGTAATTCCATTACTCTTCCAATACCTAAAAACTGTGCGATCTCTGTTGGCGGTTGAATTTAGTATGAACAGGATTCAAAGCTCTCACATTGAATCATGAAGAATTAATATCACATTAAAAAATTCTCATTACATTGAAAGATCTCATTACAAGTTTTAGAAGAGAGGTGGCACGTTTAGAAAAATGAACCTAGATTAGCGAAAAACAAAGTTATCCATCGTTTATAAAAAATGAGGCTGCCGCTTCAAAAGCTTTCCAGCAAAGTTGGTTGAAAATCATAAGCCTTGTCTCAAACGGCTCAATGGCGTGTGAAAAAATTGGAAAACACCCATTTCTATGGAGCACAAAAGAAGGTGAAAAGTTGAAAAAGCCATGGACGAAGGGCCGCTATGTGCATGGTGGCTCCATCTAGCGAACAACCCTTGAACCACCATCACCAATAATCGTCGTACAGCAGCACCCCAAGCGGCTGAGTGTGGAACTACTCCATGATCGCATAATGTCATAAATCATGTACAGCAACAGCGTATTGCAATATAATTCGCACATGTCAATAACCTTGATTACTCCTGAATGATTTGGGTCAAATTCAAACAAGGACCTCTGCGATTTCATTCATGCTCGGTTTTTGGAAAAATGGTATCGATTTTCTATTATGACGCAATAATTTATCTCTCATACTGTTTTGACATTCGAATCACATGTACTTTTACATAAATATCACATGATTTCAAATTCCATTTAGAACGAATTTGAATGCAGCTTCAGAATTACCCTACAAGTGATTTGTAGAAGAACACTAGATTAAGTAGAAGAAACTGATTCTATAGTATAGTAGATTATCTATGAAAGATCCATAACGTGGATTTTTCGTAGGAGTATCCATTTCAGCCTATACACTGGTGATCAATTCTCTTAATTCGGTTTACAATAAACTTAGAAAAGTGACTTTATTTTACTCAAAATTTTTTGTGCTAAATTGTGTCTGGTCTTGGAAATGGGATTGATGGTCATTTCAGTGGATTTAAGGGATTTAAAATGAGAGATCTCAAACTAATTCATAGCTGGGGTTGACTAATCTCTCTAGCTCCTTATCTCTTTCAGCAGAGACTTTGATCATCTTATTATCTTATAACAAAGTCAGGTATCGAAAATAATGAAAAACGATAATAAATTATTGACAAAGGATTTTTGGATTTGGAAGGATTTTTGACAAATACGGCCACTCCCGTCTTTCGGAGGAGACGTTAAGCCGTCGGTCCCGACTGCCTAAAAAGTAGTCGTCATATCTCATAATCACCCCACTCATTACCCACGCACAAGCCTAGAGCTCATGTGGGCATCATCCTCAGAAAAAAAAAATTCTCTTATTTCATCTTCATAATAAATTAAAAATACTAGATTTTCAGAAGACATTGACCTTTTGAGCATTGTTCCTAGTAGTCGAATAAATACGAAGCTGACATGATTTTGAATGTATTTTGTATAGTTCTATAAAGAATCTCTTTTTTTCAGATTATTGAAAAATGGTACACAAAGACCTGGCTTATCGGACGGGGCTCAAGGAATCAATCTTCAAGAGATGTTCTTCTACGAGGAGGATGATGGACCAGGAGACATTCGAGGATCAAGGACGAGGACCAGGACAAAGAAAAAAGAATATGGAAGAATTTTATGAGGTGAGACTTTCAAATAACGTTTTTATTTTTATAATTTGTATCAAATAAGGAAGTTTCCTGGGTGGTGTTTGTTCTCCAGGCACGGTTCTATTAAATATTGCCGCATTCATAGCGACAAGTCAATGGATTGATAGATTGAATGGATCTATGAATGATAGATTGATGTTTGATTGATCATTTATTGAAAAAATATATTACACTGCAGGGAAAATCAACTGTTGATTAACAGATCATCGAGTACATAGATTGATAGATATGACAATGGAATATTTTTCAAATCTATCTATTGTTGAGTAATTGAGTTTTCCTTCAAATTGTCCATCATCGATATAGATGTCTCAGCATAGATTCGATTGATGAACAAAGCCTCAAACACAGCAACAATATGGAAGGCGCTCGTTATCATATTTGATATGATATACGATATCGCTGTTTGATTTCTTCTTCAGCCATGAATCAAGCGCCCCATTCTAGCCTCAGGGTTCGTTTCACGGACAACGCACCCGACTTTTGAATAATAATGGATTTCTTGCGGGATATTCTCTCGGCGTTTTTTTCGCTCTCTGTGTAGTATAATTCGACGAATTATCGCCAGCAGTGGAGGTCTCCAAGGGATGAGAGAGGTGTTCTATTGTCCGAGGATATAATATAAGTTGGCGTCGCACACCGTACGCTGATGATGATGGTGATGATGCTGGGTACTTGTGGGGCCGTGTGCTCTGGCCTCAGGGTCGAAATAAGGGTGGTGGTGGGGGGAGGAGGAGTGGGAAGATGGCGTCAGGCCTAGAAGCCCTGTCCGGTTATCTTCTGTTACAACGGCCCGTCGACGTATCCCTAATTGCAAATCCTTGGTGCAGCCCCTAATGTATCGTTATCCTGCACCCGAGTTCACCCTCTTTTTGTTTTTCCAGGCAGGGAGATTCTGCTCTTTTTTCCTGCTTGCCATTTGCCTCCCGCGCATGCGCGCGCACCCCCCGACACCCTCTGAAAAATCGCAAAAATCCGACCGACCCTCTCGAATACTTGAATCCCTCCGCACTTTTTCCCCCTTCGCAAACGACTGTTGTAGCTTTCTCTGCGTTCCAACAACCATCTAGATTACCAGAATGAAATCACCGGCTGGCTAATGCATAATGCATAGTAGAAATAAGAACTAAGAACAAAGCCCACAAATCTTATTAACTTCCTATTTCTAGTACCATCCACCCCACCACTTCTTGGTACTCGAAACGAAAATCCCTGGTTTTTTTTCGAGTCCGAAACAATTCAAAACAGTCAGGCTCTTACTTTTTATCGATTCCAACTCGAGAGTTGATTCCAGTGTATAAAATGCAAATAACAAAATACTCTTTGTACACATGAAAAATCCAACAATCTAAATATTAGTATGCTGGAAATTTACACAAAAAAGCAATACATTTGAACAGAAATATAGAACACTATTCTTTTATTTGAAGTGAATAAGATAGAAGAATCAGTTTGAATTTGATATATTTCGTGGAACAGCTTTCGTCATTTTTTAAAAAAATTATTCCACGAATTGTAAACTGAAATACCTATATTATATACCTGTATGTATCATTGTGATACCTATATACATTTAATACCTGTATTCTCAAGACCTATCTACGAGTGAAATCTCACAATGTTAAATCATACTTGTCGAATTTACTCGTCCATATTTCTGCCGTTCAGAATCTCTGTGATAAGTGTATCACATGATAAATAATTTCACTCATGGAATCTCCATTGGACGAATCTCCTTTTGATTCATCAATTATTGCTAAATATTCCAAGATTGAACCAACTCTTTGTTCCTAGATTAGTTTTGATATTAAATTTAGACAACACTGATTTCGATCAGAACACTGCATAAGATCCACTTCAATGTTCAATGAAATCATTATTATAATGATTGCAATAAGGACATTACATAATTATTATAGATTGTATAAGCGATATTTCTTGGCTTTTCAGTGCTTGTAGATAATGGGTTATTTTTGTGCGTAATGGTGATGTAATTTGATTTTTTTATTTTGCTTTCAGAGAGAGATCACCCTACGCTTGGCATGTTGCTGCTACCCTGCTTTACTGCTTTTATTAGATGCTTACAAAAATAACAAAGCTTTGTGCGAATTCAATAATTATTATCAGCTTTCACCTTGCACCTGTTATCAATTAATAGCCGCTTACAGCATTCTTGGAATACATTACTGCTTTTTAGTAATAGTGCTTATTTTGTTTGACAAGTTGCCATCTGATTACGCAATTATGTAGAGCTTAAGGTATTCGGTGTATTTTAAAGAGTTTCAAATAGTTTTCCAGTCAAGGACGATGATTGTAGAAATTATTAATGGAAATTCATATCTCAATCACTCAATACAATTGCCCTCTATTAATAGAGTAAGTTAGAAATGGATTCTTAACCTTCATATGAAGTTTAAAGAATTTCTTTAAATTATTTATTTTTCATGCATCACAAAATTGTCAGATTCCAATAGTTATTCACAATAGATTTTGCAGTACTCACAACTTACCCACTGTATTTTTCCCTTTCAACCCAGTGTTGCTCAAAAAGTATGAGCATATTATTAGAAATTGAATCCTTGATTTGAAAGCTTTTTGAAACTTCGCTAAGTGAGGTATTTTACCATATAAGTTTTGATGACAAATATATAATTATGCTTCTTATTATTTTTGAATAATAAGCTCACAGCTTACAGGTAATGATTAGTTTGCTACAGTATTCGCTTTTTAAAAATTGCTTTGATTTGCTTCAGCTTAAAATTATGCTTTTTGTCTCTTATAATCTTTTTCATGTAGTGTGTAGTTATTTCTGGTAGATTGTTTGATTTTAGTTTTTCGTAGATTGTTTTAGTTGCGTTATAGTTTTTGTAGATTGTTTGAGTGTGTTGTAGTTTTACGTAGATTTTATTATTCTATTAACTTTATTCTTTCACTCGATTATTGGTTATATCGATGGTATTCCTGACAATCGACGCTCTTCAGGATGATGCTCTACACTCTACACGATCATGGCATTGATGTTTTATTCAGAAAATCATTGATAATAATGTTATGCTCGAATCATGGTTCTCTGTAATTTTATGTATTGATCCGATACAATCGGATAATTTGATCAATTTAGAATTATGTAATAGTTTATTCCACTGTAACAATATAAAAAAATACTACAGAAAAAACAGGATACATTTCCCTTTACAGGAGTACGTGAACAGGAGAGTAATTATACAGTTACAGAGAATACATATTCTAAAAAAAATATTTTTCTATTTGTTAAAATACCACATCACACATGTCAAATACGTCTTTTAGATTTGATTGCAATCATTATTGATTTGAAACTCTTTTTTATCATCAATCTTGATCAAAATTTTAAAGTTGAAGTTTGTAGAAAAGTAAAGTTAAATTTAAAGTTTGTAGCTTTTATTGCTCCCAGTAATTTTTGATCACTTGTTTTCTTCTAAGTAGCTGCATAATTTAGCCAGTAATCATTCTTCTGCTCTATTGTTTTGTGCTGCATGTTGTTTTTTTCCATTTTTTATAGGCGAGAGTTTTCATTTGAGATTTTGCAGCTTCTTCGAAATGAGTCCATTGTTATTGAAAAATATTTAATTGTGAATTCGCTATTACACTTGAAAAACAATTAGATGACATTAGTGTAAAATGCAATCCAGCTCTGGCATCTTCATAATCATAATTGATCAGCCTTTGCTAACATTGAAAATTATAAAAGTTTCAAATCAAACCAATTTTGAATCAATTGATTTACAAAATGCAGAACGAGGTTTCATTTCTTATCAGCCTAATCCTGCCTGGAGGAATAGTTTCCGAAATAAATCATTCTCAAAAATATAACACAATTTAGAAACAACCAGCAACAGATCCAGACTCGAACGTCAATATAAATTTGGTTCCTCATTTCTCATTATTCAATGAGTAACAATTACCTTGATGATCAATCACAAATAATTCACCTTGCAGGCTATTTTGCAATCAGTCTCAATGGCTGATGAATGGAATGATCTGAGTTTGATGTGACAGTGATTTCGTGGAATAATGTGAAGGTGAAGTTTGGGTCAGGGGAAGTAAATGATTCATAACCGAATTGACCGATGGCTCCTGTCCACATGCATCGATCATTTTCGCATATTGTGCACCACTTTTTATGCAGCAAAAGTTTCCCGGTATGGCACTGCAGTTACTATTTTTCCCAAGTTTACACAATTGAATCATTCACAAGATAGTACGCACACTGGCATAAATATCTGAGTAATCACATTGTGGCGCGAGAATATGTGATTGGCTACTGTGTATCCATTCATGAAATCATGTTACGTTGGCTGCGACACGCCAGATTGGACGTGAAAAAATTCGGCGTGCGAAATTTTTGGCGCGATAAATAAATTTGGCGCCATTGTGGAATTGAATGACGTCATACATGTAACACACCGATATTTTCAATAGTGCAAACGTATGTGTGTCTGTAAATAATGAATGCATGCACAGGTCACATTCATTGTAACATTCTACACATGGCAAATAATAGTAGACTACTCCTATTGCAGGGGTCTGAGATCTTTGACGTAGCATGAACACAACACAAACACTGTCTGTGTATGGTCAGTAACCTCTCTCTCACTCTCTCTATTACTATAGCAGAGATCTACTCGGTAACCTAATTTAACGGCACGCTCAATTGGTGGCGTTTATCTCACCACTGTTACAGCTATTAAACGTGAACCACTGTTGTTGTTCTCTATAACTATGAAAACGCAATTCCAAGAATATGAAGAGAGAGTTGTGTTGTATTTCCAATTATTAAATACTGTAGTAGGAAATTGATATTTGTATTCACTATATTTGAGAATTGAACAAGAAATCAATTAGGTAATAATCAAATTGAATTAGAAATTTGAAAAATATTGTACTAATTCGATAAATGAGAAACTCTTCATTAATAGTTCTGGATTATTAGTTATTACTTCTACATTATAGTTATATTTGAAGTTCTTCCCATCTGATCAAATAAATTTGAATTGAGTATTTCAATTGTGAGATAACTGATGTCATACAAATATTCAACTATTGAAAATAATTCTACATTACTTGAGTATATGGACACTCCTACCAATAATGATTTTTCTCTAGAAGTTGTGAATTTCTTTAGAACACTCTCGCCTATACCACGTGGCTTCTACATCCATGAGTATTTTTGTAGATTGATCTTAGTATTCTTTTTATTACTGTTTGACTTTTAACGAGATTGCTTTTTTACGATTTTTTCCCTATGTAGTTTGGTGATGGGCTTCGCTTTTGGTGTGCTAGTATTAATATTAAGTATTATGCTTATTATAGGAGGGAAAAGGATAACTCAGTATCTAGTAGAAACTCTATTGTTGTGCATGTTCTCTGAAAAATTTGAAATATTCGCACTACGCATTCATAAATACGCTATATGATGGAAAGTAAGTCATAATAATAATGCTTGTATGCTTCTAGTAGTTAGCTACCCGGTAATTGGTCGAGAGCGTGATTTCTTATGGGAGAAATTTTATGAATTCTTAAAATTTCTCTTGAGATATGGTTCCATTGCATGGCTCGGAACGCATTGCATGAATGCCATCTTCGCTTTTTGGAAATTGTTAATTTCAATCAAATTTTGAATTTCAATTTGGTATTGCATGACTGCTAACTTCGCTTTTTATATTGTCATTGCTAACAAATTTCAGGTACTGTATTTAGTTGGTTTGGGGTAATTTTTGCAAAATCTTCAGCTTGTTTTGCTGCTTCGCATTGTACAATCTAGGCATTATCATAGGCTTTAAGTATGTATGTGTACATAGTAAGAAACAAGTTAAAATCATTATATCATTGTATTGCAAGTAAGTAGATTCTCTTATAGCTTTTAGTAGAATAATAAGATAGTAGATAATAATGGCTTGAGTTAAGATGACTGATATCAACTTTGTAGTTTCGCTTCTTAAAAAACCCGGAATTCATTTGCTTAGAAATCAATCATATAATCAAGGAATAGAAAACTATTATTAATAATTCCATCTAAAACTTGAAATTAAATCGGAGACACTACTTTCTCAAAATTAAGTATTCGGACAGTCTCTATAATTCTCAGTTAATAATTTCTCAAAAGAAATTATGTGAAAGATTTAAAAAAGTAACTCAAAGCAATAGTATTGGCATTGGGAGTTCTTGGCAGTTCTATTGGGGAACGTTGTGTAGATTCCGAACAGAAACCATTCATTCCAGTCTTTTGAATGAAAAGTAAATTTAATACTTTCAAGTAATTTTAATTTGACATGTTAATGTTTTTTTTTAAACTAATTTCTCTCATTAAGAGCATTCTTAATTATATTTAATTTAGTTTTAAATTGGATTTAAAAGTAAATTTTTTTATTAAAAAAGTTGAATAATGCTCTGAATTATGTACATATCGCCCTTACATCAGGTAAACTCTGGTAATAGTTAACAGATCACTTAAATAAATTTGCGATTATACTTTCGACTCTTAGAAGTTCATTATTATACTTTTCTCAAGTTTTTTATATTGGCAAAATAGGTGTGATAATCTTACAAAAAAATTATTTTTAACTTAATAAAAGCTCATCATGAACAATATATTATCAATTTTCTTTATAAATATCATCTTTCACCTCACACAAATATCAAATTCCCATTTCATATAGGCTACGGTATCTTACTTTAATCTCTGTTTAAAGATACTGTGCTTTCGCATTTCAGTACATTGATGTACAATCAATATTTGACTACATTGTTAAAATAACTCTGTTAAACATCCACTATTCATTATTTACCCACGCACAAGCCTAGAGCTCATGTGGGCATCACCCTAAAAAAAAAATTATTTGTCAAAACACCCAATTGTCATTCTTATGTTCTTTTGTGAAATAATCTTCTCTCACTGGTTTCCGCTGATGATAATATTGACGAATCTTTATTTTAGCCTGCTTTAGAATAAAAATGCACTGGCTTAGACTATTTTTTTGTAGCAAAAAACAGTTAGAATAACAATTCAATCAAATTTTAGTTTTTTTTCACTTGTGCTGCAGAAATATCTTTTTTTAGTGCACGTTACAATTTTGAGAAATGCTTTTGGTACTTAATTGTAGACGCTAATACTAGTGAATGTAGCTAACTAGCAACTGCTCAAGAAATGCTTTTAGAAATGCTTCTAGAATTGCTTTTAGAATTGCTTTTAGAAATGATTTCAGAAATGCTTTTAGAAATACTTTCAGTAATGCTTTTAGAAATGCTTTCACAAATGCTTATCGAAATGCTCCTAGAAAGGCGTTTAGAAATGCTTTATTGTATTGATGCTTTATAGGAATTTGCTTTGCTTTACATGCTTAACATTTTATACATTTGTTTCCCAGTAACCCATTATGCTTTTGTAATGTTTTAGTAATGAGCTTCAAGAAAAGCTTTCGTAGTTCACGACACTATTTCTGATACTTGAAAGTAGTGAGCAAACATGTATAACTCAGGCCAGAATCTAGTAGAATAATCATTTTCATGCTTTTTAGTGTTTTCCATTGCTATTTGCCATTATTATTTATCATGAATAACACCCAGGGAGACAAGAATGAATGAATGCATGTGAGATATGAGTGGATTATGATTAACAATTAATGAGATTATGAGATTAAAGTATTATGAGATTATTAAAAATGTGAGTGAATTGTTTTATAATTTGAAAGAAAAATTATAGGAGAGAATGACTGGTTTGTTGAGAATGGTGAATGATAGATGAAGAGTGCACGAGTTAAGAAAAAATATAATAAAGGGATTAATGAAGAGAAAATGGATGTATGGATGAGATGAGACTAGTTATTGGTGTGGAAGATGAAGCTCTCTGGGTTGGAATGTATTAGAAATGACGTCTTTGGAAAATAGAGTCTGAGTATGGAAAAAAAGGCTTGGTTATTAATCTTCTTCTGCTCTATTACGTATATTTTCATGTCTTATCAAATCGAATTGGCTGTGAGTAGAATTAAGTTATTCGTGATCTAGTCATAGATTAAGATTGAGTAATAGCATAGAATTAAGTTATGTCTAGTAGTAAGGATGACTAATATACAATATTTTTCTGTCAATTTAATGATTATTCAAGATGGATTCTTCTCTGTTCTATAGCTGTAAATAGATGCTTTTTGATCACTCAAAATACTTTTCGAGTCTGTTATCAGATGCATTTTCAATATTCACTTCTGATTTACTGGGTGACTTTTCAGTTGCTGTTGGTTTCAAAGTTATTCACTCTCAAAATCGAAGTTTTTTACACACATATGGAGTCATTAACGAATATTGAACAGCTTGGGAGGTTATAGGAAAATCTACATTGAAATATTCATCCAGGATTATTCACAACGATCAGATACAGTACTACCATTCAATTCCCTGAAACAATAAGTAATTTCAAAGCTCAATTTCCCTTAAACATAATTATTTATGAGAATAATTATTTATACCGCCCTTCCACGTATCCCAAATCAATAATTGAATCGTTTGTAGTCACTTTCCCAATTTTCTGTAAAATGTTTCTTCGGGTAGTCATCGTGATGACAGAGGATTCTGAATATGAGGATGTACATAGGATAATAAGAAAGTCGTACTAATTTACTATTCATAAGCGTATGTATAGGATTTATTCAACAGGTTTTTAGGAAAATAATTTTAGGGAATAGATTAGAATAGGCAGGTCTCATTCTGCAAGGTGTCAAATAATTTTCTCTCCTCAGACCTCAATTATTCCATTTTCTAATTCGATCAAATACAAGTAAAGTATATACTATTACAAATATAGTATTACATTTTCTTCTTAGGACGAAACGTGACCTTACTTTCCTAAAACATTTAGATAAGACTTGTAGGTAATCTTGCTGATATCGGTATCTAAGTAAAACCCAATCTTAACTACAATATAACTTTATTTTGAAAAAACAAATAGAAAACCAATTTAGAATATGAAAATCAATCAAATGAACTACAACTGTCTCCCTGTTCTTCTTGTTCAACTGCCTACCTGTTCTTCCATTTCCGATAATGAGAGAGATTACTAACTCTAATTATCAGTGTTGGAGCTCCATTTATATAATAATTACAGAACACAATCAAATTATTCATTGTTAGCCTTCAGTCAACAGTGAAATTGAGCTTGATAATAATAAATTCAGTATTCTCGGATTTCTGTTCAATCTCAGATTAGAACTCTGGATTTTTAAGCCAGTTTCAGATTTTTGCCTGGCGCGTTCTGTTGAAAATAGATGGTTGAGAGTGATTTCGAGACAGAAATAGGGCCATCATCGTAGACTCAGGTGTCGATCGGAATACGTCTGTGCACTCGAGAAGGATTATCGTGCAGCCTCAAATGGAGAGACCGATGCATGATGGTTTAACATCAGTTTTCAATAAAAATGCAAGCCGGCACCGAATAAGGCCAGAGGATTTCTTGGGTCGGGCTGAGCCGGATCGTGAAAAGGTTGCGAGTGTGTGTGTGTGTAGTGGGAGGTTGGGTGGCTTGTCAGGAGGGGACTTTGCTAATTTGGGTTTTAAATCATCCTGGCGACCAATCCGAGCCCGACTTTGGCCGGCCGGCAAAAAAGGGTTCATTTGCAGAAGGTGGGACGGGGCACAAAAAGGGCAAAAAAGCGACAGGGGAAAACTGGGCGTGGCAGGCAGGCTACGACTGCAGAGGAAAAGCGTGCAGGAGGAGGGAAAATGTGCAGAGAAAGAGAGGATGGGAAAAAAGAAAACTCAGCAAAGTGCTTTGTCAGGTGGTGGCAGCGGTGGGGTGGGTGGAATGTTCCCCGAAAGGGATCCAACGCAAGGCTCGGCCCGGGATGGATGAGCTAAGCAGAAGCAGTGTGCATGCACTGTAAGCCTAATTATAAAACACACACCAGGGGTAATTATTCACATGTGACTTATACACACACACACATATATTCAGACTTTCTTTCCTCTCTAGGCATCATTATTTTCTGTTTCGACCAAAAGTAAATAAAAATACTAATTATTCCTCCCTTTGGCAAAAGGAAAGATCGGCTCCCCCTTCAAAAAGTACCTCACGATAATTTGCGCGAATAAGTGCCATAACAATATTCGGCGTCGTTTTTATTTGAGCGTACGTGCTGATGATGATTCAATCAGGAATGGGGTAAAAAATCGTCAAGACGTATCGGTGGTTTTTGTCGCCTTCCGTTATCGTAGAGTAGCAATGATTTTCAGACGATTAACGACAGATCGCGCGCGCACATTCGCTTGCGATTTCCATCATCGAATCTGTGTGCGAATCGTTGCGTTTTTTTAACGCGTTGATTTCGCCGCTGCGCTCTGCGTCTGTCACACTTGACCGGCGTCAAACCGCGCCGCAGTGACTGTGACCCACACACACGCACACACTGACACTTCATCACCACTCAACATTATCGCTTCTATTGCCTAACCAACCCCCAACAAACCCCCCCCCCCTCCTACCCCCCGCGATCATCAAAGCGTCGACTCACCGATGCCAATACCCCCTTCCGTCCCCCCAATAACCAACCATAACACACAAATCGTAGCCCGACACAACTCTCACTAGCTTGTCCATCGAAATATTCGAATACTGCTCACTATCGGTCACCATGTTACTACTACTCAAAGCATTGCTAGTTGCCAGACGACCTTGACCTCATAAGCACAACAACAACAATGCATCAACATCATCATCCAACCCACTTCCTAGTCTATGTCATCATCTATCGCCTATTGAAAGCGATTATAATGCTCCAGTTCAATGTTGATTCTAGTGCAGTTCAGTCTCAACAGGTTGAGCCTCGTCCAATAATAAGCTGTGTATATGCTTCACAGGAGAATGAATTCTGAAAAAGTCAGATTTTTAATTGAAAATCAGTAATAGTACCTAATAGAATATTACTGGATATCATTATTATTCACACAGTTAAACAGTAATTCAAAATCATTAAATTTTCACCTGTATACCGGCTAAGGGTTGGAATCACACAGAATATTAAAGTCTCTTCCGTTATATCCTTGGAATCCTTCACTTGGAATCTAATTGGAAAAATCATAATAATATGCTTTGTAACCCACTATTAAAATTCAACACGAATATTAATTTTCTCACTTTATAATACTTATTCAACACCTATATCTCGATTGATACCTTGCAGAATGAGAAAATTCATGGGCATTATACATTATTTTAGTCAACTTTCAAGTCTTAAATTGATCAAATTCGTCAATACATGGATTTTTTAGGTAGTTTAGTATATATATTGAGCTTTTCTGTTGGTTTGAATCTTCTTCATTTCTCCGTCACTCAATTTCCGAATGAATCGCATATTTCTTCTCACTTTATTTTACGTAAAGCATTAGAAGCACGATTCTTTGAGGTCTGGAGGTATTGTTAGATGAATGAAACCAACGTAAAGTCAAACTTCATGGGCATTATGATGTAGTGTTAAGTTAGTTGTACGAATTAGAGGCATGAGTTTTAGTTTAGTATTAGTTTAATTAAGCTCTCCTACTGAATAATACTTCGCTGATCAATGGGTTCCAATAAAGCATGCTAGCTGTCCTCAATCAGTACATTATAATCTAGGAACAAAGGGTTGATTGTTTCTATGAGATCAGATGGCAAATTGAACATCATTTATGTGATTTTCAAAGTTTACAATAAAAATCTCTCAAGGTCGGGATATAGTTTAGATGGTAACAGGTTGAATTCTCAAAGCTTTGTTATTTTTGGAATAATCCAACGACCAAGGAGAAGAAGAAGAAGGAGGATTTCATGAAGCAACATCGGGACCATCCATCCAATCTCATAGAACACCAGGATCATTAACTTCGGCTCATCGGAATAGACCAATCCAGGGAACGAACATAACCTCAAACCGTGTACCGAATAGGACAACCACCATTACGAAATGAAACGAAAGTATTGATTTGCGAATCATCATTCTGGATCAAGGATTTAGATAAATAGTTTCTCTTACGAGTAAGCTGATTGGTGAGGAGATGTGGACTCCAGCATTGAACTTCTGGATTGAGTAGGGAGTTCTTTAGTGCTGGATGAAACAAATCCAAACCAAAAAGCTGAAATTGGGACACAAGGTCAGAATCAATTGCACGAGTTGTTGTTAATTTATCACAAACTACGGCAATCAAATAGTTTAACAAATATCTACAAAAATAATATAATAGTATGAAGATTAATGTATTCAGATCAGATGATTTATATAACAGAGAAAAATATAATTATTAGACAATAGGATAACATGACTGACAAACAATGCTGTGAAATCTTTGGAATAGATATAATTAACTTTGTTATACATCCACAGTATAGATATGTGACTAGTAGAACAAGATACACTAATACAACATAGACCTTGGGATTCATAACGATAAAAGAAATAATCAAAACTTCATTTGGAGCATACATTACAAATTATTGAAGTTTTATATACAACAGGCATCACATTTCGAATGAGCCGGTTTACTTATTATAAATTGAATATTGTTTTAAGTTTTGGAACAATAGGCATTATTTTCATGATATTAAACGATTCTCATAATCAGAAAACTGCTATTGTTAGGGATAATTGAACAATATCCTGAATATAAAATACGATTTTCAGAATATCAACAAAACAATCAAACTTAACTTTTTCTAATAGAGATTCACTCAATCAATTTTTATCAGAATAAATTCATTAAATGTGTATTATTTATTACAATTACATGACTTACAGTGAAAGAAATTTGAAAGACTTAAAATATTTATGAATGAACCAGCATCAATGAAAAACTCGTTAGTTTAAATGAGCGTTGTTATTCTTGGAGATAATTTAAATTATTATTAATTCTTCGTGTCATGAAATTAGTATATCATGGAACGTTCTACTGTATTTGGGCATTATTAGGTTTAGGGAAAGTGTTAATTCACAATTTTAGATGAATTTGTGAAATGATCTCATTATTATAATCAATCGATTTTCATCAGGGCATTCACATTTGTTTTGAGATTGAAATACATTTAGGATATGTATCCAAGTGTATTTAGGATATTGATTTTAACCGTAATAAGAAGGGACAATCCCAAATTAGGTATGTCTAAGCAAGCTGAAGATAAAGAAACCAACGCAATGAACAAGAAACATTGAAAGATTTTATTTTTGGAAAATGCAATCGGAAATTTTGAACATTGTTTAAATTTAAGTTCTCTTGAAATTTCTGTATCTTTTTACCCAAATTTCCAATTCGACCTATCCTTCCTTCCCAATTACACTTGATGTAAGTGACAACTTTTGTAAATTTTTATAATAAATGGATAAATCTTGCTGTGTTTTTCAATTCAAGGTAACCCATTCAGCTGCATCTTAAAATCATAATGAAATTATATGCATAAATATGTGCTGTATATAAACAACTCTATCCAAGAGCAAAGAAATTATAAAAAATGAAATAAAAAACAGAAAAACTGGGAAATACAAGTAGCAGAGAGTATAGAAGAGGAACTTTCTGGAAAGGAGGTATATTCTGAATCAATAAACTAGACTGTTCAAATCTGAATATTTTGTAAGTTATCAAACGATTCTGATTTTTGAATCAGGGAGATCTACTACTATGAAGAAGCAAAATAAAAGTCATTGCACCAAGTGTACTTGTATCATTCAATCTCTTCAGAAACTAAGAATCTTGAGGGGAAAATGTAAGAGAAATAGAGTTTTCAAATGATTGAACAATAATTATTATATTACGGAGAAATATTTTGATTTTATGTTGATCTCATCAATAACAATATATTTAAGAAAAGTACCTAAAAGGCTTATTTTCACATTGGATGAATACCGTACTTCTTATCAACTCAAGAATGATCTGTGGCGTAGAATAATGTTATTATTACATTTGATTTTTTAACATAATGTTCTTAATATTGATGATATTCAAGAACATTATGCGATGAATCTCAGACTCGAATCAGGATTCTATTCAAATACAGGTAATAAATTAATAATTCTGTAACCAGTCACGTAGGGATCTACAGAAGCTTGCAAAGATACCTTCATTTCCAGCGTTATAATTAATTGAAACAAGTCGAAGTTAGAATTCCCTTTTTTGGCTTCCGGCCATGCCATCCAATTAAATAAATTGAACTCTTGAGCTAGCTCCAAAACGATGCACCAATTATATAAATTTCGTTATCAGACTGTACCCAACCAAACTTATTTTCTCGCTGTATAAATAAATGAGAAAGTTTCTTTCCAAGCTCAATTATTGTACAGTTTCTATGGCCAATTGCCACTGGTTCAATTATCTTTATTAGAGAAACTTTGAGGGCGCTTAATGCTCGACATCATTAATTATAGGCCTAATTCCGGCTACCGTTAGTCAAAATAGCAACTAATTCAAACTTGAGATGAAAATGTACAAAAATAGGAGAAAAATTGCAAAAATAGGAACTATTCAGTATGAATATTGTTAATTCACTGAATTTATTAATATTCTGTATTTAATATACGAGTAGGTACGATCTCTTATTTGAAAAAGTTGCTATTTTGACTACCGGTAGCCGAAGTCTGCTACTCAGTAGCAGAAGTGACAATCTACCTTTAGGAATGCAGCTGATTGCTAAATATACGTTTCAAAAGATTCCTTGTGGTTGGTAGAAGAAGAATGCCTCACAGGCATTATTTATGACCTTAGAACTCTTCCCATAATCATGACATTTATTCTTCATGTCTCCAAAAGGGTTATTCTTACATTATGCTAGCATTGTTCCACCCCAACATCTCTATATCTCAGAAGCTATTCGTTATGCGTAATACCTTTTCAACGTTAGTCGCTATCTTGAAAAAACTATTCAACTAAAGCTAGCTTCGAAGATAGTTCTCACAGAATCTATTATTTGTTGAACAAATGTCCTTGAATCTATGTGCAAAACCAGTCTATGAATAGTTGTCTGGGTGCATATTCACCCATGCTAATGAGCATATTGAGCAATGCGAGGGTGTCTTCAAAAGTCTTGCAAGGTTACTTTTTGCAGTCAACGTGAGAACGGCTAGTATAGGGCTTGCAAAGAACCTGTTCTACGATATTATTATGCAAAAGTCTCACTTCCTGACCTGACCAGGTCTAGAGGTTGTGACATGATCAGTCTGTTGTCAGTGCTATGATCTTCACGACCTTCTTGAGTTGTCAGTGCTTTGATCTTCACGACCTTCTTGAGTCTTGGTAAACATTCTCATGAATATGTTTGTGTTGTGGTGTTTGATAATATTTACGACTTTATTTCTCTCCAATATCGTTGGATTTCACATGTAAGTAGTGATTCATAATGAAGTTAACTGACTGTTTGCTTGGGTTCAGTGTTATCTTGGTTATTCTTGGTTCTGTGTTATTGATCCAGTATAGTGCAGCGATAAATAAATCACTCTTAAATAAATAAATAAATCACTTCTAGTTGTAGGCCTGTTAGTTTCAATTAAATGTCAAGCTTAACAAATAGGTAAAGTTTTTATCTATCAATCTAAAAAAAAGGTATTAAAAGTAATGACAGATACAGAGAGGAAGTTATAGAAATATCAAGTTTTTCACACCTTATTATAGTAATGATGGATACGGAGAGGAAGTTATAGAAATATCACGTTTCTCACACCTTATTATAGTTTTCACTGTTTCCCTGAAATCATACACAAACATACCAAACAATAGTTTGTGGTGGTGAATGCTAGAATAGTTTGTGACTCGTCAACTATTATAACAAGCCTGCTTGGATTTTGAAGAATATAATCCACGAAAAGTATTGGTTTAATGGAATTAGATGGAATTCTAATAGAAATCTAATAGATGCGATTCTCAAGATCGACAATTTGGTTCTTAAGTAGTCTATTTCCTTGAAAAGAGACTGCTTAATTTATTTAAGAGAACAGCAATTTATTAAAAAAAAGAGAGAACTCAAATTGCTTGTCAAGAAATGAAAAAAATATAATTATTATTATAATTCTATATACTACACCTGATAAGGTACCTTATTTTCATTCCTGTTTGATGAAACACTGAAATAACAGACTCGTAATGACTTGATTACGAGATTATAGTTGAAATTAAGCTCGAATCAGTTAAATTCGCCAAACTAGAGAAATATGGCCGCAATATATTGAAAATAGACGACTACAAAAAATTGGGGAACCAAAATTCAGGCAATGTGCCTGAATTGTATAGTGAGCATTTCACTAAAATTCCACATTTACATGGCCAACTATTGCAAGAGCTTCGTTTGTTTGCCAACTCAATTACTTGGAATGATTTATAGTTTCAAGGATAATCGATGGAAAAAAATAAATTTAGCAATCCTACTTCACAAAATTAATGCTTTCAATCAAAACGAAATCAAATTCACAAAATATCCAGATCTACCAATAAATACAACAATCAAGCAAGAGTAATGCACATGAAAGTAAAGAAGTAGAATCTACACAAGAAACGTTCCACTCTAATCAAATTTACTCTTTTGATAATTAAAAATTTACTTTTTTTGCTAAATTCAGTTTCATTGGTGTAGAATCTACTAATAGTAATAACTAACAATTAACAACTGAAGGAGCTACTAAATAAAAATCTCAAACAATCTTAAGCGGTCAAAAAAATTTTTAAAGGAGTAGACTGCCATTTTCTAATAGCGAAAATGCTGTAACCTCATTGGTCGATAAGAAATACTGTATAATAGGCGCCATTTTGTCGGTTGAAAGAATTTCAACAAATTTTCGTTTGCCAATAACTTGGACGATTTATTGTGGGCCTATCACAATCGAATAATAATTTATTTCAGACCGTGTTTATCACATATTATATTTATATACAAGGCACATATCACATTATTTTATTCACTCCTTACATTTGGTGTCTTGAGATATTGTCTCAAGAAAGTGTTTGATTTATTGGGTAGTTGCAATCACAGGCTGCTTTTGATAAAATTCATAGATTATAATATGTTATTATGCTGTCAGATACTTTAAGCTCGTAGTTGTACGTGTGTAGAAATGTGAGAAGAATAGTTTATTGTTGCAACCACAGAAAATTTGAATAGTTGCAAATAACACTGATCAAGTGTGGATAATATGTAATTGGAAAACTTAATTTTAAAGACTGATCAAATAATGGATTATGAATGGTTACTTCATAAAAGATGCTTATTAGACATGATTCCCATTACAGATTTCGCACCCGGTCTATGAAGCAACTTGAAGAGAGGAATACGCAATGGTGAAAGATATATGGCGATGAAGGTGAGATATTTTCTTACATTGTACTCTTAGATTCTAAGATAATTATTCCAAACATATGAAAATGTCAATTATAATATAATAATTATAATTATGCAATATTATAATATAATTGACATCATCAAAGAAATGAAAATTGATAGGTGACGAAGTGCCGTTAATGTTCTGTTAAACAATTTATTATAGCAAGTTATAGTTTATTCTTCAACTTTATTGATAAGACAAGAATCACGTTTCCAAGGTTTTAAAATTGAAGTTTTCACTCCAGCACATGAACAAAAAATATGTCCATCTTCCGTATAACATTCGTTTTGAGAACAAAATATTTACAGTTCCTCATGAAGCTTTTAGTATTAGATTATTACACCGTCATGTACTGATCCCGATACCAAAAGTATTATTTCTAAGCTGATTATCACACAATAAGTATGATTATTACAAACATAAAAGCGTCATTATCAATAGAGTAATAATATCTCCTGGTTTTAGACTAGAAATTTAAACTTTCAAAATGTAAGGAGGAAGTATTGTTATAATATGGAGATCAATAAAATTCGATGTAGACCTATTGTGATTTGGGAGTGGAATCTCAATATTTTATTCATCAAAATTACCTCAATAAATCAGACTTTCATGTTTTCAAGTACTGTACTATTATATTCTTCGAAACAAAATGTTGAATTGAGAAAAGTAAATATGAGTAAATTGAGGAAGTAGGCTACATTTCAAAGTCATGAACTCAGTCCAACCTGTTTGCATTCAAGCAACAAAGATAGGTTGCATCAAAAGCAGGCTAACAGACTGCATACTGTGCATTGCCAATGGAACCGATTCCTGCATTGAACTCTTGGATATCTGTTGATCTCCCCCAGAATCGCGCAACGACCGAGGCAGTAGCGGCGGTGGCGGCTCACATACAAAGGCATCTGCCAAACAAGTAATCTATCAGATTTTCAGCCTCGCATGGCAACTTGATTGGCCTTCACAAAATAAAAAATCGCCACTTCTCCACCTACCATCAGTTCCCCCACTTTTCCACCCGTTTTCCAAGCATCACTACCCCCTCCAGTACCCCCCACAACCGATCAACACCCCCCTACAACACAGCATCGCAACAAGTTGCCCCAAGATGACAAATGTGTATTAGATATCGTTCGATAGACGATAAATCGTTTGTGCTCAATCATATCCATCAGACGGTTGTAAAACAAACAGGTTTATTGTTGATGTTTTCTCTTGAGCGCGGACAAAAGATATGTGTTTTTAGCAAGCCGCCCCAGAATAGCCGGCCAGTTGATCTAATCAATCCTGTACATGAGGGATAAGCTATTTATTTGTCGATTGTCGAGAACATATCGATATGCTGTCATTGCTAGAAAGCTAAAGGAATCTGTGAGAAGGCAGTCAGTCACAATAAGTTACAATAATATTGTAGAGTGAAATAAAGAACAATAATATTGTACTATAAGTTGTAGCAATACAATTGGTTTTACCCAAGTAATCAATGTCATTAAAACAATGTATGACATGATGCAGCTGTGAAACCAATTTGCAACATAACCTACATTTGTACTGTTTTTTATGGTTTTTTTATTGTAAAAGTGCGTGAGCCTGTTGGACTGAATAAATAAATAAATGAATAAATAGTGGACTGAAATTCCAAACACAGTAGTATATTATTCCTGATCAGTGCAAGTAATAGAGGATGTACAATATTCATAAATAGCTTGACCTCTTTCAATATTTTACAATAATGTTCAAGGTCCACTTCTACTTTAATCTTCACTTGTTTTCTTCTAATTGTTGGAATTCAACCTTCCATTAACATCTACCTTGTTCAACCAGTAACGGATAATATTCTCAATAATTATTATTGGAGATTTTAAAATCAATTTATTTAAACTGTTGGGGCTGATAATTACATAATCGGCCTTTACATGAACGATTATATTCAGTTTGGTTTAGTTTAATTTGCGCCAAATAACACTAAAAAATCAAGCAGAGCTTGGTAGTATATGATATGTTTATGATTCTTGGTGGAATTAAGTGAACATTAATGGTAGAACATTATTGGTAGAATTTGTGATTTGGTAGGAGTGACTTTGGAATATCGGATATATTTGCAGCAAGAATCACCTAGCCTATTTTTTCTCTCTACAAAACTGAGTTGACACTCAAGATATCAAAGTTCCGAATTTCTGGATCCAAAATCTCAATTTAAAAGAATAGATCAAAAATTGCATTCGACAATAATTGAATTGCACATTGTGCGGGGAATAATAATTATGAATGCACCTTATTAATGCTCGACATTATTTACTAACGAGAAAGCCTTTTTGAAGAAACGGTAAATAGGGGTGACTTGAAGTCATATATTAATTTCCTGTTAGTGAAGAGACAGAGGAGAACAATCCAGGAATATCAGCATCAGTACAAGTCAGAGAACCTGTATTAATAGAGAGAGCGCCGAATACAAAGCATACAGGAAATGAATGGAGTCTCTTCACTCTTCTTCCTTCTTTTCTCTCTCTTTTCTTCTTTATTTTCTCCTTCTCTTCTATTATAGACGCCTCCCACTCAGTTCACACCTCACTTGCCGAGACACGTGGCCAACCTGATTTTCTCTCTTTTGAGGGTGCAAAAGTTCAGAGGTTTGAGGGGGCACAAAGGGCTCAAAGTTCACAGGAGACCCTTTATTGCGTCGGCTGGTTGACAAGAAAATGGTGGCCTCCCTGTCTCTCTCCTTATGTCAATAGACGATTTCCTGAAACAAAAGAGGTGTATTAAAGGTTCATTCATTCAAACAGGTACGAAATAGAAATGAAAATACAGATAAGGAGTCATGAAAACGTATTTTCTTCCTAAATTTAATTTTCTTCCTTATTTCAAATGACGGTTTAGTATACAATCACTCAATCACAACATTGATTACCGTATAATTTTCAACTCTTGAAGCTGAAAAGCTATGGAGTGTCAATAAAATTGAACGGGTACTGAGAGACATGTAATATATTGTTACCTACCATATATTGTTTCATAATATATATTCTTACTATATAATCCTACCATACATTCTTTAATGTCTGCCATTGATAAAATACTCACTGGACTTAGGCTTAGGCTGGGCTTAGTGTCTGATCTCAAAGCTATACAATGTAGAGAGGTGGTGAAGAGGCGGTTTATCCTGCATCAACTCTTCCTGTCTTACAAACATGGGAATTTCATGGAAAACTTCATCAGTCAACTTTTAAAGGTTGAAAAGAATTACAGGAATATTACAAAGAATTATCATCAAAAGAACTACAATCAAAAGTATTACATGTATATCAAATCTCATTGCTGATTCTTGTGTTTTATTTGTATTTTATTCAAAGATCTGTATATAATATATCAATTCATTCCTAATTTTCTAACTCATTCTAAGAAGATTGCTTCATTCTATAGAAACAATGGTATAGGTCTCTACACTTTCCTAGTCAATTATCCACTAGAATATTAGGAAATGAAGACGTTTTGGACTTTGTGTCTGTGTTTTCATCCTATGAGTAAATTTTACTTTCTGGAATAAATTAATACATTGATATGAGGTGAGGAATAATATGAAATGAGTACAAATTAGAAACTAGCCAGCAATTATTGAAGAAACCTCAGATCTGAGTGGACAAATCACGCCTCAAACATACAACCGCTTTCGGAAATCGTTAATTGGTTGCCGCGAGCAATAATTGATGGCGAGTGCAAAAATGAAAGTGCTTACTCTCATTCGCCGGCAGAACACAGCGATTGAGTGGCAAGTGAAAATAGATTCGGAAAAGAGAACACAAGATCAATTACCTGCAGGAGCAGGAGCTAAAAATTCCTGCGGCATTTTGCTGGCCAGGCATCGGTTTTCTATATGTGTTTTGCGAGTTTCCGACACATTTTGTGTGTGCTCATCTCAGTTAGAAGCATCATCGATCTGGTCAAGTGAAGAGGAAAGCTTCAGACAACCGCAACACCAACTGGCGGCTTTCACGTTATTTTTCGATAAATTTCACTCGAAGAATTTCTTCGCTTCGAATCGTTGTTCAGTCAGCCAACGGTTTCATTGATACGCTATCCTTCTCTTCTCAACTTTCACACCAGATAGCTCTGCTGTTCTTTGTGAAGAATGCGCCATGAACAACATCAAAGAATGTTCTCTAATGGGGAGATTTAACAAGAGAGAATAAAAATTGAGAAAAACCATGAAATGTAGAGGGATTTGGGTGGAATGGTGTTATTCTGAGTGATTCAACAGATAGCATAAAGTATTTATATTATTATCGATGTCATAAAGAAACAAAAAAAGACTTGATTCAAAAGTGAATTCATCACTAGTCCAAGATGATTTGAGAGCGCAGAAGAGTACAAAATGTTGTTTCAGGATCATAGAGGCTGTTTAGGAAATTCGCGGTATAATACTATAATAAACAGTACTAGTAGATAATATATACACTATACAGTACTATGTCATGCTTAGATCTCTGTTAGTTACTAGTTCCCTTCAAAGTCACCAATTATAAACATGATCAAGGAGTTGATTGGTTACTATTCTGTTTTTATGAGATAGGTAATGGTGATATAATCACTTCTCATTTTTACGTAAATCACAAGAAGATCCATAGTCTAGATAAAACTGCCAAATAAATTTGACAGTGGATGAAAAAACAAGAGATAGGCCTAAATGTGTATAGTTGATACCAAAATTATGATTTAGGACCTTTCTTGAATAATAACTAAATGTAGTTTTTCAGGATTAGCACATCATAGGTAACAAAGCCTTGTGCTGAAATCCACATGTAACGTGTTTTTGGTGTATAAAAACAGAGAACTCATGACATCCCTGGTTTGAAGTCTTGACACAAGAGGGCGCCTGTGGTTTGCAAGCAAGTGGCTCATGATAAAAGGTGTCAAAGGACATGGAACGATGACTAAAGAGAAAGGCCCGCAGCATCCCTGATGAGGGCTCCACCATGAATTGTCGCAAAGTAACAACTCAGACTGCCGTCAACCTGAGCCCACTTCAAAAGTCCATCTCTTCTTGAGAAATTACCAGAAGGGTCTGCTCACTGGAGCGCTATATCAGGAATGTAATACCCCTATCAATATGGAAGCTCTTGCGAAACCAATTTTATTCATAAGATGGATTCCAACTTATTTCTCTATCACATCTCATTTTCATAGAATTAGAGGAATTTAGAAGTATGAAATAGCAAAAGCATCATACAGTACGTAATTTTATTCAACAATGTGATTGTTCAGTAGCTGAGAAATTCAACAGATTCACAAATGCAATCAAATTTCTCGTAACTCTTATAAACCAAAGAATACACGATAAGTAAATTATAGAATAAGAATAACATATCGCAACTATCAACACGATAAGACAGGAAAGACATGTGTTTAGTTCAAGCAAGTTTTATAATGCATGACCTTCCTTGAATACGATTACTAAGTCTTCCACTTTGGACATTCTCCAAGTGAATTTTGGAAAAGAAGAATTTGTGGGCTATTGCCTGTTTTTCCTCTTCTTGAAATTGTATTTTTTATCAAATAAATGAATATGAATCACATTTAATATTGAATTTCTGGAAGCCAGGAAATCCAGCTCATCAAGATTCAGTGATGTAGTCTAATCCCTAATGTTCACTCTCTGAAACGAAAATGAGCTTAAGGCAAAGAGAGAACGCCACTGTATCTCTGGTATCTTTTTTCCCAAGCCTACGCAGAATAGAAAAGTCCGTCTACGATAAAACATGCGAAACCTCTCTCATGCAGGGTTTAGCAGGCAAGTAAGCTTGATGACGCATCTACTTAGACCTCAGAAGCAGCAGAGCCGTTCATAATTCACTCTTGGCAGGCACGTAACTTTCTACTTTGCTGCGAAAAAAAGCAGTCTTGCAAGCTGGTGAATTAGTGGATGGTTTAAAAAATTTAAAGCCGGCGTTACTCTTTGCGAGACGTGAAGCGCTCATAAAAATTCGCCCGGCGTCAGAAGATTACGACCACGACGTCTCATGTGGAGACCAGCGGAGGCCTTGCCTGAATTAATTATGACGAATTCCTTCTCTGCGGACCTCCATTATTAATCTGCTGCGACAGGCGCTGGTGAGAAGGGCGTGGGGGGGAGGGGTTATGGAGGAACGGTACTTTGCTACAGCTCACGTTTCCTCCTAGCTTCGTTTCCAAGTCATTTATAACACGGCTTAATGACCTGACCAGCGAGATCCACTATGGCTGCCTGAAGCCGTGGGCTGGACCGACCCTACCTGCCGCTGCTGCTATCAGACGCCACCCCCTTTCCACTTGAGAATCTGCACAGCTCCAGGGTCCGGCAGAAGATGAGGAGGAGGAGGAGGGAAGGAGAACAAGAGGAGGAGCAGAGAAAGGGACACCGTTCGATATCCTACAATTTAAGAACGAAGGCACCACTGACGCAGCAAGCACTGATTCCTCCTTCCCCAGCCACACCACCTTCCAACTCAGTTCAGTCGTGCACGAAAATATTTGGAGCGTTTCTCATTTGGAACTTCAACTTGAAGACTTAAAATCGAATGAATTTATTCATGTGGAAGTATAACATTGATTAAGGACGAATATTTTCATAATCCATGCATTAAACAAATTATTCTTGGAAAATGGTACTGGAATCGACTCGAGAAGTTATTATATAAATATTTTGAGCATTTCTCATTTCTTAATACAACTTCAAGACTCAAAATCACATAGATTTATTCGGGTAGAAGTATAGCATTTATAAGGGCTAATGTGCTAATTATT
Source organism: Laodelphax striatellus (assembly GCA_017141395.1). NCBI lineage: Eukaryota > Metazoa > Arthropoda > Insecta > Hemiptera > Delphacidae > Laodelphax > Laodelphax striatellus. Next base: position 5,876,086 of record CM029534.1, read on the forward strand.
CACGCATCAAACAAAAATTATTCTTGAAAAATGTTACTGGACTCGAATTGAGAAGTAATTATTTACTAACGAGAATATTTGAAGCGTTTCTAATTTGTAGCAGCTTCAATACTTGAAATCAGATAGATTTATTCGTTTATGATGTTCATCATTAGATAAAGACGAATATGATCATAGTTCATGCATTGAACTAACATTATTGTTGAAAAATGTTACTGGACTCGACTTGGAAAGTTGTCATAAGTATATCATTGATCTACGACGAATATGTCTATCATTAAACAAATTATTTCTGAAAATGTTACTCGACCGGCCTTGGGCAGTTATTACTCTTATTTGAAGAGTTTTCCATTTGTAATTACCTCAAGACGCAAAATCGGATTGGTTGATTCGTGTGGAAGTTTGATTAACGACGAATATGTTCATGAATCATGCATTAAACACATTATTCTTGAAAATGTTACTTGATTGGACTTGAGACTTGGGATGTTCTATGTTCACAAATCTAAAATGTTTCAAGTTTTTAATTATTGGTGAAGGAGAAACTGATAAATCCACAGGAAAAATTGTATTGAAAGAAAAAAAGACGATATCACAACCCTTTCACCAACAGCTTTTAAGTTTCCAGGAAGTTTCTTTCCAGGGATAAGTAGTTCATCTCAATTTGATCTACTTAACTATATACCATAGCTATCTCTAGAAGATGGCTATCTCTATCCAAGAGATGGTCGTGCAGAAGCTTAAAAGCCCCAGCTCAAGCCTTATGACAAATGATTAATTATTTCATCGAATCGTAAGCGAATTTATAACAAGCGAAGGTGCAGGATTAGATGATCACTGAATTTTCCATTGCTCCATTCGTTCAGCGGATTAATGCCATTCAAGGAGTTCATAAATTGACTTGAGATTTTGGAGGAACGAATTAATTGCTTCTGCGGAATCTTGTGGACCGTGAAACTTCCAGATTACAGCATTGTCATTTGTCATAAGTTCAGGGGAAGAGGTTCATATTTTTTCACAATAGAGTTCACAAATCCTGATTTAAACTGTAGAATAACAGGATCGAGTGAAGAGGAAGAGTAAAACATAAATATTTCGAATACAATATGCATGTGGTGAAAAACATTGCAATGAAAGACACGATGAATATTGTAGACAACCTGCTTCACGTCGAAATCCTCATTGATTGCTCCAATCAGTTCGCAGGGTTGAAAAAATATATTGATGAAGCGTTGTCCAAGTAACAGACTGTACGTGATGAAATAAATATTTCAAAAATATATTCATCACAATTTTCCATGTCTGGAGGAAATAGCATTGTGTCTGGCAGAGGAAAAAAGATTTTCACGAACATCAACGACCCTTAAATGCTGTGCTGGTAAGTTGAAGCGCGCGATTGGAAAGCGATTGATATTCATGACTATCACTTGTGTGTGCAACGTCGATGAGGACGACATTTCGAAAAAAGTAGAATAAAAAAACAACACAAAACAAAAAGCAATCGAGCGATAAAAGCCTTTGGAAAAGGGTAGAGTCATCTCTTCTATTGGATATCACTTGGAACAAGAGAAACAATTAAAAAGCCGGCCATCACGCCCAGTAACTAAGCTATCGGGGATTTACTTCAAATTTTAAGCTTATAAAAATGTTTGCAAAATCACGTTTACCCAGCTTCAACTGTATTTGTCGCCTGAGGATAGAATCCACGCGGTCTTTAATTATTGTACATGCCGTAGACCCAACCGAATCCAATATTGAAATGAATGTAATACATTGTTACATTTTGCATACATTTTTTAAGCTTATAGGATATTCTCGGCGACGTAACTATATTTTCTCCTGTCAGTTGATTTTGCGTTACACTGAATCTTGGATGAGTCGGACTTTAATCATTTGATCACTGACACTTTCCTCGTCCAATACCGCTGAATTTACATACAGAATTTACTAGGTATATGGACTACGCTGAATTTATTCTACACTGCTGTAGAATTCTCATGTATTTGCCATTGAATTTTCCTCCTGTATCAGGATCGACTGGGATTGTAGATTGGGAATGATGGATTCTGCAAATTTTTCAAACGCTCCAATATTTTTTCTGAATTTCAGATATTGTGAATAAAGACAGCTTACATTTTGTATAAATAGATTAAATTGATAGAATAATTGTGATACAATGATGGAAATGATCTTGAAAATCGAATTTTTATGAAACATTTCTCCAACGCAATTATTAAGGCTTTTTCAAAAGTGTTACCGACATTATAATTTAACATTAAATAAATGAATTAAATCATTTGAAATTAAGAGACGTATCTTCAGTACGTGTTTCTCAAAGGGCAATACGTTTCAAGATAACTTCAGTGGTGGGCTTGGTCTCAAGAGGATGAGGACTTTCGAGTAACTTTTCAAATGAAAATAGGGAAGAGGCCACAAATAAATTGCCTCAATTAACTTTTGATGATATTGGAATATTCATTCAAGTACGGCGGCCAAGTCAATGAACAATTTACTTTTTCTGAGTAAAGAAGGAATTCAGCCGTTTTATTTTTGGATTAATTACCATTCTATTCAACTGACTATGAAATAATCTCGAGAGAATATGGTTATAGTAACTTACATAGGACCGTCGTTCCAAAGAAGCTGATGTCAAATTACCTTTTAGTATAAGAGCCACAATTCCCATTTTATGCCAGACAGAACAAAAGTTTCTATGTGACGTTTTGTCCATGAAAGTAATCATTCCCTATCATCAAAAGATGACAAATTGATAGGAATTTGTAAAACTGATCCTACATATTCATGATAGTGTTAATAACAGATTAATTTGAAAAATGTTCACAGATTATTGAAAGTATTTTTCGCACGTTGTCGTTTCTATTAGTACCTAATTTAGTGCTGCAGGTAAAGCACAAAGGGAAAAGAATTTTCCGATAAAGCAACACCGTACGAAGTGATAAACTACGTTTCGGGATCAGATTATAGAATGTCTAAGGCCTTGTAATTGAATGCCTGGAATAATCGCGTTCTTCTGCTCAGCAGGGGATTCAGCAGGTTAATTAATTCAGTGAACTAAGCAGCTTGTATGCCGATACCATAAGGTTTTCTCCTCTGTGTGAAAAGAGCTCGCATTCCTGAGTGAGCAGCTCTCGTTTTTCTCTCGGTTTTTCACAAGGAATTTTCCAGCCGAGCGATCCGAATTTTCCCAAAGCAATTCTTAATGCTAATACAGCAGTATACAATTACCGAAAAACTGGCGAGCCAGACAAGGAATATTACACGCTCTCTGTTCCCTTTTTCCACCATCGCTTTTTGATCCTCCTATTCCTAGAAGGCTTCCACTTTTGCATGCCAGCTCCATTCAATTTCAAATGCTTCTAAAACAAAATACCTACACGCTATCTCAAGTTCAATGCTCAGTCTGCTCAATGCATCCAACCAGTGTCTAATTTCACGGCGTTTTTCAACCTGTAAAAATGAAATAGATAAGCATTCGCCTGAAAAGTACCTGTTGATGTTGATGCCAAATATACGAGCAAATATTCGGACGTAAACCTATTCTCTCTCAGATCCGATTAGTTTTAAAGCTTTTTGAACCAAGACTCATCCATCATATGCCACCGAAAATAAATCTGAGGGAAAAAAATTCACTCACTCTCCCATAAACGTCGTATCAATTGGCATTTCTATGAAATATGGGAAAGATTGAGTGTCTGCTATTCCCCAATGAAAGCATGAATGTATTATGAGAGTTATTTTATTTTAGTGATGAAAATTTTCAAGATTCACAAATATTACATTATTCAACATTTAAGTTCCCGGGTTCAAACCCAGGTCAGACCGTGAGATTTTAGCTCGAGCCACTCCTCGTGTTTCGGAGGACACGCTAAGTCGTCGGTCCCGGCTGCCTAAAAACAGTCGTTAAGTCACGTCAGAGACCCTGAACTGATCAGGAGTGACCTGAAAACTCTGACACCAGACCTGAGCCAGCCAGGTTACACGAAATTATTATTATTATTTAAGTTACCTCATAATAATATAGGTAATCATTTGTTTTCAGCTGTTTCCACTGCGTGGAAGTCAAAAATGAAGACTGCGTGAAGGAGAAAAAGATGTCAGCTCTGATCTGAGACGATGTCTTAATTAAAACCAAAATTCAAAGATGGTTGTTCGTATTCTTCAGGTAATATGAAATTCCTCACGGAAAGCCATGTAGCCTCACGGTATATAGAAGAAGATTCTTTTTCTATATACCGTGTGTAGCCTATACTTGGGAATTAAAAAACGGTCATTAGAAAGGATTATTTGAAAATCTTTGCAATTTAATTCTGCTATTATAAAATTACATGGATGTGCATCAGAGATGAAATAAAGTGATAATTCTGTATAATTCAATCCAAAGTTCTCGAATGCTTCCATGGTTTTTTAGAAGAGTTTACCAAATGTAAAAAGACGAGCACCAAAAACGTTTTTGTCTCCACCCCATATAAGAATGAGCTATAAGTAAGAGATTAGTGAGTTTGTAGTTCAACCGGTATATAGAGCATCTGCCAACAAAAGCTTGAGTGCAAATTCTGATCCCACTATGCTTGGATTAATCTGCTTAGAGGCACCTAATGTTTTCTAATGTATCACAATCGTATTCACTTGGGAGTTTCTCCTATTCCCTCTTTCTTTCTCTCTCACGGTCAAGTGTCAATGAGAAGGGTATATTATTTCCTTTTGTACATCCTTTTCCAAGAATATGTTCAAACTTCGCCATTTCATGTAGATAGATCACAGTTATATCATCATTATCATTATTATTTTGCTTTACATCTTGATTTATTAGAATACTTATAATAAAATATTATTTTATTATATTTAGATTATAAAATATATTATATAGATAAATAAATAAATAATAATTATATTTCCTTCAAAACCAAAACCTAAGAATACATTAATAGAATATTGACTACAAAATGTAAAAAAAAACATATAACATCAAGAAAAGAAAATTCTACATTAATAAACAATCATAAACATTTATCTACATTAATAAACAGAATAATCTAATCTCACTCCTCTTGCACATTCAAGAAAAATCATTGCAATAGTCATTTTTAAATATAATGATCTCAGTAAGATCCAGAGAATCTTCCTATTTTTCAATTAATTTTATTATGTTGTAAAGATCTGAATAAGATAATTGTTCTAATCCGCGTTGAAATATGATGATTATTCTTTTTTTAATGACAGCCAGCACTTAACCATCTTTTTGCTCCACTGGCTCGTTAACAATGGGTAGTTAGTCGATGACGTCACGTAAAATCGACGTCGATGGTCTCTACGCACTCGAGCGTCATTCACCTCTCGACTGAGCCGAATTTTTCGATGGAGGAGGAATTTTCGAGTTGGAGAGCCGGTGGTATGAATTTTTTCGCGCGCGCGACAACGTCGATGCTAAGAACAATATTTGTATGAATTTGGATGACATGGTGCGCGCGTGTGCGTGTGCGAAACAACAAGAGACCGGTTCGAGTGTGTGAGTGCGAGCGGGGGCTCGCTGTGTTTTTTCTGGGTTTTGGAGGCAAAGTAAAATATTGTCGGTGCTCTTGCGCGCTTCAAAATGGCGTTGGCTGCTGGCAACTGTTCTGGTGTCTGAGCTCTCTCAATGTCCAAGCACCACTCGTGCTAGCCTGGCCGGCACCCTCTTGTGGCTCGCCTCTATACAGTGTGTATGCGCCGCCCCTTTTTTTACATTTATGTTAATTTCGTACACGCACCCTTCTGCCTTCATTTGTCGGATCCCTTCTACTACACGACGGCTTCTTCTACATTCCATTTAGAAATAATTGCACACCATCTTATAGTACATTCTTATATCCTCATATTCATTTGGACTGTCTCTGGGTGAAAGGGAATAAGTCAAAAATACACTTATTACCTTTTACCCTCACAAAGTTATCTACTTAATACTTATTACAATATTCACATGGGTAATTACAGCTCTTATATAGGAGTTTGGACTTATTCCCTAATACCCGAAGATAAAGCTGTCAAAGAAGTTGATTTTCAAAAATAAAAAATGGAAAAATTGACTTATTCCTTTTTACCAGGAGACCGTCCATTTATTCCATCTATATTAATCCAAGTGTAATTGCATACTGTTTAAGATAATCAAGAAGATCTGGACACCTTTTACTACATTGAGCAATAGTTGCACTCTAATAATACTAATGATTATTTGTTTCTGATATTAGAGAGAATATTTATTTAATTATTTTATACCCTTCTCAACACAACTGTACCTTCATACTGTTATAGATTCTCAAGAAGATTGGGATCCTTTCTAATAATATAAATTCTTTACCATTCAACAATAGTTGTATACCACCTTCCATTACCACGATCATTTTATACATTCACAGGTCATTCCTTCTCTTCTACTAAATATTCAATTTTATCTTAGAATATATTCAAATAATTATACTGCCATTGGATTCAAAATGTATCAGAATTCAAAATATTTGGTTTATTTAATCTTTAAGCTTGGTCTTTGTAAGCAAACTCGTCTTCTCAACCAATGAGAAATGCAATTGATCCCCCAACTAAATCAGTAAGAGGTAATCAAGAGAATACTTACAGTAATAATAAATATTCAAATAATTATTGATTTGATAATTCAATTCTAGCAAACTGGAATAATACCGGAGCTTGTTAGACCATCATAATAATATGGTCCAAATTTTTACGTTTCACCAAACAGTTCAGAACAGAGAACAAAGTTTTAAAAGTTGCTTTCAAGTTTAAGATGCTTTTATCAGTAAATTGGAGTAAATGGAGTCTTAAGTACACTAAATCTACCAATTCATGCACCTCAATTGATAACAGAGTATATACAGCTCTTCGTGGATGATAATGAGGATTAAACGTTTATTATTTTGTTTAGTATCATCGTTTAGCAGGAAAATAGTCAATTTCAGCTTGATTCTTGCTAATATTTACCATAGAAGTAAAAGAACGGGAATTCATTTTCATTTTTTGAAGAAAAAAATACTAGACCTACAGAAATAAAAAGTAGGAATTTCATTCAAATTAAAAATAGTTCTTGCCTCAGTTGTATTTGCTGCAAGTACAGTAGCATACTAGCGCAGCGACAGCAAACTTTCTATTCAACAGCCTTGTAATGAAAGACGCATTCCAACAATATAAAAATGCAAATTCATTGCGAGTATTCTCATTTGAAATGAATGCATTAGCTTTGCAGCCAGCACCCGCCTCCCTTTTTCAATTTCCTTTGTTTGTGAGAACTAATTTATGTGCCGCATTACACAGCACATATCTTCCAGGCGAGTATCCGATTCGCGAAAGAACCGGCCATAAAAAGAACACAAAAACTGCCAACGAGAAGGAAGAGATTCATAAAACTCGGACGCCGTGAAAACAATGGCGGCTGCAAAGAGGAAGGCTCTAAAATGGGTCCGAGGTAGTTAGGCGCCGTCGCTGGCAAAGAATAGTCAACGTAGGTGGATGAGAGTAGCGCAGCTTGGTCGCTTCTTTTCGCTACTCCTGCTCCTCTCTCATCGCATTAACATAAAAAAACAATGAGCCCGTTGTATAATAAAACGCAGCGGTAATAACGAGAAAGAGCAATGGTTTGGAGGGTTTTAGGGGACGAGAGTAAGGAGAAAATTACTGCCCGAAGAAGGAAGGGTTGTGTGAGTGGGTTTATGGGATGTGGAGATGGGCACCAAGATACGAGTCTTGTGCAAAAAAGAGAGGAGCTGGTAAGGGGGGGGGGGAAGAATCTGGAGGAGTTGTTGTGTGTGTAGCGAGCAGAGTTGGGTCGCTCTGGGAAACGTTCTGTCGCTGATAAATGAATGCAGAAGATTAAAAAGGAAAGCAGGCGCGGTGGAGAGGTGGTGCTGGAGGGATAAAAAATAAATTTCAGTGGACAATAACCGGGGAGAAGTGAGAGAGGGGAGCGAGAGAGAGAGAGAGGGAGCGAGCGATATGAGGATTTTATTTGTGCAAGCGGTAGCCTCTGCTGGACACGAACCTAGCACTGATTACCGCACGGCATTCATTAACGCCGGCAAACAGAGTCTCTGCTCTGCTCTGCTCTGCTCCGGATGCTCTGCTCTTGTCGACTCCTAGCTGCCGCCTCCCTGCCGCCTCCCTGCCGCCTCCCTGCCGCCTCCCTGCCGCCTCCCAGCGCAACGACTTCACCTGCAAATTATTCACCTAGAACCCTTCTCGGCCGCCGCCGCCGGTTTCAAATTATCGCTGCTTCTCTCTTGCCGCACGTTTTTGCTCCCCACCTCACCGTTTTCACAACCAACCCCGTCGTTTGTAAATGGAAAAGCATCATTAAAAGCGGAAAATTCAAATTTCAGACCGAAATTCTCCTCCTCCCCCAAATACACACACCCACTCTCCATTATAACGGAGAAAGAAAATCTGAAAAGACATTCAGCATTCACCTGTAGGTCCACGCTGCACCAAATTAATTGAACTGGTCGCCACATACACGACGAGTTCCCCGAATAAAAAAAATCAACGCCACACGTCGAAACACGGATTGTCCGCCAAATATCTGATGGACGGACGTCCTGTTTCGATTCTGCTCTTGAGTTCGCCGCCTCAAATTACTGCCGCTGTCCGCTGCTGCAATTAATCGTTTTTCCGCAGAAACGTCATCGCTTTTTGATTCCGATTAATTGCATTACACCTTCCTACACCAATCGTGTGTTCAAGATGGACTACCTCAATCAATAACCCTTTTTGAAAATTACACTATTGTTACGTCCACAGTACAGGACAATTAAAGAGATTATAACATTAAGCTGTATTAAATTTGTGGTATTCGATATTGAGTTTATGATAACATTCTTAAATAGATTATAATATGGTAACGATTTGTGATATCATGAACATATGATAATATATAGTCACTCATTCAATCCATTATTCAAAGATTAAGCTGAATCGCAGATAAGACAATAAGACAAACCAGACAATATTTTTAGTTAGTCTATGGCTGAATCTTATACGATGCACCCGTCTCACAACAATAAAAAAAATTAATACAAACTTCATTGAGCTTATAATCCTTAAAATTTTTGTTCCAACATTTGTTTCTCTTTTTTTATAGATTCTGTCTCAATCCCATAATATTTTCTCTTTCATTCTAATTTTTCAGATGGTTGATGTCATAGTTCCACTCTCAAGAAGCCCTCACGAATCTAGATGCGAAACTTCAACGACAATGAGAATTCAAGCGACAAGAATGCAGCTGTGAGTTATACATAATGTATGAACTTGTTTTAAAATTTCGCTTCAATTCTTGTAGCCATAACAATCTTGGTTGATAGTAATATGTGTGATAGGAACTATCTTTTATTTATTGATGAAACAAATTCAAAAACTATATGAGGAACAAAATTTTCTAATATGAATGTGAAGAATAGATTGTAAATGAGATAAGTGACAACATTGACAAACATTTACATTACTAGATCCCGAATTCCAATTGATAGATTCCCAGATTTTTATATTGGTATGAGAAATGATAAAAAAATACTAATAACTGAAATCTAATAAACAATGTCTTTTCAGATTTGAAATTCCATATCAACATGTTTAATATGATCCTTAAAATGAATACTACAACAATAGAAAATTTGGGGAAGAAGCAGTTCTGGACAAAAATGTGTGTTGATTCTTCCAACATTGTAATGTATCTTGCCAATAAATGAATGAATGAATGAATAGAAAATAATAATAATTATCATGATAAATACTACGCTTAATATTCCATTTTCTCTCTGCCTGATATATTCATTATATGAAAATTTCTCTAGAACATCAAATGCAAAGTATTTATGAGAGTTTGTTGAATGCCAAACACTTCTGAAAAATGAGAAAACATGCGTTCAACGTTCTCACACCATGTATCCCATCAGATTATACGTTGATGATAAAAAATGCTGAACGCTTTTCCTTCTTCAAACAAAAGTAGAGAAGAGTTCTGGGAGACACTTGAAAGTGTGATCGATGCCATGAGCTGTGGCAAGAGGGGGGTTGGGTGTGGGAGGGGGTTTGCAGGATACTTTATTTGGCTGAGATGTGTATTGGAGGCGAGTCTCTCTCTGGTTGTGACGTAGACCGTTGTCAGGAGACGCGCTCCATGTTGACCTAATCGAAAAGCGATTTTTCTCAAAGACCCTCTCGGACCGTAGAAAAGTGCCGGAGGGGAACAAAAGTCTGGGGATGAGGTGCCAAGGGGGAGAGGGGGGGGGGCTAAATCAATAATGGCCGCCGAGCTGCGCCGAGAAAGAATCCTGAAAGCATTAAGTCCTAAGCATCAAGTCCGGCTTGTGCTTGACGTCAAGGGTCATCGACAAAGAATAATAGCTGCGAAAATGTTTCTCGGAGACCGGGAATTTCTACAGCTCCCTAGGCTGCCATCTCTCAAACCCCCACCGTCCCACACAAAGGTCAACAATTTATAAGTTCCATTCTGCTTATAAATTGAATCTCGCTCGCAGCCAAGCCCCGGATTAATCCCGTCTACTTGTAGGTACTCCCTCTTGGCTCGCCAGAGGGAGCTTAGTCCGACTCCCGAGAAAAAGTTCTACGCAATTGATTTCCAGGGAGAAAATGGAGTCCTCGCTGTTGGTTGTCATGGCGACAAAGCATGTGCTTCTGAAAAGATTTTGCCAACAAAGAAAGAGTTTTTCAGGCAGCCTGGTAAAAAAATTTCAGGAAATCTTTGAACAAGAGATTTTTCTAGAACGGAAAAGAACTTGTTCAAATACAATGGTACTAAAAATCCAGGAAATCTTGAACAAAAGATTGTTGTGAAATGGAATGAAACCTGTTCAAATTCCTGAAACTTCCTAATTCCTTAGATTAAAACGTAATACAGTTTTGGAAGAATAAAAACTGAGATTACTGAGAAAAGTATAATCATTATTAAATGAATACAGAAGTAGATATTGAATACTTGGAATGTATGATATAAGAATAAAAAATATCTTTCGAATTGAGTGAAGCTGAGAATTCTAAGAAAACCTTATAAATTTAGTACTTTATAGACGATTTCAGGCTCAGATATGATTGCTCCAAATATACAAAAGATACGGGAATGAAGAAACAATAATAGGTACGAGGAATGGTTAATATAAGGTATCACTTCAATCCAGATAATAATTCAATAGGGCTGTAAAGGTGTCTATTGTTATCATCTCTCCCTTATTCGTTCTTTCCTTCCTGGCTAAAGGTACTTCGAATTTCCTATAACGTGATTCTTTCATACTTCTCCCATCTTTCAAAGTTGAAGAAGATGCCAGCTTATTTGGACAAAACGACCCTGAAACAAAAAGATAATAATAATATTTATATGAAAATTAGAAATCTGACTGATAAGAAATGACTGGCATGTGTATGCATCAAATTCCCTTATTGTAAATACAGAATGAAACTTATTACAGTTAGCTAATATTCCACTACAGTAGCAGTAGAGCTAACTGCAATGAATTGTTGTACAATGTTCACATAAACTACAATGTCTCTATTACAGTACAATCACAACTTTCAGATTTTTAGTTATTTTTTTGTTACCTGAATGTGATGTAAAAAACTGGTCATAATTTCAACTTCACTGTATCATACTGGTCAAAAAATAGTTTTATCTCTACAATATCATGAAATAAAATTAAATTACATTTCAAATGTTGTAGACAATCTCTCGCAGAACAAGATCATCTTTTTACTCTTTTCCCTAGTTTGCTATTACTGGTCAAAAAATAGTTATTCTATCTCTGAAATATTATGAAAGGATATTGAATTTCATGTAAGATGCTGTAGACAATTCTTGCAGAACAAGATCATTCTTTTACTTTTTTCCTAGTTTGCTATAACACTGGTCAAAAAATATTAATTTCATCTCTGAAATATTATGAAAGAATATTGAATTGCACGTAAAATTCTGAAGACAATTTCTTGTAGATCAAGATCATTTATTATTTCTAGTTTGCTATAAATTTTTTTACCGTTCAGCGATCGGTATTCTGTAAAATGTAATAAATCTACGGATGTGAGAAGACGTATTCGTAGATCCATCTGCAGGCCGGATGCCCAGTGCAGAATATATCTTCTCCAAGAGGGGTATTTAGGAGTGAGTAATGGCTTGGCTTGATCTAGGACCGGTCAAACTGTTGGGAGCAAAATAGATGGGCGGATTTTTTCGAAAAAGCTCCCTGGGAGCTGCTCTAGGGCCGAAAGTGGTTTCCACATTATTTACAGCCAGCCTTTGCTTGCAGCTTGCTTTTGTGTTCTACGACTAGACTTTGTTTCACTGTGCTCTAAATCGCCCCTCTACAACAGAATTAGCTGATTACTCCATAACTTACTTGCAAAAACTCACAAGAATAAACACTATTATAAACCAGTTTGACACAGTTTTCTCTGATAATACTCTAATATTCAGAATTGCTTCAATATTCTTGAATGGTGGCTGACGAATTTATGTTTACGATATTGGATTCAAATTCGAATTCAATACAGTGTGAGCACAAAAATAATGATAATATATGTTACGTGCAGGATGGGATTTTCTGATGATAAAGTAGAAAGAAAGAATAAGATTTCAACCCTCTTACCAATAAATAATATTCCTGGGAAAATATTAATCCATGATTAGATGGAAGATCTAATCATGGATTCTTTCAGATGATAGAAGAATAAAGAAAACAGGAAGAAGCAGATCATCAATACTTATCAATTTTTATTAGTCAATGATATACTTGAGATGCTATTTTTATCCAATCTTCTAGTGAGATATTATTATACTGTATTCGTTTTTATTCGATTGTTGAACCTGTCATGACTCTTGAATGAACGGGTCAAACTGTACAAAATGATACACATTAAAGGACACAAGCTATATTCTTAGTAATAATTGATCAAAATTATTTTGAATAAAACAATATCACCATTCACGATTTCAATGTCTTCCATTGCAGTAAAATATCACTCACAGTATTATCAGTATCACCTCAAGTATTTCGATGAAGTACTGTATTCGTATTTATTCCATTGTTGAAACCGTCATGACACATGAAATGGACGGAACAAACTATAAGATAAATTTCTTTCGAATCTAGGGTTGATAATGAATTCGAAAAATTTGCTTTTAATTTTTAATATTGATCATTCAAATTTATTCTTGAAATATCATGATCAGTTATATTGAATTTTTATTGTTCCTCAAAGAGTTAAGAGATCTCACTTTTCTCTCAAGAATCCCCAATCTCACTGATATCCTCCCGTTTGACAAGTATTCTTTGAATTTCTCCAGATCCGCCCCACAAAAAGCCCCAGCTAGTTTTGGGCCTGGAGATTAGAGAGTGTACCTTGCCGGGGATGAATAATGTATGACAATCTTGGCTCATTTTGAATGTGCATACAAATGACTACTGAGTTTTAGCTTGATGGAACAAGAACAATTGGGCGTTGTAATTAATAGCAGCGGCGGTTGCGTTCTAGACTGATGACGTTTACTTTGGGGATGGCGAGGGTGGGGGAGGGTGTAGGAGGGAGGGTTTTTGGGGTCCTGGTTGAGAAGGGTTGCTTAACCCGGTACGGGCCAGTTTTTCATTCGCCCTGCCAGCTGTGGATGGTCGCCATCTTTCTGACGGCCTCTCATTGTTGAGAGCGGGGTTTCTACTTTTTTTTTTGCTAGCGGCAGATGGAGGTGGCCTGTGCTGCTTTTGACGGGCCCGGAACCGACATGGGCTCAAGTCTTATTTCTCTCATTTGTCTATCTTTTTCTCCTACTTGCCCTTTACCTTCCTCGTTCCATCCATTTTCAATCTGCATCGAATTATCTCCTGTATTTCTTTCTTGTTACTATTATTATTACCTTCCTTATTCAATCATGCCATTCATTTCAATCTCCTTCTCCGACTTAGCAATTTTCATCTCTATTCCTTCTTGTTGTTTTTACTCTGTTGACACTTTTCATTCTCCTATTGTTATGTCTCGTAATTCTCGCTTAATATTTAATAATGGATTGAATGGAAATCCGTTATTTGGATATTTGTTCAATCGATTATCATGAAAGCAGTTAAAGAATTTGTTATGTCTAAAATGGGGAGTCTAATTTAGGGAGTCTGATCTCACAAGGTGTCAAATTATCTATCGATAAAGTGAAAACTTCAATAAATCATTCTTTCATCTGCTTCATATTACATTCATTTTTATGAATTTATTGTACTCAAATCACATCATTGTACTACAAATCATCATTGTATTTAAATATCAATTACCTATGATTGAAAAATTACATTATTATAGCTTTTAATGTAATACTAAATACTGTATTAGCAATAAAATAATTAGAAATTCATAACTACAAATATTAGCTACGTAATAAACTAGCTAATTAATCCTAATTTATCATCTCATTTCTTCCTTATTTTTCTCCAGCTTCTCTCTTAATTTATTCTTTCGTCATTCCATCTTTCACCCTTTCATCCTTACTTTACTCACTCCCCTGTCAATCTCCTTGTATAATTTTTTTGACAATTCATTCTCCTCCTTTTATTCAATTTGTTCCCTTCAATTTTTTTCTCTACAATTTCTTCTCTTAATTAACTCTTTCTTCTCCTCACAACGAAATAAAAAACATAATGGATAATAAAAATAACAATACTATTTTCTCCTTTGATGAAGATGAGAGAAAAAGAAAAGATTTAATTTTCCCACGATTTCTTATTTCATAGAAAGCCTACGTTTTCTAATCTTCATTCTTCCTTTCTGCGTCTTCTACTGTCTTTGGCCACCATCTTCTTTTGTATGTTCCAGTTCTTTTCAAGTACCTTCTCTTCTTCACAATAGAATTAATTTTATTCTCCTACTTTTTGTCCTAATTCTGATCTATCTTGGTGTATCACGTATGTCTACATCTATTTCTACTCCTCATTTCCTTATCCTATTCTTCCTCTTCTTCTCCAGCCCTTCCCTCTCCTTCTTCTTCTTCTTTTTCGAATTTCCTTCCTCTTCTCCTTTCAGTCGACCTCCTATCCCTTCCTTCTTCACCTTCTCTTTCGCTCCCGAATGTTCTCCTCATTCTTCCTCCATCGTCTCCTCACTCCACATCCTCTGATTACTCCAGCAGTCAGCACACACAAGAGTAGAACGAACTAATTATTCATGTCCGCTTGAAATAATATTAATTGTTGTGTCGTCAGCGTCACAAGTAAATGGCCGCAATTAGAAACAGACTTTTCACAGCGAACGTGTACAGTCAGAGACGCGAGAAAAAATAATTACAAACAGAAGTACAGGCGCACATTCGTTTGTAGAATACAGAAGTTGTGAAGCGCGCACACACACACTCTTTCGTCAGGATCCTTGTTGTTCTCAGCTGTCTACTGTTTCATGAAAAGAACAGAAATCCTGAATGCTCATACATCAAGCAATCCGCACAAAAGCGTCATTTGATTCAGCCGGATTCTACTTTTCAAATGTCAAGACCAAGCTGATGTAATTCATGCGGAATGAAAGCTGTGAAAGCCTGTCAGTGTTCTCCAGTTGCTGTTTCAGCTTCAAGTGATTCTTTACAATGTTGCGTCTTTATTCATTGTATAACAAAGACTTCCACTGGTTATTAGATGGGCAGAATGTAGGGCATTGAATTGTTGCGCAAGCAATGACAGAAATACGTGTATATTTAAAGACCTCGATAAATAAGTATTTCTATATTATTCTTGTGGAATTTGAATTGAAAATGTAGTGGAAAAGATTACGATAAATCATCTTTTGGAATAACTGGAACTGAAGACGTTTTGGGCTAACGAATGATTTTCTCCCCTTGATATGGCTTGTATTGTTGATCAAATGAATGAAAAAATGCATAAACAGAGATTATTCTCAAGAGAATGATAGAATGGTTTGAAAATAAGATAATTTGCAATTATAATTGACACATAGAATGTTTAGAGAGCTGTATACAACAATATGACAATCGTACGATAGATAGATATATGTTTATTCTAAAGAATCAAAAAAACAGTAAAGCAGTATTCCAATTTTCACAAGAAACTTGCACAAAAAAATAAGAATAAAAAAAGGCGAGTTCAATAGAAAGAATTTAGAATACAAGAAACAATATAATGCATAAGAAATACTAAATTATAAAGAAAACATGATAATAGAATCCTGAGTAAATACAATCCAGCACGCAATTACTTGCGGTCCGCTGAAGGGAGTCGTGTTGAAAATAAATACAGAGCAAAAATCAACTTAGATTAATTACAGTATTTTGAGCGATTTACACAATTTTTCTGACAAAAGAGATTAAACAATCATTGGGATCAAGTTTTCTTTGAATAAAAAGACAAATTCACTATTGAAAGGATAAGAGTGAGTAAGAGTGAGGAATGAGTACGAAGTGAGATGAGTTAGGCAGAGATGGAGTTAGCTCCTGTAATAATATTGTAGAACTGTGGAATAGTATACGTATTTTTCCTATTTTTATGCAGACTCGTCTTCAAGCCATCTCGGCATTTTTATAACCGGTTTTTATTGATAGAACACGAAGAAACCTCCTGGAAGAGCAGTTTAACGATTCCTTAAAAATGAACAATGATTCATTAGAAAAGGAGGTCAATAATGATCAACCCCTTGTTGTATGCAGAATCCCACCAGAATTCCTTTACCTGTTGGAGCATAACAACAGTAGGATGGGAATTTTTCGTTTTTTCTTCAGTTCAATGAAAGTTGAATTATCATTTGAATGTCATACCTGTTTAGCAATACGCTCAACATTGAATATTCACAGGATAAGAGGGGTCATTCATCTCATTATTGAGGTCATTGAGACTACTACTCCAATCCACCCTAATTCGAATAATAATTATGCTGATTTTATGCAGAAATAGTAGCAAGTGAAGGCTCTTGCAAGGTTTTTTACTTGAAAAAACATATTATGAGAAATACTTTAAGTGTAGATATTCTTTGGGGAGAAGTTTTCATTGAAAAAATAATAGTAGACTAATACTCGTAGTAATAATTTCACTTAATTATTCACAGAAACCACCATTCTTTACAATCTGTAATACCTCATAACTCCTTTCTTAGTCGATTGCTTTTTCAAGTTCAAGAATTTGACGCAAGAGGTTCCAAATTCGACTTTTCGTAACATTTCATTCCCATTTGGTTTTCAATTCCTATAGATTGATTCAGTTTGTTTGGTTGTACAGTTCTTCAATGAACTTTCTTCAAGAAGGATTATAATAATGTAATCAATTCGTGAAATCATTGAAAGTGATGTTTAATTTTTTTGAAAGTAACTTCAATTTAGTTCTTTACACTACAGTTTTCAAATAGTTTCGCAAAAAAAGTAAAAAACAAAAAATTAGAGTATTTTATTAGTCCATTATTCATGAAACTACTGTATTTTATTTCCGGATTCTTACTATTTCTATCATAATATAATTATAAGACTTATGAGGAATGTAATATTTACTGTACTAATTAATTTATTCCCAACTTCTCAACTCAGAAAATCATGAGAATACCACAAATATCATTCAGTCCCTTGAATTGTTCATGAGTTTTGATCCAGGCTTTCTGAATAAGATATGAGGTCGAACTCCACTGTCAAGCTTAATCCAGGATCCACATATCTCAGTTCTCTTGACATTTGCGCTTCAAAAACAAATTTGTTGTCAAAAAAAGGTCACGAGTTTGAAATAGATAGAACAAAAAATGAGTGGGTTGACTGGAATAGGCAAGTTTTTCTAGGCAAGTTTTTCAATGAACACTCACCACTTGTGGTGAGATAAGATTCAAAACTATATTTAATATCGTGACAATAATGAAGCTCACAATACAATACCTTTCGATTTTACACTACTTTATTTACATGATTGTATTCGCTGTGTGCATCTAGTTGGTGGGAATATCAAAATTGACTCCCAGCGCTCAAGGTGGAATTTTTCTGCAAAAACTCTGACAATATAACATGGGAAACGATAGGGCATGTGCATTAAAATGCATTTAAACTATTATCGCATTCCTAATTGTATAAATATCGTTCATAATTGCGTCATCTATTCCTTCCATATTTCCACGTAAATTGATTCAGCAAAGAAATTGGATCTCAGTTATGAATTAATCGAGTGAAAAAGCCAGTTCAAAAGCATATGATTGATATGAACTTCATATTATGAAGTTTCGCGCCCATGATGCAATTCGAGATATAGCAGGATTATTTTAAATTGTCAGCTGATTGATGTACGCTCGTTTACTGACGTTTAAGGACGTAAATCAGCCTTCAAGCCCTTCACAGAAAATCAGTGTCAAGGAAAAAGTGCTTGATATAATATAAGCAATGGAGCATGAATTCCGAGAAAATTCAAGTGAAGTAACTGAGAAATAATAATGACTCAACAGGAAAAATGTATGAAATTAGATATTGAAGAGGAGTGCCTATTCATATTCAACAAAAGAAATCTTCTTTCCATGAATACTAATGGTAATATTGAATGAATGAATGAATGAATCAATTTTATTTGATCTAGGTTAAAACTACAAAGTTTTTTCTTACACCTAAACCTTAGCAATATAATACATTTCTGTTCAAGCTAGAGCTATGAGAAACTTAAAATTAACGATGCATTTCAGTTACAAGAATATATATAAAAATAAGTCATACCTGAATATAAACATTTTTCTCAAAACTAAAAGTTTGCTAGTGCTACTTTATGAAACAATATTTCAAAATATTTTATGTAAGGAAATTCAATTTTAAGAAAACTAGGAGTTATGTCCAGCAAAAAATATAATTCTAAATTAATTCTGAGAACTACGGCGAATGAATCCTCAAATCTTATTGGTGTATAAAAATACTAGATTCAATAATATCTATTTATTAAACAGAAATGTCCACAACGCCTCCTAAATGCCCCACTGAACACTTGGCTTATATCAATAGGAAGAAGGTTCCAAGCTCGAATTGTTGAAACCAAAAACGATTTGTTGTACATGTCTGTTCTGTGTCTAGGAATTTGAAGGAGATTATGACCCTGTCTGGTGGTTCGCCCATGAACCTCTCTTAAAGAGTTGAACTCGCCCGCTAGATACCCCGCGACCCATCCTGCAAGGTTTTGAAGACCATACACGTAATCATATACTTTCTACGAACATTTAATTTCATTAACTTGATTGATTTGATGTGATCAGATACATGATCATCATATCTCAGATCGAATATAAACGAATGCAATTATTGAACTAACCTGTAATTTGTGAGCCAGCACTGCAGTAATGTCGCAATATACTGGCCCACAATAATCAATAATTGGGAGAATCAATGATTTAAAAGAGAGTGATACGAACGCCTGTGGGATAAGATGTTTTGCCTATTCAGCTGGTAAAGGATCCCATTCACTTTCCTAGCGACCTGAAGAACATGATCAGACCAGGTCAATGTTGAGTTGAAATAAACTCCCAGATTCCTGGCGACATCTATGAAGTCAATTTGTTCATTCATAACTTTAATTTTGGAAGTGCATTCTTATCCACCTTTTAAGAAGTTTATGATATCCGATTAGCATGCTCTGGGTCTTTTGGATTTATAATGAGACCATGTTCCAGCACACCACGTCTCCAGTCTACTAATATCCTGATTTAATTTTATCATTGACCTTTCTATATTGTCAACCTCTGTGTGAATATATATTTGCAGATCGTCAGCAAAATATGATAAGAGGAAAAATGAAATTTTTTGACACTCCAGTAGATAGATTGTGAAAATTAAAGGTGATAGACTAGATCCTTGGGGAGTCCCATCCACCAGAAATGCCCAGTCAGACATCTCTTTTGAGAGATAATTATCCTCTGCTTCCTATCACTTAGATAGGACGAGAACCATTTGATTGAAGTTTCTGGAGAAATTCATAAAATTCAATTTAGCTAAAAATACAGGGTGAATAATGGAATCAAAAGGCCTTGAAAAGTCGATAAGGCATAATACGGTCACTTTACGTTCATCCATTTTTTTACGGATATCATCTGACACCTTAATCAAAGCTGTGCATGTACTATGTCCTGGACGAAAACCTGATTGATAGGTATCAAACAAATTATTTATGTGCAAAAAGAAGAAATTTGTCGTTGAACTAGGAACTCCAAAACTTTGATAACGTACAAAGTAGGCTGATGGTCGAAAATGTTTAAGATCAGTGGGGTTGGAGACCTTGGGAATAGGCCTGATAATAGCTTTCCTTCCACTTAGAGGGAAATGACCCCTGTCCCAGTGAAAATTGAATATATGCAACAACACTAGACTGACTGCCTCGAATATATTAAGTATCATTTTGGCAGACAAACCGTCTGACCCTTTGGATGCTTGTGAAACATGTTTGATACCTTCCAATATATCATCACTTGTTACTGGAATGAAGTTGAATTGAGGTTTTTCCTGATCTCGATTTAAATTGTAATAATTTACTGCAGATTGAATATTCAAGTTTCTGTTAACTGAATTTAAAGATGGCGATGAGAGAAAAACGTTATTGAGCATATTCAAGTCATGTGGTATTTTTGATGCCATTTCTTTTTTGGGGGGTATGAATCTAAATTTCCGACAGTTAGACCAAATCTCGTTTTTATTTTCCGGGTTATTCAGCAAAGAGTGATAATAACGTAACTTAGCATTACGTTAATATTATGTGTAATATTAGTTATGTATTGGATACAATAGCATAATTCCAATTATCGCCCAGAGAAACGAAGTTGAAAATAAAAGCTGCAACGATTATTCTTCTCTTATTTCAGTTTCAATTCCAGATAAAACCTTGGATGGTTTGATCAGCAATTATTGGAATATTGCGATTACAAACATGAGCGTCGATAATAAGTAGTGTATGGCAGACAAAGGATAAAGGTGGATTTCTGTTATTTTTATCTCTTTTTCTCATTCACTACCGTCCTTTATTGTTGGTGTGTAGTCTAATGCAACGGCAACCAGAGGCAATATATTATTTTTTCTCGTTTTGTTTGTATTTCAGTGCAGGAAAAAACACAGAGGAGGCAACAACGCAACAGCAGTGCTACAAACTTGACGGAACCAACTAAGAGAAGAGCTCGTCGAACGGTCCAGGATGCCTTTCATATATAAAATTGAAACCAATTTCTATCAAGAGTTATTATTTATATAGATGAATAAACAAATACAGGTCTATTTGTTTTTCTTGGCATGTTTGTGTCCGTATCGAATCCTGGTGAACGTTTGTTAGTCGTTGTTATATTGGCCCAATAGTGGAAAGGCATTGGCGTCGATCAAACTTCAACAATATATGCATCTGTGTGGGTACAATCTGCACATTCGCCATCTATAGTCACAGTCGCTGAACACAGAGGTACTTCTCGTTTCATCCAACTCCCACCAGAGTAAAGCTGAAGAACTCATGTAGACTTGCACACAGACACTATTCTGTATTTTTCTAAAAATTATTTATCGAGATAACTGCAATTTTTCCAATACTAGGAGAATCGAACCCGAAATTCATTTTCTCATTTTTTTTTTAGAATGATAAAGGTTCATTTTATCAGAGTAATTTATCATTTTATCATATCACTCATTTTGTTAGTTATTGTTCTAAGTGAAAGGAAAAACGTTTTCACTCGATTAACGATACATTGATTACTTTTTATTGGACTTTCTATTGCATCATTCATGTCATATTAACTTGCTCATTCAACCTTACATCAACATTACATCGAAAAACATCAGAGTTTGATTTTTTCTACATGTAAAATTATTCCTATAATCTATTGAAATGCTGCAAATTCTGCTCTATAAAATTGTGAAGCCTGTCAATAAATACAATGAACAATTATTGAACTATAACAAAATATTAACCTGTTCATGAATATGAACTCCAAAGCATTTTAATGTTCATGATTTTACATCATGCATTGAAATTGATATTTGACATGAGTCGCGTGTGATTTTCATGTTAATTTGAAGAAAAAAATAAAAAATTGTGAGTAATCATGCTGTGTTGTTTTCTAATTTATCAATCCAGAAATAATATTAATTTTCATTATCAATGAAATACCAATACTTACTTGACAAAGAGTGAAATTATTCATCACTTGAATCCCATATAAAACAGATTTTATGTTATTGGAAAGAGCCAACAAAATAATGTTAAATCTTTGAATGACATTGTCGTATTATGTGTTACATCGACTCAAAATTCTGAGCACATTCTTCGCGTTAGCATAATAATAAACAATTCATGCACGTTGAATAACATAAGTATTAATTCACAGCTTATAGATTATGTAGTTCAAGCACTGTATAGGAAGAGTTTCAAATTTTTCATTATGAGCATTTGCAAGAATTGCATTACATGAAGAAGGGAAGATTGAGACATATGTATGAATTTATTACGTAGAACGTCATGCTATTCATGTGTAATGTATGTCTGTTTATTCCGTTTATGTGAGTTCTACTATTTATTCCAAAGTTTGTAATGCTTATTGTATGATTCGTGTGGTACGGTGATAAATTTAATTTTTTCTCTAATAAAAATTTTCTCTTATAAGAAATTCCTGAATATTCAAGGATCAGGCTCCAGGTTTCTTCAATCTTTTCGTGTTTCTAATATTAATTACCAACATCTAACAAACTCAGTTATAAACCTTATCGAGAGACATCTTGGTGTGAGTGTTCGAGCATGACATAAATCTCATGTGATGAGCGTCGAGGATACATTTATTCGCAGCGGACTTTTCTTTTGACAGAGCAGAAAAGGGTGTTGGTGGTGGTGGGTGGTGTTGTATCAGGGGGTGGTTAGACGTGAGGGGGGTAGCTTGGGAGGGGTAAGGGGCGCCAGGGGAACCAACCGCATTCCCTGCAACGGTGGTTTCCTTAGCAACGGTGGTGCTCTCTTCCCTTTTTTCCTACCCTCTTGAAGCAGCGCTCTGCTTGAAAACTTGTGCCCAATTCTATGTCCTTTGGTGGTCCCTTCCTGCCCCTGCCAGCAAGACAGCCGGACAAGAATTTTGTCACGTTTAGTCCGCACAATTCTACGAATTTCCCCGACCTCACCTCCACCCCGTTTGTATCTTAGTACATGGGTGGACAGGGATGGGATTTAACGATGTGAAACATAAGCTTCAAATTCCTCATACCACCATCTATTCATGGCTAAGCCCTCTGTGCATCTTCACCTCTCCACCTTGTATCTTACAGCACTAGGGTGAACAGGAATGGGATATAACGATGTGAAACATAAGCTTCAAATACCTCAACTTTTCCTTCGCTGAGCTCTTTATCTTTTCAACTTTCCCATTGAATTTCCAAGAGCTGACTGAAAACAGACAGAAAAAAATTATAACGATGTCCAAAGTAACATAAGCCTCAATACTGATATCAGTGTTCTCTTTCCTGCTTCTAACCCATCTGTGCTTCTACTTTTTTCTTCCATTTTTCCTGTACCCAACTCCACTCTCTGTCTTATATGCTTATCTTTACAGAACAGCCCTGCCAAAATAATGGTTATTCAGAATAATGATGAGGAAATGGTTGAAAGTAAAATACATAAGGAAACCATGAAACAGAGATTATAACAAACTAGCTGAACCCTTCAGATAGAAGCTGCGATGTCTGAACTTTATTATTTTTCATCTTTCTTCATCTGTGTGCAAGTGAGAGAATTCCCCAGATTTTTTTAATTGAATAGCTCTGGATCCTCCTCTTAATAAGGAAGCAAGGAAATATAATATTATCAATTGTTATCTTTGGATATGATATAGATCTCTCCAATTTATATTACCTCTTGAAGTAATCATGGCAAGACGTCATCTGCTTTGGAAAGCTGGTGAAAATAACCCTCCCTTAAGGTAGCCTTTTTGAGCCTCTGTGGAGGAAACCATTTGAGTTGGGACGAAATGGATGAAAAAAGACATTGTCCGTGAAACTTCATTTATATATATCAAGTTTCATAGCAAAATGGCCAACGATTTTCGAGTTTACTTCTTTCAAACATCCTCTTCTATAAGAGTATAGATATATAATTGAAAACTTGAAATCGAGTTGAACAAGAAAATAAAAATTGACTTTACTTCCATTAACAACTTATACAATCTCTGCAATCTTTCTCCCTTTCCTAGTCCTACCCTTATTACTGTCATCTCTTTTCTGTTCTCTCTATCTTTCAAACCACTTTTGAGACATACAAAGTTTCTGAAAGAAAAATTCATAGATCTGTAATTTTCCATTGCAATTTCTTTCCTTAGCTCTGGTAATTTTCCGTTGGTATTTATTCCACTGTTCTGTAATTTTCCGTTGATATTTTTTGCTAGCTCTGTGTAACTTTCCGACCGGTTTTTTTTTGTAGTTCTGTAATTTTCCATTGTTAATTGCTCCATTGTTCCATTGTCTAACTTCAGATCTGTGTAATTTTCCGTCGGTACTTTTCCATAGTTTGGTAATTTTCCGTTACTATTCTTTGCTAGCTCTGTTTAATTTTCCAACCGTATTTTTTGTAGTTCTGTAATTTTCCATTGTTATTTCTTCCTTCAGGTCTGTGTAATTTTCCGTCGGTACTTTTCCATAGCTCAGTAATTTTCCGTTGTTATTATCTGTTGCACTTATCAATCTTATGTCAGTATTATTCCGCATTTCTGTAATTTTTCATTGACTTCTTTCTGTAGCTCTGAGTAATTTTACAATGCTCATTTCTTCCATTTTCACAATTCTTTTTTCATTCCATCATTCTCTTACTCCCCACCATCTTTGCAATGCTCATTCATATATTTTCCTCGATTGAAGTTTATCAGTTTTGTCACTTTCAACAAAAGACTAAACAATGCCAACTAGCAGAATTTCAGATATATTCATACCTCTCTCATAAAAAAAACATATTTCCCATGATACAGTTGACAATGATTGTAATGATTGGTATCTTGCAATTCTCCTATCACACCACCCCAATCTTATATGTTGTCAGAGTTGAGTTAGGGCCTATTAGACAATGTAGGACATGAAAAGGATGTTTTGACTAGTTGACAAATATTGAATCCAGATGATTATAAAAATTATTCATTTCTTTCTAATACGCTATTCTAGTTCAGAACATCATGAAAATTCAATATTATAATAATTCATCGAAATGAAATTTTGATCAAATAACTGTTACAATAGTTACATGTGAACGATTTTCCATCTCAGAATTTTTTCAGATATTTTATGTTACGTAGGCAACCTAGTCCCACTAGATAACCTACCAGAAGTGCGGCTTCAGCTTCAATAAATGATCCACTAGTATTTTATTTACAAAATCACTATAATTATACTACTCATTTGTAATGACCTTTATTTTCAATATTATTTTCTATTTTGAATACAACTACCACTGTAGTCATAAAGAGAAAACTCCAGTGAAATACACGAGTTAGAAATGGCGTTGACCTAGAAGCGTATAGCGTAGCCAGCAGCTGCAGCAGTCCAGCCGAGGGCCCAACTCGACGAACGTGGTACGTGCTAGAAATTAATTTTGCTTCTTTGCATGGCAGAAACAGTAGCTTGCTCAGACGGCTTGCTCAGGCTCACAGTCGACCCGGGTCAAAAATGGAAAAAGATTTGCCAGAGAGAAAAAGATTGCCAGCGCTTTGTATTTAGCTGCTCGTCAAGCGGAGCCTGCTCTTTCTCTCCCCCCGCTCCGCTACTACGTTGTCCTCCACCATCTCCTCTTCCTCCTCCTCCTCCTTCTCCCACTCTTCCACCTCCTACTCCTCCTTGTCTTCCTTGTCCACCTCTTCTTCGTCCTCCTCCTCGCTTCCCACCGGGTAATGGCAGAATGTAAACTCAGCACTCTTTGCGCTCTTTGTTTAAAAGAATATAAGACCTGACACAAAGAGAGCTGAAACAGGAGGACACGGATTGCAAATGGCGAAGCTCAACTCTGCACCAGTTTGTTCTGCGTCTTATATGAAGGAAAGCTCGCTCTCTCGTGGCTTAATACTCAACATTACTGTTTGCTTTAATATTCCTGGCTCGTTCCCTTACATAATAATACAGGATATATTTTCCCTCGGTTTCCTTGCCTCTGGCTAACAAGTAGCTTTGCAGGCCTTTATTATCGTTGTGTGATAACACAGACGATCGTCCTAGCTCAGAGCGAGAGAGAGCAAGAGAGAGTGAGAGAGAGCGGAAACCTCTCCGTTGTGTACGAGAGCGATGCTAATCTTTGCTTTCAGAAATTCCTGAAATTATATTCGCTCATTATTTTTATTAGTCCGTGCTTTTCTCTTTGATAGCGCTACTCACGTTTGGTCTTTCATATTTTCTTGCTGAAAAACTGTTTCATTCCACATCTACGTACAACCTTATCATGTATTCATTATACGAGGTTCTTTTTCTTCTGGCTCAAAGCAGCAGCAGTACTCATTAGAGCTATGGTTCCTAATCTCGCCGGCTTCTACTCCGTGAAATTAATGGGAATACATGTTCCTTTGACCCGATAAAAAGTCAACCTCTGTTGAGTCTGCTACAGTAAAGCAAACCTTGCAATTGCGCCGTCCGTTTTATTTGCTGTATGAAAATATTTCCCATCATAGTAAATTTCCAGAGGAAATGAGAATTTTCATCCTTGAACGTCGCTCTTTATCTTTGCTACTGATAAAATAATAATTACCATACGAAATTACAGAATGTTAATTACCATTAAATAACAAGAAAATTGGATAGTTGATAGCTGAAACTAGTTGAATCGTTTCAATTGATACTGATATGATACTGGGTATCAATTCGATCAATCAATCCATCTATCTGGAGTTAATTCGAATCAGAGCTCAATTATTCACGAAGAATGCCTGCTTCATAGATTCTAATGATAATAAGAATATGACAGGCCAGTAATGATAGATAAATATAACAGTTTACAATTTAAAATCAAAATTTTCAATCCTACGCATCACGTCCAATTATAAAGATTGAACTATTATTGAGTTACTCGTATTATGTTAGTGCTTTCACAGACATTATGAAAATGATTTATTTTGGTTGAACATATTCAATCTTTTTGTAGTTTTCAAGAAATCAGAATAATTATCTCAATGTCCATTTGATATTTAAAGTCTCCTCTCCATCTACAGAACAAGTTAAAGCATATTTACTTTTCCAATCAGCATTGAATAGAAAAACACAATAGATCAGAATCTCTGACAATCATAATGACAACAAAAAATGTTTTACTGATTAATGAATTACTAAAACTTACAAACTGTGAGTTTTTGTTCCATAAAATAATGTAAATAAACTTGAATTATTTGATATTCATCTCTTGCAGTTGCAGATTGTATGTTTGGTTTCATCAATGAATGAACTTTCCAATAATAACACGAAGGAGAAAAATACTATGGTCTTATGAATTAACAATCGAGTTAGAGCTGTAGTGGTATGATTGTTAACCAATCTTCAATATTATAGGCATATTGTCTATTGAATCACTTTTAATCTGAAAGCAAAGCCAATGACGATTAGAATCGCCTCCTTTCGTGGAGATGAAACAGTGTATTGACATTTATTGCATCGGCCGTACTAAAGCATCAGGTCGAATTACCGCATCATTGGTCCAAAATTTGTCCGAGTGAATAATTAGTCGTTACACGTAGCGATTGCTGAAATAATGGAGAACGGCTTTGAGTATTTTGGATGATAAGTGAATGTGAATAGGAGAGAATGAGATAGATACATGGTCAAGAAGTAATGAGGAAAAGGGAGGGAAAGAGAAAGGTAATTCTGTCTATGATGATCTGAGAGAAACAGTTGAAGTGAGCAAACGATGTTACTGCCTTTGATCACTTTGGCTCTTAATTGGAGAAATGGTCTAGCGTGATAAAGGGATGAGGTAGAAGAGAATGAGGAGGAGAAGGAGGGGTGATGAGAAGGAGGGGGGAGAGGAGAGGAGAGGGATGAGAAGGAGAGGAAAAGGAGGGATTGTATGGGGGAAATGATACATTACATGTAAGAGGGTATTTTCCTTCCCCGCCAAATATTATTCCACATTAATCAATTATGCTATCTTTGATGCCACTCATGTAATTTTTTTTCCAAATCCAAGGAATATTGACCTCTCATGATATTATGTTATGATATGTTAAGTAATTATGTTGTCTTGTAATTTTACATTTCGAATTCGGAATGCTTCCCAGAAATCCATTACAACACGTTTCAATCATAATTATCATAAACTATAAATATAGATTATATATACAATACATTGTATGAGTGAATGTTTTATTTTCATGAATATATTGTACCGTTTGATATGCAGCAGAATGAGATTTTGAATGAAGACTATACTTGTCAACGGTACTTGGTTTCAATTCATGTCTCTTACAATAATTATTATACAATAAATAAAAAAAGAGCCTTTATCACCAATGGAGTTAACGGTGATATCTTCCAACAACAATAAAGAACGATGGATATTGTTGAAGATTATGCTTATTAATATTGTACTTCGAGTTCATTTAACAATGATATTGTTTTTAAATTAATGTGTTCAGAAACTTTAGTGAATGATACAACGCCATAATATTCTCACCTATTATAGGAAGAATCGAATTATAAATCGAATAATCCCCTCTAGTAACAAACAGTTTGTTGAAGACCTATTTTTTGACAAGTACAGTTGAAAAATGATAAGTTTTTGATTACATCATGGTTGGGGAGATTGTGTTGCATTTTTTCCTTTCCTAATTAAAATAATTGTACTAGAACTAGAAAAATTAGTTGGAAATTTTCAATTTTAATTCAATCAGAAACCATTGGTATGTTAAAACAGGTTTACATTTACAGTATGGATCCAGATCAATCAAGTGCTCTACATCATCTTAACTCATGAGAACTAAAACATCTAAAATAAAAAGATCTCTCAAACTCAAAACGGTCAGTGATTGAAAACTTACTAGGTCTCACATATTTTGTACCAGATATAAATATTTTCTATAAAAATTTAAATAATTCTATATCTTGCATATTTTTGATACCAACAGGAATTGGCACCCATGATTTGACACCCTCACATCTCTCAAAAAAGTATTTTATATGCTGGGTCCTCTCTGATAAAAGTATCAGAATTACTGAAGTATGAAAAAAGTGTACATTATTATTCAAACTTCTTCTACAATAACTACGATAATAGCGGTCCCATTTTCTGACCAAATATTACTTATATTATGCACGGTGACAGCAGTATGTTATTTGACACGATGCAAATCATGTGTAAGAATTGGGACTTATATTACTTCGTCAATGACTCATCCAGTTCACATATTGTCTGCGTCCTTATTGAACTGACATTAACGTGTCAATTTTGAAATGACAATGCATGTTGATGAGCCAGTATTCATATTGAAAATCTCATGGAAATGAGAAATTTCACAATTCTACAGGTTTCTGATTCCAGAACATTGGTGGAATATATTTTCATCTGAAAGAGAGGTTTGATTTGGAAGATGAGAGGATACTTCGGAGCCACAGATTGAATGAGGTGAAATAGTTTGGCATAACGGGGGGAATTCTACAACACAGATTACTGTACATATTTCACTACAAACAACGGACCAAGTGTGTTTTTAAATTCATACTGAGAATAATGATAATGGAGCGGTAAATACTGGAGTAACATTTGTTACATAATATTACTGTTAAAACTGTTGATAGCAGTTCGATTTCAAGTTATTGCCTTGTTTCAAGGTTGAGTGGTACAGAGGATTCTCTAGTCCTAACTCCGCCAAATAAAGGACTTTCTCATTTCAGTTTCATCTAATTTTATTATTCCGAATAAGTAATTGGAGCTTTGCGGCACGGTTTCCATTTTCGATTTTAAAAATCATACATTGCTTTCAGTAATGAAAACTCAAGACAAAATTATTAGATTTGTTATTGTCTTCTTTCAAATAAACAATACAACCACAGTAATATAATTTTATATTTTGTATAATAGAACGACATAGACTTAATTCCAGTTCTGATTAGAACATAACATTTGATACAATTTTTGTTTCAAGAATCTATTCCCATGCGTTGGACGAAAAACGCATCTAAGAAACAGGAATAGAGCCACTCAGAGGAAAATTTCTGATCATTTGTGTGTTTATAAGTCTTGTATATTCATGCTGCATCATTTAAGTATTGAATGTATTTAACTAAGGTTATTGATAAGTTCCAGTTTTGAAAACCTCCATGAGACTCACTCACATCCAGAAAGTATAGAAGAAGAATACTTTTCTTCTATTTTCTCTGCTCACACCTGGAAATCCATGTAACAGTGAAGAGACATTTAGTTTCTATCAAGCTTTGAGCGCCAATGAAAAACTCTCCACTTCTAGAGAGGAAGTGGACAATGAATTCCAACCGGAATACATCTAGCATTCAAGATGAGAAAGTAGTTGAGTAATCACAGACAACAGGAAAATGTCTGCGCGTTCAAGGTAAATTACATTTTGAAAACTAGATGCGAGCGGCGCAAATTTAGCATCCATTGGGGCAGAGAAAAGTAATTAGTGAGAGAACTCAAGGCGGCAGTGCCAGCAGCAAATGGACTTCCGTTCTACTTTAACTTTTCCAATTAAGTACCAGCAATGGTGGAACAGAAAATCTGCTTTGCAGGTTGAGCGATGGATCGCTTTGAGAGTTGGGGACAGCAGCTGCAGAGACGAGCAGCAGTAACAGAGGAAGCAGCAGCAATGGAAGCAGCAGTAGATGAAGTAGCAGTAGGGGGAGCAATGGTAGATGTAGCAGCAGCAGCAGCAGCAGAGGTAACAGCAGCAGCAAAAGAGTCGATTGGCAGTCGATGATTGTGTAAAAGGAAATTGTCGCCAGCCTAGGAAGTCAAGCCTATTTGCCGCTCATTCCCTACAAATTGCACAATCCACGCTGCAAATTGTCTTCTAGTCCTTTGTCTGGCTCAGAGGACCAGCACCGTTCTGCAAATGAGATTTCGCGCGCTCATGCACCTCTCCCCCCCTTCACCAACACTCCCCCCCTCATCCTTCTGAAAATTTCTATCCAGAAACTCCACTACAGGTTAATGAGTTACGGAAAAACTTTGCAACCTCCCTCCTTCGCTTCCTGTCAGGTTAATCGACGCAGCGTCGTTGTTTCGTTGCCCCTCTCAGGCAGTTCATCTCCAGTGTTATTTATCTCTGCAAAAATGAAAGCATTCAAACTCCATTCTACTCTGACTCGCCGTCATTTGTTCGGTGACATTTTCTTGTCTTTTGTACTCCTGGTTTGTGATGCAACAATGGAGTCATGGAACGAACTGGAAATTTACTATTAACATTGTTTTTGTTTTGTTTTCTGACCTTTGTTCTGCAAAGGATTTTGTGGATAATGGTTGATCTCCATGGAGAAAAGAAATAAGGAGAATGGCTTATTTTTGGATGCATTGTTTTATAATCATTTGAGCGTAGGCGAAATTTTTCAAAACAATTACAAGGCATTCTTGTACAGTTTATTCTTGCCAACAGTATAAACTCGTATGAAGGGTTTTTTATTTCATATGTTCAGATGTCAATAAATCTAATTTATTTACTTATATCCTTGCTTGTCTCCGGTACACTTAATTATTCTCCAAGTTGATTCAAAAATGTATAACCGTTCATTGTGAATCATCTTATCAAATCATTATGTATTGTTAATTTTTTATCTTAAAAATCTCTCAGATTTTCTTAATGTGACTCTACCAGATCCAATACAAATTGTGTTGAATAGATTAGGTAAGACCTTTTTTCCTGAAAGGACGGCTAAGATGAAAATAACTTTAAGACATTTCTGGATCCTCTTGAACATACTACAGTATCTTTGATAATACTATAAATTTGTAGCTCTTTTAATCTTGTTTTAGATCATTTCACACGTCAGTGCTCAGTAGTTGAACTTCTGAAAATTCGATAGTTCCCAACTGGAAGGAGAATTATAATTATTTATCCAAAAACACTTTTAGGACTCAAACGGCTCCTGTTGTTGGACCACCATCTAAAATGAAAAAAGATAGATCACGGAATGATACGCGTATCACGCAGAAGATACGCAATATATCAGATACGTGTCCTATGACGCCGCGTTTCAGTAGACATCAGTTTACATTATTATCTCATTGGTTCATTGAGTTATTTAAAGTTGAATTTTACTAAAAGTTTAAGTTGAATTCATAAGTTAATTAAAGGAGTTGATAAAATCAAATTTATCAACTCCTTGCACAAATTCATTCATGAAAATTGCACTATAATTACAAAAATTGAAATAATACAAGAGAACACGAACTTCAGAAGTACAACGTTCAGTATACGCTCCTAGTGATGATGCAGCTAAATTAAAAAGTACAGAAGAAAACCTGAGCATGTATTGGAAATTGAATATTATAGTTTTGAAGAGTATTCTACTCCCCAAATTTCTGTGCGATTATTATTATTCATTGCAAAAAAATAAGTTCTTCCTGGAACATCAGCGCTTTCTTCTAAAGATCTTGTGAAACGTGAATTTTTTTCGGACATAGAAAGTGGAAAGAAAGAATTTCATTTTTACATTCTATAAAAATAAACAGCAATATAAAGAAAAATAAGATTGGACGCCAACCTTGAGTGAGATTGTGTGGGGTCGATCTTATTGCAATAAACGTAATCCATGAAATACTGTGTATTAGTAATCCATAGAAACCATTAGTAATCCATAATTTAATCCATAGAAACTGTGTTCTACGACAATAAAGTATTTATTATTCATTTATTTAAAATACTAGTATGAAGATCTCTATTGCACTGATATAAAGAGTTATTGATAATATGCCTAGAAGTTTTGTCCTAAGAAATGGCAATCAAATAATCTCGGATAGAATTCAAAGAGAGTCAAGTTGGACATGATTGGTCAGGTTCCAAGCAACTGATGGGCTCAATAAGCTCCAGTTGAGTACAATATAGATATAGCTGTATCAAACTAATATGGGAAGATATATGTTGTTTTGAATACTTTTGAACTACCTATGTATTTTACCTCGTGAGATTTCTTAAGAACTTATTCTTATTTTATTTTTTGCAATAATCATTCACATTATATTTATTTCATCAAATATTATGTTTTTTTTGTTTGGGGTTATGCTCTAACAAGCTCTTGTCTTTTGTGAGGGTTTAGTGAAAATGAGTTTTTTCATTTCATTTCAACGGAATTTTTTATTTGGATATTTGAACTGTGTGAGGTATCTGACATTATCTGTGATAGGTGTGAGTCGATTCTAAAATTTTTAATACTCAAATACAGGAATTATAAATGATGATGTATTAGAATTGTTATAATTCAATTTTTTTTTAATTGATTTTGAAATCTCACTGTAAACTAGTGAAATGAGATCATTGTATTTTCTGTTCAATACTTATTTAGGAATCTAGCGATTCACATCATTCCTCACATATCAACATCATGTCATTAATCATGATGGAACGAAAAAGCTTAATGAATAAGTAAGAAGTACCTCCTTTTGTCTTTCATCGCTTTTGAAAATTCGAAAACAAGTATTCAATAATATTGTAGAATGTTCAGGTTGCATACTTTCTCGAAAGAATTGAAAAGAGTCGATACATCCAAAACTGTTTTTCTACTTCAAACAAATTCAAAATATAATTTTTCAATGAGAATGGTGTCTTCAGTTTGGGAGCGTTTGCTCACATCCCTCGTAAGATCGTTACCATGGGGTTGGCACCCCCTACTTTAGGGGTGGAGTAACTCCGATTTTTACATTTCAGCGCTATCTCTTGGCTGCGGCGGTAACTAGGATAAAAATCACCCTCAGAAAAAGAAAAATCGCAGTACTCTTTTCTTCACGGTGTACTGTTTTTAACACTATTCGATTCGGTGCTCGATTGCAATCCTTCACGTACTGATTGAAGTAAGAGCATGTTAGAGTATTGCTGTAGATAATTTAATTTCTTCTTCAAGAAACGTAACTTTTTAATATTGAGATTTACTTTTTCAATATCAGATAAATAATACATTATTGAATTTATTGATACTTGCGAAATCATAAAAAAATATTATTATGTGTACGATGAAATGCTATTCAAGAACTTCATAGCACCAGGGCAATCAACTTAAATAATGAACTGAAAAATTTAATTCTGAAATGAGCATGGGACATTTTATTGTGCAGTTATCATTAACGTCAACCAATTCATTAGCGCCTTATCCAGTCATACAGTGAAGGCTTTTTTTGAAATTGTCATAAATATTATTCAAGCAACTGGAACAGACTAATGAATAACATATTTATTGAATTGTTTTTTCTGTTTGTAGAAAATTAAAAGAACAGTTACGGGCATGAGCTTCTTGTGGTTCTTGTCTCTTGTGTAATGATTGAATAATTATTATTGATAATTAGATGATTAAATTATTGAAGTTCTATTTTTTTCTAGGCATTGGGGAGTGTTCTTCTCTCTTTTGGGTGAAATTGAATGGAATGAAAATAATCTTCATCAGGCGGAGTTAGGACTAGGGAGCCCTTTCTACGACTCGAAGTTAAAATATCTACGGATCTCTGAAATTGACATTTCAAATATGTTTTTCTGGATTTTGGAAATTTCTATCATTTTTTTCTTTAAAAACTAACATTTATTCATTTTTTCCTCATAACGTTACAAAATCACAGTAAATTTAAAAAAAAACCAGCAAAAATGGAATAATTACACTAATAAACTTGAGAATGCAAAATAAAAATAGTATAGGAATGTAACATTGTGGTAATTGAAAGTTGTTTCATCATCTTAATATTTCTCTATCTGATAATACAAATCAGATCATAGAAAATTATTAATAAGGAGAAGATAATAATCATTGTCAAAGAGCTATTTGAAGTCATCACTGATATGGAAACGTATAAAAGAAAAAACATTGTGAAGCAGAAGCTATTCAATACATTGCGATGGGGTTGCGTTTCTATGGAGAGGTTTCAGACGCTACCACCAGATACCGCTGCCCGTATCTCATCTTCAGAACAAATCCCTATCCCTACAAAAATCGTAAAATTCTTGAAAAAACGGATAATATTCCCTAGGTTCCTTGTGTTACTATTTTGGTCAAGGCCGAATATTGTTTGATACGACTCCATGGCGAAATCACAGGCCTGCTACGCATATTAAAATTTATATGGATTAAAATTACTTCCTGGTGGTTCGGAACCTACCTGAAGCTGGTAATTGGTGCCTCTCTCCGTTTCACGGAACTGATTCCGGAACAATTGAATTCAGTTATAATTTACAGAATGGGAGTATAGAAATATCAATGACACATAATCAATGATACGACAAGAATAATAATTACTGCTCAACTCTATCATCCAATGTAGAAGCTGTCATTTTTTTAATAAATTCATCACACAAATGGTGAAACAGATAAAATCATATAGGCTACAGTTACAACCAATAAAGTAACAATATTCTTTTACAATCCACATTTTTCATTTGACATTATTATTAATGTTTATAGTCTACAGAATATTTACTCATTACTAGAATTTACCTCATTAAACTTGATCTAAGTAAGCTTTAAAATCAACAGCAATCTTGAACTTCACAATCAATTTTAACTTGTCAGTTACTAGTCGCCATTTTGTTGCAGGCATGTAGACTCCTCCCATTCTCATGGAACCAATTCGCAACTGAACCGGGGTCTCTGATTGGCTGACAATACTGAGCTACGATTGGAAGCCGGGAGTCAGCTGATACTAGACACGCCTCCCAACCAGCTCGCTCCACCCATTCCTATTATAGTATAAAATGAGTTTACAACGCATTATTATTGAATTTTAAAAATTATAAAATATAATAATATAATTATAAAATATTGAATCTAATATATTAAAAATATTAAATTCAATATTTAGTTTTTATAATTACTAAATTGTAAATTTTAAATTGATAGTAATGACTATATTTGACAATATTGAGATTTTGTTCTATTTAGATAGAATTAGACATTCTGAAACAATCTATATATTTTAATTCTTTTATTTAGATTTAAATAATACTATGAAATCAGATTATTTCAACAAAGAGACCACAGCTTAGGTGCCTTGAATCAAATGAAAATCATAATGATTCATTTTTTCAAGATTCTCAACACATTATAAATTACGATATTATGAGATAATAAGAAAGATAGAATAATTAGTTACACTAATTATTTTCTGTTACTCTTCTTGTTAATTTCTATGCTTTTAGTCTTTCTATAATTAAAATCTTGTGCCCTGAACATTAAACAACTTTTTAATTATAATATAGTCTTATGGGTCATTACATACCCCTACATACATAGATATACGTCTTTCAAACATAACATAATTCATTATTATGACTTGAGGAAGACTTTTTAATTTTTTAGGTTGGTTTTGAAAATGAAAGCATAGACTGAGCATAGTTAGTCTATGGTGGAAGTTACAAATCAATACATAATGATGTGTCATGACGATGATGTCCAATAGAATAGAACTATTATAAACAATACTGTTGGAACTGGTTGGAGACGGAATGCTAACTTGTGCAAGAAATGTGCGACATGATAAAAAACGATGCTGCCAACGAGCTTGCAAATTCAATGCATAATGCATTGAAATAAATTGTAAGATGATAATTGCTGAGTCTACATATTATTTCTCTTTTCCCTCTTCAAACATCAGGTGTGTTCTTTTTATATTCAAGCAGTACTTGATTTCTTGATTTTTTCATTTTCTCTGTTACTAATAAATTAATGTTAACTACGAAATAATCAATGTTATAATCGGATTTTTTGATCCTTAAAAATTTATATCTTTCTACAATTTTCCTACTCCTATTAGGCCTATAATAATAAAGTTTGTTTTCATTTTCTTTCCAATTAGTACGCTACTTGTGTTTCTTCATTCATATTATATTGATTGATTTCAATATGATCATCGTAAACGTCAACTTAATTTATTTTAGTGGTGATGTTGTCATCTTATTTGCCTCTACAGCTTTTCCCTGTATTTGTATCAAATTTAAATCTCTATTGAAATCATCACAACATAATTACAAAATAAAAATTCAAAAAATTATAAAATCAATTTACCTGCAAGGAAACATCCTGAGCGAAAG
The DNA here is from genome assembly GCA_017141395.1 of Laodelphax striatellus. Classification (NCBI taxonomy): domain Eukaryota; kingdom Metazoa; phylum Arthropoda; class Insecta; order Hemiptera; family Delphacidae; genus Laodelphax; species Laodelphax striatellus. Next base: position 5,913,268 of record CM029534.1, read on the forward strand.
TAAGAGTTGCAAATAACGTTTTTATTTTCGCATAAGAGTTTCATTATAATAATTTATTGTCACGAATGAGAATAAATTCGACTTAATTTGATATTCACAGTTTAAAATCAATGCGGGTGATAACTAAAAGCTGTTTAACTTGAAGGAGTCTTCTCACCCCTGCGATAGAGGGTGGTCAGTTGGTCCAGCAGAGAACATCAAGAGATACGTTCCCAGGGCATAATCTTGTCATTGAGTATCAGTTTGATTCAGGAGAAACCTGTTCTGATGTAAGGTGCCTATCTACACATGTGGGTTGAGGTCACCACCTTCACTCTCCAAAAGAAGCAAGATTCTTTTCCAGACCGGTTGCTTCCTTGAACTGGGGTGAGAATCTTGTTACCCATCCCATCACATATGAGAGAATATCAACGTAGGTGTTGCACTTCACCGCATAATGTTTGTAGGGATGCTTCTTCAATTCTTCGGTCAGTAAGTGAGATAGTATTCTACAAGAAGTACGGAGGTAAATATCGGATTGTATTATATAGAATCGGTAGATTATATCTTACATAGTTTAAAAAATATATATAATTGAATTTTTTCAACTCTTTTAGTGCTTCTTGAATGGAATTCTCTAGTCATTCAGTAACATGTTATTCTTAAAGTTAGGAGGATCATTTGTGAGTATCTGCAATTTCAGTACCTATATCTGCAATACAGACATCTTGTGTGTACGAGAATTCTCAAGACGATATTTGGTGAAATTTTTTATTCAGTGATTTTCAGGATAAATTTTGTTTGCGACGCTATTTTTTGAAGGTGAGTTCATGTGTATGTGAACCAAAATTTCGTTTGGTTTGGAAGTTTACTGTGTATCCCGTTTAACGCTTGCGCTTATTGAGGCATTTCGATAATAGTTAATTATACAGTATATTTCTCTTACATAGTATGATACTGTTGAATTTTTTTTAAATTGAGTAGGCCTACCGGTTATAATATAACGGTAATCAAGAATTAGAATATTATATCCCAATTCCTAGATTGGGAATATCATTTTACGAACATGGACTGTATAATCAGACTGATTATAATATAATAGTCTCTGTAGTTTTACGAAGTGACGAGTTCAACTTCTTTTATAAATAGGACGTTACAGAAAAATAAGAACTTTGAAGGACGTTACAGAAAAATAAGAACTTTGAAGTTAGTTTCCGAGTTTATCACTACGTATAGCAGGATTATTTTAAATTGTCAGAAAACAGCTGATTGATGTACGCTCGTTTACTAACGTTAAATCATACTCATCTTCATAAACATGGGGCTTCAAGAAATGATTCTACGAAGACATGCTTTTGTTACTTATTTAAAAAACCTTTTAAAGTGCTCTTTAGGATCTTTAATAGAATCTTCAAATCTGAAAAAGTGCTATTTTGAATCTTAAACTTCAAGTTTGAACATACAAACTGTTAGAAATTCAATAGATTACAATGGAAGAGATTAATCAGATTCAATAAATTGGATAAAAGAACACTAGGACGTCTTTTGGTGCCACTCCTCTATTCAATTATAGAGAACATAGAATATAATTATTGTGGAAGGTTGTTGAAAAGCCAACGATTTTCATTGTCAGCTTTAATTCAGTTTCTGTCATTGACAATATTCATTTTTCAATTTCTTCACATGACGTTATTATTCTCCTATGAATAGGACGTTAGAAAAAAAGAAGAACCCTCGAAGTCGACGTCGAAATTTATCACCAAGTAAAAAAGCACTCTTCGTACTCATGGCGGCGTTATTAATTTGATAGAATGTTTCATTATAATATATTCAGAAAGCGAATTAACTTTGGGAGGGTGTCGGCGAAAAAGAAAGATGTCGCAGAAGATGCTTGAAGGGTTGCTGGAAGGGAGACTGTGTGGGAGGAGTAGCCAACCGTGGGTCGAGAATTTTATCGAACTGTACGTTGGTTCTCGCCCTTTACTGTGTGTGTTCTCGTTCTTCTACTTACTTCAGTCCCTTCTGGAGGGATTTGGAAGGGTGAGCAGAAAGAAAAGAAGCAGATAACGTGGTTGGGGGGGGGGAAGTGGGGGTACGATGGCCCCTCCGGCAGCAGACCCAAGGCAGACCTGATTGATGACCAGCGGGCGCCATGCTACGAGTTTTTAGCCAAGACAATTAGCCATTGTTTGCGCTCATCAATCTTGATGCAGGACGGAGCGACGGTTTTCCCTCCTTATTAGCATTTCGGAGGAAATTCATCACCGGAGCTAAGCTTCCCCCATCTTTGCGCCGACCCCGGAATATTTATGAGCCGCTTTAGGTGCTCATTCTATTCATATATTTATTTAAATAACCGTCCAAGCGCAATCTACATTGCTAATGCGTTGGCTGGTCTCGAGAACACCTCCATGCATTTTCATTTCCTTTCCAATTAAAGCAGCGGCAGCGACCTCTTGCGGCACTACCAAGAAGTGAGTGCTCGGCCTTCAACCGGTTTCACGCTAAATAAATCGCCCCCTGCAATTTTTTCACGGCTCCCCAGAAAATATTATAATGAGTGCTTGTTTCATTCTTGACCGCTCGAGAACAATCCCAACGTTGATGACTCTCTTTAGTATGTTTTTAAAATTCTTGTGGACGAATTTGAAACACTGAAAAAACGTTTAATTATGTGAAGCTTCTCTTAAAAGCTTTGTAACAATGAATAGGTGTACTGCTTTTCTTGTCTCTGTTTATCTCTCTTGTCTGTGATGATATGTTACTCACTTTAATGTGATAGAAATCAGACGAAGTAGACGTTGTAAGCTATAGAATCGAACTAAAGTATAATATTCATAAACCGTAAACAATAAACAATATAGTATGATTCTATTGGTATGGGGATGAAGTAATATAACAAAGCGACATTAAAATCGTACTGAAGTAATAATTAATGGTCTTCGAAATTACGATTACATTACTCTCTAATAAAATATTTTGGGTTGTATCCATGTCTGAACTAGTTCCTAATAACAAATATGACGTTTTTGTGGCAATAATTGAGTAGATTATAGAAATAGAATGGAAATTATTCTTTTTTTTGTCTTAATTTGTTAATCATACTTGATATACTAAGCAGTTACTGATCACTTTTCACAATAGATCACATTTCTGGAACGTTCAATATTACTACATTACTTTGTAGGTTTGCAATACATTTATTACATACATATAAGTGTGAGTAGAATGATCGATATGTAGGTTCCCGTTACCAACTTCAACCAAATCCTCACTACTCTGTAGATGTGCCATTACATCTGGAAGTGTGAGTAGAATGTAGGTTTCCCTTCACCAACTGCGAGATGAACTGACTAGTCGAGCTTCGAGATAGCCCTGAAGCGATTGCTACCAGGATAGAGATTGTGCCTAGAGAATATTGCGGAGTAGATGCAAACACGTGCTGAAGTGTAGCAGATTCAGCAGACTCTACTTGTGGTGTTTGTTCAGACATTGGACCGATACCTGACCAAATTCTGCTTTCGGCGAACACTTAAATGCCTCACGTACTCTCGGTTCGGATGCCATTCGTTGAGGTACGCTAGTTTCCAAAGCTTCAGCTCAGATTCCGTAAGCCTTACTTTGCTAGGCAATGCCTTCAGGTGGCTTCTCTACTCTGCTTGCGTATCTGCAGTTAGAAATTTGGACCGTGCTTATCGAGTGAACGCTGTGTACATGCTGCTGGGTTTTGTATCTTGCTTATGTCAATTCTCTTCCATCTGTGATGTTTCAAGTTGGAGGAATAGAATGGAAGTTATATCTTTACATTGACTGTGGATGATCAAAAGAGGATTTTAAAATCGTCCTCATATTATTCACATTCAATCTTTACTAATCTTTCGAAAGAATTTTAAAATCGTCCTCATATTATTCACATTTAATCTTTATGAATCTTTCGTAATGCCCAACAGAAAACAGTCTAAAACTGCTACTCTTTTCAATTTTTGGGTCATTCTAATCATTTTTCTCACAAAGCTGATATTTGTATGCTGTTAGACTAATCTATTATATTTTCAAAAGTTATATTAATCTATAGAAGTTATCAGAAACTGATAGCTAGAAGTGATAGAAACTTATCATATAAGCTAGTAAATCAGATGGAATCAACATAAAATAGTTAATACTGAACAAGCTATTTAGGATTAGAAGAATCCGAGTCTTACAATTTTCGAGAAGTTCAAAAAATGGATTGAGAGATCTACCTTGTTATAGACTGTGAATGATTGAAAGGTACTCACATTAAACGTGAATTGTACTCAGTGTTGTCAACAGAATATGCATTGAGACTTCTTGATGGATTGCAAAAAGGTTTAAAGGATTTTCATGAAAACAAAAGGATTTTGTCAATTCCACTACCTATTTATTTGTTTTGTGGTACGAAACCATGGTCCTTGACCACAAATAAATAGTAGAATTGATAAAATCCTTGTGTTTTCATTATAATTAATATGGAACAGTTCTACAATCTCAATAGTGACTCTTTAGAATTTGTATTCCTCTTAGATTTGATTGTACCAAAGACAAATCTATTTCTTGAATACTTCTTTTTCTATTAAATTTTTCATAATTATATTTCTCAAATTCCATTGTGGTTAGAATTGTCTTCAATAAGCAATGAAGGGTACAGAGAAGAACAGGCTGGAGATGGCATTTTGCTTGATGTCAATTATACTCAAATCTCTAGAAAATCTACTTTTTCGCATCAACTACCATTACATTTTAAACTTACAAAATTAATTCCAAACTCAAATCTCATTAGAAACTTTCTAATGTGAAAACCTCAGCTTTGCTTCTAAGCTATTCATTGCTGTGGAAGAACTTTCGTTTTTGCCACCTGAGGGTCCGAGAGAAGAGAAGGAATTTAATTATTCCTATTAGGAAAATTATGGGAGATGGAAAGGTCGGTCGGTGGGATAAGCCTGTGAAACTCGTTGCTTTTTTCCCAAGATAAAGGACGAGAGACACTAGAGAGGATTGATGTGGGAAGGTGGGTGGTATGGAAAGTGGGGAAGCAAACAATTTAGGATAAAAATGATGTGTAATTGGAGAGGAATTGATGAGAGTAGGAGAACGTGTGACGACAACTACGGCGAATATAAGACCTGATGGTTGTGGTGGTGGGAGGGGGGGGGGGTAAGGTTGTTGATGAGAGAAGTGAAGGGGATGTGGTTAGAGTGGGAGGGGGGAGAGGTTGGGGATCCCAGCACCTTGACGTAAGCCTAACAAATAGTCCAAGCATCGTCAAATCCTCGTCCCCCGTGATAAAGTACGTATTTGCGGCTATCTCAACCGGGGTAATTTCCCAAGAGATATTGCGCCACTGTCCTGCTGCAAATTCTTGATATTTTTTACCCGAGGACTACTTTTTGTGTGCTTTTTGCAGGCCGTCCCTTATCCCCCCCTTTCCCCCCACCACCCGCGCACCGTTTCTTTTCACCCTTCAGCCAATCCAAGGTTTCTGCTGGGTCCTGGACTCTCTCACCCCAAGAGACAACCCAGCCAAGACGACCTGGACAACCGCTCTATGCAAAGCTCCTGCAGGCTTCCCCCTCCCACACATCACCTTAAGCTCTTTCCCTTTAACCCTTCCCCCAAACCCCCTCGACTCATCCACGCTATGTTGATTCGAGAAATTTGCATACAACCGCAGGGAATTCTGAAGTATCCCCCGTTTATTGCGAGGTTCTTAATTAATGAATAAAACGGGCAAAGTCCTTATTTTCTGTGAGCACTCGAAAAAGGTATTTTAATGCCTTTAATGCCTCAGTCAGAATGTTTCAATTATTTGTCTTTTGCAATTATCGCGTATTCTCTAACATTATCCAATTAAACTGTATCCTCGCTCACAAAGTACTCGGCTTTTCCTTATCTAATAAAACGCGTGCCCTGTTTCATTTCGAAAAGTGCTCCGCAAAAAACAGAAACGTGGTGAGTGCCAAATTCGCAGACTGACTTGGGGAGTACGAAAACCCATTTCTTTTCTCAGGAAATCCAACTCCCCATTAACGATCTTCCCACTCCGGTTTTGCAAATCCTCTTCACGTCGGGACTTGTTTGAGTATGAACGGCAATTCAATATTTCAAAATTCAACAAGATTAGCCTACTACAAAATGATAATACTACATATAATTATGATAGAATTGTCATTTTAACTTTATAATATCAAAACACTACATCTCGATCTACTTGGATTGATTGAATCTTCTTCAATGTGAAATAAAATTAACTCTCATTCAATCCAATTCATTGATTGCCACAAACAAAATATTATCATAATGTTAATACTTGATTCGATAGAGACCGGTTTGTTCAATTCAATGAAAAAATATTCTTTGAGTTGCGCTAGGAAATTAAAATTTATCGCGGATATTCCATACTTGATCGAATTCAATGAAGTTCATTGAAGTTATTTTATTAACAGAAAGAAATAATACTTAGTAATTATTCAAAAATATTAAATAATTCCAAACCATTCTATAGAAGTAAAAACGTTATGAAATAACTCATGGATACAACTATACCAAGAGAAATTCTTGTAGATATTGATAATTCTAACAATCTAACACAAGAAATCATTATAATGCTACTAAATTCGTCTTTCTAATATAAATTCAACCATCAGGTTCTCCATAGTAATTATTTTTCTATAATGTAGTGTTCGTGTTTGTTAGTGAATGTATTATTTATTATTCGAAAAGTCTGATGAATGTTGAATGATGATAGAAGAAGTTTTTTCAAAGAAGGAATTCAAATCTACCAGATTACAGAAGAATAATTCTGATAATTACCAACGAAGGAAATATTTGAATGACTGGAATAAAAGTCAGAAACTCCAAACGCTTGTGAATTCTTCACTTTTTGCTAGCCCATATTCCACCCAGGTTGTTATTGGAGATTATTGAACGACCATTGCAACCAATTGTGGTCTACTCCAGATCAAATCCATCCGTACCAGAGAAATGCGGTTTCAACCGACTTGACCATTTCGCGAACCGCAGCTCTGATTTTTCATCCAGTAGAAAACTTATCTATCAGGGATGGTTCAGGATAAAGATGAGAGTTCTGAATCCAGATTGATCAGTTATGGAAATACGATTTTGACTCATTATGATGATAATAATTAAGATATTGATTTTATATTTTCCAATAACATTTAATAATCAATACCTAATATTCTAAATAATTTTCTGACCAGAATCTCCTTATCATACTCTTAAATCTAATCAACTCTCAAAATTTCAGCACATACTCATGTTCGATGATTTTTTTCTTGAATTTATTTTTAAAAATTGGCCTAAATGCCAAAGTATTTTGGCGAGGAATTCAAAATCAAGTCAAATTTTATTCTCAATAATTACAAAACATATACATATTATATGTGATAGCTAATTCAATAATAAATTAAAGAATAAAGCATAATAAATAGAGGCTAATACAATTGAAAGATGCAGACAAATAAAACTAATAAAAAATCATCCCGAATTCCCTATTGTTAAAAAATGTCATCTACATTTGATTTCTTCAGATTAAAGTGGACCTAAAATCAATATCCTCTCTTATAAATAATATTATCATTTTATATTATTTTTACTCTTTTACTATTAATAATTAGGCCTACTCTCTTAATATTTTCTCAATATTTTTTCATTTCTCAGTGCTCATGCTGTATTTTGATAGTCTATCTATGACGATTGGTGTGAATGAAACGTGATTGGTTTGACTGATAAGAAATATTGGGAATAAATAAACCCCGAAACCCCCTATTTAAAGAATTATAACTTCAAAGTAAAGTTCGATAAGTTGAGATTCATGTGCTGGAGCAATCACATAGAATTTTAGATTATAATCAGAAGATAGTAGGGTAGTAGGGTAGATGATAATATTATACATCATCTTCAACTCTTTCGAGTACAATTAATTACTAAGTACAATTTGAAGTTGACTAAATTTTCGAAGTTGACTAAAATGCTATCACGTGACTTATGACTTTTCTGCGTGAGATACACCTTCATCATATCCTTTGTTACGAACTTTACTTTCTAATAATAGTCCATTGTTAAAAGACTTCGCGTATTCATGTGATGCTGCGTGGTACGCCAACGCAAAATGCTTAAAATGGAAACCGAACACCTACTCGTAGATCCATTTATACTTCTCTTCCAACATTGGTTTCACTCAATAATTATCAATAGAGATTCTTGAGAAAGTACTGTATTTTAAAGTAGCTTGATTGAGATATCTTATCTTCCTGTGATATCTGAATAGATTCATATGTTAATAACGGATTGAACTAAGAAATTGGAAAATCGAATAATTTCAAGTGAATACAGTATAAGGCAACAATGAAATTAAATTTCTTGAAATTATTATAAAATTTGATAGCAATAGAATTACATTTTTCTTGGTCTGTCTTCTTGACGTGCTTCATTAGATTAATTACAAGCAACTGTCCAGTTTCACAATCTCAACAGTTGAGGTTTATTTCTTGGAAATTGCTTGAAAACATCTTTCAAAATCAATGGTTAATTGAACACAAGGAATTCAACCATCACGAGCAACAGTAATGCATCAACTTTATTGAGAAATTGATCAAAAAGTTAAATCACTTTGAATGATTATTTAGATAGATGTGTGTGTTGTGATCTATCTATCTAATGCCAAGCGTCAAATTGAATGAATCTGATTATAGCAATAGTTAGTACTTAAAATTTATCATGCCTCCACTATTAGATTCTCTAATGATTTCGTTACAATATTTACTTCTCCCACATAATAATATATCATTCTAACAGTAGTTGAATTTTCCTTATCAATCTATCCCTATTGGATATTTCTATAGTATGCATGTCTTACATTTCTCAAGCATTTCAGATTTTGGGTGTAAAATGCAAAAAATAAGAATATTCCACAGACACGATTCATGGAATAATATAATTTGCACAAGAGGAGCCTACTGCAACAAATTCCCATTTCAAAATCCATTTCCATGGTAGTTTGGTTTTCCAAACAACCTATCGATTAACTTCATAATACGTATGTCTTGAATTTCCGATACATTTCAGATTTAGGATGGAGAATGGAAATATACCACAAGAACCCTGGAATAAATTACACGTACAAGAGGAACCTACCATGCGGTTGGTTGAACCTGATATATTATTGTTCCAGCACATCTTGTGCTTCTTGTTATTTTTGGAGGTTTGCACGGATATTTGAGAAGGAATTGTTAGCTTCTCTTTGGCCAGGTCTGGCCCGGGATCTTTGTGTGCAGTGAGGGTGGGTGGGGGTGTAGAGTCGTTGGATTTCGAGATGAAATTCGAGTGCAGATCCAAGTTGAGAAGTAAAAGAGGGTCCGGCTAGCCAAGTGGAGTTTGGTTTTTCCTCTGCCATTGCTGGCTACGTGAGGGTGCTCACGATGGGGGGCGGGGGTCTAGCCCATCTCATTTGGTCCCCCCCTTACGCCTCGCTCCCATCTTCCGGCTCCCCTCATTATTCTTCGTGTGAGCACCTCACTTCTTCTTTGCTCGCGCTCCCCTTTTCTCTTTTGCTAAGTACAGTCGGTGCCAAAATTCAGCCACCCGCACAATCCGGGGTCGACTCACGTTCCTAAGCTACACGCAACACAGTATTCCAATACAGAACTCGAATGCGTTACGGAATTAATCGCTCGAAACACAATAAACCTGGTCAATCATACTCTTCGATAACCGTTTGTCAAGGGAACAACAATTGCCTTCCCCAATCCACCTGTTAAACCAATCGATCATTCCATCAGAAAGCAATGAACTTGAATAACTGAATCACTCATTTCGGGTTTACCCTGATTCTAATTCTTCTCACCAAAGAAGCGTTCTATCATAGTTAAGTAGATTCCAATTTTTATGAATGAAATGTCCAATGAAGACTTTTTTCACATTACTATACTCGAGAATAAGGAATTGCTTACAATCAAATCATTGAAGTTCTCAATTAACATTAATGTACTCGAGTATGCCTAATATAATTTAATGGATTCAATTTGTAACTATTTTAATTCACAACTCTTTCTGAAATGATACGCAACTTGAATAAATAACAGATAATAAGATGTATATCGCAGTTGAACTCTGAGGCCTGGAAATAGTACTTCCGAGTAGCTCGAATGGCTACTAGTACTTCTGAGCTCAAATGGCAAGACCTAACTAAATAAGTTGAGAAAAACCAACCCCATTTTGTGTAAAAATGTTGAGGTTGAAAATATTTCTGTCTACAATTTTCAGATTTGCGGTAGGACGACATCAAGCATAGGCTTATACTGTACCAAGGTTACTAGAAACAAGGTCTCTAGTAACTAACCTTGAACCTATGTTACAATGCGGAGTGTAGGAATAGTGGGATGCACGGAACATTGTGTTAGCGAGGGTGAATAGGCTAGACTAGATAATGCGAGGTCAACATGAATCGAGTTGCGATAGTTGGTGACAGACCCTTGGCTGAACAGACCCCGCCGTGGGAGAGGTCACGTGGTCAGGTGGGAGGATGACCTCGGGTCGCTTCGCAAGGAACCGGATGAGTACTATAGTTGACTATCTCCCAGTGCCTTCTTTTCTTTGCAGAACAGGTTGCGGTGTGGGACGAAATAGAAGCTGTCTAGAAACGATGAGAACGAATTCGTATAATTTTTGTGTAGTATTAAGGGTGATACAGTTCAGTATTCCATAGGCGGTAGTTATCCATAATAAATAAAAAGACTCGGTCACATTATGAGGCTTCCCGATCATAGAATCACAAAAAAAAGTAAAATATACCTCCGAAAGATTCCAAGCTTAAATTCTACCTCCACTGGCAGCGTACCAAAAATTAAGATTTGGCAGTTTCTAGTGTTGAGCTCTGGTCCAGATTTGTGTGAAAGGATCCTGAACACTTATCTTCATCCTCATTCAAGGCGTTGTATGATTTTCAAAATGACTTCGCTTGAATTGGAATGATAACAGTAACCAGCTTTGAGAGCAGGTCTGCCAAAATTCTAGCATATTCAAAAAAGTCGTTTGGACGCGAGCCAAGTTCTTTCACATCCTTAACTTATTCTCAAGTGTTCATCTCAAAAGCCGCAATTTCATTCTTCTCGAGTCGTGGATTTTCTAAAGAGATATCTCTCTCTGTTTTTTGCTGTCTCATAATGAAAAGCCATTACACAATGACTTACTGGAGTGTGGGAGGATTTTGTTCAGTCAAGACCAAATGCTATTGCTTGGTTGAATGGACTTGTAGCTAACTACCAAGTCTGCTATCACTGCTACTAAGTATATTATGTTTTGTATATATCTGAGTGTTTTTGACTTCGTTTCATGCTCTTGGTGAGCCATACGATAAATAAATAAATATTATATATAATGTCATAATGTATTATGGCGATCTTTCACATTCACATTAATCATCAACTCACTTTCTTGATATATTATTATATTATTTATTGGCGATCCATTCCCCATTTATAGGCTAATTGTCTATAATTATTAGAGAACTATATTCATTCATTTTGCACTCCTGAATATTCAATATTATCGTTATTATTATTATTCAGCTTTAATACAATTAATTCTCCAGCTATTCGTTTGATCATGATAGCTATTCAAGTGTGAATGCACTTGAGAATTAAGTGTATTAGATCTGAATAATGTTAATTACAATATTATATACTGAATAGAAATTATAAATAAATAAAAATAAATATACTAATGAAATTATACTAAATTTTAGTATAAACTTAATGAATTTTATTCTAAGGCTCTCTTTTCGCTCTTCAAATTATTGAATGGATGAATTCAATTACTCGATGTCATGAAATGTTCCTCGATTGAAGTTCCTCGTTCTTTTATGTTGGACAGTAGTCTCGCCCTCTTGCAGCTGACTTTGAGCATGGTTGACTTACCAGGGAGCACAGAAGATAAGACTTACGTTGGGCAGCCATTGTTCAGCAGAGACGTGGAATTTTCACAGTGAGGATTCACTCAACTGTAGCTACTAGATTATAGTGATGGTGGTCGCTTAGGAAGGGAAAGAAGGAAAAGGGAGCAAGGGAGTTGCGGTGGCTGTCGTCGGCACGGACCAGCGATCACAGAAAATTTCTTCTCGTTTCAGGGGATTCTGTTCAGCTTTTGCAATAAATAACGTCGGGGTAAGAAGTGCAGTAGGCTGGCATCACATTCATCAAGGGTGGCCGGTGTTTTTAATGAAGGCGCCGGCTAAAAAGAGAAGAAAGTCGAAAGAAATGTGTCCAATTTGACGCAGATTTCGAGCATAATGAAAGATGGGAAGCGAGATGAGGGTTGAGTTTTCGAGAGGGGAGCCAAGAAAAAGTTTTGCAAAGCGGAGGGCGGAATGCTTTTATCAGAGAAGGAGAAGCAGACGCACATCTTCTGCCACGTGTGCAGAATTGGAGTCGTAATGACCAGACGCGGATCTCGGATCTCGTTTCAGCTGCTGCAAGACTATAAACAATGAGAAAAGGGGAAGAAAGAGACGGCAATGGCGGAAGAAGGCGGTGAGGGAGGGAGGGGGGTACTTTAATCCGGCTACGGAATCCTCTGGAAAAGTTTCGTCCGTGAGTAATGGGTGCGATAGTGCAGATTTCTGTAAGGTCGTGAATTAAGCACAGGGTTGGGAGTTTTCATCCCCCTCCCCCCCACTCTCTCTCACTGATATATTGTACTTTGGGGTGCGCGGATGGAAGCAGCGGGGTGGGGTGAGGATGAGGATACACCGACCACAGGCTCCCAGCTTTCCTCTTCCCGGCGATAAACATAAGTCTCTACCCTTTTTCTTCTCACTCCCCTTCTAAGCTCTCTTCGCAGAGCTCGACGCAGTCCTTAAACTAATTACTCACTTTTTTGTTTCAATAATTAAGAATTGTCCGCATTTTTACTGCCGCCCGCCGCTCTTAACGTTTATGACAGCCTGTTGTGGAGCCGTCTCCTCGTCAAACTTTCCTTTCCTACACAACGGTCGTCCATCTTCTTTTTGTGTGTGTGCTTTCTACGAGAGAACAACACAAAAAGGTCGTAAGGTCTCCATCCATTTGTGCCATTTTCTTCTCCTCCCCCTTCCTCACTAACACGCCTCTAATTTCCAGTCTTTTCTTGCCTTTCTGCTGGAAACTCCCCACTAAAAAGTTGCATAATTTATTTTACTTTTCATTAGGTCTGCTCTGTATTCCGTTTTTGTTCCTCCACAAAAAGGCTGGCCGCTATGCCACAATTTAACGCTACGTTTTTGTTGCTAAATGTTGACTACTACAGTGCTATGTAAATGTTCATTTTGCATGTGAAAGTGAAATTTTTATGTCCACAACAAAATGAAAAACGGAATCACATCACGTTTCAACTTAGCAACATTATTTTGCTCGGAAAATATATTAGTCATACAAGAAGAAATACATAGAGTATTTATAAAAATCAATTCACATCAATTTTAATTGAGCAGAGAGTAGTAATAAACCTTATTATCAAACAATACATTCAATTTCTTTCTCTGATTATAAAGGAGAGGTGAGAGCGGAATAGAATCATGGGTAATGTCATAACACCCTCTAAACTACTGTAGTTTAAACGGGGCTATGGTAATGTATTTTCAAAATTTAGTGGATACAGTGACATAATTATGATGATTATTGTACGAGATAAGGTTGCATCACTTTCCTAAATTACTTTTGAATGGAGTAATTCCTTTTAACTTATTCATTCTATCCATCTTACTCCATTAATCATATTTATTATCCTATCATTTATTCTATACTTATTCAATAGTAATCATTAATTATTTTTACAATTATAACCACAATGAAAAATTGTTATTACTCGTGAAACAACTTCCTATTTTGAAATTGAATAGTGAGAATATCTGAGTAAGATTTACAATATATGACATGTACATTATATTTAATACATAATATTAAAGGAGTGACCTGAAAACTCTGACACCAGACCTGAGCCAACCAGGTTACACGGAATTATTATTATTATTATAATATTTGATATAATTAATTCTACAATCTTGAAAGGAAGAGGATAACATGATAGGCAAGATAGACATCAATTAGTATAAAGAGTTTCCATTAAAAAATATAATATTAAAGTTATTACTTTACAGATGTCAATTTTTTACTTGATGTACCTAATGGGAACTTCATTCATCTCATTTTATCCATTGACACACAATTCCCAAGGAATACAAATAATTCAAAATAAAGATTAAATACAATATTGGAAAACGTTAGTAGGTAGCCTCTTCACTTGTTAATGAACTGAACCCTTGTGACTTTTTAGTGGAAAAAATAAATATCATAGAATGAGAAAACTATAATCGAGCCCTATCAAATAGCTTGAAGCTGTTAGGAACTGCATATCGTACTCAACGTTTTCACTTGCAAACATTTGAACAGTAAGTTCAGAGAATAGGAATGGATGTGGCAAAGTTTCTCTGTGGTAAGATGATCCAGACATCATGGAAGCTCGACGACAATCAACCCAGTTGAAGAAGGGTCGCCAGGTTCAGTTAAGGTCACTCAGCTCAGGTGACCTTTGTAAATGTTACTTGTGAGACGTCGCCCACCCAGCAAACAAAAAAGAAGGCTGAAAAGGCCGGTTTCGCGTGAAGAAGATCCCACGCAGCGACTCCGAATCAGTCTGCGCGGTGGGAGGAAAGCTCCCACGAATCAGCCACCCCCCAACCGGTTGGCTAATACATCACACCCTTTTGGAGACAGTTCTCTCGCCCTCAAAACAAGCACAGTATCTTATCCTGGTCCTATAGTAGAAGGAGAATCATTCAAGAATAGCTCAACATTATGCAGCAAATGTCTATCAAATAAAGCCTTATATCTCAATAACAATATTAGAATTTAGACGAGAATTTATATTCATTCATATTTGCTATAAAATGTTTAAGCTACTTCTTGAATGATTTTCCTCCTAGGACCAAGATAAAAGATACTATGATTGTTTGGAGGGCAAGATATATCAAAAATCTATCAAAATAAACATTCATCTCTACGTACCTGAAAGAAGAGTTCTGAAGCAATCGATTAAAATCGTTTAATTAAAAAATTATTTTTTATTTTTAGTAGATACAATTGACAATATCAGAGACATGGTAATACAATATAGGGAATGCCAAGACAAATTATGAATAAATAACGAATAAGCAACAATAATGCATTGCATTGATGATGTCAGTAAAAATAAGAAAGATTTATTCACTCAATTTCTCAATAATTTACACAATTCAAGACTGAGAGATACTTACGTTGATTATTTTCAGTGTCAAACAAGAATAAACACACAATGTGAAGTAGTGAATTTTATAAATTACCAATGTGTGATTCCGCTCTACGTATATTATGCTTTATAATTCTTGAGTCACGAAGAATAACTCTAATTCTGAGTCACTTCATATGATAAGTTCTGCCCATCGATTTCTAACTAAAACAACTAGTTGTATTAGTTAGAGATCGATGGTCATCTATCAAAGATACAGTAATGAAGATGTCAGATAATGCGCGACGAACGAAAATCAATCAAGGAAGCAAGCTTGAGATTGTTCAATATTTGAAGGAACTTTAGTCAGGATTGTTTTATAATAAGTTTTCTAAAGACTATCATATTTATTTCTCTATTTATATTTCTCAAACAATTGAGATACAGTCTCAAATATGAAAACCATTTTATTGAGTATACTCTTTTTGTATCGGTAAGATACATACCGAGACTCACATTATAGTCCCCAATCCAATTTCTTCCTCAGCTGGTACAAACGTCCTCATTCGCTTCAACCACCATTCATGTACTCTGTAAATGATTTATCCTTCTGACTGTTCCCTTTGAACATTGCAATTCGATGTGAAAGCACTGCTGAGCTTGTGCGTTTCATTAAAACGCTGAATACAGCGGCCAAATTGCAAGATGCGTTCATTGTGGATTAATAATTATTGTACAAGGACTGAGAATAATTTTTGCCATGACTGTTGCTGAATGGCGCAATCAGGGGACGGACGAAGCCCCAATTTGGGGAGAGTGGAAAAGCAAGGCAAAGCAAGGCGTTTTCTGTGAGGAGGATTTGTTCCCCGGACGTTGAGATCCCTTGAAGAACAATCGTTCATTACTTGTGTTGGCACGTATTGGCCCCGGCAAAAGGGTTAGTACTTGGCGGTAGAAACAGCCCTAACAGACGTACAGACAGACAGACTGACAGAAAGGGCTGTCAATGGGGAAGCAGCCCTCTGCTTCTGACGTCACTGTTGTTTCCCAAGCCTCAATTTCCACCGCCCTCAACTTCGGTACCTCACACGATTTTTTCTCGCCGTTCCTCGCAATTTGTCTTCCCTTCAACACGCTTCGAGGAGCAACCTTGGTAGGGGGACCCAACTTTTCCTTCCCTTGGCACGTTCTCGAGGTACGCACGCACACCTACCAGCACATCCACTCTAAAACTTATAATTATCTCACTGGGCGTCCCGAAATTCAATTCTCCCTGTGTGTGGTTGAAGTCATTTCTCGCATGTCATCTGAAAGATATATTCAGAGTGCACAGATATATTCATTAGGGCGCACAATTATTCTGATGGATTTTGTGAAATGTAATTTTTGTTCTAATTGGATCTTCCTGGAGGAAGGTCGAGATGAGGAAGAGTGTTCATTTGTGAGGAATTGAATTTCTGAGTTACACTAACTGCTTCTGAAACTAGAGGGAAGTTGCTGTTATAATATAGCTATTGATACTTTGTATAGTAGCCCATGAAAACAATACATAAATTATTATTATTTTTCCTGAAGTGAGGAACTTTGTCTACTTTTCTCTTGAATGAATTGGCTCAAATTCATGTTTTGGCTCAACTTCTTCCCATCTAGCCTATTCAGCATTATACATTCATCATACTTATTTTGGAATTATTGTCCATCTGAATAACAATTATTATGCTCACTGATGACTGATTACTTTTAAATAGCCTGGCGAAGGTTATAGAGCGGAATAAGACAAAAACCTAGATCGATTACATGGACAAATAATTATTATACTGTACTTTATTTTTCTGAATCCTCAACTTTGTTCGCATGTAAGTCTTGTATTACACCTGCCAACAATATGCTATTGTAGTAAAACAAGCTATACAAGTAACTCTGATGAATACACAATATCATCATAGAATCTATTCAAAAGAAGATGAAAGAAATTGTAAATTTTTGCTCTAATAAAGTGAAATTAGATATGAGTCTCTCAAGATGGGCTACGTCACTGAGTTAATAACACGTCATTTTCACTAGAAAACAAAGATAATTATTATGGGTAGTCAGCAAAGTTAGGTTTAGATGAGCTGGTTAATGAAGACAGACTTTGGTGTGTTTTTTTTCTGAAAGGTTGATGCTGGCTCAAAGCGAAATCAATCATGTTGCCCGTCCAATGAGGCTGGCTTTAGATCACATGATATGCTATGCAAGGTATTCTTTCTTTGCATCTTAGGTTGCTATGAGGGACGGAAATTACTCAAACGAGCAGCATCAGCCTTTCCCATTTTGTATCTGCTTTATTCCAGCCAGCACAGCCCAGCCTTATTCTGTATTTAAATTTCTTCTCTGGCGTTCCGTTCCCTAATAAACCTGTTCTTGATTATTTTTTCCACGGCAGCCCTTTTCATATTTTATATTATCATTATTCAAATACAGTGAGGGAGATGCCTGTAAGCACGGGTCCTCTAATTTTCATCTTTTTCAGCCAGATATTTTCTATTCAAGAGAAAAATTTCCTTCTACCTTCTTGTGTTGCTTCCTGCCAAGCCCTAATGAGAAGTTATGTACTTCATGAAAAAGTCCCGTATACGCCTGCAAACAAAGCGAAAAATTGAGATCGCCTAATTGCAGAATAATTACGGTAGCTGCTTTTATGATGAGAAAAATGAGGATAGTCTTCATTTTCCTTTTTGTTTAGTTAATATGAAGGAAACTTCTTTTGTTCAACGCTTGCAGTATTCGATATTCTTGTGAAGATTGATCAAAGTCATCGGAAACATCAATCAAATTTGATGAAAGAGGAACCATTATATTCACTCATTCATTATCTTTTTATAATAATTTTGTATAATCAATTTCCTGGAACCAATTTTGAAGTATTCTTATCAAGATGAGTTCATAAAATATCTCGTTTAAAGCATCTATGCTTGAATGGCTTTGTTTATTTTTATCATGATCAAGCTATGATTGGAAGGTTGAGGACATAGATTTAGTTCAAAGCATATTTTAGTTCTATGGCAGTGTGTATTTCATCACGATCTCAATGGACGTCAATTCAAACATGATTATTCGAAACTGTATCTACCATTGGTATATTCATTTCAAAGGAATAATGAAAGTTTTTATACTGAATCATTATTTACAGTTACAGAATTTTTATGAAGTTTAAATCTACAACGATCCTCAACTATATCTATATGATTGTCAACTATAAAAATGTTTATGGATGAGATTGTGTCTGATGAATGATTATCATTCCAATTCAGACTCACTTATAAAATGAGTTTCAAACGCCTTGTTTCCAAAGGTTGAATGTTATAAGTAGTTAAAGTGATATGTTAAATAGAATGTTAAGTGAATGTTAGTTAGAATGTTGAAGTGATATCATAAGTTTTTAATTTTTTGTGCGGTATGTGATTGTTGTACAACATTGTTTTCCGTTCATATGAAATTCATTTTTCAATAACGGTATCTGATCTGATCTAATGCTTATTTGAATAAAATTTGCGAGTGTCAGTTTTCACACCAACTGTTTTAGGGATAATGTTGATGTTGATGATGAACGAATAGCTCAGTATTATTGCCATGAGGGAAAACTGTAATCACCTTTGAAATTTGCTGGAATTTATTTTATTCCATGATTGACATTGTAATGAAATTCACAGATAGGTGACCTTCATCTGAGGTCGCCGTGATTTTGATTGGGGTCATAGTTCAACAATATTGAGTGATATAATATTTTGGTGGCTGGTGGGCCTATCTGACCGGAAGAACCTGTTCTACAGTTGGGTGGTACCCTCTCTCCACCTTGCACAATCCGGTAGTAGTGCACCCTCGCCTATTATCACTTGGAAGCACCTCTTCCCACGGAATCTTCAGTTCTCGTTCAGAATTCTAACATGGAGCATCTCTTCTCTGTGAACTATAGTGTAATTGCGGCAATGCATGTGAGTACTGAATGTTGTTGTAGTCAGTGGCGAAGCGTGGTATGCTTATTTGGTCATCGCCGGGTATATTTCCTATAGGAAATATACCTATAATATATATATATATATATATATATATATATATATATATATATATATATATATATATATATATATATATACTTCCTATAGATATATTTCTATAGCTAAATATATTTCTATAGCTTATTTCCTAGGTATATTTCCTATAGCTAGGGGAAATAGACCCGGCGATGACCAAATAAACATACCACGCTTCGCCATGGCTTGTAGTATATCTATACGGTATGATTGTGTAGAAGTGAATGGATTGTAATAAATACAACTTTATTAGAACAATTATTGAAACATTACATAAGAAAATTAAACCATTTCAAACAAAAAATACATAAATTCACTTGTAAATCTTAATTAAATAATACTTATTTTCTTTCAAAACTAATAAAAAATTAGTTTTAAAAATAAAAAATTGTTTAGGAGTGTGTCTGTGCTATTTACTATGTATTATAAAAACTGGAAGTAATTCCATATAGATTGTGGGATTGTATAGGTTGAAAATGATATTCTTTTTGAAGTAGCCCTACTTCCATGAGAAACCTGCGAGTTTTTAATAGTTTCTACATGATCTCTACAAGTATCATCAAGGTAATGGGCAGAGTAAATTCTAAAAACAATCGCCATCTCTCATCATCACCCCTCTCATTACCCACGCACAAGCCTAGAGCTCATGTGGACAGCACCCTCAAAAAAAAGACTGGAATAATGGAAATCATTAATCATTATCATCATTATTAATATTATTATTCTAAGAGTTGGTTCATTATCTACTTTGAAATTATAGAAGTTTCACAGACTATAATTCTCAATACTTTTTATAGAATTCTCTGAATTTTTCCACTATTTCTGCACTCAAATTAATTAGTTGCTGAAGATTTATTCATATTTTCTCCACTAAACTATTGTGAACCCTACTACATGGCCATTGATGATAAATGATTTAAAATCGGGTTTCATTATCCGATATTATAATCTCTTGTGGAGATATACAGTATCGTGTGTTTTTAGATATGAAATTGATTGATCCACAATATACATTTGTCTTGAAGTAGTATGCTATTCAGAGCGCATGCAAAACAGATCAAGTTCAACGAAAAATTAAATTGGACTTCAATGTCATTAATCTGCTTTAGTTGAAAGTCAACAATTGAAAATGAAAATAATAATGTTTTCTTAGAATGAAGCCTAGTTTTAATTGTGAATAACAACAATAGATCATCACAATAACTTGAATTTCTTTTGAAGGTTGCTGAACGGTTTTCGATAGTAGCAAATATGATGATGTCATTTTGTCAAACAAAGCTTCCTACTCTGTGTATAGTTTCAAAGATGTTGTATCATAATGCCACAGACAACAAGATTAGTATAGTTAGTCTATGACAATGCCAATCAAATCCCCTCCATTTTGAAAGTCATCCACCCAGGGTCAATAACTCTGATCAAGGTCAAATAGTAGTCGGGTTGACTGACCTTCTATGTCACCCACTGACATTCTGATCAATCTCATCAGAATAACTTTGAGCGGTCAAGGTCATTCGACTCATAGATCGTTGCTCTTTGTTACTCCAGGATATTGACCCCGAATATCTATTCGCATTTGTTAGTTACAATGACAATGAACAAAACGGTTCACTTTGTATGTCACCTGATATTCTGATGCATGATCAATGTCTGCAACAAATCATGAATGATGTTGGCTGCAGTACCTATCAAGAAATGAAGAGGAAAGCAGAAAGAAGAGAAGAATGGCGCACTGCTGCAAACCAACCTCAGGGTTGAATACCAAAAGAGAGATCAATGTCATCTCAACCTCAATAACTTCGATGGTTCAAGGTCATTTGACTCGTAGGTCATTGCCGCCTTGTTGTTTCAGGATATTGACCCCGAAATTCTATTTGCATTTGAGAGTTACAATGACAATAACTTAAATTATTTAGTCGGTCCGAGGTCAAGTCAGGTGTTACATGCGCGTGTTTGCGTCAGTGTGTACGAGGTCTTTTTGACGTGACTGATCGTGTGTGGAGGAAGGACCGACTTGGGGTTGACCCTCCACAGCGTTGAAAATGACACGACGTACGTTTGTCTGGCTCAGTATCCATATGTCACCCACATATACAGGTATATGTTCACATATATATGTCACGCATTTTTAATTGCCTGACGGCCGTCACCTTCCGCACGGCAAAAAACCGACGGAAGCCTCCCCGAAATAAAAAAGGTAAAAAAAAAACATTTCACAATTAATCTGCATCCAGCGAAAATAATTGCTTCAGTGGCATGACTTGCATCCTATTACAAACGAGCCGTGCTAATGCTATTCATTATAATACAAAATCACCTCTGAACAGCCAGCAGCTCTGAGCTCTCTGAAAAACACGCCACTTTCCAAAAGCTGAGCAAAATAATTATTCTCATCGGACGCTACATCATTTTCACTCGTGATAAATCTCTTCGCCATCATTTGAGTTGCAATGCAACCGGATTATCAAAAATGTACAGCCTCTGCTGCTGTTGCCATCTGTTAAACACCTCTAGTTACATATTGTGTGAAATTCAATATTGGTACTTTATTTAGTTTGATGTTTTGTACATTTTTGATCGTTTGATCGTGTAGCTCGTGCGTGGATGATGGGATGCAAAATGATGAGAGATGAATAGGTAGGTGGCTTCCACCGGATTGCAATTATAGTTTCATATACGTGATATTGAATTTATTCAAGATATTTAATACAATATTGGTAGTATTTTTGTTACTTATATTGCTGGGAAACTCAAAGTTGTACTTTGCAAACATTATGAGAATAACATTCATATATCTCTACGATATTTGCGTTAAGATGAAATCAGTTTTTTTATAGGAAGAATACATTTTACAGTAACATGATTTAATAGAATTCAATAGAATTGAATAAGAGAAGATTTATTTTAGATTCATCAGTAGTAGATTCAACAGGAATTAGCCAGTGCTTGCTTCTCAACGATGAGAATTTTATCATGAAAATTGTTGGAAAGATTCATCAAAAATATGAATTTTGATATGAAAAGAGAAATGATGTGTTATCCAAATACGGGTCTTTCCAATCAATACTATTGATTTATTGGATGTTTCCTTGTCAGAAATCGCGAAGGATAAATCTATATTTGGAGGGGATGAAAGATAGATCTTTCAACATCATCGAAAAATATATCATTATCAAAACGATCAAAAACTAATCTTTGATCAATGATCATTTTGAGCACTGCTTGAGAAATTTTAAAGGCAGATATGACTATCACATAAATAAAGCACAAAGATTGAAATCAGAGGAATGTTTGTAATGATAATCGTAGCTTTCAATTCATTATTTCATTCAACTATTGTAGCAACAAACTTACAAGTCAATTTCTTATAATGCAGTTACAAACATCAACATCAACATGGATGTGTAGCTTCCCTAAATTCCAGTTTATCGTTTCATTTCATCTCTACCTATAAGATTCAATCAAATACGCTCTCCAATCTTTGAATCACTGTTGCAAAATTGAACAGAATAAAAACTTGTTACATGAAATACTGATCTTTAGATGACCTTCAAATGTGTGAGCAGAAAAAACAGCCCACAGCTAGGTAGAAACGTTGAGCGCTTCTTCCAATCCACCTAACATTCAATGGAGGAACACATTGATAAATTCGATTCCGTTTGAATTCGGTTCTAATCTAATCAGCGAGAAATCGAAGATGCAATGACTTTTAAAAAAGGCTGCACACAGAGGAAAAGTGGGGCGTGAATGAGAGAAATTCTTCACAGTTTCGATGAATTTTTGAAGTCGCGCTGTCGTTCGCAGCACACACACTCGTTCACCGGTGCAAAGAGTCGGATTCTATTCTTCGTAACGCGTGTGTAAAAGCCGTTTTCACTTCTCATCCCATTTTTTGACGAGCGAAAAAACCGGTGTCTAAAATTCAGCAGCATCCACAAAAACTCCGACGTCTATCTGTTGCTGTGTTGGCCTTCTTTCTTTCGTGTGCGCAGTACGCGACAATTTATTATTGTTTGTACGTTGCTTCAAACACACGAACTACACTATACACATTACAAACAATAACAGAAATTCTATACATCGCGTGGAGACGAACCTTGCAAAGACCGTGACCACCTAAATCTCTCACGTGATTCGCGTGTTTAAAAAAAACGCCGTCTATTTTTCAGGCGAAGCCTTGCGACAAAACGCGCTACGCGCTTCAAATACGTGTGTGTCTCCAGTATGAGAATGACGGACATTACTGATTCCGTTTCATTCTCCTACAGCTACGCGGTGAGAAATTGTCTTTCACTGATGAACTTTTCAAACGTTGTTAGGTCGACTACTATTGTTGTTACCGCTGCTTGTATCATCACCACAGTTACCTGAAAGCATTCAATTCATCAACATTTGTAGCGGACGCATTTTGGAAATTCTATTCTTTCCATTCCTTCAGTGTTGATCTCTTTGTTGTTCTGGTTCTAGGTCATTGTATCTGTGTTCAAAAGTAGAAAATTCTATTTTTTCTTCTTCTCTGAACATTGTTCAGAATTGTGTGAATTATCTCATTGTGTGAATTATCACACATCACTTTAATTTTTAATAGGGAAATGCTGGAGGTCTGAAAATAGGAAAAAAAAATGATTTTGTTAAGTTAATCAATTCGGACCAATAACATCTTTCGTAAGAACAAATTCGTAAATAATATGGCTTATATCCATAGCTCTATCTTCACCTACCCAATCAGCTGTAAGTTCAAGATTATATAATTGAATGAAATTTGATAAAACATTTCATTCATTGTGGACACACAGCTTCATAAGATAAGATTTGTAATATGGTAATACAAGATACCATACAAGTATGGTACAAGATGGTAATACAAGTCGGGAACAAGTGATTTGTATAAATGGAAACGTACCTTTATCAACAATGATGTACTGGGATCAGTCTGTTTCACTTTTTTACATTTTCATTTTCTTTTATTCTGTTTCAGGTGCAACCTAATCCCTATCTGGAACAGAAGAAGAGTGAGAATCAATAAAACATAATCTAGAAGTCTCCACAAACTAGAGATGGATTTACCCTTTAGGAGCTTCAGTTATTGCCGTTCATGATAGACTTGGAAAGGAGCTTCAAAAACAACAAGTATAATAATGGTACTCCACACTTTTTCATTTTCTTTTCAAATATCTTCCAAAAATCCAGTTATTCTGATTACCGAGTAATCCATATTTACAGGAAATATCCAAATATGTTCAGACTCATGACTCATATTCTGTGACTCATTTGAAATCCATATTGATAAACTAGTATTAAAATTCATTTACACGAATTCACAATTCTCGAAGAAATCTTTAATAAGAGCTTATGTGGACAGCATTAAAGCAAAAGTTTTCATAAATCCTTACAATATGCAAAACAGATATTTGAAATCTCCTCTTAGTTTACAGCTACTATATTTTAATACAGTAGCATCTTCCGTTGTACCACTTGTTGATCTTCTAGTATCACTTTTTACAACAACATTCTGTAGAATGTTATTATTATATTATTTCAAAGTATAATTAGAATAATATATTATACGTTATTAGAATATTATTTTATAATATTATTTGAGAACGTACAAAACCACCTATGTGGAAAATTTCATATACTAAACATTGGCGTTGATGAACCGAAAATGATCGAACCAGAGCCCTTTGGCGCGTTATTTTTCTTGAAAATATATCTATCAGCAACAGGGCCGTTGGCTGAAAAATGAGTTCAAAGGCAAGAAAGAACATTTATGGTGGTTTGGTGTGATGCTGCTGTGCTAAAGGGCGGGCAAGACACGTTTCGCTTTTGGCTGGTGGTCGTTAGTTAATATTCACGCTACAAAACACAAATCTGGTATAAGGTGTGCGTTTTTTTCTCTCTGGTCTAATGGATAGCCTGCCTGTTTTCTGCTGGATTGAGCAATCTGACAATGCTTTAGGCGGTTGAAGATCTCGACCGATCTACAAAATTATTACAGCCTTAATGAACGTTATTTCTCCTTCATTCTAGCTTGAAAAATAAGTACGCTACCTACCAGCCTGGCACACTAATTAACTATCCCGAGCATGAACGATACCAAGTCTTGTATATTAGCTACTATCCACATTCTCCTCACATAATGAATCTCTTTCATGAGACTCTGATGTGAAAAATATTAATTTTCACCATCCCCACCCCCTATAATGCTGGCCCGTATCAGGGGTGCTGTTCATCCAACCATTGATGTAAGCTTTAAATTTGATATTACCGTCCAATACGATTCCCCTCGCATACTGATGCTCTATATTACACGTCTATTAATTGAGCAGACTCAGACTGATTGTTGACTGTGTTGTTTTAATTGTGTACATATTGGGTATTGATAATCGTCAATTATCAATATCACGTTACACGTTTGAATAACAGTTTGAATCATTGTCATTTGATTGATCATGTGGAATCGAGATGAATGTGATTCAACAAAACCTCAAATCAAATTCACAAACTGGATAATTTAGCATCAGACAAGTGTGGAAGTATTAGGCTAGGCGTACACCGGTTAGTCAAGACAAGACAAGACGAGATTAGTCACGTTTAGTCACAGTACTTCACATAGTTGTTTATGAAGCAGAACACACCAATGCAATGACCAATCGGTGTGTGTTGCTCCATAAGCAACTATGTGAAGTACTGTGACTAAACGTGACTAATCTCGTCTTATGAAGCAGCACACACCGATGCAATGACTAATCGGTGTACGCCTAGCCTTACATTATTAGTTTTTAATGAATACTGAATGAATACGTTCATGAATTTGAATGAATTCGTTTTATATTAATACTACTTACAGTCAATCGTTTGAATCATTACAATATTCATCAAATTAAAGATTCTGTCTAGAATTGAATTGTCGTTGAGACTGGATTCATAGTGAGAATTTGAGTGACTAATTCACAAACAAGGGAGCGCGCATCATTTAAACGCGCATTTGATTGGAAGTAAATAGGCGCTCGATCTTGGTTATTTGTTTTCAGAAAATGGGATTGGACGCGATAAGAGAGTTGGAAAATGACTGATTGCCAATTTGAGTGGTAGCACGCATCACTGGTTCCACTTTAACGCGTTGACTGCTCGACAAAAGACGAAAATGGATGCAAAATGGCTGTTGGATGCCATTGAACGGGTCTTTAGTCTTGATGTCCATTCCCCTTGACCTTTGTTCATGACGTGTCATCAATCAATCCTTCATGACGCGCGTTTTGTCAGTCCCAAGTCGAAAAAGTGCTAAAAGGCCAATCATGAATGAAGCTCGAGATGTGAATTCCAGTTGCATTGTTGGTTCAGATTTGAAGCTGTAGCTGCCAGCAACATCAATGCCTAATGGATTCGGCAAGGGAAAATCGTGAAGATAATTTGCTTCCCAATTTTTCTATAATGTACTTTTAACGATTATTTAACAGATCATTAAACACAATTTCTATAATTCCATTTTAGTTCAATTGAATATTTGAAGTTCTGAATTTTTGGATCCATAACGAACTGCGAAGTTAACACTATGACTGCATTTCGTGAATTCTAGTGTTGAAACAATAGTGAATATTTGAATTGCATTTTTCTATATGTAACTTACAACATTGATTAATATTGTTAACTAGGACCTGTCACATCCACTTTGAACAATTATTTGTAATGGAATACTATTGTTTCTCATCCCCAAGAACTCGTTTCAGCTTCAACTCTCAACTATTTTTGTTTCAGATCTCCTTCAGAAAATGTAAACGTCTTCACGGAGTAGATTGTAAAAAAAACAATCGTTTAATGATATTGCCAGATAACTGGATTTAAAACAGCATTGGACAACCCTATGAAATGAAGAATGAATTGCCCTAAAGTATATGGTGTTACAGCTGAATAACTGTCAGAAGTCACAGAAGTCTATAGACTACACCACAGTCAATGATTCTGGTAAGGTATTTTGATTTGTTTCATTCTGTTGGTTTCTTCAACGTATTTCATTTTTTCAACTTTCTCATTAGTTCATATTTCATTTTAGCATGCTTTCCTTCTACTCTCTATAATAGGCTATCCCTATTTTTCTTATCTATTATCATTGACAACTCAAATAAATTGAAAAAAAAACACAGATCATAGGTAAACTGGACAGATGTAGAAATGGAATAGGTATCAGAATCATACACGTTAGGGTATTCTATAGTTTCAATCCATCATTTTCTGTTTAGAATATGATAATGAAGAACAAACAATGAGCAGATTTATTGAGCGGAAAACAATCAGCGTGAAACAAAAGCATGCGACAATGACATTAAGTGGGAGGATTGGAGGAATATTTCTGCTTTAATGATAATCAATTCGCTTTGAGCCCATGTTCTTTTTTCCAAGATTTTTTTCAATTACATTAAATCATTTCTTCCATCATTTTTCCAAATTTATATTGTTGTAGAGTCACTCTATTACTTGTTTCTCGTAAATTTCTTATACGAGTTCAATCCTTCTAGGTTCAACATTTCTTTGAGAAAATTCTTGTGTTTCTGATCAAATTGTCTTGCATATCAGAAAAATATCAGTTCACATAATCATGACTCACGAATATGTATCATACTCCAAGCCTTCATTGTTGAATATTTCTGTGAGATAAGGTACTTTTTCCCTGATCAAATGTCGTGCAAAGACTACCAGGAAATATTACAGTTCTCATGTTATTCTACTGATCAATTGTCATGCATACCAGAAAAATACTTGCATACCAGATATAAGACGTCCAATTATCATGATCATGATTGACGGACATGTATCATAATTTCAAGCCTTCATTTAGTGGTGGTCATACCCGGCGATGACTAAATAAGTAAACCACGCTTCGCCACGGCCTTCATTGTTGAATATTTCATAGATAAGCTATAACGTTTGTGATCAAAGTGTCTTGCAAAGGCTAAGAGGGAATATTATTGTACTTATGATCATGATTCTCGTATTTATCATTCTTGTACATGTACATGTATCACGGTCTCAACTCCCAGCTTTCTTTGTATAGGTACTTTTATTACTTCGTACATGAATCACAGGCTCAATGTCTCAAGCCTTATTTGTTCAATACTCATCGTATCTCGTACATGTACCTTAGTTTCAATGTCTCAAGCCTTCTTTGTTCCATACTTCTCGTACTTGCATCACAGTCTCAATGTCTCAAGTATTCTTTGTTCAATACTTTTGTACTGTATGAGTATGCTATTTCGTCTTGCATACGACATGTCTGTGAACAGTGTTGGTTGCCATGGGCTCTCGCACAAAGGCCGTGTCACAGCGAGGCAGTAAGCAGAAAGTAGGGAGCGCTCAAGCACCCTTCATGTATGGTTGCCGGGCAAAAAGTGAAAAAATTGTCGGCGCGTGGGCGGAGTCTGCCGCGCTTTTTCTCGACTATCGACCAATGGAAAAGGCTTTTGGTCGCGCCTGTCCGGAGGGGGGTCCTCATCTCAAAAAACTCAACCCTTGCCAACTCTTACTTACTCACTCACTCGCCCTCACACTACTTGTAGCCATTTTCAGTACAACTCTTTCTCCCGATACTGTTTTTAGCTGAAATTTCTCTCTCTTTCACTATTTCTCTCTCTCTCCCTTTATCAGTCTCTCTCTCGCTCTCTCCTTATCCAGTCTCTTATGTGCTACCTTTCTTCCTGAATAGCACTCATTTTCCATCTCCTCTGTCCTTCCTTTTTTACTCCCCTCTCCTCCTCTCTTCATCAATAGAATTTTCCAACTTATCAGTCTATCTCTCGCTTTTTATCTCATCTATTTCTTTCTCTCACCAGCCTCCCTTTTCATCTTTCTTCATTGCCCTTTTTCTTTGCATCATTTTCTTCTTTCGTTTTATTCCTGCTATCTTCTATCCTCTATATTCTTTTATTCTCACCCTACTCAGCCTCTTTCATCTTCTCTTTCGTATTTTCTCTCTACCCTTTAACCATCTCTCATTCATTTTTTCTTATCCTTGTGATCTCTCATCTCTCTCCGCTCTCTCTGTCTTTCTTTATTTCTTACTCACTCATCAGTCTCCACAGTGTTCTCTATCTCTCTCATCTTTCTCTTTATTTATCGCTCTCTTGTCCTTCTATCTCCTTTCCCCTCTCATTTAATCTCTCTCCCCATATCCTATTCCTTCTCCGATGTCCCCCTCCTCATTATCCTTTTTATTACTCTTCCTTTTTATTTGTTTCTCTTATACTTGCCCATCACTTTCTTCCATGTTCTGTTTCGTCCCTTTTATATTTCCACCCTATCATTTCCTCCGTTCTCCAGCTCGCTCATTGGTCTCTCCCAAATATTCTTGCTCTCTATATGCAGTCATCTCTATCTTTTGTTCTGAGCTCTGATCTAATTGTCATTCCTTTACTCTCTGTGCCACTCACACCCTCTCTCACTCTTTCTCTCTCTTTTCCTTTTCTCTCTCTTTTTCTTGTTTCTCACACTCTCTCTCATTAGTGTCTCTGATGTTAACATGTCTCCTGGTCTCATCTGTTCATATTCCCTCTCTAATGTTATTCCCAAAACTTCTACTTCCAGTCTTCTACTTTTATGCAATCTCATTTTCGAGCTCATCCTCAATTCCCCCTCTGGTACTTCTCTTTCGTGCACAACTCCTCTTATTACCTATCTCCATTTTTCCTTCCTTCCATCTTTTCATTTTTGTCTTTCTCTTTATCGCTTTCCTACTACCCTTTTCTTGCTTCAGTCTACTGTTACATTATCTTCTTTTCGCTCAACTCACATTTTCTGTCTCTAGCTTCAATTGCGTTCCCTCTATTAATCTCTCTCTTTCTTCTTTGTTCTCCCTTCTGATTTTCCTCTGTGCTCTCTTCTAATGGCACTTGAATGTCTAATGGTGATCCTTAAATGCTTTTACCACAATCCGGCAATGGTTATGGCTATTGTTGTCCAACACTCAAGATCTAAACCGAAATCAAACACCTTTTCCAAACAAAGGACAGCCAAAGTTCAATGAACCTTGATTATAACCTCTAATTAAGATCGATTCGCTAATCTTGCTTCTCATACTCGTTTTCCCAGACTTTGTTCTCAATGATAAATCAAGTTTTTAGTTTCTCAACTGGGCAAGAAGCACATCTTGCAGTCATAAATTTTTATCGAGGAGGTACATGAATTGAACGTTTACCCAACTTTAATACTTACTGATAGAACTATTTTCAAGTTTCTCAATTACGAGATAATCTTGCCTTGATAAGAAAAATAGATATGGAAATCTGTGCACATCCATCCCTAATGACAGAATAACGATTTCCCTAATCAAGATTCATGCATTTATGCTATTCAAATCTCTTTCATTTATCATTATAATTATCAATATTATTATAATTATTTAAGGATGAAAACGTCAGTATTAAAGGATAAATTGTCTATCGTTCCTGAAAAGTTCCTAAAAAGTTAATGAGAGGAAACATATCGAAAATCATATTCAAGGGAAACCCCATTTACATTTTGAAATTTGAAATAACTGTTATTCATGAAATAAGTCATTTCAACATTTCTCAATGATATATGGCGATTTTTCCTTTTTTTGTAATTTTGAACTTCATTTCCAAGATCTCAGTGTTATGTATATCATAAACAGAAGTATATCAATTTGTAGCTGAATTACGTTACTGCAATATTGTAATTGAGGTTTCACTTGAATCTGCTCGTAGATAGATACTGCAGCTAGGAATACAAAAGGATTATAATGTGTGATGTATCAAGATTTTATAAGTGCACGATAACAGTAGGAGGATATTGAAAAAGACTCGAGAAGAACAGGAGAGAGAAGGAAAATGAAAGTGAGAAAAAGAAAACAGAAGAAAGAAAATTTATCTTCCAATACAGTAAAGAGCATTGAAATGAAGCAATCCGTATAATCATTGTTCCAGATCCTTTCAACAAGAAAAATGCCGGGGAATATGTCTCTGTAATTAAGCGCAAAATCCAACAGTCAAAAGCTGTTGAGTTATCTTCATTAGTGTTGCGTTGAAAAATAAGGAGGAAAAATTGCAGCGGCTATTTGTTAGCTTTATAATTTCCTGTTGGACTCGAAGGAAAGAACAGTGAAATATACGGCTGGCAATGAAATTCTATTCCGAATGATTTACTAACACCACATGTGTGTTGTTCGCATTGTTAGACAAGTATATATTTTTAAACGAATACAAAGAAGAATTTCTAACCGCAGGTAGCCTACCAGCATACATTCTCACATCTGTACTCTTTCTCACTCACACTACCATTTTCTTTCCTCCACTCTCTCAATCTTCTCTTTCCATAATTTTTGCAATAAATTCCGAAACTCCTCCTCCTCATTTCTCCCACATCCTAACCGAACTTCTCATTTTTTGTTCAGTTCACCACCTCTTCCACCAACGTCAAACTTTTCAACGTAAAACCAGTCATGGATGTACTACAATTTTTCAACTAACCAAACTTTCCAAAATAAAAGCAGTTTCAAACTTTTTCCAATACCCTTCACTAATAGAGCAGACTCTGCCCATTATTTTTCATCACTAATGAAGTGTTTTTTCGCTTTTTACCAAATGAGAAGAAGCCTTCAAACTACTCTGCTGTCATCAAACTTTCAGTTGATTGCACTCAATGGATTGGCAAGAAAGTTTATCAGACAGCTTTCCAGACCCATTTTACTATCTGCATTTAAAAAACTGTCAACAAGCTTTCAAACTGAGTCCAGGAGTGAAGTGTTGTAACCAGGGACTGCGAGTTTCACTCAAGAGAGAAAAATTCTAAATCGACTCTGCACAGAATTGAGTTGCAAAATGAATGGAATGAGTTGTCTCTGTCAAACCAGAGAAAATTTCTAGAGAACAGTTTACAAATGGAATAAAAAGTATTTTCTGTTGAGTAATTCAAGTCTACAGTTACTGAACTCTTGTCTTCAATTTCGAAAAATCTATGAAAATGCTATATATTTTATTTTATTTAGTATTTAATATCCAGTACTTTGATTGTCTTATTGGATTTTGTGAAGTATGCGGATGATACAACCAGTAACTACTGCCCGATGCTGAGCTCTGTGCCTCTGAAGACTGAAGCGGAGAGACGAAGAAAGCACTCTTATGCACTGCAAAAACGGTTTTCGATGAGGTATAGCATTCCTCCGAAGGACACAGAGCTCAGCATCGTTCAGTAATTAGCAATACATGTAGTCTAACGAGTAAATTTGAATTTCCATCACTATCTATTTGAACTTCATTATATGAGATTCAGGATAAAATTTGACGTATCGAAAAGTATTGAGAAGTGTTCTGGAAAAATAAATGAATCAATGTTTTTAGATTATAATGTTTAATTAATATGTTTACAATCATGTGTTCATACATATTTTTCATTCATCATACTTCTCAATAGTTGAGCTGAATGATAGTTGAGATTAATAATAACAAAGCATAACGAAAAAAACATTTCTCACATGAAACCATGATTTCAACTACCTCTTTCAATTGCTGAAATATACCATTAACCTTGTTTATTGATACATTGATCTTTCAACCGTCATCATGTATCAATGCACTCTCTTATAAGTGAGACCAGAGATAAGACTTTTAAGATATTCTCGGTAATGTCAGTAGTCTACAGTTATGCTAGTCCATGGTTACACTGTCGATAAGACACTGTCTGAATCGAGAACTATACTCACCATAATTTAATCTCATTTCTCAATGATTTTTTGCATGGTTTCGATATTCAGGTTGCGAAGGATGAGGATTAGATTACAATATTGTCCTCATATCAATTACTGAATCCATTCAGCATTCTTCATACAAAGAAGAACATCTTCAAATTACAGAGTACTTCAAACGGTAGCCTTTGATAACCAAGCAATAAGCCGTCAGTCTTTCATGTTGAAATTGCAATCTCGTTACGATCCTTGCCTTCTAGTACATTTTCCTTTGTGCATAAAGGTTTTCCTTTGCTTTTTCGAGGAAGTGGTTTTAATTTCCTGCATAAAAGACCCTATAACAAGCCCTGGCTTTTCCCTATAGTGAGTGCGCCTTCATCTTGCGGCAGCGCCTGTTCCCTCTGGAGCTCTCGATCTTGCTTGAATATGCATTTTCATAAAGCAAGTTGCTTTTTGTTTTTCATTACTTATTCTCTATGAAAAATTCAGCAGCTCACAGTTTTCGTGATGAGAGTAGCTTCCTGAATAGAAGAGCCTATTTGTGCTCAAAACAGAATCCAAAATTTGAATTCTGTGTGGAATCTTATTATAAACAACACCAAGATTATCTAATGTGTGTAACTTTTCAGATATTACCATCTAAAAAAGAAATTCTTATGAAAATGCAATTGTATTGATGAAAAAGAATAATTGAATATAAGAATTATTGTTTTGAGAGTGTTACTTCTCATTTGAATTTACAGCTTAACGTGTTCACAAACTTTTATGTTCCCTGTGAAAGTCAAATTCATTGTTGTGTTTATTCATTCATTGAGTAATAAATTAAATAAATTAATTCATGTTTTCTTTCATTGTTGAGTAATATATTTATCTCAATACATAGTCAAATGCAATTGAATTTTGTGATGTTTCAGAAAATCATACGAAAGAATGCGATCTGAGAAAAATTCAAAAGACCAATGTGAGACGATAAGTGAAAAATTTTTATTAAGGTAATGTTCTTAAAGCTTATTTCTAATAAACATAGCTTTTATTCAACAGTTTTTGAATTCTTTAACGTTATTGACCGTTGCTAAACTAACACTAGATATCTTTATCTGATGTCTCTCTCATCTTGCTTTGGCCAGCACCTAGCTCAAATACAGCTCATGAACCCTTGCTTCTAATCATATTTGTTTGGCATTTTTCTTCTCCTCTGTGAAGTTCAAGAATTATTTCAAACTCTATTATTTGATGATGCTGGGCAGTTTAATTAGGATCTTTCCGCATTTCATTCAATTGGTTTAGTATTTTTTGTGTTGGTTGTTTCTCACAATTGAATAAACAACTAAACTCAAGTCAATCTCAACTAGAACCTAGTTTAGATAATAGTCAACTATAACATGAGTTTAATAAGCCAAACACGTAATAATTATTATCGATACCATAATACCACAGAATAGTAATGGACGTTGTTTCTTTATGATAATACCAGCGACAATAACTTATCTTCGAATAAATGAATTTTGATAATGTTTCATCTAAGATCTAAGAAAGGAAAAATAGGGGAAAAAGTCCTGTTGAAATGAATGGCATTCAAGTAAGAGTTTTTTTTTTCTAAACAAAGTTCTGTGGTGCGAAATGTGTGCTCACAGGTGAAGCACGAGGTAACGTTTATGAGCGTTCTTCAAATCAGACATCTCTGAAGTGATCACCACATTTGAAATAGTTTATTCGGAAATAATTGAATTTCACAGATTATCACACAGGTAGACGCGTTTTCATTAGTGATCGGTGTACTATGGCTAAGGATCCAATTAAAAGAGTTTCATTTTCCATAACGGCTCTGCCTCGCTACAATCCAAACTCGCCGACCAATCAAAATAAACAAAAAGCACACATACACACGCGCGCGGTCATATGAATCGCTCTATCATCGTAACCCCTCCCCACCCCCAACCAGCCATTAAACAACTCATACTCAACAACCCCCCCCCACCCACTCAACCAATCAGCCACCCAATTTCTGCCAATATCCAAATTCCATTCTCAGATAAACGCTCTAGGACCGTTGCCGAATTTACTCCAAATTAAATCTGCATTTATTAAATTTCGCGCCCGCTTGGACCCGACTATCTTTGATTTTGAGTGTCCGGTTTCATTTCAGCTCTCTGATTGATTTGAGGTGAAATGACACCGATGACATTCGACACTGAAAAACAACTCGGTAATGGAGACTGGAACATGGACATTGTGGAATATGCGTTGAAAGCAAATCTCAATTGTCCATCACGTTTAGAATGGAATTTTGAAATGAGTAAACGCGATGTTCAATATCATGGTACGGACTTGGTACCTACACTGCCTATAAAATAACGTACTAAGATGCTGTATTATTGTATGTGAATTGACGAATAATTTTCTATTCTTCAAGAAATCCCGATGCAACATCCTTGACCTTGAAAATTGAAGACATGGTGGATATCATTATGTGGATAATCATATTATCATTATCAAAAAAGTAAAAGTTGCTACAAAATAAATTGAATCACCTCCTCCAGTATGGCCAGAAAATGGAGTTACTAGATTACAATCAGTCATATCTTAACTTCAAAATAGGCCAGAGCTTTTCGAAAAGGTTTGACGTACTACGAACTAAGAATGCCCGAAAAATAAAACTCCTTAAAGAAGCTTTCCGTTGTGTGACCGTTACATCTATGTTAAAGCAGCTCAAATCTTCGTCATTATCTATTTCACCATCAAGTAACAGCGTTTTTGCTGGTAACATCTTTATTGGTGAATTTAGAAGAATTAATTCGAGGCGAAACATTAGAGTGAATTCTCCTTGGAAAATGGAACAATTTCAATTAATTAGATCCAGCATGAATTTAGATCTCTCTTCTAAAAGAGTGATAAATCATAATAAAATATTGGTGATAGATTGACCACCAGGGCTCTTTGGTTTTGTAACAAAAAGATTTGACAATTATTTAATCTATATTATTGATATAAATCTATCACTTCATCTCAAAAATAGTAATTCAAGCAACTTTAGCCTATATGACATAATAATGTTATGATACAGAGATTAATTTTTCATTTTCTACTCCATTTCCCTAGCAAAAGAAAAAAACAAATTTCAACTCTTCATTTTCTGTACTTAAGTTTGCTAGTGAAGAGGATCATGGACGGACTCATAGTGTAATAGTGAGGTTTGGTTGGGCAGTGTGTATTTAGGCGTGAAACCAATGGCAAAGGCTTAGCCAGTTTCTTCTTGAATGGCAGTGTGGTGGGGCCGGGGGGCGTCTGATTAGTTTGCGTGTAACGAGCCTGTGTGTCCCTCTCTTTAATCTGGCCGAAAGAAGGAAATTATCCGGGGAGCGTAGAGTTTTAATGAAGTCGAGGGAAACTCGACCCTCACCTAGGAATTTCCAATTTCGACAACTGGTTGTTCTCTCCAGGGACTGAACCCGATATTTTCGGACACAAGTCGAAGCAAAGTGTGTGCTTAGGACTTGGCTGGAAAGCACGTCGACATTTTAAACGCGGGGGAGACACAGACGCAACGAGGGGAAACTGTTTTGCAGGGTCGTTTTTGAAGGGCGGGTGGAAGAGTAGTTTCGGGAAATTGCCGCCAGGGTGGACCAGGAGCGCTTAGACGTTATCTCGCCCTTCTTTACTCGCAACCCCACCCACCAATTTCAAAAACTTGTCCATTAAAAACTTTACGCCAGCTTTCAACCCTCGCCACCAGGCTGCGCCACCAGCTTACCTTCTTTGACTCTGCACCAAGATCGCGCACCCCTTTCGAGGCGATTTTTAAGGCGTTTGCCTGCCTAAAGCAAATACACTCACGCACATGTGCACACAAACCCCTTGCAAAAGGACTCGTCTTTCTTCAGTTGCTTGTTTTCTGCAGCCACCCGACAAAAGCTGAAAATCAATACTCTTGTGCCTCGGCCAAAGCGCGTCCCACCTGGGTCCTCAACTTAGGAGTCCAGCCAGCTACATTCGAGTGAGACTCTGCGAAATTTAGAATTGAATTAAGCCACTCAACGTCTATTGCAGAAGTTTCCTCTTTTGGTATCCAAGAAAACGTTGAAAACGAAAGTAAGGTTTGAATAAAACTCAGCCTGAAGCTAATTGAAAAAAATCTTTTGGATAAATCCTTAGAATATAGATTTTCTCTGGGTTTCTACTCTGATTAAAATTCTTCATAATTTTCATAAGTTATCTATTATACTGATTGATGAATACTTCTTTCTGTTTAACAGTCTTTTGAAATTTTGCTTCCACTGTTGCTCATGATATGCCTACTTTGTCTTTTTCCTTAGTTTTATTTTTTCCTTCCTTTTTTTTACAAGAGGGAATGGATAAAACCAACTATACTAGTCCCAGCCTTGCAGTTGATATTTGTAATTTTATTATTACTTCTAAGGAATTCAATGATCAAGGAAATCATATCATTAATTAATTCTTGTGTGTTGTACAGTTTAGATCAATCTGTTCTTAATAGTGTAAATTTTTGGTAACATTTGGAACTTTTCACTTGTAATGAAAAATAGAAGAGTAATTATATTGAAACTTTTCTATTTTCAGTGAAAAGGTTGTCACATGACGAGTTTATAAAATACAGTTTTGATTGAATCTTTGATTTTTTCTTTTCCCAGATGATGGACGAGTGATGAATGCTCGGATAAGAACATCGAAGTGTATTCACTATTAATTTTGAAATTATAATTGTAACAGTTCAATGATCTTGTAATTTAAAGCGAGCAGAGAGACTACAGTGCTAACTACGGCTAACTGTTATGACAATCAATGAGTATAAAGGAAAGAAATTGATTTAAAATGTTAATTGTTTTTCATTCATTCATTTATATATACATTTATTTATCAGGCCTTGAAAAATGTGTATTTTGAATAAAATCTTAATGAACGTTTTTGCAACTGGTTTATTTTCTCCAATCATCTATCCAAATCTGATGTTCGAAGCCGCATTACTTATTGCAGAGTTTCAAAATAATTATTTGAAAACTGAATTTTATTTCCAACCATTGAAATAACAAAATTCTCTCAAGAACCACTTTTTTACTAGATGATGTGAAAATTTTCCTCTATTTCTCTATACAGACCGTTTACTAAAATATACCTTATATTAGTCTATAAGCGATTCACTGGTATACTTGAAGTATTCTCCTTTGCCGTGTAGAGTGCACCAATCAAGATTTTGGCTCCAGAGATGCTGCAAAAAGTTCTCGGCTCTACCGCTAGATGGTGCTGCGATCTCCGCTCCAAACGCACCCCTATTCACGTATTATTCACACTTATATTGCCCAAGGCTTGTGTTTATTCCACAAACAAACTTGAACAAACGGAAACGATTCGAAAAAATACAACGGATCTCTACCTTTTCAGTATATTAATGTTCTCACTCAGATATTATTACAGCTAACTCAATAATTTTGAAAAAAATCATAAAATTATTTTTATAGACATAAAAAGCTTACAAATATATAAAAAAATATCTAGAGCTAATTAATAAAATGTCTGGTAGAATATAACAGGTTATAACTGGTTATATTATAACAGCAATCTTCAATACAATAAACGAATTGAATAAGATATAGGGAAAACTCATGAAAAAAGAACATCTTGAATCAATGATACAGTACCTCAAATTAATTTCAAGTTATTATAATATCATCACATTGATTAAATTTGATTAAAAAATTGAATACTTTTAATCATCTTCAGACGTGAATAAATAATATTCTCAACCTGATTGTCCCTTAAGGATAAGGATGCAAACTTATAAAAGTTCAAAACTATCATAGATTTCAATTTCAATATATTAAATAAAACTTTGAATAATAGGTATTCAACGTTGGCAATAGGCTACTTTTCATCAAATAAACTCTTAATAAAAGCTAGATTGGGTTTGAACTGATTTGCAGCTTTTTCTCTAAAGTGAAACTCCTATGTGTTTGAAATGTTTAATCACACTAATCGATTAATTGAAAAAAGCATAAGCTATGGATGTTTATGAGTCAATGATTCAGATATGAGATTCTATTTGCTAACGGTAATATGATTGTGCTATATCTATATGAAACAGCGGAGTTTGAAAACATAGATATGTCCATTCTTGGAAAAGGATATTCAAGGAAATGCTTTCCACAAACACTGAACCGTATAAAAGAGTGAGTGAGTGGGAGAGAGAGAGACAGAGAGTAAGAGAGAGATTTACCGAAAAAGAGAGAGTTTTGAAAAGAGGAAAAGTGCGAGAGACACATGGGAGAGCAAATATAATAGAAGAAGAGAGAGAATAGTAAAATAAAGTCGATAAATTGAAAGAGAAGAAGGAGGAAGA
Organism: Laodelphax striatellus; assembly: GCA_017141395.1. Taxonomy (NCBI): domain Eukaryota; kingdom Metazoa; phylum Arthropoda; class Insecta; order Hemiptera; family Delphacidae; genus Laodelphax; species Laodelphax striatellus. The sequence goes on from CM029534.1 coordinate 5,952,635, forward strand.
AACAGAAAGCGAACCAAGGTAAGGAAGGAAAGTGAATACATATGAAAGACAGACGATATAAGTAGAAGAAGAATATTATTGCGGAATGAAGATTAATGGAAATGAGAGAGACATGAAAGAGCAGATGATAAAGGAAAGGAGAGGGAAACAAATACAGGAATTGAGAAGAGGATAAAATAGGAGAGAGAGTGTGAGATAGGATGAGAGAGTGAGTGATTGAGTGAGAAAGGAAATTGTGATTAAAGAGAGAAAATTGTAAATTAGATAAATCGTTAAGAGAATGAAACCTGAAATAAAACTGAGAGACGAAAGGAGACTGAAGAGTGAAGACTTAGAGGGAGAAGGAAGAGAATTAGTAAAAATGATAGGGGAAATTCGATAAAAATAAAATTGAAAAAGGAATGGGTGTAAGAAGACAAAAGAAGAGAGGGAGAGATTGTGCATAGAGGAAGTGAAAGGGATAAACAAGTGGAAATGATGGATAAAATGAAGGAAGTGAAAAAGGGAGCAGGGTATACAAAGTAAAAGAAAAAATGAGAAGAGGAAATGGAAAGAAAGACAAAACAAAGAGATGGAATTAGTGAGAGAGAAGAGGAAGGGAGAAATTGAATGATAAAAGAAGGGTGAGAAGCGACCTGTTGGCTACTATCAAGTCAATAAAGTAGCATCAAGTTGGCAACACTGGTTGGCGGGAAATTGAGGCACAGAAGCAGTGTTCCAACTTGACGACAAATTCATTCAATCATCATCTGTGTCTTGTGAGTGAATAATGGTTATCCAGCGTGCAGTTTTTCATGTGTTAATTTTCTGTTGTGTTTTGGTGAACTCTTTCAAGTTGAAAGGAAATTCTACAGAGATTTTGGGCAGAAATTTAGCGGGAAACTTTGGGGATGAAGGTGGAAAGATTGTAAGGAATGTGGAGGGAAATGTGGGTAATAAAGGTGACAGTTCTGTGAAAATCGTGGGGGAAGATGTGGGTAATATAGATCAAAATACCAAGGAACACGTACGGGAGTTTCAGTTAGAAACTGAAAGTGAACGTCCTGAAAAACATGTGGGGGAAGATTATTCTTATCATGTAGGGGAGAAAGTTGTGGAACAAGCAATGAAAATTGCTGAAAACAACGAGAGAGGAAATTCTACAGAACAAAAAGACGTGATGAATGATGGAGATAAGATAATTAATAATGTCACAGAGAAAACAAAAAACAATTTTTCAGATGAGATAGGAGAGAATTTTTCAAATCTTGGTGAGAAAATCTCTACAAGGAGATCGAAAAAATCCCTTTCAACAAGCACTACAGAAAGTAATCCATACAGAAACCATATCAAATTTGTACCGTTGGAATCTTTGTACACTAAGAATGGAATCAATGCATTTTTCAACAAAACTGCTTGCGGTAGGAGAGATGAAAATGGTGCATTGGTTGGATGTTTTACCAAGTGTTGCCAGGAAAATGAGATGTTAACCACCAATCATACGTGTAGTGGATTTTTAAACGAAAATCAAAATTCTTCATATACACACTGGCTTTATTTCGATAATTTGGAGCATGCTTTTGAGCAAATTATTGAGCATGCAGAATATCTAACTGTACCCCTAGGGATTCCATGTGGTGAGGCCAAGAAATTTATTGTTAAACCACACAAGAATGAATTCGATTTCTTCATTTACAAAAATGGAAGTCTAAAATTGACCGAAAACGAAGACGGCGAACATGTGTTTCTCAAACATAAACCAATTTACGAATACTGTATTGATAATATTGTTGAAAACGGTGTTAAATATCGAATGGCTATGGTTTGTCTCAAATCGACTAGAATCTACACTGAACAAAATGACGAATCAGACACAGTTGCACTAAAGTCTGTTAAGCTTAATTTCCGAAAAATGTTGTTTATTTTTCATGGATGAACAAAGTCTAAGACAACTTCATTCACTCTTGTGCAACCGGCCCCTGAGAATTCCCCTGAAGTAGCTCCAATATTCAATATAATGTTATCGATTGATGCTTTTCTGAGAAAGCGTCAATTCTGCTGCAGGAACTCGACTGTATTGACAATGCACAATCGTTATTGTTGCAATTGAGTTGAGCTTGTTGTTGGTTTACGCTCACTTACACCTGTTGACGTGTGAGTCAGACATGACTGGCTTGATTAATTCATGACAGTCAACTTGTCATACACATCTTCCCCCTTCCACGCTCCTGTGCTCTTGTGTCCTGTTCTATCCTTCCTTCCATGCCCTGGAGTAGTACTTGTGTCTCCTCGAACAAGAGAAAGAGAGAGAGAGTGAGAGAGAGTGGGTGGGAGAAGAGAGAATCCTTCATCTTAGCTGTCGGCTCCCCAGAGACGATTATTGAATCATGCCGACCGGCAACACTCTTCATTATCTACACTATCAATACAAACCTAGCTACATGTGGACTAGACGTCTGATCAATTATTAATATTGTGTTAGAAGCTGTGACGTAACATCCTCTTCTTGGGCCAGATGTGTCCCCTTTGCAAATAGACCCTTACCTAACAAGAAGAGAATATGTTGATGAGGAATACAGAAATAAACTGCAACAGTCAATTGCACAAATGTCCAAAATGTTTAACCTCAGTTCATCTAAAGTTTAAACGAAAGTTCATCCTTAGTTTATCTTGTTCGTCTTAGTACAATCTTAGTTTCCTAGAATTTTATTTTACTTGTGAGATTCAGAAAAATTGATCGGTGATATTTTCTAATTGACACTTGTTCAAGCCACTAAACACCTTCAATCTGCCATATTTTCAACTCTTTGTTTCTTGTTTCCACTATCTTACAAGAGTTAGTTAACTACCCCACAAATTCAATCAAAGCAAACATCAATTTCACAACGATAACAAGTCAAACAAGGAGTACAAAAATTTACAAGATAGTATTTTCCAAAGTATGGGAATATTTAATTATTCTCGAATGAATCAATCAATAGGGAGGTGTGTAGTTGAAGGTTTCTGTTTAATAATTACTAGTTGAATGAGAACAATACTACTTGAAATTTCAACGAGAATTGTATCTAATTCAATAAATTCAATCACAAAGTCTCCAATTTATCACTGCTAAATGAAGTATTAGTTCAGGCTTATGTGTTACAAAGAAAATAAACTTTGTATGATGGGCCCGATGGGATAATACTCGTAATTCAGTTATCGGTACCAAATGTTCTTCTTTCATATTGTTGCTTTATAAAGTCTATAATAATTAATTTTTCACAAATCTATCCCTTATAATTATTTTAGGAATATGATAAAGCTTACTTCTAGTGCATGTAGAAGTGAAGGCGTATTCGTACCTCTTGTATCGTCTGTGCTGTAAGCAGTCATATCAGTTCATGAATTCTATTAATCGGGAAATCATATTCATTTGAGGTCTCATATAAGCTGTCATATTTTTACTGGGATTTCCTGTGATAGGAAATGGTATCTCTCAAAGAATTGACAAATTTAAAATTCGGAAAATAATCTAGGATTGTAGAACAATGGTCCAACTGACCACAGTATCAATTCACGTGGCAAAATAGATTTTATGTATAACAAAGCTTCGTTTGGTGTTCAACTGGAGTTAAAATGTATTTGAGTTTGAGTGCTTATTGATGGCGCATCTGCGTTTTCCGGCTCAGTCAAAGTACAGCTACAAGCTCAGATTTGTTGAATTATTGTTCCAGTTACAAAGAGGGGTTTGATGAAAGGCTATTTTGTGCTGCAAACTGGAGGCTTCAAATTGAACCAATCTGTACCGGGAAATGTCTGGGTAAGAGTAGGGTGGAGAACCATCTAGTGAGGTGGTTATTGGCCAGGGGAAAGAGAGAGGATGGTTGGGGTGGTAGGAATTGAAGAGAGAAAGCATGAAAACAGTGATGTTCAGTGTCGGTCGGATACAAAATGAAATCCTTGAGCCGAGTGTTGCCAGCACTACTGTTTCAAGTTTTACATATTTGTTGGTTAAATTCGTATCGACACTTCATGCGACTGTATATTTGTAAGCCGCAATACAGCTAAAGTACTCGAAGCTTCATGTTTTAAAATCAATGCACTTTACCAGTAGAAGTGCATCGTTGAAAAGTTGATTTAAAGGGACTTTCATTAAATCCAATGTTGGCATGCTCAGCATGTATTATATTTTTTTAGTATGGAGATAGTTATTATAGGGAATGAGTCTCAATCAGATTAGTATGACTCAACTTAGAAATGTGATTGTTGTCACACATTTGTATGAGACTGATAAGTTTGCAAATCGGAATGCTGGTGGTATTTCCTAGATTAATTTATTTTCCGTAATCCTTTTCTCAAAATATAATTTCTATTAATCTCTTTTATACTCTTGGGAAAGTCAGATGAAGTAAGTGATTAGGAATCTAAATCTGACATTTAATTTCTTCATTCTTGAATACAGTACTGTATGTATTTTTAATAACTCTTTATTGAGATGTGGAGACAGTTCATGTGAATGATAGTAATGATGTAAATGGAATCATAGTAAATGATAAATAAATAAATGATAAATAGTAATTCCTATAATAATTATTATATTTGAACTATCACTCTGTCACTGCTTCTAGGTTATACTATTGATTTTAGATAGAATTTTCTGAATTTTCTATCTAAAATCAATGGTTATACATACAGCCTGAGTCAAATAAAACCTCTCATGTGAACGTTTTCTTATCAGCTGAAGTTGATAAGTACTATAGTGTGATTCACGTCAAGAAGTCAGCATTGCTTAGATGGGAGTTTGCTATAATTGTTCAATTATTATTATTTTAACAATTATTATTGTTATTATTATATTCATGCTTTTTATTACATTACAAGTACTGTACTGTTATTAATACTACAATGGGGACATCAGGTACATACTCAGAACACCTTACAACCAAATTTTACCCATTACCGAAGTACAGTAATTACAGTAAAGTACAGTAACAGGAGATTGAACAGCATTGATAAGCTTATGGTTATCGCGATAACATTAGACCTATATTGATACCAGCCGCACGTAACATTCCTTAACAGTTTAACCTCTATGTAGGACAAATATTGAACACTTGGAATAATAGTTCCAACCCTTTGTTTGTTTTCAATCACGCCAATTAACAGAAAACAGTGGCCTATGAGGGTGGTAAGGCTCTTGAAATAAGATTGGTATAATTATATACCCTCAGGATCATATTTGTTGGCTGCCGGTTCTCTATTGCCTGCTTTATTATGATTGGAAGTATTCCAAGTTCACCCCAGGTTATTTGACTTATTACGGTTGAGTATAAGTGACTAGAGGATAAGTTGAAAATTGAGTAACTAGAGCTGGTAAGAGCCATGAAAATCTCCACTTGATACAGGGATGACAATAGTAGGTTTCAAGATTCTTGTTAATTTATTCTTCCAATAATACAATTTGGTTTCTTGATACAAATAACATTTTACTATAGTGCGATTCACGTCAAGAAGTCAGCATTGCTTAGATGGGAGTTTGCTATCCTTGTTCAACACAAGGCAGTTGCTGATGTCTCTATCACATTCGCACTGTGCATAGTTGCCGCACTGTGCATTGTTGTCGCACACAGTCCCAACAAACACGTTTGGTGCAGTTTTCTCTTTCTCCCTCAATGAAACTTGGCATCAATGCTCCTCATATAAACAATGCTGACTTCTTGACGTGAATCGGACTATAGAGGATAAGTTGAAAATGGAGTAACTAGAGCTGGTAAGAGCCATGGAAATCTCCACTTGATACATACAGGGATGACAATAGTAGGTTTCAAGATTCTTGTTAATTTATACTTCCAATAATACAATTTGGTTTCTTGATACAAATAACATTTTACCATTTGACTGGTCAATTCTTTGTGTGCTCTTGAATAGACTAACGGTTCACGATACAATAATGCCACAAACAACTTATTCTATTGCTAATTTACTAATTTCTAAGGTACATATTGTTTATTCCCCATTGTTCATTGTTCATTGTTTATGGCATTGTTCATTTACAGAAAGTACAGAGAGTAAATAAAAAGATCCCCTATTCTTCTTTCACGTCTTTCACTCTGCATGTTGCATTGAATTCGCTACTAGAACTAGACCATGACCTAATTCGTAATGCATTCGGGATCGATCGTAGTGAAGGTCATTGTCAATGCCGTTTAGGGTATCCTATCGAAAATGCAACAGGGGTCAAGTGCATGATATCGACTATCGAAGTGTGGGGGGGGGGGTTGAGAGAGAGGAAGGGAAAAATCACGGACACGACATAAAAGAATGAAAGAGAAGAGAAATGGCGATGTATGACAGGACGGCAAAAAATAAAACGATCGCAGCTTGAATTTCATTGGTAAGCCAGCTTCCCCTACCCACCCACCATGCAACTCAATTATTAATTTCCATTTTTTCGACAGATATTGTGACGTGTTGCAACCCACCCACCCCTGTTAGCGGATCATGGCTGGGGTTGTGTAGTTGAGGGGGTAGGGGGGGGGGGGCTCATCAATATAGCCATCACACACTACCACGTGACACAAACAATACACAATCAATGGCTGTGTCACCAATGGGCCATATTGGCCCCCCCCACTCTGCACCCCTCGGCACAGGAAACAAATATACAAATTGCTGTGTGCACCAACAGGCTACATTTGTCCTTGCCACAGGGCTATCGTCGGTACCCAACTCTCGTCGCCAGGTCAGTACACTACGTCCTAACCTCAATATATGAGCATGAGCATGGTTACCTGTTAACATTCGATTCTGTACTGTGCATGGTCAACTCTTATCATTGCATGGTTTCCTACTACAATATTGGTGTCTAGGCATGGTTACCTCTTTCCATTGACCTCTACGCCAATCAAATCATTGCACGGTTGGTGTCTAAGCTCTTCACATTGCCAAGCAACAGTTCGTTGCATCTTCTAATCCTTTTACCTTGTCGCTGATCAGCTGTTTTGTTTGTTCAACTGCCGTGTATGTGTTCACTGATGTCAGTAGAATTTGTAGTACAACTTCGTTATAACAGGAAATCTATAACCAAAGATGATATAGCAGGATCCATTTAACTTGTCATAAAACATATGATCGACGAGCATATGATCACAATACTTAACCTACAAATGCTGAATCTCGCAGATTATTGAAAAGTTCTTTTAAAAATTTATTCTTTGAAAGGTCTTCTTTAAAAAGGTCTTTTAAAGACTTTAAAGGTCTTTAAGACTTTCAAGCCTTTTGATTATTGTGTCGAAATCACTGTTTAATTATTACTGGAACAGCTGATTTATGACAAGTTAATTGGATCCTGCTATACCGTTCGATAGAATCGATTGAATATACTATATGACTGTTTTGTAAAGCGAAATATAGAATACTGTTGGTATAGATACTGTTGGAAGACTGTTGTCTGTGCAATATGACTATAGTATATGACTATGATTATAGATTAACTATACAACGCAAGTTTCATCTCTGGCATCGTTCAGCTTACATGAAGTTTATTCAGAATATTTTAGACAGTTGTTATTTTCACTTAACATACTTTTCTAAGAGAATTAAGATATTTTTCAGTTTTGACTTATGAACATATCAACTATTCAATAACTATATTGTCAATTAGAACAAAAAGATTCAGCTCTCATAATCCTCGTTGATGTTTTCTGTAACGGCGAGACGACACTAGCACACTCTGCTGCTATCCTGTAAAACAGAAAATGAAATTTCTAATCTCAGGTACTTGAGAATTCAGTTTAACTTCATTATAGGCTACATTATTGACACAATCAATGACAAATTATTCCATGATAGGCTACTCCATTATTGACACAATCAATAATTAATCCGAATATTTAATGTTCAATTGTTCAATATTTATTCTGAAAAAATAACGTTACCTTTTATTTTTGTTGAATAAATGCATAGAGCTTTCCTTTACAAGTCACAAGCCTCTAACAATGAGTCAAAGTGAACGACTTCTCTATTTTCTGAGCAGACAGAGAGGTGTCAGGGTGGGAAAAGAGCTTCAAGGAGAAACATTTCGTTCCCCTCCCAAATTTTTCTACGACGAGAACGTGACGTCATATCTCCCTCTCTAGAAACCCACCCCCCCTCCCCCAACATAGGTTACGATGCACTCTAGAGGTCATATCACTAAAAACGTTACATCTCTTTTCCCACGCGGTTATTCACAAAGAATTGACTTGATACGGACGATACTATGTTTAATTCATAGTCTGTGCATGTTTTTATAATGGATGAAAATGATTTCAATGTTATAAAAAACTATAAATTCATCAATTAAAAATTACAGTACAATGTCCACATCCTAATTATGAAAATACAAAAAAGACTCAACAGAACTCCTTCATAACTTTTATCTCATTCATAGTATGTAGGCTATATAGCTTAGTATTCTTTATTCTGGAGTCATTACTATTTATATTATAAGATATTTTCAATTATTACAACATGTTTTCACTGTAATGAAATATTCAATAAATCTGCCACAGAAAACATCATGAAAACTGAGTCTTATGAGTTGTTATTTGATATTTGAAATTCTTAAATTGTGATACAGATATATAGATAATCAGATACTCTTATATTTGTCATAATTTTTTTTATTGAAAAACACATTTCCAATTGAGATCAACCCATAATCTAGGTTACTTTAGGACAGTCCCACAGTAATACAGAGTAACATCACAGTAATATCACTCCCACAGTTATATCACCGTATAATTCCGGATATACTGTACTGGCTTTATGGAAATACAGTATAATATTACTCATAGAATGAGGAAAACCTTATGGTGTACTTTCACCTTCCACGATATCATCACATTGATAGCACAAAAGCTCGGTTCACTAAAGCGTTTAAATTTCCCTTTCATCGAAAACACACATATACCTGGAAATGGATCGTATATGAAATGATGGAACATCTATTATAAGAGCTACAGTATAAGGTAAAGCGATTCAAATTTCCCTTTCATCGAAATTACACATATTGACATATCCCTGGAAATTGAACTTCTATGAAATTATCAAACGGATAAGTTACTGTAATTCACAATATTCATATTCTTGTAGTATTGAATATTTACAAAATGGAAGCTTGTCCAATAATAAATATAATATGTGGTAATTTGAGACTGCAGAAAAACTACTGATTTGTCTTAATTTTCTGTGGTCATTTCTGTCAGAATATCTCATTAGAGCATTTCAGTACTCAGCTACAACAAACTATCATTAATTTGAATTCGATATCATCTTGGGTTCTATTGTACTAGAAAATCAAAATTAATGCAAAATGATGTTACTCGTAGGCTGAATTCCATTAATTTAATTCATTGGCTTTTATGATTCAAGTGATTTGATGTAATTAGTCCGTACAATGAAAAACAACAGAATAATATAATAATTGAACAGGAAATAATGAGAGAATACGAACACAAAACTATCAATATATGTCGAAAATAAATGAATGTTTCGGTCTTAGTCATTACAGAAGAGTAAGGCTAGGCGTAGTCAAGACAAGACAAGACAAGATTAGTCACGTTTAGTCACAATAATTCACATAGCTGCTTATGAAGAAGCACACACCGATGCAATGACTAATCAGTGTGTGTTGCTTCATAAGCAACTATGTGGAGTACTGTGACTAAACGTTGAATCGATTGAGATGGGTATGATCAGGGATAACTTTGGTCATGGTAACCTATCATGAGAGAGATGAGTATTTTATAAAGGCTAAGCCCACATTCAAAACTCTAGTTGTTTTATAGTTTCTACAAGGTACAAAAGTTTAAGAGTGTAATCACGGTGAACCCAGAACAGTGTCAATGAGAAATACAATAATTCACCGAAAGCTTTGTAGGCTAAATTAAATTATTTGTAGCTCTCATTATAAATGTCACTTTTCATGAAATCTAACACCAAGAGCTGATAACAATCATTGCTAGTTATAATCTGAGAACCAAGTCATGTTAAATGGTAATGTGTCATTGAAAATAAAGATTATTTTCAAGCAATTTGTGCCTGCTAATTGAATATCAGTGTAAAATTAAGTGACACCATCGTTTTTGAACAAGCAACACTTGTTAATTTGCAAAGGGTGAAGAGAGTTTTCAATGATTACTTACTCCAATTTTCACTTTATTCTACACTTGTTTGAATTGGAGGTATATTTAAATCCAGACTCGTGTTAATTAGATCATGTGAATTTGGGTTTCAACTGGGACAAGATGCTAATTTTCCATTACCATGACAATTTTAGATTACCAGCCCCTTTCAATAAATATTATACACTCTATACACAAGGAGAGAACTAAGAATTTTCAAGGTGTTCTTATGAATTTCGACCCTACGATTCATTATGAATAAGATTATTCTATAAGATTGTATTGCTTGATCCAATAAATGATTATGATTATGATTATTATGAACAAGATGTACGAGACTTGTAGGCTACGTTGTACGCGATTTTCACAATAACTTCTTAAATTAATTATAATAATAATAACTTTTTCAATTTTGAATAAATCAATAAGACTTTCATAATAACAGTGTAAATAACTTTTATTTGTGGGAAAACCTCTACGCATAAATAAATATTCTATCAAACTTTGAAGTATGCTGTTTTTTAATTAAGGTTAGAATTTCCTTCGTGGAATTTAATATTTCTCTCTTCATCAACTTTCGTAAAGATTTAAGCTACTCAAGTGAAGAGCTTCAATCATCCTGGAAGATTCATTTCTCAACCTTGTTGATCGAATCAGTGCATTAAAACGTCATAATGCTCGTTCACTGTCATAGTCAATTGCAGACTGTCATGTCAACAGAGCAGCTACGTGATTTGAAATGAAACGTTTGAGAAGACGTTGTTATAAGTTGCCGGTGGCAAGTGCTGTATGAAGATCTCAGCGCTTGACATTTATGACTGGTCGTCGTCCACTTGTCAGCGACAAGACGAAAGTTCGTTCCGCTACATGTCAGGCTGTCATCCTTGGTTGGTTGGTAAGGTTGTTGACTTGGATATGTCCTTTTGGAACGTAGCCTGCCTTCAGTGAAGACAGATTTCCATGTCAGTCAGTTGCCAATGCCCTTGTCCTTGCGTTCAGTTCTCAGGTTTGACATGTTGGCGAATTGCTGCACTCATCACTGCTAGTTGCATCGATCTTGGCGCTCTGTGCTCTTCAAAGACATCACTTGAATTATAGCTCTCAAATTTCGCACAGATTGAGGGGCGTCACTTACACTATTATCTGAGCTGTTGGAGCTGATTGATTTGGTACCGGGAAGACAGCCTTCCTAATAAATGGGAAACCATAGGTTCATAGTTGAAAGAGTTTTCATCCTCCCTCTTTTTTAATATTATTTTGAATTTTAACATTAAAAATATATATTTCGATATTAAATGGTGAAACAAGAGACTTTTTTAATTTACAGTGAAGTATATCGTCATGGAAAACAACATTCGATAAGTGTACGTTTTTGAAATACACTTGAGTCTTGTTAAACAGAGGAATTTAACAAAATAATTTATGAGGAATCATAAATAATATAACTTGAACTTCGAAAAAAATTAAAATTTTACTCGAATTTTTAAATAATGAATAAACCTTGTTGATAAACCATGATGTAAGAGTTGGCTTTACCATGACGAAATCCTACTTTCCTTTTCTGGGAAGGGTTTCTCTTGGAAAAGGCTTGCTTTATCTTTTACACCACTTTTTCCCCTACTAGCTTCTTATTTCTATTGAAGTTTGTATTCTGTATAATGATTTTTTTGTACTTTCTGCTTGATTTTTGTAATTGTGTGTCTGAATGAATAAATATATCTGGAAACTCCTCATTTGAGATAAATTACTGTATTATGTGAAATAGACGGGTCTCCCCATCAACCAAAGCCATACGCTAGATAGACTATATTATGATTACATGCTATGAGATAACTCATATGATTCGATTATTTGCAACAATTCACTGACAAGTTCAAGAGTACAGACGAGGGCGCCAGACACGATCGATGATGAACTCCTCGTCTCTAATGAAATCGAGAGAAGAGAGGTAGGGTCATCAGTGAGGGTCATGACCTTCCGGTGACTCTGGGAGAGCATTAACATGCACTTCTAGGAACAGACCGTCCTGACAGTTGAACTCACTCACATTGAGGTGCTGCCCTGTTATTATTATTTTCGGTTAACAAGTGCAGCGCCAACATTGTCTTTGTCAGTTTTCAGCCGAACATTTTCACCCTGTGACGTTAGTTGTTCTTGGAGCAGTAGGAGACTCTTCCCCCTCCTCTACTCCTCCCACCAAGCCTTGTGACATCAGAGATAGGTTGAGCAGTAGGAGACTCTTTCCCCCTCTCCCTCCAATCTTCCCAACAAGCCTTGTGACATCGGAGATAGGTTGACGACATAGAACTATACGCATTGGATATATTTCTATTGTATACGACAGCCGACAAGCAGTTGCGAATATGCTTAGTGTCACTCCAGCAGCAACTTCCATTTGTCCACATTTGTGATGCCTAATGTGATTGACCTCATCCAGGTTCTCTTCATTCAATGCCACATTAATCAACAGGCACATCAGATTTGTCACAGTTAGCATCAAGTCAATGTCAGACGATATTGTGCAGGCAGGAAGTATTTGAACTGGATGGCCGTCTAGTTACGAATAATATTCAGCCGAGTTTGACTGGCTCATACTTGGCGTTTAGAAAATGTAATCGTATCCTAGGGTTTTGTCCCTTGGTTTTTTAGTATAATGATTTTATCATAAAAAGATGAGCAGTTCATCTTTTGAGTTCTTGATAAGTTACTTATCAAATTTCTAGTAAAATAATGAACAAATCATACTTGATTATAATAGTACTGTGATGGAAAGACCATGAGTAGCAACATATCCATTTCATCATTTTGTGAGAAGCAAACTATGCTCGTTTTATTGGAGTTGAAAATTCCGTGTTTCAGAATAATTATGGTGTTGAGGATGGCTCAAAATAACATTAGTCTAACAAAGTAGGCTAATACAGATTTTTCTATAAATGCAAATAATGGGAAATACCGGCTCTCATCAAATTAACATAATTATAATTAATATTCCTCTGAAGTTTTACAATACAGGAACATTATTGGAATAATTAATTTCATTGACATCTATTCTATTCAGAAAGTTATATTTTATTCGTTCTGCATTCAAATCTACTTTGAGAATGGAAAACTCCATTAACTTGTGATAAGAAAGAAAGCTCATTTGAGCTGTGTTCCCATTAACAACGTCTCCTACAAATACCCCCATCAATATTGTTCTCCGAAGTCACTCAACAATTTCACACCAACTTTCAATCAACAAGTCACTCAACAATTTTCACAATTTGAGCTACTTCACTCTGCATGAATAATTTCTCTGAGAATAAATAATTATATTCTAGTGCAGTAAAAGTTGGATGTCATCATAAAATTACAACTTTCAGTTTCCCAACGATTACTCATAACTCCAATCATGTTCTAAGAAATAGAAATATTATGACTGGTGGCTACACTGTTCTAACACAATAATTCCGCAAGCCTCGCAACTCATATCCACATAGCGGACTGCAAAGTTGAGTAGATTTCCACATTTACATACAATAAAAGGCGGTACACTCTTTTCAGCAGAGCCTGATGAAAATGGCTAACGAGCTATGTGTTGCTGAGGCGAAATGATTGAGGTGCAAAGCTGGATTCCAGGATGAAATTGAGCAGCAGCAGTAGCAAAAGCAGCGGTGATACATATTCGTTGTGTATCATTTGATTCGTGATGTGTCTGTTGATTTGCGGTGGGTGGTGGGGGAGTGAGGAGGGGGAAGAATAGAAGACAAGAGGAGGAGGATGAGGAGAGGAGGAGAAGAGAAGGAGGAGACGGCAGAAGAAGAGACGATAAAGGACGATGTATAAATGGAATACATGAATAAATTAAATAAGAGCATGTGCCGGACCAAATCCGATTCGGATATGGCGGAGAATCTATCAAGAGAAAGAGTGGACGTGAGTTACAGAGAGAGAGAAAGCGGAGTCAGATTCAGATAGATTGAAAGAGAGGAAGTGAGAGAGAGCAGTGAACGTCTGACAACAACTTTATTAATTCATTACTGGCTAATTCACAACGCTGCAGAGTCCAAGGCAAAACGTGGGATACACCTGATCGCGGCTTCCCTTCATGGTGCTGGCACTTCATTAGTTCACATCACATCATCCCAACCCCCACTACAACTCCAGACTCCCAGTTCCAGCTTTAGAAGATCCCAGTTTCTAGAATTTAGTTTCCAGGTTTGAGCTACATGTCTAGTACCTCCCAGCAGAGATGATCCTGGATTGATTGTTAGAAATTGGAGTACAAATTGGTTATTACGGCCTTAGAAATAATTATTATCTCGGATGTTACGTCATTCATTTCTCATTTCCGCCAAACTCAAAGAGTAAGAATCGTTGATTGAAAGACGCTTCCATAGGGACACTCTATATCATTATATATAGTGACAATAATTATTGTGTGATCCTTCAAATGACCTAATTACACTTCGCTGGCATATCCCGAAGTTTTAAGAGAAACAAAGCGCAACTCCTCTTTACCTTTTATCACAGAATAGAAGATATTTCTCATCCTATAGAGAGATCTCTCCTATTCTGTGCTTTTATTTAGAAACTTTCCAGCCATGGATCAATCAAGTGCAGAGCTGAGGTATTCAGCTGCAAAATGAACCACTTGCGCAATGCAGTTGAGTCCACACCATTCGTCCTGAAGGGCAAAGGCCCAGTTGTCGTAAATCCATTCTCACCTCCCAGAAGGCATTGCGATCGCAGCGAGGAGAATTTATCCCACATACATATGAAGTTAGTTATGGCCGAGGCCTAGAAAATTTATTCAACACTTCAACTGCCTCTCAAATATAAATCACAGGAAAGAAAGACGTAATTCAATATATAAATCTCTGGTTGTCGCCCGGTACTCACGCCTATCTCAGTTTGAGGTGAATTTGCCTGAATTCTCACGTGGCCACGTTTGTCTAATAACAAATAAATCGCGTTTACGAGCTGCGCAGTTATCAAAAAACGTCGGCAAGATTTAAATGGCAGTGACATTATTATGTGACGTCACTAGTGGAGGTAGACATTCAACTGATAAAACAGTCGGCTGTAAATTATTCTAGATGCTTCATTAATTTCGTTATCCTTTCCAACTCGCGTGAAAGTAGCCGTATTCAGTAAATAGGCGAATACGCGCGGTTCCTGATGATAAGTCGGCATTTAACTGAAACAGAAGATCAAATCTTTAATTTGACGTCAGCATTTAACTGAAACAGAAGATCAAATCTTTAATTATTATCATACAGAGTTCACAAATTGCACCGCTCATATTTTATGATAAGCTCAATGTTGAATAACATATTTTTCAAATGTGAGAGATTTAATAGGGAGATAAACAAGAGACTGATTAGTGGTACGAATTGTGAAAATAGTTATCATAATTTTGCTATTCTCAAGCAAAATGTTACTAGAAAAATGAGAGAATCAGATGAACGGGGATATTCAGATACCCATGGTGATGAAACTGTTACTTTCAACTACATCTACATCTTCTACTAAAAAATCATTCTTTATCTTCTTCTTTATACAGGAATAATTCTTGAACTATTCTATCTGACCTGATAACAGCTATTAAAAGTTATTGTTATACAGGTCAACTAGCGATACTGAAGCTAATAGATATAAAGATGGAGGAGAGAGGAATATCTAGGAGATCAGAACGATAACGAATGAAGACAAAAAGTTCCGAGAACAAGGTTGTTGTTGTTGAATTAGAAAGGAAAACAGAAGAATGAGATTATAGAATAGATGAGGAGGATATTAGAAGATGAGAAAGAGGAGTGGCAATTTGTATCTATTGAAAAATTGGAAACAAATTAAAGCTTTATTTATTATTTATTGAGGTGAGCGGGAAAGAAGAGAGGTTGAACAAGTTGATGAAGAGAAGAAGAGAGGCATGATTAAGAGGATTTAGAACGAAGAGAGATCATAATCGCAGAAATAAAGAGGGAAATAGGAAAGGAGAACATGAATTGTTGAATTTTAAAGAGAGTAGGGAAGAGAAATTTTAGGATAGATGAGGAAAAAAGGGGAGCGGAAATGTAATATCAAAGATATTGGTTTGTGATTGTTGGAATGAAGAGAAGAAGAAGAAGAGAGTAGGAGAAGAAATTTCAGAATAGATGGCGGAGAAAATAGAAGATTTGGGAATGTAAGACCTCAGAGAGATGGAGTTTGAGAGAATGAAGAGAAGAGAGAAAGATGAGAGAAGTGGCGAGAAGCGAGATAGGGCACGAGCCCTGTTGTCGAGGCTGATGTGTTGTAGAGGCTTTAATAGAGTATTTAATGTTGGCTGCCATACAGAGGCAGGCCGTAGTAATGACTTTTGGAGGTAGATGTGTGGGGGAGGGGGGGGTGTTGGGTAGAGGACAGGTTGTAGCCGAAAAGCGCATAGCATACTCGGCTGGTGTGAGTTGAATTGATGAGAATAACTTGAAGCGAGCAGGTTGATGGATGAGCCTCAACTTCCGTGGACGGCATTCACTCGGTAAACTCTGGACAAGGTTCGGGAATAATATTATTAATGGCGCCCGCCGGCCGGCCACCCGTTCGACTGTTGATAAGAATGATGGACGAGCAATCTAAAGAACCTGCCGATAACACCTGTAACATCCCACCTCGCGATCTATCATCGTCTTCGTTGCAATCCTTGTCAACCAGCGCAAGTCACGTCCTCCCGCCGCCTTCCGGCTAATCTCCGTCCTCGGACTCCCGTCTCCAGCCTTCCTTCACACTTGCACCATCCTGAATAGCCGTCATTCCCTGCAAGTTAGGACAACAACATCAGGGATCCCTTTTGGACATACCCACAATACATCAACACTGCAAGTTGGAACTGGTGATCCCTACAGATGGCATAATACATAACCGTGCAAGATAAAGCACATAGCATCCACCAAAGCTTGATTAATAAGGAGAACTTCTCGCTCGATCTGATCTTTTGATTAGCTTTATAGCCTTATGAAACCGATGATAGATCCTGCCATCAACCCTGCAAGTTGAAGCTTATAACATCCTACAAAGCTTGATTAATAAGGAGAACTTAGAGCCTGATATGATCGTGATAAGCCTTAGGATGTAAGGTGTTGGATTGAATTATTATTAGCCTACAATAGATGCTATCTGGTGAAGCAATGAAAGTCAATCAATCAATCAAATCATCTTTATTCCATAATATTACAGTACATTTATGATATATTAATTCCACATAATCAAACTTGAATTATTTACATACGAACTGAAACTATTTTCTTATATGTACCAACTTTACTTAAAAAATATATAAAAATAAACAGAATACAAAACTGTTACAGTGCATAGAAATTTGGGAATTTAGATAGTAAATGGAAGAGCTTACATGGGCAAAAATTGCCTGTGCGTAAGCTCGAGTTGAGTTGTTAATTAAATATAACATTAGAGAGATTTGAAGGATTATAAGTTTATGGGATTATTAAACAATGTTGATTTATAAGGTTGTGGTTAATACGGAGAGCTAGGAGAATATATCAGGGAGACCTACTCTTTCGATCTAATCTTGATAGCTTTACAACGAAGTATTCAAAGTAGAAGATGGATCCAACAAAACATGATTTGTGACTGACTACATATTTTTTCACCTTATCATGATTGACTTATTTTGAAGAAGATGGTTATTGGCGTGATTGATGATTAAGGGGGAGGTATAAGTTGATGACACCACCTGAAAAACCTGATTCATTAGAGAAACTCTCTTTCATTCTCTTGTTTATAATATGCTAATTATTATTGTATGGAGTAGATAGGTGAACATCTAATTTAATCTAATTTGTGTTTTACTAACTGCATTAAGTGGGTGATAATGATAACATATTCAAAAGCTTGATTTATTGGGAGTACATAATGTCTCGACGGATTATTGAAGTTGGAAAGTCATTGTAATTCGGAACGATTTATGTGAACGATGGAGGTCGTAATGATAATGAAGATGATCCTTTCACATTCCAGATGTTTGCTACGAAATAATTGATGGCTTTAAAAAATTTAATTTGACATTTCATTCTCCGATGAGCTTGATTTTACTAACTTCATTTCAGGTGCATAAAGCTTTTGAATTATTTTTCAAATTCTAAAGCAACTGTGATTGAACAAACGTCGATAATAGCTAAACAGATACGAAATATTTGAACTACAAACCTAAACTGATAGCTGAACAAATAGCGCCCAAAATAGGAAACAAATGCTTAAATACTCATAATAATAAAATGATATGCTACTTTGACAGGCAAACTATTCATGAATTATTTGAAAGAAATAATTGAAATCCTCCAGAGCTCTGAATAAAGAATTTAATTTTTCAGCCATGCTAAATTGTCTCCCAACAAAATAGACGGGAATGTACTGAAAATTGAATAACTCCATTCGGAATAAGTTATGAATTATTGTGACCATTCCTGGGCTCGTGGGGCATGCATTACTGCTTCTCTCTCTCTCTCTATCTTTTTCAGTTTCTTCCCCTCTTCTCTCTCATTCTTCCCTCTCGCTCACCATTCTCATTTTTCTTTCAGCTCCCTTCTTCTGCTGAGGCATTTACGCTAGTCACGTTTAGATCGACGCATAATTTGTTATGCATGAATAAAACGACATGAGCAATAAAGTGTTGTAGATGAAAATTCCCTCTTCCATGAGAATGAGGGGAGTAGATGCTCTCTTAAGGAGAGATGTGATGATTATTTTTGGTTTCGAGGGAATGGTCATCATGTTAATTGAGTGAATTTGAAATAGAAATTATATTTCTTTACTTCAGATAATAATATGAATTACGATTTCAAGTTGAAATGTCTATCTATGAGTTGATTAGGAATGAGAATGGGCGTAGTGTCTTATAGTTTCCTCTGAACGTTATGAGAGTTGGCTAATGAATGTAATTTCTTCAGAAAATATAAATAATTTCTACAAAATGAGGGTTGAACAAGTAAATTTATAAGTTACAACTTATTTGAAAAAATATTAATTTAATTAATCCCAACTTATTACTTTGCATTCAAAAGACTAATAGAGATAAGACTCACTCACTATCATTCCAATAAGTATTATTTTCTCATTACTATACTCCACTGAGATTTAATTACCGTTAAGTTCAATGAAATATACTTTTGGACCAAGGGTTTTATTTCAATATTCAAAACCCCAAAATATTACTAAGGTAAGAAAGGTAAATATATTATATCTGCTCTAATGCCGGGATTCTCAGTTCAATAAACTATTGTATCAATATTTCTTTTTGCATTTGAAAACACATGGTTATTGATTCAATACTGCTATTGGATCCATAAACTGTTTATTGAACGACTGAGAAACCGGGCATAAGAGTTAAAATCTGTGTATAGAAGAGAATAATATTGTAAGAATGGTGTTAAGAGTTGTCCATTTTTATCCCTTCTTCTAGTTTTCTTCGTAATTATTTTTCTTATTTTAGAATGAAATGCTTTCATCAAATTATGTTTCATTCTAATAATCTTATTTACTTACCCACATTCAAAGGCTTTCTCTGAAATATTGTATGCATTTATCAACCCTATTCTTATAACTCATAAAAATAAATACCCTTCCTCATTCAATAGTTCCAGTTGTAAGATTTGATACAATAACAAGCAATTCATATTTTTTTCTGAAAGAGAAGGTCAAACATAATAATTATACCACTCATCAAATTGCTGATTCGCTGTACAACGGACTGTGAGTCGAAAGCTCCATTTGTACAATCTACAACTGCGGAACAATCGCAGAGCCGCCTCTTGTCCAATTATTCGCCGAACTTATTTCGACGAGCTTAACAGTGAAGTGGACCTACATCGACAGGCCAAAATCGCATACCGGCAAATTCTGGCATTTCAGTTCCAGACTCACGCCTCTTCCGAGTGTTAGTGTGTGTGTGCGCGCGTTGTAAACGAGTCTTGTCAGCTGGTGGTTGCCTATCCTATCGGCATGAAGGGGTAGTTGTTTAAGTTAAGAGATGTACGAGTGTGTGTTCAGAGCCGAGCCCTAGTCGAGCATTAGAGATAAGGAATAAAGCCTAATGTGGAGTGGACAACGTGCAGCGACTTTGCTGGTGCACAGATAACAGAGCCCGGCCAGAGATGTAATAATTATTTCCAAATCGCTTAGAAAGCACCACCTCGTCCCCCCCTCCCCTCCCCCCCCAACCTAGCTGCTGCAAAATAGCTCTAGCTCTACTTCGTCTCTTTCACCGCACCAGCTTCGTGTTATCCTCCCATTTTGCTCTCTCCCACTTTCTGTGCTACACTTATCTAGGTTTCTCGACGTTGCGAATCCCATCTCATGTCCGACACACGCACGCGCGCACACACCAGCAACAGACCCTTCGTTCGCGACATAAATCAGCTAAGTAGCCCCCCGACTGCTCGTAAATTCCCTATCGAGTTTTGCTCGACCGATCCAGCGCACGATAATGTTCAAAATCTGAAATTAAGTATTATTCAATGATATCGATCATTAATGTATATTGGCTCACATTTAATTGAGAATGTATTTTAGTTTATCGGGGGTTGCGAACAGTTACTTACTGGCTCATAAAGGTTACTTACTACATAAGTAAGTTTCTGTATCATGTTAAAATTTCTTATAAAATATGAGATGAAAATTTTGAAAAATTAAGTTATGCTTTCTAGAAGTTGCTGATATTTTGAAGAAGTAACGTTATTGTCAAGGAGTAAATTCCCTCGATTTAAATCACTCACTCCAGGTATCAGTTATCTTCTGAGAAACTGAGTTAATGCGCTTGAACTTTAGAGCTGGTTTGCAAGAATGAACAATATCATACTACCGTTTCTAGTGAAAACCCCTCCAATTGAAGTTTCTTATTTCTTTGATCAACTCTCATTATCATTTTATAATATAAATTATATTATCATTTAATTATCATTTCCCAATGATGAAACATCGTAGTGTTTTGCAGAGTGGCGAGTCATCATTTCAGAATGTCAGAGAGGAGAATTTATTTTTTTGAATATTCTTAAATAATTTGCCAATAGGAGGTGAATAACTCAGTATAATTAATTGTTAATTGTGTTAAATTCAGCAATAGGGGCTCAACTTTATTCAGATTTTGATCAATGTAAGTATCAATTCATTCGCATCTTGATGGCTTTACAAGGTTAGAATATTGACTTCTGCAGCATAGATACTGTATTAAAAATCTGTAAAAACAAATTCTAAGGAAATTGAAAATAGCAGATAATTTATATTACTGACAAGTTAGGATCTTACGCTGTTGCAAGCACGGATAATATAGTGAACGTTTACGTTTTCTGAGCTTCTGAGATTATAAGGCAAGTGCTGAGAGGGTGAACCTGCCTAGCGAGTTGGACCGCTTCTGGGGGAGTTGAATGCTCACATTATTAGGAAGACAGTTACATTCACCTTGAGCACGCAGCCTAACCTACAAAAACTGGTCTTCATCTTCCCCTTCAACAAGGACGCCTACGTTGTTTCGAAATACAAGTGTACGTTATATTATTGTGGACGACAAAGTAAACTCAAGACTTATCGTAGAAAGACGAATGTTTCTAATTTGTAGTTGTTTCATTGATCGAAATTTTTGTACTTCATATTGGAATCGAAAAGAATTATTAGAATGGAAGATGGAACAGTTCACCGAAATCATTTCAAAAATAGAATATTGAAGTATTATAATATTTGAAAATAAAATCGAATCATCTCAAATTCAAGAAGCTTTGGTTTTTAATGATGGTATTGGGCATATCAACAACTCTTATTCCTTTGTTGATGATAATTCATGTAGCATTATGATTATTCTCATTTCTATTCCTTCTTAGACGAATTCTAATTTCTATACTGCAGTCGAACTTCTATAAAACGAATTTCAAGGTGGAGGAAAAATTCATAATAGAGAGGTTCGTTTTACCTGATAACAGGGTTTTAAGAGGGTTTGTGAAAATTCGTCTCACCAAGGAATTCGTTTAGTGAGGTTCGAACTACCGAGATTCGATTGTATTTTCTATAGTCCGATTCACGTCAAGAAGTCAGCAGTGTTTATATGAGGAGCATTGAAGCCAAGTTTCATTGAGAGAGAAAGAGAAAACTGCACCAAACGTGTTTCTTGGGACTGTGTGCGACAACAATGCACAGTGCGGCAACTATGCACAGTGCAAATAGGATAGACATCAGCAATTGCCTTGTGCTGAACAAGGATAGCAAACTCCCATCTAAGCAATGCTGACTTCTTGACGTGAATCGAACTATATCAGTTATTTTCCCTTTAATCTTTCATTCAATCATCTATTAACACACAAATCATGACAATATTGTTTATATTATAGAGAAAACAACAGGCTCAACCCAAAACTGTTCCTCTTCTGAATTTTGCTAATAATAATGAAGTCTAAAATACGTCTTCATGCGTGAGGTTACTTATGTAATTACGTCAACATAAGTTACGTCTTCATGCTGGGTATCATGTATTGCTTTTTTGATTAATTTTTTTTGAGGGTGACGCCCACATGAGGCTTGTGCTTGTCCAAATTGTGTTATCCTTTGGGTAAAAACTGTAACAAGTTATGTTATTTCATTTTTGGTGTGCAGAATAAAACTTATTTGACTTTGACTTTGTCTATCACCATTCCATTATGTGAACAAGAAATGCAATTCAATTGCAGTTTTTATACTGAACCATAATACAAATCTTCAAATTGTGCTTGATCCAACCTTTCGAAACCGTATTTTAAAATTCACCAAACAAGCATGTACCATTATTATCAGTAACGAACACGGCCGTTACATTTTTTAACAACTAAGTTCACCCTCAAGATGCTCTCCCTACCAATCAGTCCACCCCCTTTTAACACAGTATCTGTGCACCAAGTAATTGTTTGGAACCTGTTGGAGGCTGTGTGGTGACCAAGACATGAGCCGGTGCTCTCTTTTGTATAGTCGACAGGTTGGTGTTGACCTTCTTTGCCGAGATCATGAAGGCAGAGGGTGCGGCAGTAAATCCGGTTTTTCTCAATAATAATTTGGTCACCACTTCCCAGTGAAGCGTCAGTGGCGTGGGTACTGCAACTCAGAAACACCTCAGTCGGTGCAGGGCTCTGGATACATCAACACATCATGTTGAGAGTGATCACCAACCATGGACGAGAAGGTAGGTTGAAGAAGAGTAATGGAGTAGAGGCTGTAACTTCAAGGAGTTTTTAGTTTTGGAAGTTGAGTAGAGATATCTTCAATTTATGTGAGCGAAAATATTTCTCTTCAAAACTATGGGTGATCCTGCCCCATAACGAGAAAGTAAGTTGCTTCACAGTAAGGCTAGGCGTACACCGGTTAGTCAAGACAAGACAAGACACGATTAGTCACGTTTAGTCACATTAATTCACGTAGTTGGTTATGTAGCAGCACACACTGATGCAATGACTAACCGGTGTGTGTTACTTCATAAGCAACTATGTGAAGTACTGTGACTAAACGTGACTAATCTCGCCTTGTCTTGACTAACCGGTGTACGCCTAGCCTACCTGTGAACTGTGTTAAGAGTCAGTCACTGTAGGTTGCTTGAAGGGGAGTAAGGAGACCAGATGCTGTAAATTGTAGGAGTTGTTTGTTTAGGAAGTGAAGTAGAGATATATTTCCTTCATGAGAGGAAAAATAATTGAATAATCAAAACTTAAGGAGTTCAGTTGAGTTTGAATTGATTTGAGTTACTTTTCTATTATTTTTTACTGTAGCATCGTTTTTATCGTACGCTTGCAGTATTGGTGAATGTTTATAATGATATGTGTATGTTCAATAATTGTATGTTCATTCAATTACATAATAACTCAATTAATTATATCTATTTATTACTTATATGATATTTGTCTATTACTTTAACTTTTACTGTAACTTTATGATTAGTCTATGCCAGTAGGTTGGATTTAAATAATTTTATGTCAAAGATCATGTATTAGAGACCTATTTACTTCTTGAAAATTGCATGGGGAGAATGTTCGTTCACCTGATTTCAAGAACATTTATGTAATCTAATCGAAAAATTTATGCATTCAAATCATGTAATGCATGACTAGAGTGTGGTGAAGAAATTATATTGTCGATTGTGACCAACTAAAGCTCCCAAATTACATATTTAGGTTCACAAGAAAATACACATCATGTCCCCATTCCAAGAACTTATCTTTTCCTAGCAATGCTTGCATGTACGAGTATTATGAGATAGAAAGAACTACTATTACTACGAAGTCCATATTTACAATACCACAAGAGAATGTGTATGTGTAACTCGTTTGAATAATGAAAAACAAATGAGAATGTTGACTATCTGATATGATTCAAGTGCCGTAACTCCTAGAAACTCTTTCATAATATTTGAACAAGTTGCTTGGTTACACTTGTCGTTGAATTTCAATTCAATTATGTTTCTGTTCCTCAATTCCATCAAGTAAATTAGACTTCTATCTTTAATACAACTTGCTTGAGCAATGGATTAGTTCGAGACATACACTACAAAGCCTTACCAAATTCTTTGGTTTGAATTTGTTCTGCCTAGTGGTATTACGAGCAAAGAGCAATTGCATTTCTATGAATGATGTTCTCGTATGAATTCATTTTTTTCGTATTTGAATTCAATGGTCCATTAAATCAAATCAATTTAGACTATTATGTCCACCTTTTCGTATCTCATCGTAAAATCTCTCATCATTGGAAGGTGTCCTTGAATTCATGTCCTTATTCAAGATCAACATGTATATCCCCGACAATAAACTTTTTTTTAAATTCAAAAACTTACTAAGACCGCTCAATATTTTTAAATACCTTTGATTGGAAGTAAGCGAGAAAAAAATATATATATTCATTCTTCACAATAATTTATTATAATGATCGGAAACTTGAAAGTTATTCTATTGATAAATTATTGTTATAGTTCCAATGAAAATCGTTAGTCATACTTTATGTCTTGAACACAGAAAGAGACCAGTTTCTTGATCTAAACAAAAAATCCCTCAACAATTCATTTCAAAGATTTTTCTCAATAAGTAGAAGTTAATTCCACTACCACTATACTTTTTCATGCTTCCATAAACTTATGTTGATAATGAGATGAAACAATAATCCAAAAAAATGAAAGAATAATAACAAGAGAAATGAAATACAAGAAACGGTCCTGTTGAAGAAAAGTGAATTGTTATAGGATACGAATGTAATGGATTTTATTCGATAGGTTTGATACGATACAATTTCCTACATTATAAAATTTTTTTGAATCCTCTTGAAGAATGATGAGCAGGGAAGGCAAGATTACAATAGGAGGAAAAATGTAATTCTTCGTAGATAACTCACTTGAAAAAGTAACAAGCTGAATAAAAACACAAGAGAAGAATCGTTGGAAACGACATGCAATTAAAAGAGAGGGAAGGAATGCTGCAGAAGATAATTATTATGATGAGGAGAAGAAGAAGGAGAAGAAGAAGACGAAGAACAAGAATAAGAAGAAAAGAAGAAGAAAAAGAGCAAGAACAGCAGAGAAGAATTGTAGGAAATGACTTGCAATTAAAACAGAGGGAAGAAATTCTGCAGAAGAATGGTGGCTGAGAAGAAGAAGAAGATGAAGGAGAGGATTATAAAGAGGATGATGATGGTGATTGTGCTGCTGTGGATGAAGGATTGGAGGGGGGGAGGGGGTCTTGAAGAGCATGGTGGTGAGTGTTAATGAAGGAGGGAAGCGAAAGGCCTCGACTGCAAATTACTTGGAGGGTGAGGAGGTGCTTGAGCCAGAAGAAAAGAAATGCGGCTCGGTCCGGCAAGGGCCCCACAAGATTAGAAATGCCAATTCATTATTTGAAAGGACTCGGCTGGGCTACTGCTGCTGTAGATGAAAGGGGGAAGGGAGGAGGTAGACGTTAGCAGCTGGGGAAGAACACGAGGATATTTGAATTTTAATGCTTGCCTGAACGGGGAATAAGAAGATGGGGAGGTGCGAGGAAGGAGGAAGATGTACACGTCTCAAGTAATCGATATAGACCCCTGGTTTCTGTACGATAAATCAAGAAGGGAAGGGATGCCCATCCCCGAGATGCTACGAAAAGAAATTGTATTCTTCAAGTAAGTGAAGCCGTCCGGGGGTTGGTGAGTGGGGGTGTGGGTGGGGGGAGACGCCAAATTGCTTGCCAACGTCGGGGTGGTTGTTGAGATGGTGGGGAGGTATCCCGAGAGTGGCAAGAAAAGAAATGAGCCTGCAAGGGAGCGCGGAAGGAAGGAAGGAAAGCTGCAGAAGGCTTTCAGGGGATGAAACGAAGGGGTGGCTGCGATGAGGAATTCCAGATGAGAACGACTGCAGCTCGAGGCTTGCAAAACGGGTCCGTCTGGTGGGGGCGAGCCAAGCCGAGCCTCCTCCCCCATCTTGTCAGACTTCTTTTCTCCAACCCTTTCAGCCACCCCCTCCCACCAACCCCCAATTCCAGTCCACCCTCACTCGCCTTAAGCTTTAATATAATCCCTTTCTAACGATATTAGCATATTACGTGCCCAAACTACCCGCTCGCCGGCAGCTGACTCTCAAGGCGCTTCCATTCTTACTGCGTCCAAGTATAATGCCGGGGAAAAAGACTGAAGAACAAATCAACTTTTTTAACTTCAGACTTATCTCGCTCTCCAGTGAAAGAAGCCAGCTTTCGTTCTGATTGCTGACTAATCCTTGAAAACAGAGTTTCCATCGTGTGGAATTACTGTTCTGAATTTTCTACGTTTCTCTTATGAGACAAGACTTGAAGATAATATTTTTTTATACTTTTTTGTGTTAAAAATACAAAGTTGAAACTGTAGATTTCACATTTCTCTCTTTCCTTAAACAAGACTTGAATATGATACTTTATTTTACTGAAAATCACTTCCCAAATCATCATCATATTTCCCCGACTGTCACCATTTCGAAATTAAGCTTGTCGTTTGGTTGCCAATTGTAACATGAAATACTGTATGTAATATTTAAATTATTCTACTTTATAAGGAAGAGAGGATAAGATGTGGATTATAAAAAAATTCATTGCGTACTCAATAATTGACGGTAAAAAGTTATAAAGTAAATAGATCATTTTAAAATTTCAAAGCTTGTCCCATGTAAAACGTCTTGGAAAAATCTGCGGTGCACTTAGAATAACTCAAAGGTCCACATTGTTCACTATTGATAATGATATTGATGAATCGGTTTAAAAAATATTGGATGACCAATTATTTAGTGATGAATACTTTGCATTCACACTGTGAATTATTTCATATTGTACAGACAATCAATTTCCACCTTACTTTGTTTTCAGTAATCTCTCTCATCCATTGAAAAACAATCATTTTCAAAAGATCTAGTGAATTTCCAGTTAATAGAGTAGTTTTATTTGTGGGTCATAAATGAATATATAAGCAGAAACTAATTCCAATCTTCATCTTATTAATAACCTACTATGAATTCTCACTTTCATTTTCTCATTGCAAGTTAATGTTGTACTGCTATTCTATCCTTGCAAAGATCCGTTTGGGGGAAATGAATCGATGCAATGAAATGAAGTCTCAATTGAGTAAAACATTTATATTCAATTACAATCACAGTACTGTACTCATTACACATCGACAATTATTCAACTAAATTGCTAAATTTTAAATCATCAAACGTCTTTCCTATTTTCATAGTGTTTCTGATCGATATTCAGAAAATATCAATTACTGACTAATTCATGAAAACCTTTTCACGACGATCAAATATTACACCTAGGCCTACTTATCACCAAGTTAATTCAATTTCTTAAAAATGTTCCATTTTTCACAGAATGTATTAATAATGTGAATTATTATTTTTATTTGAAGTATTTTAGTCAAATGTTCTTTATCATGAAGAAAAGCCAATCGGTAAATGATAAATGAGAATGATCATTCAATTTGACTGGAAATTCCAATTCAAATTTCAGTAACTATTTTGATTACAGGAACAACATCAACAATGTTCATTGCAGTCTACAACATGATCCAATGGTTCTATCATTTTTGTCTACATGACAATGGAAACGTTACATGATCAAGGAATTAATCAACTAACAGGCAATTGAACGTTCGAGTAGAAACGATTTCGCAGAATCAGCAGAACTCTTCTGATTTTACCATGGCAGCAGGATTATTTGAGGTGAGTAATGGAATTGATTTGATCAGATTAAAGATGTGAATCGGTCAGAAAACTTCGCTTCAGTGATATTGAGCTAGGTAACAGTTTAGTATCAGATAACAGTTTAAATTTGTAGATTACTCCACAAAATACTAAATTCAAAAGAAATGAACCACTAATGATAGAACCAATGTCGTAGAACCACTTTTTGAATCACTTTGCCGTCAACAAATTTTTCCCAGAAACTTCTAATCCCTCTATTCCACTTCTTTCATTAGTCTATGAATCCAATATATTTTAAGGGCCGGTTTCTCCAACGAAATTATACCAAGTTTTATTCTTTTCATATTTTTATTTGAAACATGACACTCCATCAGCGTCCGACAACAGCAACAGTTGATATCTTCATTTACATTACATCATCACTTACTCATTACTACATTTACTCTTATTACATTTCATACTATATCAGTCTACTATTATTTTTCTTTCACTGTACTAAATTACTATAAATCACAGTTTAAATTTGTAGATTACAAATACTATAGTAAAAATAATATATCAAGAAAATGAACCACTAAAGTTTAATAAATTTTATACATTTATTACAGATTTTAAACTCCTTTTACAACTTTAATCATCCATGCGGGGATGAAACGCCTGGCAAATATTGTGTTTTCAGAGTTTCTGTGATGCAATTTTGTTTGTTTCATATTGATGCGTTTTCAATTGCATATTAGGAGATAAATAGAGTTTGTTTTCTTTAGAAAAAATAGCTAGCCTTCTAAAACGTTCTTAGCCTTCTTATAGACTAAAAACTGTTTATTCTATAGTTCCTAAAAACTGTTTCATAAACCGCTTGCTAATGTCAATTTACTTTCATATTCGGTGAATCTTGTAGGTTCATGATTTATGGCCTACCAATATTAACAGTATTTGTTTTTTACCTCGCTTTTATAAAAACTGGCATCCTGTGAGACTCTAGTACAACATTTCATGTGAAAATCAGTTCACATTGTAATTTCGTAATTTATATTTTCAAGGGTGTGATTACCAAAGATTACCAAACTAAGTATCACGTGTTCCATGATCAATAGGTCATGTTGTCTAAAAATGGTTTCTGATCAATGTGGTGTCAAAATATTTGTTCTTTACTCACACCATCGCTTTGAAAGATAAGCAAAGGAGGATTACAGTAGCCTAGTTGTGTCCTATAAATTTTTGTCATTTATGTAGGTTCAAATAATAGGGAGATGAAAATAATAATCCCATGATTCAAGTCCGTATGTTGAAATCGGAAATAATTCAATTGACACACGAAGCTTTCATGCTTTTCTAGTCATACCAGTGCTGCAATTCGCAAAAGTAACGAATTTCTATAGCTGAACGTAAATTGAGAAAGAAGTTGAATCAGATTAGATTCGATTTTATCAATGTAAATTACGAAATATTTCTGCTTAGATTATTGATTTTGATTATTCAAAATACAAAGAAGAGAAAAGTAAAAATGATGGGTAAGAAAAAGAAAGGTGAAAGAGAAGAGAAAGATGTTACTATCCAATTACTTTTTGATCATTGCTTTGAAGACAGCAAGCTCAATAAGAAATGATGAGAAAGGCATAATTTAATTGTAAGAAATGACTACAAATTATAGAATTTTTCTTATTTTATAATAAGACCAACTAAAAATACCTAGAATACCTAGATGCTCTGCTTTTTAACTAAATATTAAAGTAACCGATAATTATTAGATCTCTACCATTTTCCTCTCCTACGTTTGTTGCTTCTAGGTTCTGTATTACATAATTTTCTTGAAATAGAATAGGATTCAAACAATACCTAGACAGTAGGCTATACTCGACTTCAATGCCTAAAGATACCCGACTTTAATTTCAACTTCACATTAGACTTACCAACAACGATCAATCATCATAATTTGAAAAAGCTTTCAAATAATTAGTCCATCTTGATTGTCTCTTTCGGGTAAGTCATTACTGCTAAGCAAATACGGGAACAATTAAGATTTGTGATTCGGAAAGGATGTGATGGAAGAGTCCGGCTGGGAAAATCAATGGTAGGCTGAATTTTGCGAGGGTGTGAAATGAAGGAAGGGTTGAAGCTGGACCGAGGGTTGCTGTGGTATGGGGGAGGTTCTTGAGTGATCTCAAAGAAGACGCCATATTGGGAGATGGCAGTAGGCAGTGTGGGTAGAGATGGCGCTTATTGATTCTAGTCAGCATTTATACGGCAGCTTCCTTTCACAGCTTCCTTCCAAGGACCACACACATTTCTATGCCACATATCTCACAACATAAATAGCCTCAGATAATCCTCCCTTTCCTCAAATATTCCACTCAAAAAACCTTCTTCTTTCTAAAAATTGGATCACACTTTCCCTCCTCCGAGGATTGCTCAGTCTCATTCATTATTAAAACACGACCCTTTTCTCTCATTTCGAAAGAAGGGTCACTTTTTCCCTAGCATGCCCTCGAGCCCCATTTCGAAATTATTTTCCATTACTGACCATGATACTTGGCGAGTACGAATGTCCCACTTTTTACACATTTAACCGGGTCATTTTTACGATAGTAGGACGTCTTGGAATTACTCAATTGAAATAATCCTTTTATTTTGACAAAATATCATGCATTCTACAATGAAGTAGAACTGATAAGATTTTTCTCAGATCCCATTATATTATTTCTTTACTGAATTCAGTCAGCAACAAACTTAATTTGATCAAGTCAAGATTATCTACCACTTAAAAATATCAAAGTCTTCTTTATAATACTGGTTCTGGTGAACTTATTCAGAACTGTTACAAATGTTGTGTTATAATTTATATTTGAGCTATATTGATATTATATCTATGAGAATTGGTGGTTTTGATCGACTTTCAATCAAATCCCAAAATTTAAATTTTTTTGACAAGGTTAGACCTAATAGGATTATTCAATGATCATAATTATGAACAGTATACAATGATCAGTATTAAACAATCGATACTGATTGAATTTCAAAGTTTTCTCCATTACTGTATTGTTTGATTTGTTTAATATACAATCTGAATTGAATTAAGAACTAATAACTCCATGATAATCACTTTGAGTTGATTGATTTTAGGAAATTATTTCCACTTCACACTTGAAAATAATTCTACTTGTTTAGGATTTCATATTTTCAGAATATTCAAGGAAGACTATTAATTACACCTCCATCTTGATTCGTTACTCTAGACTTCTAAATGGGACTTGAAAATACAGAAATCTCTTTTCTGTCTCTTGTATAACATAGATGCATGCGTATTGCATGCATACAATCTGCAATTTAATAATGTAACATGTCTCAAAAATTTCATTTGAACTCTAATGATTTGAAACCTTTCTAATCCATCTCCTAATAAACTCTAGAAACCTCCTCTGTAACTGAAGCTCATCTGAATTGAAAATCATGAGCACAATAGATACTTAAATTAAATTCAAAATTATTATTATTTGAGGAAAATTTCGCAAATCATTAAAAACACTTTCCATAGATTAATTTAATAATGTATCGTGTCTCAAAAATTTCATTTGAACCCTTTCAAATCCATCTCCTAATTCAATTCAATTCAATTTCAGAATTTGTTTATTTCATCAAAAATACAAGAGTTTTTTGTGGTACATTTAAAAATAAAAACACACTTTACAGCAAAAGGAATACTACCACTGGAAAAACATGTAAAAAATAAATAATAAATGTTTTACGAAATATAATCCTCTATAGGAATCGCAAAATTTGATCAAAATCCAACCAATACAATTATTCCCATACATTCAAAGGAAAAAGAAGCTGCTTTGGTGGAAGAGTGATAAAAGTGAGTTTAATTTGCGGCATGACGTCATCAACCAGACGACAGACGAAGTGAACGAAAAAAGTCGACCCGAGTCGATTGGAGCTGCCTTAATTGAAGACTACTCACTCGTCGAAGTTTGAAGAATGAAATCGAGCATGTTATTTCGAACGGTTTACTCATCAGATGAGTGAGAGAGGGCATCGACCGACGGCGACGCTTCTTGTTTTCAATGTACATAATGGAGGTGCATGTGTGTGAGACTTAGCTGAGGGTTGTTTGTGTGTACGGTGTTATATAGTACTCGCCACGCCAGACACGAATAGATATGGTTGCAAATCCACAGAAAAAAGACAGACTTGGAGGTGAATGAGCCGCTCGTATTTGGTTTGCGTGTTTGCGTGCGTGCGTGCGAGCCGAGTGGGGTGGAAAAAACGACCGAGAAAAATACGAGCAAAATCCTTTCCTTCCCTCTCGAAGGTGGAAAAACATTCCCTGCCTTCTTTCTCCACCATCCCTTTCAAACACAAGGTCACCAACAAAGGGACAGCGCGCGCCAACTTTATAATATTATGAAACCCGCAGTATTTTTGCCGCGTTCGGTGGGGAGAAAAAAGTTTGTTTACATTGGACAGAGAAGTTTACGGAAACGGAAATGCTGTTGCTTGCTTTATAACCTTGAAACACTGCACCAGTTTTGGAAAGCTTTTAATGATAATTTAAAAACAAAGGTCATTCCACCCGCCACTGAAAATAAACAAGGTGAACGACTCATTTGAAAACTATAACTTTCTCGAACTGTACGTACGGTCTCTACTCGTATAATTTGTTTCTGTTATTCATTCATCATTTTCCCGGAATCTCATTATCAGTCCAATTTGTAAAAAAGGTTGTTGTGAATGGTTTATTGCTTGCACTGAATGGTTATCAATCGCTCTATTATTATTCTATATCATCCTAGAAGCGACTTATATCACAATCATTGAGATTTGTCAAAAACCAATATAAATATTAATAAGTATCTCAAATATCATTTTCAACATCTCAACATTGAGTTGTCACTATGGCATAATTTTTATGATCAATTTATTCATTTATTGATACAGGAATACTCCTTGAGATATTACATGAGTGGAATTTTGAATTTAGTAAAGTTGTTTCGAAAGCCGTTAAAAAACCTAAAGTTTGGGAATTTCAATAATATTGTATTTAGCTTTAATAATTCAAAATAATGATTAATGCAATGAAAGATTCGTAAACTTAAAGGCATACTGTATAACTTAACAGGTAAGGACCTGATGAATTGGAATGATAAAAATTTCATTAAATCAAAAGCAGGCAATTTTACTATGATCATATTATTCTATTAATACTCTGATAGTATCAAAACGAAGAGAATGACAGAAACGTACCAAACACACTGATTAAACTAAAGTAAATTTTGTTTCCAGGTAGAACCAGATAGTGGAAAGCAGAAGGGAGTATCCTGTAACAGTTTCGTCAACTTTCTGATGCGTTATCACATCGCAACGTCTGAAATTAATTTTGGCTGATGACGGCCAAGTCTAATGGCAGAGACGTGTGAGGCGAACGAACATTAGCAGGCTTTCTGCAATAGATAGGGGCCTCTGAAGCTGCAATGCCGACCAGGGAGGAAGCTTCATACTCAACATTCACGTAATGCAAAGTTTGATACACAACATCCTGGTTGTTTCAAACAGAACAACTTTCCAGCAACAGTTTCGACAGGTAAAGTTGGACCTACACTTCCACTGGAACATGTAGGCTTTCATAATATTCTTCAATAAACCGATTACAAGGTTGAGAATGATATTCAGAGTATCAAGTTTCATGCCAAAAGCTATAACGAGTTATTTAGATTACTTGTTAATAACATGATATAATATTGTTGAAAAATGTCTTGGTGAGTAGCATCAATATTATGTATTGTGCAAAATCATCTCAAGATGATGTAATGATAGGGAAATTACACCGGTGTGAATGTATGAGTAGGCTCACAATGTAAGTCCACCACTGAGCTACCTCCAAAACTCCGAAGTTGATAAAGGGTTGGTTAATTTAATACTTAAATAGTTAAGTATAGAAATAGATAAGAAAGAAATTTATTTTTCTTTTCAAAAATATACATGGTATTTTAATATACCTAAGAAAGAAATTGAATTCCACCCATGAGTGAAACTGTGCGGGGTCGAACTTATTACAATGAACACAAAAACTCTAGTACCCACTTCATTGGAGTGATTTTTGCACTTTGAAGTAAAAAAAGACCCACGTGAAAATATTTCAACCTGAGCTTTGACTTTCTCCAGCATACAATTATGTAGTTTTAACTAATTTCACGATTAAACAAAAGCAAATTCAAATTAAGAGAGATAATAATATAATGGACCTTCTATCTTCTTTCATTAAATAGAAAACCAAAAAATGTGAAAAATGTATTGTAACAATTTATAATAGAACCAATTTTAGTTTTGCACCGTCGAAATGCATCTAAGGCCATGCTTACTCAGTGCCTATAAACAAAACTTGAAAAAACTGAAGTTTGCAAGTAAACAAATAGAAGAATTATTTGAAGAGATTGAAAGTTGATATCAAGTGAGGGATGTTTATAAGCTTGATTCGGAAGCAGTTGACCTATTATTAATAAATTATTATAAATAGAAAAAAAATTGTCCTAGTGTTTGTCTAATAATTGATTGTCTTATGATTGACGAATTGTGTCACACACAGGTTTCTAAAAACACTTTGTGACACCAAATTTTATTGTATCATACATAATATTTTTGTACTTTGCAATTATGTTTTTAAAATTTCTGATTTGTTAATCATAAACGATGAGACAGCCAGTTTCTATCCTATTTAGATTCATTTCCTTCATTTTTTCGCTTTCCATTCAAGGAGGTAATCTAGGTTAATTCGAAAAAGTCCAATTTAATAAAGATTATAGAAAAAGTCCAATTTAATAAAGATTATAGAAAAAGTCAAATTTAATAAAGATTATAGCCGATTTTGAGCAATAAACCCTCCATGTTTTGAGAAAAATCGGCCAGCATACACCAGTCAGCCGCACTTAAAACGCTGGCGCAAGATTCGTTAAGTGAATTGGAAATAGCACAAGAGAGCAACAGTCTGTTCAGATCGACATTAGGCCCATCAGCACACAACAGCACGTCGGATAGTTTAAGTGCTCTAATGCAAACTGCGTGATTCAGAACACCAAAGTGTCCAAGCCACCCATTCTCATCCACATGTATGGTGGCACACATATTACACACGTCTAAAGCTATATGTTCACTTCTAATGTGGACTCTCCTACTTTGTCAGCCTATATCTATAAACATTTATGCACCTTTGATATTACTGTACATATAGGGACTCCATATGTGACAGGTTCGTGACAGGTCTCTTCTTGACAGGTGTGCGCACCTACCTGCTGGTAACTCTCCGAAAAGGCGTTCCCAATGTTCCCAAACGTGACAACTGTTCCGTTCCGTTTTCCGAAACTAGACGCCCGTCTGACAACGACTTTCTGTTGTTCGTTCTCCTAAACACCGGCGACTATTCTTAAACTTGTCAAATTATGATAAGTTGTGGGTGAATAATGTGGCAGCAGTGTTTGCTGATGATAAAGTGGGTGACGGGTTTAGTTCTGCCCATTATAATATGACATTATTCTACGAACAAAATGACGATGTAGATGTATGATTTGATTTTAAAAGCAGTATGGTGATGGATCAAGTAGATATGATGATGAGATCATTATCATTGGTCTGGCTGATTTATATCTTCATATTGAAATATAAGTCTATAAAATATAGCTAGTCATTTCTTTCGGCTCATTAGGCTAGGCGTACACCGGTTAGTCAAGACAAGACAAGACGAGATTAGTCACGTTTAGTCACAGTAATTCACATAGTTACTTATGAAGCAGCACACACTGATGCAATGACTAATCGGTGAGATTAGTTAGATTATATTATGACTTTCGTAAGAAAAACTTTGATATGTGGAACTGAAAATCATACTCACCACAATCTTACGGAAGAATTTGTACGGAATTTTCACTGCTTTTTTTCAGTAATTATTGTTAGTGGATATACTGTATTTTCAATGGTTAAGGTTCATTAATTACATGTAATATAATAGTATAACTCATAACTATAGAGTATAGAATATTATAGCATATTATAACTATAATATACTACTATTATATACTATAATAGTATAACTATAGTATAACTTATAACACTGTAAAATTGAATTGATTGGAATTGATTGAATAAGCTTATTGTTGCCTGAATCACCATTCACGTGTAATTCTATCAACACAGAACTATCAAGTAGATAACCAAGCTCTTGTATTATCTGTACCACTAGTCTATCAATACTACTTATCGACTTATTACTGCTCTTTCACCTACTTCCAAAATCTCCATTATGTAGCTATATTACGATCAATTCCATTAAAATGGTTATTTCAAAATTTATCTATTCAGCTGTATCTATTCAGGTCGTTTTTTGTACTTTCCCAAATTTGTTAATTTATTGAACTTCTTCATTTTATCCCTTTTATTTCTTCTATTGTTCATACAGTATTAATTCTATCCTACTTATATTAGTGTGGCTTATAACATATTTTAAAACTTAAATACTTTTTCACTATCCTGAGTCCGTAAAATCTGAATTTCAATTGAGAGGACTCCAGTGAGATTAGATAACGATTAGGGAACGCCTAAAAATATTCTTTTCGACCGGTTCCTTATTCATATTTACTCACACTCGACCTGTTGATTTTTACGTTACAGGTTGCGGAGCGGTGAAAACATTCACAGGTGAAATATAGTTGGCGTTACTGGTTTCCAGACAAGGAAGATGAAAGGGGTGAAAAGCAGAAGATCTCACTTGTCCAGTCTACTACTTTTTAACAGGTTGTTCCGTTCGACTAATTTACATACTGTACTTGTCAATCTAAGGCTAGGCGTACACTGGTTAGTCAAGACAAGACGAGATTAGTCACGTTTAGTCACAGTAATTCACATAGTTGCTTATGAAGCAGCACACACTGATGCAATGACTAATCGGTGTGTGTTGCTTCATAAGCAACTATGTTAAGTACTGTGACTAAACGTGACTAATCTTGTCTTGTCTTGACTAACCGGTGTACGCCTAGCCTAATATATTCAAACTTCAATTTTGGCAGCACATGATTAGGTCCTGATTAGGTTTTCAATATAATCAATGAACTGTCAATTTAAGTATTCTAGTTAACCAGTATTTAGTACTCCACTTCTATGAATTATTCTAGAAGACTGTTGCGGTTGCACGAGAGCCAATTAAATGTATCCTTCATCCTCATTAAGATAACATCATTTTATGGATATCAATAGAGACTTCGTTGTATTGCTTCCATTGGATGACGTCATTCTGCTGAAGCGGTTAATTTCAATTGGCTTTTGTCCAAATGGCTGATGAGCAATAGACACTTCTAGGCCCCACCATCAAATTATAATTTTAAATAAAACACTAAAGGATATTGTCAATTCCACTGTTCTATTATTTTCAGCACCAAGTTAATTTAATTTAATTAAATTATTAAGTTATAATTTTTAAATTCTATTCACTTGAACAGTTTTGACACTATGTTAAATATGGCTCACTTCCTTCATAAAATTATCCTGATTATGATGATTTGAGCCATATAATTAAAGTTGAAAATATTTTTGAGGAATCTACATTCTTAAACTGCTTAAATTAATTAAAGTGCTTAACATAACGGGGTCGAAGCTAATATGCTTTGGTCTCTGCCCACTACACCGTATCATACTAGGACCGTTATAGGAACGGCGCATGTAAGAAAGTGTTGTTACCTTAATATTGTAAATATTACTCGATATCTAAAAGCTGAATACTCAATATTGAGTTGGTAAGCTCTCAGAGTACTCTCCATTCTTTATCTGATTACAGTTCCATTTATTTACTATGGGGGCTATTATAGACACAACGTATATTCATTTGGATACTTCCCAAAGAGATAATAATTGATAATTTTGAGATGATAGAGGAGAATGATAAAACCAAACCAATCATTAAATTTGTTCCATTTATTCGAATAAATAGTTCTTCCAACAGAGTTAACAGAAGACTTGTAATTGGGATCGATTCTCTTACAAATTCAAAGCAGATTCTTCAGTTCATCCTCAAAAAAAAAAACAACTGGAAAATAGATTGAGATGCTTCCAAAACTTATTCTGACATGTTTATTAGCCTCCATTTATCCGTCTATTTCTTGTTTCTCGATTTCTTCTATTTCTCTTGACGGTGTATTGCGATTAGAAACTATTCAACACTGAACTGTTCAATATAATTTATGTTCAATATTTTATTCTGAATATTATTATTTTTCTCATCATCCTCGTTCGATATCATTATTCACCTAATTATTATCTCTTTGCAAAAGATCCAAATTAATATATATTTATTAGTAGTGCTTATTAAGACATAGATAGAACTGTGATGCTAATCTGATTGACTTGAGCAGTACTGCAAATCCACAGGTTTCCAAAAAACAAACCAGGAGATTACTCAGTTGTAATGATCAGCTTACGAGAACACTATCATGTTTTCCAGATAGCATTGTTTATGTTCTCGTTCTTGTTTATTTCAAGAAACTTACAGATAGCACTAATCTTACCTTCTTTATAATATACTTACCTTCAAAAGCATTGCTTCGCCAAGAAATGAGTAGACTATTGAATTTCCAAATCAGTGCAGATAGCTTCCCGCATTTGATTCGAAGGAATAAAGGTGTTGTAATTATTGTGAGTTTACTTTTTATTCAAATAGATGTTAATCGGTTGTCTTATAGCATAACCTGTCATACAGTCTTATCTTACTCCAATGAATTGAACCAGTATACTAAGTTTGAAGTAGAATAAGTTTATTAGTATGATTTAATCTAATCTCAATTTCATTTCATGTGAACGGTAGACTTCTTTATAGTGTTTTCTCGGATTCAAGTTAATTTCTCAAATTATATCAATAGTATAAAACTCTAAACCGAAGATGAAAATATATGGGTTTCCTATTCCCATCATATATTACAATCCACACATTGAGATTGTTCATTTAATGTGGCAACAATTCCATTTCTGACTCATTGATTAATCTGATTAATCTTCTAAACAATCTATCTTCTTAATATTATTATTTCCACCATTAGCCCACTTGTCAAAAGGCACTTCATAAGTTTTCAAAAGAAAATGGAACGGTACCTTACCTTCATTCCAAAGACTCAAATAGCTTATTATGACTGTAATTCCAAAATCACTCAAGTAGCGGAAGAAATTGATTATTCAAGATAGAGTAAAAATGGAAATATTCAAAATAAGAGTCACTTCATTAGCAGGTGATTTAAGGTAATACACATTTGGTAGCTGATTCTTCTGAATTAAATTTCCTGGAACTTGATAGTCTACACTCTACAGTGATTACCCCAATATTTATTTCTCATTATACTTTATAATATTAATTTTTTATATTGAACATGACATGATAATCTTAGCACGGAGGATTCGATGGAAATGATTTATTTATCATTTCTTACCAACTCCATTTGAAAGCCAAGCAAATTTCAGAGTTTTCAAAGTGTCTGATTGAGCTTAGTACTTCCTTGAAAAATAAAATTTAGAATGGTATGACAATAGCTTGAACTTATGCCTTCAAACTAAGCCTAGGCGTAAACCGGTTAGTCAAGACAAGACAAGACGAAATTAGTCACGTTTAGTTGTTTATTCACATAGTTGTTTATGAAGCAGCACACACCGATGCAATGACTAATTGGTGTGTGTTGCTTCATAAGGAACTATGTAAAGTACTGTGACTAAACGTGACTAATCTTGTCTTGACTAACCGGTGTACGCCTAGCCTTACAAGAGCTCACTTTCAATTAATTCAAGAAAAAATTTATAGGTGCATGTATTATTGTTTCAAATTTGGTGAATATTTGAAACAATATAATAAAGATTCAGCTGATAATATCTCTAGTATGGTGGCGATATTGGCAGTGATCAATCGCAAATTCACCTTGAATCAACCAATTTCCACCAAATCTATCTCACAGCCAAATTTCCAAAATTCCGCTTGCCATCTCAAGCAAAACAAGCAAACCTCGTGTCACATTCAAAATATCCGGCAGGTGGCCTCTTTGTTTAGAGTGGCCATGTCACTATCTAACTCACTCCATAATAATCACAACAGCGTAAATTTCAGCTCTCTATTGCTGCGATATAAATCTATGTAACTGAATGCAAGCGATGCTCTATCAAATTCAACCCGAAGCAAGGTTTCCAAGCCAAGTTGATTGTTTCTTCAATACATATACGAAATTGGGCATCAATTAGCCACTATAATAACGTAAATATCAGTGGCTATACAATGTTGCCGATGTAATGAGTGGAGTATAGATCAGGGTATGCGGTATTTCTCAACATTGATTAATTTCATTAGAGGAACATGATAATGATGGTAGCTAATTTAGTGAACCATATTGGCTCTATCATCATATTCCTGTTTATGTAGCTTGTCAATAATTCATCTTTCACCCACTACCAAAAATAAACAGAGAATATCCACTAACAATAACTACTAATAAAATCAACTTCTATCTATTCTAAAGTACATCAGTTATATTCATTCATTTTATCACTGTCAACTATTTCTTCCTAGCTCGTGTTTATAGCTCATAAAGTTGAGAAATTCTTTGTGTGTGATGTGATGTGATACTTCTCCATAATAAAAGAAAAAGGCAAATATTTAGTGTGACAATATCTTTGCCTTTTTCCATTCATCATGAAGTTGATAAATTTAGCCGATAATATTTTCTCCATATTAATTTGTATTTATATTTCTCAGTAAAAGATCCATCTAGACTTGTAAAACACAAATACTTGAAATTCTACATTCTACAGTATTAAGCTAACAATCTTGTAAATTGGCAAGACTGTCACCTTAATACTATGAGCAATTAGCAATAGCTCATAGTATTACATTTACATTTTCTTTACTTCATTCTGGATTCTTCCTGTTCTCTATCCACTTGTTTAAAAATTTTCAATTTGAATTGTTTGTGGATAGAAAAAATAATAAGGTTGAAAATTTATTTTAGAAGGGAATGGTTGCAACTTGATTTTTTGTTTCAATTTTTGTAAATCAGTCTATTAATTTATTTACGAAAATAGATAAATTATTACTAGTTTCTTTCTAGCTCTTCCCTGAATAACAAGCTCATGTTATTCACGAGAAAATGTTTGTAAATTCACTCTAGGAGTATCAATACTGTATGCGTCACAATACTGTAGAATAACGATCATTATAGATTGGGAATTTGTAACTCATCAAGAGAAATTTATACCAGCTACCTATGTTATTCACACATTCTTGAATGTGAAAATGTTATGTTCCAGGAATCCAAGGAAAGATGATGGGAATGGAATTGCAGTATTCAGGATAATATCAGTGTTTCAAAACATTTTAACTTAGTGGTTTCATTGGCTCAAGTTTCCAACTGGTCTCAAGTACAGATCATATTGTTAATATCATGTTTCAAAACATTTTATGTCTTAAGACACGATGTCTGAAGCACCAATGTGTAAGCTGGCTAATAAAACTCATATTTTCCATACCTCATACGTCATGGAATCACTGATGTAATCTTATATTATATAAACCAACATCCTTACAACGTTTATATTCTTATTCATAATTTTATATTACTATATTATTATTCATAATCATTGAAAAGTGGTTATGGTATGCGGAGATAACAGTTAATGTTCAGAGTAGAATAATTACAATATTTTTTTTTTCAATGATTCCATTGAAATTTATT
The DNA here is from genome assembly GCA_017141395.1 of Laodelphax striatellus. NCBI lineage: Eukaryota > Metazoa > Arthropoda > Insecta > Hemiptera > Delphacidae > Laodelphax > Laodelphax striatellus. The sequence goes on from CM029534.1 coordinate 5,994,667, forward strand.
ATAGTTCTTTTATAGTCTTTTCTGTTGGTCGATGAGATCTTGGAGTGTTATTTATCATAGTAGCTGAGTTATTAATCAATTAAAAGAAAATAATCATTTCTGTTCTTTGGTGAATATGACTGTTTCATTATGTTCCATTGTTGGAAAGTTTCATTATGTTTCATTAAGTTTCATTGATGGAAAGTTTCATTATGGTTTATTGTTCAACTTCTCGACACGGAATCAGTAATTTTTTAAGTTACCTATTGTTTATGGTAAATTTCAAGATATCTCAAGACTCATCCCATATAACGGATTGTTTAAAAAAATTGTTCATTAAAGAAGGTCTGTGACATTGTTCATTATTTTTAATCTACTTCCATTTCCTTTAATTCTCTTCTTTTTAATAACATCATCAACGGTTTCATGTACTGATGGGAAAAAATCTGAGCCCTGTCAGCTTCATACAATGACAGTGAATTTGTGGCGCAGTTTATATTGTTTTCAAGGATGCTTTTACGAGCAGGGATAACTCAGTGTCTGGCGTTTCTCTCATCCAACTTAATTGCTTTGGAACTTATGAGAGCCGTCAAACTGTGCGGAGTATTAAGACGGAATATTAAATTCCAGTAGTGCAGGTACTTGAAGAGTCTGGCTTACGTTTCATTCACGTGTTTTATGGGTGCTGCTGCTGCTTTTTTATGGGAAAAGGCGAATGGGGTAGTGTGGCGCGGGAGGGGTGGTGCATAGCAACGCGGGGATGGTGTCTTGAAGGGCGGGAGGGGTGGTGGTGAAAGGGTTGTTGCTAGGAGAAGGAACACGAACACGGATGGAAGAGAAATAAAATGATTATCGTAGTCATTAGCCGGCAAGAGAGTCTCGTGTTCTCATTGGTTCGTCTGATACTTTAATCGATACGGCGGCAAGGCCCCTCCCATGCTGCACCCCTGATTTATAGCGGTGGCCCCACCTCCAAGCGCCGAAAAACTCTCCGTCCGCGCTTTAATCTGATCAAGCCCGGCTATTCATTAGAACCCGCCACCCCTCCCGCCTAGCGCGCCCGAAATGGCGGCATCCCCACTACTTTTCTCCTTCTAAAAAACGAAAGGGACCCAAGCAACCCTTTCTCATCGACCATCTCTCTCTCTCCGGCTCCGCGGTCCTTGTCAGCCTCTTGAGCCCTTTGATTATTATTTTCAGACTTAGCCGTCTGGTGGCTCCAACGACGGCCGTTTCTGTAACTAAAACGAAACGAATTCTACGTCATCAATATGGCCGCCGGAGGCAAGGAGCTTTCTCGTTTATTGATTTTACATCGGTTACCGGTCCAGCGACTTTCTGACCCCTTACCTGGATTAGATTTCCAAAACGAAGGGGAAGTAATTCGCGCTCCCTTGCTGTGTGCTTCTTTGCCCCCTCCTCCTCCCACTTCCTGCTCGCCATCCCCACCACTTCACACATGTGCATGTGTGTACGTGCATGTCCTTCAGTGAATGTTGTCGCACACAGAGTGAGCTAGCTGCCTTCAAGGAAATGCGAACTGTTGCTTCATTCTTTTTCCTTCTACTTTCAAATTCTTACTACCTTTCATTTCTTTATACTTTTCCTTTACAAACAGTTTTTGCTTTCTTTTCTTATGTACACCCTAATCACAGAATACAGCAAAGATTTTGAGATAGATTTTCATGTTTTCCCTTTTTCCCTTCTACTCTCAAATTTGAACTACCATTCATCTTTCACCTTTTTCGTTGCAAGAAGCTTGTAGATTCTTTGTAGACCTCAGTCTTTCCCAAAGAAAGGCAAATATTTCAAGAAACATGGACTCCAGATTAACAATTACTTGGAAAAATTGGGAAATTAATATCGATTGTTGTATATACTAGAATCACATTGTTAAAAGAAAACATTTGTCCAATTTTTCTTCTTATTTTTATGGATGAACAAAACACACTCTTTCAATTTTATTCACAATCAGATTTCAAGGTTCAACTAAATTTGCATATAGTTTAATGTTCACTTTTCAAAATGAGGCAAGATACCCTATTGTATGATATCTCAGCCTAAATGGGAGCTTTTCAATTTTTAACATTGATTTGTGATATTCCTTATTAAAATTTTCATGGAACCAAATTCTATTGCAAACAGCTTTATACTTAAATTAATCTTAGTTAGAGTCAAATAATTTCAAATTATTATTATTATTATTACTTGAATAATGAAACATGTATTCTAAAGAACATGATTTTTGATTTGTCTCAAATTGGAAAAAGTTGAAAAATTGGGAAGATGGCTTACGCTATAAATATTATTTGTTATAATTTGTTACCTCACTCACCATTGTTGCATAGGGAATGCTCAAAAAATGGATAGGTTATGTAAAAAGTGAAAAATATCATGCAATCACTCAAAAATCAAACATTTCTCTTTTTACAGTTGAAAAATAACTCAATTTTACGTACAGGGAAGTGAATTGCATCGTTTATTACTCAATGCTATGAACTTGAATAGCTTTCATAGAAATAATAGAACTGTTTTTTTATTTTGTGTTTTTTATCAGGCGGTTGAAGGTCTTCCAGAGATGATAAGGTGAATCAAGGAGTCAGATTGCAGTTAATCCATCCAAGCACCTCCTGCAGAATAAAAATAAGACATCTGTGAAAAATAAAACATTCAAATCAAAAATGCATTTTTGGTCAATTTGGAAGTTGTAATTTCTTTCAATTCGCAATATGTATCAATTATTTTTTTTCACCAGTCTCTCCTTCAATTTATCAGATTTCGTTAAACGTTGAGAGTAAAACCATAGAGAGGGATGAGATAGTAGATATTCTAATATGTTATATATGGTAAAACATTCAATAAAATGAATATATCAAGGGTTTGATGGTATTAGCATAGAGTAACTATAGAAATATATTAGATGTTGCTAACTATAGACATATATATTTCCTTTGGTTTTTTTCTGAAAAAAAAATTTCCTAAAAATTTTTTTATTTATTATTTGAAAAGGTATTTCTAATACCTTTCTGGTATTAGGCACATCCACTTGCATCTGAAACATTCCAATCAAAAAAGGAGAGGAATTGTTAAATATTGCTAATCAAACTCTGGAATAGAGTAATTGAAAAAGAATAAAAATTAAGCAACGAATAGAATAAATGTGGCAATGTGTTGGATACTCCTTTGTTTTCGAAGATAGGAAGAATGAAAACCTCATTACAGAAAATAATATTTAAATTTAAGGAGGATGTGAATAGCACTTCGGCATAATTAATCCGAGGACAATATTGTATCCTAATTAGAAATTAAACTACATTCCCAATCACGAAAATGAGATAAGAAAAGCATTTTTCTTCCAAACTTATGCTTCATACGGTGCAAAAATCAATACTGTAAGTGGTACACGTTTACAAGCGTAGTTTTAACCTAATTTCAAACGCTTTTTTAATGAAGAGCTCCGAATTGTTTGTAATTCACATCTCAGATATAATATCAGACAATCGGAATCAACATTGGAATCTTTATCAATAGGATAATATAATTATTATTCACTTTAGATAATACTGTAGCTAAGAAAATAAGATTTTATCTGGTTATACCGTGGAGGTAAGGGTTCTAAATAAGACACCATATTTTAAGTAATCGAAGAATAATATTACTAATAATCCTCAGTACTGAATTATCTTTTTCTATATACGTCACTTCTATAGTATATAATTTGAACAAGTAAAAAATAAGGAACCACATCAAGTTAACTTACTCTTGAAATTATAGCCTGCATGCATAGTGTTCAACATCATTCCATAAAACGTCATGGAGGATTCGAGAATGTAATTCGGCAAATGTTTTTGCTTGGGATGATGCCCACATAAGCTCTAGGCTTGTGCGTGGGTGATAGGAAGGATTGTTTTATTGTTTTAATTGTTTTATTAATTTCCGTTTAAAAAGAAATACAAAAAATCATAACCACTGATAATAGCTGAGGATGAACACTTACCAATTAGAAATACGATGATTAGTCAAATCATTTCTGTCACATGGCTCTGGCCTTCATCTAAATCACTTCACAGTGTTAAGTGAAGCATTTTATTCAGGAATTACTGCTTATGATGTATGAAAGTATTGAACATTATGCTGCTGGATGCTGTAATAGTATTTTTTCCTGTCAACAAAATGAATTTCAGTATTTTTATTCCATCATAATAAAATATATAGCAATAATAGATCAATATAACTGAAATTTCTTTTATTTATGAGCTCTAAAGAGCATCCCCTCATATCAATACAAGTACAAGTAGAATTTTCTGAAATAACATGAAAAAAGTATCTTAAATCAGGCTGAAACGTAAATTTTTAGTGTGAAAATTGTTGAAGAAATAATGACATTATTATCATGATAAATGAGGTAAGTTTTGACATGAGAAATCCTTGGATGCTGACATTTCTTATAAATTAAGTTAGCCTGTATCGCGTGTAGCCAGTAGCCTTTAGGCCTACTTCGTTATGACAAAATGTACTGCATTATGACAAAATAGCTTGCTATATTTTTTATAGCCTATTTAATTAAATTGCAATTCAGTTATAGCCTACAAGTATTTTGCTGCATGGTTATACTGGACAATATTTACATAAATGACAACTCGAGTCTCTTATGAATATTAGCTCATAATAAATTCATAAAATCATCAATTTGTGAGAAAATACTTCCTACATAATGATACAGAATTATTATATTGGCCTAAACTGCATTCTTTGAAAGAAATAACGTATTTAATCACTTTTCTCAACAAAGAAACAAGCATTTGATTAAATTGATATTAGGAACTAATTCTTCACAACCTTAAAAGGATAACGTTGCGGGGTTGATCATTCTATTGTATACATAAGCGTACATTATGATCGATTGATCTGATATGAAAAACGTAGGCCTGAATACAGTATTCTAGCTTATTCTCGGAATATTCTAATCATGATTTCTTCAAGTGGAATCTAGTTGATAACTGGGAATCCTTTCAGAAGAAGGCTTCCAGATTGAAAGGTAAATCGGGAGGGGAATAAAGAGAATTAGAAAAATAAGTAGGCCCAAGGAGGAGAAGAATGATTGCATTTTTCAGAAAACTATTGTTAACTGAAATAACTCGAAAGTTAGATGATTCATTGATTCAATGATTTATAGATTAATAATTCATCAAAAAACTGAGAAAAAGGTTTCCCCGTACGACGCTATCCATTGTATAGAATGCGGAAGGTCAATTTATCAATGAAGACAGGAAAAAATCAAAGCCAGCTGTTTTCTATGGTTGTAAGGAGATAAGTGAAGGAATGGAATGGGATATGACGTAACTTACAACCGTGTGACGTATGAAAGAGTGCACCAGAAAACATGCAGCGCGTGAGAGGGAATTTTTGCGTCACCACATAGGGAAAGAGGGAAAAATGCAGCTTCCATTCCTTGTCCATGACCTAGGCCAAGCGTATTTTTGTCGGCAGTTTTTCACTTGTTTTTCCGCACATGCGTTGTCCAAGCACTTGCCCCCTCACCATCCGGCGCATTCGCGTGTGTGAGTATAGTCTTTGCTATTTTCTGTCATTCGACATTCAACTGTCGGACCCATCGCTTACTCAAGTAATAATTTGCTCATGATTTTGAGTTACGACAATTTTCAAAAGAAAGTATAGCATAATAATATTGATTATCGAGAACATGTGATTGTATCATAAAAAATTATAAAGATATGGTTCAAGCGTACTTGTACGAAATATAAGGAAATTTAGAACTTGCAGAAATCGTAGTCCTATAATTTATAAATTTGTTAAGCTTGAATTATTCTTACTCTAGGTAAAATACTTTCACTGAATTAATACTACTTTTACTGTATTATTCTTACTTTAGGCTATAGTCTTATACGACTATGTCGTTGATTTTCAGGAATCAATATGAATTAAGTTATTCCAAAATAGGCCATAGGGTTACAAATTTGGGTAAATGAGCGAATAGTAGCCTACTCTACTATTCAAGATATGTTACAGAGTGTGAACTAGACTTTGGCGAAAATGTTGGAGTCTATCCTGAATTCTCAGGCTCTATTTTTGGTAAAAATCTATCGAGATCTAATAATTCTTAGATACCAATTTTATGACAAGAAATATTCCATTCCAGCAAATTAATTACCTTGATAGAATGAATAAAACTAAGTAATAGAGATTTTGTTTTGACTCACAATATACAAGACAAGAAAAACAGTATTGTCCATCCTTTACTAAGTAGACAGCTAAAGTATTGTCCATCCTAGCAAGGAAATTTCCATTCTTGATACTTGGAATTGCATTGTTCAAGAGGTAATGTGTAGGCTAGAATATTGTCGAGTACGACAGACTATAGAATATTATGTCGTTTGAAAAAGTCTTAAAATAGTATTGAATTGTCAAAACAATACTAAATCAAATATAATGATCTCGAAATCAAATTCATCATAGCATAGACTAACTATACGGTTATTCTTTGATCATTGATATACAACAGCAGTCTTAAATTACAGTTATGTCAGTCGTGCTGCTATATAAACTCCAAACAATCTGGTAATATGCTATGAAATACATACATAGCCTATTTTAGCCTTTCTTATAGTTCAAAACTTCTAAATAATTACATTGTACACGATAAGATGGCTGACAAACGATGGGTAGAACTACGTAGGCAGCTACGAGGGCTGCTATTGGTTGGCAACTGTGATAGGGCACGCCCACCAATGGAAGAAACGGCAAAAGAAAATGGCTGTCAAATACAAGAAACAAACAATACATCTAATAGGGAGAGAATAGATTACCGTGATCAGCTTTCACAGAAATTAACAGTGATGTATCTGAGTTTAGCCTACAACTACATGATAACTCAAAGTTGAAAAACATTCATAAGGCAGGATTCAGGCATGAATTAAATAGAATGATAAAAATGATATGCAATATAATGATAATGCAGATCAAGTTTGGTCAAAGTTGGTTATGAAATGATTGGCAAGTCTTAAAAAACTTTTCTTTACAATTTAAGAATATGATGTAATTATTATAGTTATGAATTTATCGTAATCATTATGAATATCGTTACATAAAGTTTCATATATTCTTGAAGGCATATAACTATCACAAAAAAGTGTTATTTTGCTGTTATAAGTACGGAGAGGTATTATGTTTTCATTATGATACTGATCAACGAGTAATTACTCGATACGTACTTATCGAATAGGCTATGTCTAATTCAATTGGCTACCATATTAGCCAATCCCAAATACCTCATTATATCAGAAAGTCAAGAAATTGTGGAAATTAAGAGAATATTAAGCCGGAAATCAATTGATCTCCACATTCGGGTTACATTTTGAAATCTATAGTAATCACATTAGTGTACTTACATAGTTGAGATGAAATTGATACTTAGTATCGTAAACACTTGCGAATCAACCTCCACGGTTCAATGGGAAGTATTTGGAAACACCATTATTTTTTGTTGAATCTTCATCTTGGAGCAACATGATGTTCTGTTGGAGTCAGTGCTTGATTCCCATGATTCTTTCAAGATTCAAGAAAACTTATTCAAGTGTCATCGGTCATCAGTGCAACCAGTTTATCTAAATCCGGTTTCCGCCATTGTATGAGAAAATACACTGAAACAGAAAATAGAGTGGAATTATTATCGTGAGAAGAGAATCATCATTTAGTTTCAAGACAGATTAGCATTGCAATAAAAAATATGTCACATCATAATAATTCACAGAAACATGGTAGTTATGCTCGTGTGGATTATATGAGTATAATGGTGATGTGTATCTTCCATCTGTGGATATTCTAATAATTTATTAATCTATTCACATGCACTTCCAAACATTTGAAATTGTATTTTCGAACATTCTTGAAGATAGAAAGCTGTGTTGGCTTTAGGCTACTCAAGGGCACGTATTTCATTATTAAAAGAAGGTTAAATTCCATTTCCAAGTATAGTATCATAGGTTATATTATAGTATTATATGTTGATTATGAGATTATAAGATTATAGTTTAGCTGTATGAAAAGTTCACCTCCGATGGTAAAAAGCTGTTATCAAAAAACTAGCTTCACGTTCAAAAGGTCGGAATTTGAATTCGAATTAAGGCAGTCATGTATTGAAAATATGCGGTTGATCATACAGAGTCTATTGTCCAAAATTGGCTTCAACCCTAAAACTCAGTTCAAATTTAAGATAATTAATTTATTTCAGTAGTTCGTTGAGAATAATCGCTTGTTTATAATATAGTCTACTGTCCAAAATTTACTTCAACTATGAAACTCAGTCGAAACTCGTGGCAAAATTCAGTTACGAGATGAAACCAATTTCTGTTCTTGTTTTATCAGAAACACGGTTGCAAACATGATGATATGTTTCATATCGTAACCTGAACAAGTCAACAACTTGAAATGAACACTTTCCACTTGACAACATCCTCCTCATACAGAAAGATCTGAAATTTGAGCATCGTTTAGTTATGAGCAATTCCACTTTCTTTCTCTCTATTATTTCTCTTCATTCCATGCTCCATCTTACTCTCAGATCCTCATTAGATCGCACACACAGTTTGAGGAAAGTTTGAAACAGTCTTCATTTACATGGCTTTCATAAGTGAAATTCATACTACAAATAATATACGTTGGTTAGGCGAAAGCAAACTTAAATGGAGAGAAATCGTTTTGTACCGAATCTCTGCTTCCATCCTTTAATTGCTTGCGAACAAATATTTATGTAGCGAATAATAATTTACAAACTGACATCCTCGAAAAGCAATAATAACATATTCGTATGCTATGTGTGGTCCAAAACAAACTAAAAATGAGTAACTCTGTCCGTTGCAAACAACATCAAAAATGAATCTGAAACATGGTTGAAATTTCAATAATGAAGTCACTGGCAGTACTCATGAAGATGTGTGAGTTGTATTTTACATGATAATGTAAGTGTGTGAGATACATGTAGTGAATATGACGAAATATTTCTGTGAACTTATGCAAGCTGCCACATGAGGCCCACATAAACAAAACAAAACTAATGTGTGGAAATTAGCAAACTCTGATCGCAACGAATTAAATTTAATTATGATATTATCAATTCAAATTGTCTGTCGACAGATATTACACGCCATGTGTACATGTATGTAATAAATGATGTTGTATGAGAATTTCACTAACCAGAAATCCTGTTTTCCATAAAGGTTGAGACCAGTAAAGTTGAGCAATGAATCTGAATTTAATTTCGGAATAATAATCTAGCAACGGAGAGTTGATAAAGCAGGGCTTGTTATTAATTAACAGCCAGTTGAATTTGTTTGGAAAGATTTGAATGTATGTTTATGATGTAGATCATTATTCGCCTACTACTTTGAAATATACTTTGAATCGGGAACGACGGTTTGAACAATGGTTTGATGAAAAGTCTTTCAAATGAAGCAAAGACTCTAATTAATTTTTACAGATCTATTGGGTTATTGATGACAAGTTACAATACTTAAGGACGTGTTCCATATTATCATTATGTTTAGATTATTATTTGAGAGCCTAAACACAACAATATGTCTCCTTTGAAGCAGTATTATTTCCGATTTTCTACGTCAAATCCGGTACAATCTTATTGCTTGCTTATTAACTAGTCAATTGGTTGCTAAAAATAACCTGTATGCTTGATTATTTGCCTTCTTTTTTAGCGAGTCTCACCCTTACCAACTGAAGCGTGCCAGACAGGTTCCGAAAAAAGGGGTAGCATCCTTTTTCTTAGATTTTTTCTCAAGTCTTATTCTTCACTGATCTTTAAAAAGCTGGTTTTTGAACTGGTTCTAAAGCAAGACGACTTACTGGCGCGTGCAACCCTTGAATATAATTAGCTTTTTTACAAATATATGAATACTGTACACTATTTTTTGGCCTTGTCACATTATAGGTATTAAGGACTACCTTCTCAACAATTTTTCCAATATTTCACTTCTATTTCAAGCAGATCATGTTTTTTCATGATAGAAATTCTAGTTGCTTGTTGTTTATTGCTCCGGTGTGCAATCCGCCTAAAGAGAAAATCTATTGTATGTCCAGTAGTCAGTGTTTTTTAAACTTTTAGAATTTCATATATCAAAAAGAACCTTTTTCAAAATTAGTGAACTTTTTGCAAAGTGAAATAGAACTTTAACCTAATGGAATCAGGTTATAAACGGCGAGGTGGAACTACCTTCGAGTCTCCCCACCAACCAAAGCCATACGCTAGATAGATAGTAGCTGAGTGGTCAGTTATAGTGAGATATAGTAGTAAGATATAGTGATAATGCGACTACAAGTAGGAAGAAAACCCCTATTCATCTTCTGACTAGTTCAGTAATTCGCTCGTGTTCTAGAATATTCTATCTACTGCGTACTTCAGTAGTTGGCTTGAGTTTTAGAATATTCTTCTTACAAAGTCATCATCACTCATCAGCATCGTTGATCAAATAAGCCTTTGAGATGAGCATGCTCGTGGACTCCTTGGGTCGACTAGTAGCACACACCAGTACACATAACAGCAAAAGTGGAGCGAGCAGCCTTTGAAACCGGAGACCTTTGGAAATTGCTATGGGATAGTTGCTAGTGTAAATAGAAGGAAGGCAGAGGTCCTCTGGGAGCGAAGGTGGTCCCGGCTCCTAGACCTGGGATCAATATCCAGGGCAAAGATGTTCCAGCCATTACAGGAATCTCATCTTCTCCTTCCACCACTGACGGTGACGGTGTAGGTGTGCTGGTGAAGTGAAGATCCCAGACAACAACGATGCGGCCGTACACACACTTTCAGCAGACACTGTTTGTAGCACGCTTGTGTGAGAGCTCCTCATTCCCGAATCGGTTCGTCGAAGCTACTTCAAAATCTTGTAGTTGTTCAACATTGAAGGATTATAACAAGCTTAAATCGAGCTTGGATCAAATCAAGATTGAATTGAGCTTGAAAAATGTTGGATCAGATCAAGTTTTAATCGAGCTTGAAAAGTGCCTATAATGTTATTTTTATCTAATCAGACAACAGAGCTTGAGCCTTTTTCTGGAAGACTTTAGTATCATGATGTTTATTTTTAGTTTTGAAGAGATGAGAGTAAAAAATTATTGATTAGTCAAAGTGACTAGTTTAAAGAAAATTATAAAGGAATCGAGCGTGTGTTTTGAGTCAGGTTTCAACAATATCTAAAGATGAAGATCTTAATTCAATAAAGATTATCCAAAACAATTGAAGAACGCAAGAAATGAAACACATGTGCCGTTGCCTGTTGGTCTCCCAATCGGTTATGTTTATGACTAGCATGGTTCAATAATAATTATCGATGTTCAATTGTAAGAGAAATTTGAATGTAGGCAAATCACAATATTTAAAGAAGGTAGGAACCTTTTCCAGTGAATATTATTCTTGAACATTTCTCAGAACGATTCTTAATACTTAATGCTTCATTGATTCAATAAACATTCCGGCCCATATTGAACAACTCCATCCATAATATTATTGAAAAGTTTACTTTGTGAAGAATTATATCTTGTTACCGAAAAATCATTGTATAACATGAGAACAAGTTACTACGAATTTTTATCCCACAATTCCAAGAACAAAGTTAGTTGGAAAAAGTTCAAAACTAGTTTGTGTTTGTTGAAAACAGAGTGCGCTTGTTGGAGTTTACCTATTCAGTGTCTCTGTATTTAGTGAGAGTTTTTAATCTCCTAGAATACAGTAATACTATTGCTTATAACAATGTATGATAGGAATCCTAGGCTACTACTAAATTTCAAAGTGGATCAGCTATAAAATTAGTTGATAATGATTCTGTAGTTCCAAGAACTCAGACATTTTTTTTAATGAATGATCTTGTAGACTTTTAATCAATTCAAAAATATTACATTCTTGTAGTATTTGAACAATGCTCAATTTTCAGGTAAAATAAATATTAGCACAGATGACATTCAATATTTTGTTAGTAGACTATGAGTAAGATTCCAGATTTGAGTAAAAAATCCAATGTTTTTCTTCCATTTCAAGATTTCAAGTTCCTCAAGACATTATTTTTTCTTGCTACGTTCACCTCACAATAATTATTATCACTCCCACAGTAATATCCTAATAGTCCTCCGTAATACCCGATTTGATTCCAAAGGTTCCTCAGTACCAAATTGCTCTTGAGCTTTTGTGTTTGACATGAATAACTCGCAAACACACACACGTTTGAACCTGGTCTATGAGTAGCTTGTGTGAGTGTGGAGTCATCCATCACGACTTCCACAGCCACCAGCGACCATCACTAGCAAAACTCCATCACAATACCATCCTACCTTCCACCAGTAAATAGAGACCGGAGCCACCACATTCAGCCTGTGCCTTTTCTATATGATTTGTGCCCAACTCTTGATTTGAATTATTCCCGCGCTCACTAATTAATTCCATCTGATTATCCATCGGCGATTAATTATAAGCCGCTGGCTAGCTTTATCTGCCACCTGTCCTTTGTTGGTTGGCGGCTGCAATACCCAGGCGCCCCCCGGTTCGTGGACCATGGTAATATTTTTGTCATCCGGTAGACGCCCCTGAGTTTGGGGTTGGTGACCCGGGGGTGAATCATAGCGGTAAGAAATTTGGTCTATTGTAATCGCTTACACACAGTGGTCGACCCGGTTTGATTTGTGTTAGCCGGGTTCAAGAGAAAATTCATGATAACAATAACCTGCAGAGTGAATTTTCGGATACATCATACCATCGCTTGAATAATTTCCTATGTAACTGTACTTTCACATTGTCTCTCATCAAAAAAGCAACCTGAATCCACGAAATAGTTAACATAATTTGTTTCTAAGGTAGAAAGAACAACGTTCTTTATCTTATTCTTTATCTAATTCGTTACCTTCTCTCATAACAAAAGCTCGATTTCAATAATGAAGCCACATTACACCCACTTAATAAAATTTGACATGAGGATTCAAGCCTAGCAGCTTCATTCTACTAATGCTTCTCCGGTGACGGGTTCGATTCCCACTCCATCTGGCATTCTAGTCAAGAGACAAGCAGGAAAGCAAAAGAGAAAGATAAGGGGGAGAGAAAAAAGCCTGATGAATTTTGAGATGGGCTGATGAACAAGTCAAAAGGAGTAAAGGAGGAATGCAGTTTAAAAAACTACTCCTTCTAACTTTATATCTAATTCGATTACAATGCAAAATTGTGGTGACAAGTGTATCAAAGCAGACCTGTCTTAGTTGGAAAAAAACATTCGCAAGCAGGTTTAGCACGTGCAGTTTGTTGTGCCTGGAGGGGAGATTCCCAGACATACATAAGGCGGCGTCATGCGACATGTTTTTGCAACTTGAAGATCCACTATGAATCGCCGAAGCGTGTACAGACTAGGCTGTATTATAGTGGAGGCATGAGCCTTTGTCCAGTGTTTGCAAAGCAAGGAAGGACTCGGGTGCAATTGTTTGCATCAACTTCGCACATGGCGGGGTCCACAACCCTCGCAGAATCTTGCCAGCAATCTAATTAATGGCTTTTGTTCGTTGAGGATAAAGACGAAGATCCCGTCGGAGGAGATACATCAAAAGGAGACGGAGAGTTAATTCCTCTGGAGAAGGATTAGAGCAACCGCCAACCGACTGCTCCCTCTAAAATCAATACTAGCGTCTTTAGTTATAAGAAATTGAGAGTTTTCTTGCGCCTTGAAGAAGGGTGGGAGAGAGCGTCGTCATAGCAACGATGGACATGCGCGTCCCGGCGCCGAACGATGCCTCAAGAAAAGAAATGCTCCTTCGCCTTCACCGCCGCAGCAGAGGAGGGCTTCTCCTCCTCCTCCTCCGCCACCTCCTCCCTCAACCCGCACCTCCTCAAAAACGGCGCTCGGCCCCGGGCGTCTTGACCAAGTGACGAATACAAAGGCTTCTCCACCATTCTGACAACGCTCTATTCCCAATCAATACCTGACGCTGCAAAGCAGGCAGCGCGAAGAAAGTTTTGACATAAAATACAATTTTTGCCAAAGTCTATTGAATTAAAAGCACTGTTCTTCTCACTCCATTTATATAAGATTTCAAAAACTCATAACAGCTTTGTATCAAAGTTGGTGATGTTTAATAAACTACTTATAGAAATACGATAGTTACTAGAAATAAGATTTAAAAAAGTAATAAATAAATGGTTGAGAAAAAGATAATTTTATAACGTGAAAGAGTAATAAACCACCTATAGAAATACGAGAGTTACCAGAAATGAGATTTTAAAAAGTAATAAATAGATGGTTGAGAAAACGATCATTCTATAATGTGAAAGTACATGGACTGTGATATTGATGATTTAGTTACCAGTATTTAGATTTTGTGTTTTCATGTTAAAAAATGTCTTTATTTAATTTATGTTGAAACCATATATCTTTTATATCTGAATTTACTTCTTCAAACAGAATATGTACAGGATAGCCTACCTAGTTTCTATACTTGACGTAATAATAGTATTACTGTTTAGTTGTGGACTTGGAATTTTAATTCATGCAAAAATAATAATTTAGTGGCTCTTACTTATAAGATGAAATGACAATTATTATTGTAATGTTATACTTGTTTAGTGGCAAATAAAATTCTTATTCTTATTCTTAAAAAAGCCTGACTGTTGAGTAAATAGCATAGAAGTTGTCCCAGCCATAAATTTATTCATGTATAGAGTTGATAGCCTGACCTTGGTTTTTGCATGTGTATCGTTATTTACATTATACTGTATTATTTTTGCATGATAAATAAATCTAACAAGTATTTCTTATAAGCTTAAACATTCTGTCAGGCGTTCAGTATCAATTAATATAAAAACTTTACTAGTCATTTATCCGGATTGGAAGAGATCATACATAGATTAATATAGAAATGAGAAAGAATGTAAATTTCATAAGATTTGAAACTCACTCCTTCATAACAAATCATTCAGAATGCTATAAATCAAAATAAACTAATTTAAGTAATTGTTAACAAGTTTATCACTTGAATATGACTATCATTAATCGTTCATACATTTTTTTTACATTATCAGAGATAATTGTCATTTAAATTACAAGTTACATGATTATGAATGAATCGATGATCTTGACTAGTTGAAAAGTACTTTTAGAATAGACTATAACATTCCATTGCGAATCAGACAAGTGACAATCAAAAGTGACAATTTTGAATAGCCAAGACTACAAGCCATTCTACTAATCTATTATTATTCTACTTATTTAACTCTATGATTTCCATTACTAAGCTCCATATCAAATCACAAATTACATTATTCGATATAAAATTATTGAGTACTAGCAAGTGAATAATAATAATAATATTGAAGTAATTGATTTAATTTAGGTTCATATATTACACATTAATAAGTGGTTGTCAAACAAATTTTGATAATTTAATTATCGTGATACTTTTCTCAAATTCTCAACCACTATCAATAATTCCTAACCGTGATAAAAATTTAGAGACAAAATTAGTATCCTACCTGAACCGATCATCACACAGCTCTGATCAGGGCGAGAACGTCTTACTAACTGAGCATCTAGGTGCTGGCCTAACCAGAGAGAAAGAGATTTGAAATCAGTGGGAAAAGGATCCGGTCACCGGCAGAGGTCATAGGGTCGTGAGATGCTGGAAGCTGAGATCCCGACCCCAGATCCTTGCCAGGAGTCGGAGAAGATTCTAACGGAGAACTGGACCAAAGCAGAGCAAACTGGACCAACCGCTTCACCCTACCCTATCCAGCATCGGAGTTAGTATAGTGGGACATCATCTCACATCAATATTGAAGAGAACCTAGTAAGATTCTATGAAAATATTAGGGAAAGAACAAAGGACCGGTTACTGAAGGGTGAGATCGACAAGGTATACAAGTTGTACAACAAGAATCCTTGAAGTCATCAATTCATTATTATTCCAGATTTTACTCTCTGAATGGAATTGTTATTGATTGCTTCATTTTCAAGTTTGTGTTTGTTAGATTCTGTTTTGAATTCGATTTTAATTTGAAAAAATAAATATTCATTATTTGTTCCAGATTTCTATCTCTGCAGTATCAGTTTGAAGATTGGTCCTAGAAGATTTTGTTTCTTGGAGACTTGTACAGAGTCCAAAAAATAATTTGGACAATTTGTTCTAAATGTAACAAATTCAGTCAGGAAATGCTTAATCAGCATTATTCTCTTTTCAATCACATATTGAACAAAAAATTTATTCTTGAATAAACAATTCGAAGGTAATCAGGTAATTAAATAAATGAATTCAATTGAAAAATAATTGAAGATTTACTTGAATTGGTCTCATTACACAAGAGTGCATACTGACGTGGTCTTCTAAGAACAGAATGCTCATTGACAATTTTCCTTCTTTTTATTTCATGAAGAACGATTATAATTTAGTTACATTATAACACTCGTACTTTCAAGCAGAATTAAAACACAGTGGCAGTAATAGTAAACTGATTTTGAAAAACCCTCTTAAATATCATGGAAAAAGATCTTCTCTCTTGTGAGAATGTGAATTAAATTATAAAATAAATCATAATGCTTTTCTTTTGTGTTATCCATGTCAAAAGAAGTAAGTTACTGTCATGAGAGAATGAAATAATGGAGGAAGAGAGCATGATCAGATAGGTAAAATACAAGTGACAAGACTTATTTCATTTTTTTGCCAAGAAGCAAGGTGTTTTCATATTGTTTTTTTTTGTGGCCGAAAAACCAAAAAGACAAGAGAGTTCAGCAATCATTCTACAAAAACTAATTTTCATACACATAAATGCACTTACATGAATTCAAGTCTGTACGGACAGTTGAAGATTTCATTCCAAGTGAACGCAAGATAGCAATTTGAATATTTGACTTATAATAATACACCTGTCGCCAGTTCAGCAAAGGGTGGGGTTGTGTCATGGTCCTGTGAGACTTCTGAATGGAAGCTAGTTATGCAAGACTTCAATCTGCGTTGATTATACGACGCTGGCAACGCAATCAAGTCACGAATTATTCTTTCAAGCAGCAAGCTGGTCCAATTATTCCACTTAAGCGCTCTATTCAATGCTTCCAGGAATATGAGAAATAGAGAGCTGTGGAAACTATGATTCGAAATCCGAATAATATTGACGCGATTTGGAAGTAGAATGTAGAAAGGGGTACTTGTCATTACTGAAGAAAGATGATAATGATTTATAAATGATAAAAATATAATATGAATTATATAAATAACTCTGACCAATCATAAATACGAGTATGATGAAAAGAGCATTTATCTGATTTCCTATTTTTAATAATCAAATAATTAAAAAAATTACAATTTCTTTCTGTGACTTAAAACAACTTACTTTCACCCACAACTAAGTTGAGCACATCAATTTATTATTGAGAAACACAACATTATGTCATTATTATGCTTACTCAAGCACTCCAGTCTACAAGTTTTTCATAAGTAACGGGTCATTAAACAAATCGAGACTCATTACAGAATGACACTCAAACCCAAGACCAGAGCACCGATAGATTTTTACCGATAGATAGAACTATGCTTTTTGTGGGAATATAGCCCATTGAGAATTCAAAGTTAGATGAATTTTCAAGTTGAAAATTTTGCATATCAGTAGTTGAAGATGTGTGACTTTCATCCAATTTTGGTGAATACAATTTTAATATTTCAATATGGTATCATTCTCTGGGACATAGGCAATCATGCCTAAAACTAACAGGAAATTAATATTTCAGTAGCAATAATTATTCTTTTGAAAAGAATCTCTTTTTTCCAAAAGAATACTGAAACTACTTTAATGAGCCAATTTTAAAGTGGCGATTGGGCAATCTACCAGCATAATCTTCACATTCATCAATATCTTCTTCAGATTTTTTAATTAAGATTGGGCTCGATATCTCTAAGCTAAGCCAAAACATCCAAGAATTGTCTAAACAATATATTTTCTCTTTTACTTTCACTAGTGAACTGGCGTAAAAGGACCAAGAGTCTCAGCCATCAAACAGTACTATCAAAAGGTACTGTGGTCTTATATGAAAGGACATAAATAAAGGTACTGGACTTACGAAAATGTGTATCAAGTTTCTAATGCTCCACGCATATTACATTGTTTTCGAAACGTATTATATTACCAGTTCCAATTAGATCGGCTTATCGAGTAGGGCAGTTGCAGTGAAAGTAAAGGAGTTGGCAGCTATAATAATTCATTGTCCATTAAGCTGTCTTGCCTTGTGAAGTAGCCAAACGACTAGAATAGGAAGAGGACCGACCAACTTTGAGGCGACGTTGTGGGTGTGGCCTGGGGGGGGGAAGGGGGGTTCACGACTCACGTCCGACATTTTTCTTGAAAGTTGGTCTTAGCAACGGATTTGCATATCTAAGCAGATGGTGGTGAGGGGTGGGGGGGTGGAAGACATGAAGGAAATGGTAGGAGTGAGAAAGGCTATCACTTGGTGCAGGCAAAGGAGACGAAGCCTGCATATGAATTAAGTAAACGACTTGATTACTCCCTTTCGGCGCAACGGGTCCAAGGGAGCAAGCTTAGCCCTTCCCTTCAAGTTTTATGGAAATGGTATTTCGCAGGGGACTTCATAATTCCACGTCCCGGCCTATAATATGACTGCCGTTCCTTCCATGTAATATCACTTCTTGTCTCACACCCAAACTCGAAAACTCCCTCCCCCAAAAGTCCTGTTAACAGAGTCCCTTATCACCGACGCTACAACCAGGAAATGCCTACTAATCCACTTTTAACGTCTTATCGCATTTTATTGGCAGCACCGGCACAACCCTGCAAGGCCAAATGACATCGAAGGGTGTTTGGTTAATTGAGCTACTGTATAATTCAAATCGAGTTCATTGAATCATCAGTCGTATATGAATAACAGCCGATTAACTTATTTCGTTATTTGCTACCTTCGATTTGTATCCGTTAAAAATTCAATGTATATCACTATGTGTAGAAGAAGTTGGAAGGTGTCGCTGACATAATTTTAAATTTCATCTGTAGAAAATGGATTGAATAGATTACGTAAGTCCTCCATCCCTCGATTTGTCTTTCATCTTCTATTTCTTATTCATCATCATTTTATTCTGATCTTTCTTGTTGTTCTTCTTCTGCTTTCCTCTTCTTCTTTTCCTTCTTCTTTTTATCTCTTTCCTGTTCTTCCACCTTAATCTTCACCTCATCCTTATCCTATTCTTTCACCTCCTTCTTCTACTTCTCCCCCCCTCTCCTACAAACTCCTTTATCTTTTTCTTCCCCTCCATCACTTCCTTGTTATTCGACTTCTCTTTTTCGCCACTTCCACTACCAATTCCTCTTCATCCTAATCTTTCCCTTCAAATTTTCCGTATTCTCCCACAACCAACCCTCAACAATCTCAATCTCTACTCTCTCTATTTTTTCTCTCTTTTACTCCACCTATCCTTTCCCAAAATGCTTTAGCAAGTCAGCAGCAACAGCTTCCTTTCAGAATGATGCGATCAGACAACAGCGAAATAAAGAGATAAGACAAGACAGGACAGGAACAGCGGGCTAGAATATACAGAAGAAAAAAGAAGAAGATGAAGAAGATGAAGAGTAAGGAGACGAAGTAGAAGAAAAAGAAGAAGAAGAAGAAGAAGAAGAAGAAGAAGAAGAAGAAGAAGAAGAAGAAGAAGAAGAGATGAAGAAGAAGATGAAGAAAAGGAAGAAAAGGAAGAGAAGGAGGAGAAGGAGAAGAAAAGGGTGAGACAGGAACTTGATTAAAGCCCCAACCCGCGTTGCTCGTACCAACTAAGTTCTAACTGAACTGACAAATGTCGTCCACCAGCCTCAATAGAAACGCGGCGGCGGTATCCTCCAAAACTCCTTGCAGCAACCTCCTTCAACCAAACCTCGGTTCTTCTCTTCCTCCTCCTCCTCCTCCTCCTCCTCCTCCTCCTCCTCTCACTCCTCCTCCTCCTCCTCATCCTCCTCATTCTCGGCAACCTCGAACTAGTCTTCAACTTGTGCCTTGCCTTGCTCGCTCATTTCGCAGATTGCAAATCACCTCTCGTGGCTAAATTGCTCCCTTCAGCTATCACCTAATGACATACAACGCTCTACGCTTCCACATTCTCTCTACTCTGCTCTGCTCTGCTCTGCTCTTTCCTCCCTTCTCCTATTCTCTTTGCTGTCCTATTCAGTTGCTTTCCACCACTGCTGCAACGGACGTTGAGGATCTATTCGAGTAGGCTACCTTCTGTAGTGATTGTTTCTTCCCAATCTCGAAAATGACAATAATTACTTATAATCTAAAGGTCTGCTAGTTGAGCATCTTGTATTGAAAAAATCCAAAAATCCAGATGATGTCATCTCTCATCATCATCCTTTCCATTACCCACGACAAACCTAGAGCTCATGTGAGCATCAACTACAGCAAAAAAAAAGAATAAAAAGATAATGTGGTACTATAGTTGCTAGTGAATTTTACGGTTATTTATTGTATAATTCTATATGGTTCATTGAATCATGATAATAGATCAATGGATCTATTGTGGATTATGAATTGTATTGTTTCAATGGATCTGATGAATTTTATTATGGAAATAGATTGATGGATACTACAATATCAACAAAAAAAGTTTTTAACGTTTTAACGTTATTTATAACGAGACTGCGTATGGATATACGCATAAAGACGATGGCCCGTTATAAATGAAGTTTTCATTCATGGGTTCAAAATGAGATTCATATCGAACGATGAAGAGGTATTCAAATCTACTGTGAAAGAATCTGAACGCAGCTTATATGAAAATACACGATTTAAAAAAAATGTATCAAAAGTCAATTTTCTTAAATATTGTATTATTAACGGCTTGAGTTATCATCCACTTATTGGACTCTAGCTGATAAGTCTACAGTGAAAAATTCAAATAAATTTGATCCCATGCTTGCCGAGCCAAAATATAATCGATATACTTACTTATAAACACTAAATACTCCAATACTAACTACATTGATACTAACAAGAATTCATTTTATATTACTCTGTATTAATTTAGTACATTAGCGAGGTGGAACCTACCCGTAAGGGTCTCCCCACCGATAAAAAGCCATACGATAAAAAATTTTAGTACATCAATAACAGTAGGCCTATCTATATAATCACTCGAAAAAAAATACAAAAATCAATATCTCCATTTCTTCATTATCCTACTCTTCATAGCTTTACTCTACTTTTAATACCATTCTTAATTTTTTCGTCCTCAATATTCTTTTGAATCCGAAATCAAATGGATAGAAAATTTCAATTTGAACTGATCATTCAAGCTCACATGATCCAATAAACAAGCCATAAGCCCATCTCTTCCATTGGATTTGTAAGTCAACTAATAACTGTGTGCCACACTGTGTGAGCTATTAAAGAAGCACACAGAATGGGTGTCAAGGGAAGAGCAAGTTTTTCGGCTGGCTGTCACACGATTAGCCGGGCTGCGATTTGGGCTCGAGGCGTGTTTATTGTTGCCAGTTTATGTATGTTTAATGCGCCCTAATCCCTGGTTAATTTCGACTGCAGTTTCATCAGAAGGTCTAATACATTCTTAACGCGCTAGTGCGACTCTTCCCATGTCCCGACTTTACCTCTCCTACAAATTTCTCCAGAATAATTCCCCTCTCCTGCAAATTTCTCCAGGAAAATTCCCTTCCCCTCTCCACCCCAAAACTTCACCTCCCCACTATTTCTGTTAGTTGTTGTTGTTGTTGAAATCCCGACGCCATTGTAGCCGCTTGTTAATTAATAACTCCCTTCTGTCCAGACTCCACCACCACCTCAGGCCCGAGGGTCGCCTTCTCCGAGAGACTACACGGCCCTTACCCGGTCTTGTCTTCATAAATCATAGTGAGCGGCCTCATGTACTTTGCAAATCCCCAGGCATTACTCGTCGCTCTTATCTGATAAGCTGTTGGTCGACTGCACACTCTTCTCCTTCATCAGTATCTCCGTCGTTTTCCACACTTTTCGCCAAAAATTAGAAGAGCATGTGTGATAGAAAGTTAGGTGCCTAATTGTAAACATGTGTTTTTAAAAACAACCTCAAGGATAACTATTCCGTTTAAAAGCTGCTTTGATACCTTCTCTTATAAGATGAGTATTCTCGTATCTACATTTATAGTACAGTACCTATGTAAAGAAATGTGAAACAACGAATAATAAGAATAATATAATGATATGATATAATATAATGATATAATTGAAAGGATTCTTTTGCCGGTAGTGCCATATTGTTAATGATATTGTTGATGGTTTAAAATTCATTATAAAATCTCAAGGTAATTATTTATTTTGTATTTTATTCTAGTGTTGTACCGATTTACTTTTGTATTGTTTTCTTTTCTTTTTGGCAATGAATATTGATTGATTGATTATTATGTTAAAAGTTTTATTTTACAGTAACAAGCTTTTATTACAAGAATGATATGCTTTCCATACCTTTCCTTCTTTATTAAGAACTTGAAATAATAATAAAAAAAAGGAATGCGATTCATGATGAAAACATCATTTTAGTAGTCTACGTATTGAATGATATACAGTATACATAGTTTTTCTAAGAAAAGTCTTAAAATTCAGAAATTTGTGGTTCTCAAATCAGTACAGTACAGAGGAAACGTTTTATCTCGATACACTTCTGTCTTTTGTATTAGGTATATGATTGTTAGCTCTAACTTATAATAACATAAAGTACATTTGGATAAATAGATATATTTTTCAATGAGACTCATGCATTTGTTGACTTAAAAAACAGTCGAATAGAAAAAATAACAAATCAGTACACATATACGTATATAGTCATATATGTAAATCTTATGTTATTCATATTATGATATAATATAGTATCACTATATATATATATATATATATATATATATATATATATATATATATATATATATATATATAAACAATATATCACAATATATATATATAATTTACGAGTTAAAAACATGTTTCAAACATTATCAAATTTCTCTTTTATGCTACTTGTGCTGGCCATGTTCACGTATTCTCCTCTACTAATTATGCATCCTATAACATATTCTTTGGAACAAAGTTACGGCTAGCCTGCTAGTGAGCTGCGGGGCAATTAATCGTCTCAACAGCATTCTGGAAGATGGAAGGAAGGGTAGGCCTCAAGCACAGCATCAACTTCAGACAAGATAGCAGCCGTAATGAATAATCGCAGACAAGGGAGGGGAGGGAGGTGCGCTGAAGGGGTGGGGAAGATTGATGTTCTGGTTTAAAATGTCATACCGGGAGAAGGGTGCGTAAATAACATTAAACTCACGCACTCCGGCCAGCCTAAGGAGCTAAATAGAATTCAGACCATTATTCAATCTCGTCTTGGCCACTTCTCTGCTTTTTCACGGCTACCGCCAGGATACCACATGAACACATTCATTCCAACCATGACAGCTGCTTTGCTTCTACTACAAACGTTTTTCCATAATTTTCTAAGAAGCCAACTGGAAGAGATTCATTCTTGCAGAAACGACACGAGAACTAATGTAGGACTTATCTAAATTAAAATGTAGGACTAATCTTCAAGTGATGAATCGTAAAATAATAATGGAAGAGTGATCGATATTCATGAAGTTACTTAAATCATATTAATGATGTTTATAACGTATCCTTTTTTGTATCACATTGAATAGGATAATAATATCAAAATCTAGCAAGACCACAAAGAGGTAGTAATGATTATCAGTTCCCTCAAGGTTTAGTACCATATGAATGTATTTATCACAATATTTCGAAGCTTATTTTCTCAAAGAGGTTTTATTTCCGTGGAATTTTATTGTATTGCTTTCAAATTCACTCCTTGAATGTGTGTGACTTCATCATTCATCTGTTTCTGCCTTCAATCTTAAACTCTTAAATCATAAAAACCGAAATCAACAATCATTTATCAATTTACCTCAATAGATTGAGGCAGTACAAAGAAGTGAAAACCTGTTAAATATGATCATTCACTAGTGGGAGGCAGCATTAAAGATAAATCCAATTAGTTTAGATCGCTTATGAAGACAATCACTTATTGACAATCTACTGTTCTTATTCTATTTCGTTCATCGTGAATAACTCTTCCACATTCATTTTTTCTCTGAATATTTTCTCTTCACTTCACATCTCGAATTTGGGATTTCACGCAGAGTTGGTCTAAGTATATTGAAGAATTTCAACTGGACATGCTTAGCAACCAAATCAGCCTCGTTGAATGAGAATGTCACATCCAAATAAGAGAGCCCCAACTCCAGTATTTGGCACATGTGACACGAGGGGGGTTGTTCCAAGAACTCTACCCAATCATAGAGAGCCTAGATCAAAGAGCAATCAGTAGTCAGATGCGCAGGACAAGGATGCATTAAAGCATACTGACCATACTAATTATGATCATATGAGAAGGAGTTTTTTGTGCGATCGTTTAAGAAGGAAAACGATAATATAGGAATGTTACTCGACCAAGAACGTGATCAAGTTAGGACCATATCATGCAGCCGTCACACAATTGAACACTGGACACTGGTCTCTGGTCTGACACTGGACTGAAACTGTCGGTCTGTTACGATCCTGACTTTGTTGGAATATTAATGAGGATTAACATACATAGATGAGTCTTACCGAAAAAAGGTTTATTCTTACCTATGAAAACTCTCTCCGCACATTTCTGAATCCCAGGCGTCCAAGTAACAATAGTAAAAATTGTTATTATTTCTAGAGTGCTAGGGATGAAGAGTATAAGTCAAAAAAAGTCTATTTTAAGGTTTTGGCATCAAAATTTAGCTCTTTTCATGTACTTTCATTTGGTCTCAACAGAACAAGTCATTCTAAGCTTGTTTTATTTCTGTTGGTGTTTGAACTCAACATTACAATTCAAAAGTCACGATCTTGTTAGGTAGTAGCAGTACAAGTCAAGTTATACTGTTAGGAGCAGGGCTGATTGAAAATACTCAAATTCCTTTCTTGCTGGGGAGTCAAAGTATAAGTCGAGTTGTACTGTTGAATCAGTGGGTGACGGATCCTCCAAAATAGAAGGCATGTCTTGTAATATTAGCACCAACGACCTAACCTTTAGATTGAAATTTAAGAATGACTCTCCTGAAAAATTGCATGTTATGACTTGTACTCTTGATCCCTAGCACTCTAGATTTAAAAAAAGGATTTGTAGCCTATAAAAATGTAAAAGAATAATTCCCGGTTATTCATTCCCTCAATAGACAGTTTATGGATCCAATAGCACTATTGAATCAATAACCATGTGTTTTCAAATGCAAAATAAGTTATTGATTCAATAAGTTTATTGAACGACTGAATAACCGGGCATAAGACTGTAAATGAGTGGAATTCAATATTTGAGAACCGAGCTACGCTTGGGAACGGAAGTGTGGTGTAGCTGGATGTCCCAGACATATGGAATCCCAATGGTCTACATGCTAACAACCGAAGCCGATATTTCAATTAATTTGTGGTTGTGAGTTTTCTTTCAGTATTTATTTGTTTTTTCCACTTTGAATCATTCTAAGTTTCATTTTCCGATTCTCACTACTTTGTATTCTGGATGACAACCGAAACTGATATTACAATAAATTTGTGGTTGTGTGTCTTTTGTTTCAGTATTTATTTGTTTTTTCCATTACAATCATTCCAAATTTCTTTTTCCGATTCTCACTACTTTGTATCAAATTACTTTACTCTTGCAACAACTTTGGAATACCGAGCATAAATCAGTTTTATCGACTCATAAGCTGCACAGCAGCTGCATGGTTGTTGAATATTTTGATGAAGGCTCTCAACACACGACTGAAATCGTGTAGACGACGACGGAATTTCATCCAGTTTTGCAAGGAAAACCCGGTTTACTTGGGAAATTGCTTTGGTCGAGCGTCGTAATGAAACGATAATGCAATCAGCCGATGTTTGATCGCAACTAATTGGAGCTATTCTAGCCGGCGACGACATAGAGAACCGAAAGCCGAGCCGACGAAAGACGCAAGAGAGAGAACGAACGAGAGGAGAGAAAGAGAGAGTGATTGAGAAAGATCAAAATAGAGGATGAGAGAAGGGCGAAGTGAAAGAGAAGATCCCGTAGGGAATGTCTATCTATCCATCTACAGTATCTGCGCAAGATAATATTGCTGTTAAACTTGTTATCCGATCCATCTCCACTTGCGTGTCCTTAGAGGCAAGGCACCGCCTAAGGCTAAACAACACGGCTTATCAGGGCGCCTTGAGTACATGTTCTCGTATGTACTATAAGCTCGTCCCTCCTACTCTTTCCTCAGCTCCAATATCACACGGCGCCTGACAAATGGAGACATGCTGGAGGAATTCGGAGAGAATAAGGTGAAATTGATGTGGACAGGCAGAGAGAGAGAGGGAGAAAGAGACATATTATGTAGGACTCATTTTGAGTAGAATGAAGGAGGGGAAGAAAAAGGAGTACAAGAGAATACAGCTATAAGGTAAGAGATTTAGAGATATATAGGAGTATTTTCAAGGAGAATGAAAAAAGTGGAAAGAAGTAGAAGGAGTTACAGGAGAAAGGGATGAGATAGGCCCATTGGTGGAATTTGGATACAGAAAAGTAGTAGCATATTTGTAACATTTTTCCCACTTATTCTCTGGATAGTATGATTGATTTTAATGGGCTTTTCCGAGTGTCATCATACTTGTAAGTTTACTTGGAGAGCACATTCACTGTAGTTGTTATATGATTAAAAATATTGTGATATGAGAATTGTTAATATCAATAAATAATCAATTACATTTCCATTTAGATGAAGTATTCGTAATACAAAATTGAAGAGTAGTGGCGAAGCGTGGAATACTTATTTGGTCATCGCCGGGTATATTTCCTATATGAAATGACCAAATAAGTATACCACGCTTCGCCACGGTTGAAGAGGCAATGCCGGAGAGGCAAAGTAGAAGAAGTCGTAAGGACAAAGGACAAATTTGATAGAAAGAGATAAAAAAGAGAAAAGAAGAAAAGAATCTAATACATGTAGCTAAGGTTGAGGTAGAAGTAAGAGTCGTATGCCCGGTTTTTCAGTCGCTCAATAGACAGTTTATGGATCCAATAGCACTATTGAATCAATAACCATGTGTTTTCAAAAGCAAAAAAATGATATTGATTCAATAAGTTTATTAAACGACTGAAAAACCGGGCAGTAGAGACAAAGGAGAAATTTGATTCAGGATAGATAGGTGAAGGAAGAGAAGGGGAGAAAGACGCTAGTAAATGTAGAGGCAATGTTGGTTGGACTAGAAGTAGGAGTTGTAAGGACAAATTTGTTAGAAAGAGCTGGACAATAACAACGTTGACAACAGAAGAGGGGCGGCGGTGAGAATGGTAGGGGGGGGGGGGGAATTTGAAGAGGAAACCAAACGAGAAACTTGGGGAATAAAGGGTCCCGTCCCTGAAGGGGCCAGTCCGCGACGACTAATAGCAAAACCGGGCAAGGATAATGTCGCAAGTTAGTTTGGGACAAAGCCTGCCGGACTGTTCTGCTGCCTTGGAGGACTCCATCCTTCCCTGCCCCGGAGAGACCTCGAAACTATTCTGGGCTCTCAGAAACCCCCCCTCTACCTCCTCCCCCTCCCGCAGTAACACCCACAGAATTCCTTATCACTGGCCGGGAGAGAGACCTTTGTCGACTGCGGAATGCCAGCCAGCACTGGTCGAACAGCACCCAAAACTATTCCTATTGTCGAAGCTGCTCGCAGCAACTTCTACTGCTGCTGCTAATCCGATCTTTGACAGGCTGGCAATACGAGGACCATACGACACTACTAGTCAGTTCTCTTAAATGTACCCACGACATGCCTCCTCATTCATCCCACATTTCTACAATCATCCCGAAGTCAAACTTCTGTCATCAAATTCAACCTTACTTCGAGTGTATGACACGAGTGTGACTTCAATAGCACTCAAATTTATGCTATTGTCTAAGTGCTTGTTTTTATTCATTAACTTCTATTCATTGATACTATTGGCTGGAGTCTATGACTCAGCCAACATTCAACACGCTTAGTTGAAGCTTATTAGGAAACATTTTTAACTAGTTCTTGGACAAATTGTAAAATCAATTTTATAATTTGTTTTAAAACTAATTTTTTGAAATTTTTCTTAACTTATGATATAACCAGATTTACAAACTTTTATTTAACAAAAATGTGTCTACATCCTCTCTGCGTTTGTTGTTCCTTAAGTTTTGTTCCTTTTAATTTAGTTTTTGCAGCCTTTGTTAGTAATTTGTTTTCTACACTATACTAACCAACGAGAATCAAAGTAACAATAAGGTAAGTGAATTTACATAACTTTTATGTGCTTACGCAGCTTAGGCTATACAAATAAGCAATAAAAATAGGCGAAAAATCACAAGTCAATGTCCATTACTAGAAACCAAAGTCGATGGTTTTCTCTATTAAAATGATAGACTACTTATAAATAAATTGGCGCAATTCTCGGTTATAACGTCAAATATTCCTGAGTTTCTACTCTTGTAACGGTAGTTTGTGACGTAAGCAACACGAATACGCGAAAATCAGGGGTCAAAAACCAATACTAGAAGACAAAATTGATGTTTTTCACGATTATAACGGTATTTTTGAAGAAATCCGCGCAATTCTCGGTTATAACATCGAATATTCGTGAGTTTTCCCTGCTGTAACGATAGATTGTGACGTAAGCAATACAAATAAGCGAGAATCAGGGGTCAAAGTCCACTACTAGAAGACAAAATTTGTGTTTTCTGAATTATAACGGTACTTTTTAATGGAATTATCGCGATTCTCGGTTATAACGTGAAATATTCCTGAGCTCCTTGTCCTGTAACGGTTGTTTGTGACGTAAGCAGCACGAATACGCGAGAGTCCCGGGTCAAAGTCCACTACTACAGAACAAAATTGGTGTTTTTCTCGAATATAACGGTACTTTTAGAAGAAATCTGCACACTTCTCGGTTATAACGTTGAATATTAGTGAGTTTTTCGTCTTGTAACGGTAGTTCGTGACGTAATCAACACGAATACGCAAGAATCCCGGGTCAAAGTCCACTACTAGAGGACAAAGTTGGTGTTTTTCTCGAATATAACGGTACTTTTTGAAGAAATTCGCACAATTCTCGGTTAAAACGTCAAATATTAGTGAGTTTTTCGTCCTGTAACGGTAGTTTGTGACGTAAGCAACACGAATACACGAGAGTCCCGGGTCAAAGTCCACTACTAGAGGACAAAATTGGTGTTTTTCTCGAATATAACGGTACTTTTAGAAGAAATCCGCACACTTCTCGGTTATAACGTTGAATATTAGTGAGTTTCTCGTCTTGTAACGGTAGTTCGTGACGTAAGCAACACGGATACGCAAGAATCCCGGGTCAAAGTCCACTACTAGAGGACAAAATTGGTGTTTTTCTCGAATATAACGGTACTTTTTGAAGAAATTCGCACAATTCTCGGTTGAAACGTCAAACATTCGTGAGTTTTTCGTCCTGTAACGGTAGTTTGTGACGTAAGCAACACGAATACACGAGAGTCCCGGGTCAAAGTCCACTACGAGAGGACAAAATTGGTGTTTTTCTCGATTATAACAGTACTTTTAGAAGAAATTCTCTAAACGTCGAATATTCGTGAGTTTTCCCTGCTGTTTCTATTTGGAATAATCGAGATCAATCAAATTTTGTCCAAATAATGAATTTTAATAGATGGGTGATTTCAAACATCACAATTAAGGATTGATGTGTTTGCATTCTGAATGTCTGAAGAACGATGAAGGAAGATGAAGTTTCTCTCTTCATCACTATTGGATCTACATCAACTTCAGGATCCATGAGGAGGACTTGTTAGCTCCAACCAACTACTTGAAAAAACTTGAAAAACTAAATCCAAATATTCTATTCTATTGCAGGTCATAATGATCTAGGTGTGCTTGCTACATTTGAAGCCGTTTAAAGGTCGATTCTTATGTATCTCATTTCCGTTCCAGTCAGTGCTCTTCAATTGTTCCGACGTCTTTGACACATGCTCAAAAAAATTACGTCAATTTCACCGGAACAATCACAAAGCATAGATTGAAACGGAAATGAGTCGGAATCGATATGTGGGAATCGACCTTTGAAGTGGCTGTAAGATACAATGTAAAAATTTCAATAGTCTTTTTTATCAAATTTCAATTTCAATTCATTTATTCATTTTAGACAAACATACAAGCATAGTTTAATAACATAAAATAGTGACAATAATACAATAATGAAAATAATAATAAATATAAGAGGCTAATACGGGAGTTGTGGTGCAATATAGTGCCTATTGTCATATTATTGTATTTTTACTTTTACCACATAATATTAAAATCTGTTGAACCTTATTTTCACTTTTGTAGCAATAACTTACATCAATGAAAAGTGATGTTGAATCCAGTAAAATGACATCTTCTATTCACACAGACATTTACACAATTATCGCTTCTACTCGAAATGCTCATAAATGTTTATTATATCCTATGGAATCAAGTAGGAATACTGCAATATCCTTTATTTGTTAACGATTCTCTTCTCATGTATATACAACACTAGCTAAGCTTTTAATGGACCGTTCACAGTCTCTAGAATCGGCATTTTATCCGGTTGAGAGCGCTGAGCGGACAATGCTACAAAAGACAATTAACAAATGTTTATGAGAAAGACATGCTAAACTTCCCCTACAATCCAACCCAGTTCTGAGCAACTCAAGTTTTATGCATCGTAAACTATGGAAGTATGTTCACAGAAGAACTCCCCCACTGCTACAGTACTTGCTTGGGCAGTAATGACAACAAATTCCGTGATTTTTGCAGACACAGATTCAAGTCACAGAAGAAAACTTTATTCGTCAGAATGGAGAAATGATCGTTATTGTGGGTGACCAGTATGATTTGACTCTTTTAGGGCCGGTTTCTCCAACAAAATTAAACTAAGTTTAATTTTTTCATATATATATTTTTCAAACATATGAAAAAAATAAAACTTTGTTTAATTTCGTTGGAGGAACCGGCCCTTATAGTGATAAAAGAAAAAAGAAGATAAAATATATTTTATTACCAATGAAACAAAGATGATTCATAAATAAGGGTACTAGAAAAAAATTCCAGATGATAGATTATTGGTATTCTGCATTCAACAGTACTAGTGATAAGCAGCCAGAGAAAATAAGGAGGGTTTTCCACACAAAATGTCCACAAAAATTAGAGAATGATACAATTGTAAAGTGGAGAGTTTCGAAGTAACATTTATATGACTTTTTCCTGAATGCTTTGGACTTTAGACTCTTATGGAATGAAATTGAATGGAAATATTCTTTATCAGGCGAAGTTAGGACTAGTAAGTCCTCTCTACCACTCAACCTTAAACAAAAATAATATTCTTATCGCAAACGAATACAATAATAGAACGGAATAATACCTTACAGGAATCTCTTATATTCAAGGTTTCTGAGAAAAAACTCTATTCTTCAAAATATTCCTTCTCTTTTCAGACTCTGGTCGATTGAATAGAACTCTTCCTCCTTCCACTCAACCTGTGGATAACCATGAACTTGAAGTTATTGGCGTTGAATAAAACAAATCTCAACCAAGTATCCCATTCAGCTTTCAACAGGATACGGAAGCCATTTATTGCGTCACCTTTATTCTAGGATAAGAATTCTCTACATTACACCCTTGACCCTTCCGCCATTTTGAAATGCTTGAGGAAGTTGGGATGTTTCTACCTGAGCGAAGCCACAATGGAGCGGAAAAGAAAGTGACTTGTCAATTTGCCGCATTCGCCCGTTCTTTCCGCATGAATGGGACATTGTAGAGAAATGACTTGTATTCATAACAGGAGCATTAATTAGGTGCTAGGGTTTGAGCGGGAAAACAAAGGAGAAGATGACTGCTTCCTCTCGGCTCATCTCGTAATGAGAGGGGTTCAGGATGGATAGAGGAAGAGGTAGAAGAGAGAGAGTGAGCCAAGAGTTCTTGCCTGTAGTTTCTTGCCATGCCGAGGGTCCGGATTGCTCAGCGCCCCCCCCCCATTCAGCCAAGGAAGCAATTGTTCTTCTGCCAGGGAAGCTTAGCTTCCTCCAGGCCGTTTTCTTCGTCCACAAAATTTATCTTCGGTGATTCAGGCTCAAATTGAATGCAAAACAGAAAGGGAGAGATACACTCTGTAAGTGTACGTGTGAGAGAGAGTTAGTTGAACTGTGAAGTATGACTTTCCCCTTCGGCTTAAACCGAAATCGCTGTCGCTACTGGTTTTGTAGCCTTGTAAGAAACATTGCTGTCCCTTCGATATGTATGCCCCTTGGATGTAACATTGTATATGTGGGAACAAAACCTGTTTCTACAGTCGATGGTCAATCAACTGTATAAGATTTAGGCTACGTAAACAGTATAGTCGCTTTGGAAAAATGATTTTTCAATTGATTCTCCAGATAGCTATCCATCTAAGCATCTTTTTTCACCTTCTTCCATCATATGGTACAATCGCAAAAGGGACAAAGAGAATCTACTATTTGGTTAATCTACGAAACAAGCCTTTCTCTGTCTCAACTGTTTCCTTCACAACAACAAAACTCTATCAAAACTAATAATTAGTCCTTGATTGTAATCCTTTCTAATCATTTCTTAATAATAATATTGATAGATGAATTAATGTTTGAAATTACAGAATTGATAGTTTTAAAATAAAAGCAGCTATTGCTTGTTTCTGATAATATTATTCTATTTGGGAAAAATGGTAGAAAGGTAGGAAAGACACAATTCCGCCTTAAGATGTAGTGGATGATGACTGGACATCATCAAAAAATTGTTATAGATTCGAAATTCCCTGAAAAACGATGGTCGAGTTAGAAATGAAGGATCTGCGTTATGTTTATGAGTTGGCAGTCAATTATGACAGTGATTAGAATAAAAACGAATTTTTTTAGATTTGAATATTTAGAGAAAGTACAGCAAACGAAAATTTTTCTCACATTTTTGTCGTTCAAAAACAAACTAAAACAGCCCATTTTGTTATTAAAACTTTCATTGAAGAAATCATTCATAGTATTAGTTGTCAAAAGCCATCTGATTCATGAACTTAGAATAAAAGTTCTGATTTGAATTGAATTAAAGTGAATTGAATGAACTAGCTGACAGTAAATTCAGCTCATACGGTAGCCTAATTGTTATTACTGTTGATTGTTATAAATACAATTCATCTTACAAGCTTCAGTGATCACCGTTAAACAATATTCGTCAATCTTAAGCGTTCTCTATCCTTATATCATTTGTTCTCTCTGTCTATCTCTTTCCTCTTTCATCATATTAAATTCGACACAAAGGACCAGAGTTGGATTAGTTGTGCGAAGAAGGAGAAGAGAAGGGCCGTGATAATGGAAAGGCGATGGAAGGGTTAAGCCGGGCCGAATCTTGGATCCGGTTAAATCCCGTGTCTCATAACCTTTTAGACGTCTCGCCACTAAATTGGAATACAGATCCTGATAATTCTGCACGCCGTTATTGGAATATCTAGCCGGAGTCGTGTTGCGTTCAACGTGCAAGAAGCTGCCGGAGATCATTCGAAGAATTATCATATTTGATCAACACTCCCCAACAGCTTGATCACCTTACAACAGCTACTATTAATCTACTCATCAACATTGTATCCCTCCAATTACTTAGAAATTTGTGCGGTATTTAAATGGACTAGTAACCACAGATTAATATTTCTGAATCGAATCTTTCATATTGAGGTCTTTTCTGGTTGAAAAGGTTCGATCAGTTAATAGAGTATTTGCGAGAAGAGGAGATGATGCAACTTTCTTGTTGGATTTCTACAATCATCATTTCCACATTTGAAAATAATGAGGTAGCAATTTCTTCAAGTCAATGTTATCAATTTATAATTGATCACTGACATGTGAATACGTGAATGCAAAGGCACCGACAAGCAGACATTTTTATTTATTTATTTATATATGAATATATTTATAGTACAGTTTTTACTTAGATTGACGGCAGCACTTAGAAGTGCAAGTACTTTCAACTAGGAGTACGTTCAACTCATTGATAACCGTCAATGTAACTATCCAGTCAATATGAGTGAAACCCTTGATTTTCTTGTTAAAAATGACTGCATATCGATATTTTTTTTAACATCTCGATAGACTCAACTTCACAGTTGGTCATTGATCAAGATATTTTCAACTCCAATGTGACAGCTTAGATAAGACAAGGATTTGTTTAGTTTATCATATTAGTTGGTATCTGACGAGCTTGTATTGAATCATATGAATTAGGTGGCAGTACTCTATATTATATTATCCTGTATTCTATATGAAGAAGATACTGTCATTATCTATACTTCTTGTACTGCAGTGATTAGTGGCTCTATAGGTTCAAAGCGCCGATGATGAAAACCATTGTTAACGCGTTCGCGACTCAAATGTAAGTGTTATTGAGAAAAATTGAGTTGTTATCATGAATAGAGTCAATTTATCTTTTCTATATTCTTATTGTTACATAATATTCTCTCAAATAGTTTTCTCATAATCTTGTTATCTGAATAAAGTTCATTATATCTTCTCTTATCTCGTAATAATCTTGTGTACAATCAATGTAGGCACAAACATTACCGAGTGGAGTTCACCTTCAATCGAATGCTATTCATAGATTTGCTTAGACGTGAGCGTTGTCCCCAAGGAGCATTTCGCAGTGAATTGTAGACTCTATTCCTGTGTCCCCGGTTGCCATGGTGACAGAGGAAGCGCAATAAAGGGTGTGACCGAAGGAAGGAACGGAGAGAGGAGAAGAGCGACTCAAGGCGAGGACTCCGCAGGTCGCCGAAGAGCAGAGGTGTCAAAGGGATTAAGTTATTTTCATAGACAGCCTGCCTCTCAGCGCAGAGCAAGGAACAGGACAGATCGATGATCAATTTGTTGCCAAGTTGACGCCATATTTAGTTCAACTGTTTCCTATTGTAGGAAGTCACAAAGCTTGGAAAAGGTTTAGGAGAGGAGGCATTTTCTTCAGGATTGAACGAAGCTGAAATTATTTCCAATTAATTGCAACAATATCCATTGATAATCCATTAATAAAAAATTGAATATCTTCTTCTTCTGTTTCTTCTTCATCTTCGTCTTCTTCTTCTTCTTCTTCTTCGTCTTCTTTATCTTCTTTATCTTCGTCTCCTTCTTCTTCTTCCCTTCTCCTTCTTCATCTTCTTGCTCTTCTTCTTCTTCTTCTTCTTCTCTTCTTCTTCTTCTTCTTCTTCTTCTTCTTCTTCTTCTTCTTCTTCTTCTTCTTCTTCTTCTTCTTCTTCTTCTTCTTCTTCTTCTTCTTCTTCTTCTTCTTCTTCTTCTTCTTCTTCTTCTTCTTCTTCTTCTTCTTCTTCTTCTTCTTCTTCTTCTTCTTCTTCTTCTTCTCCTTCTTCTTCATCATCAGCGTTCCGTGATCCAACTACTCTTCTTCTTCCATTGTTTCTACTTCTTATCCTTGTAATCCTGTTCTTCAAGTTCAAGTGAATTCAAAAACGAACTAGGCCTACTCTGAAAAAAAGAACATCACCAGAGATTCAATCACAAGTGATCGGACAAGTTTGCTTTGTTCGAATACACATACGAGAAGAGTTCTCTTCATGAATTTCATGAATAAAATTAACAAAGAGTCGATATTTTTTCTTCGCGGATAGTGAGCCGAGATTTTTGAGAAGCAATCAATTTAATCCATGGTAAGCCATTATTCTATTTGATATTCATTTCATCATTTCGTTTTATCATTTTATTTTAATTGATATTCTTGTTTTATTGATAGTCTGATGCTGTCCCAATTGTTGATCCGAGCATTTCAAGAAAGGGGTGAAAGATGCAGGGAAGGGTGCAAGACTCCTTGACTGCGCGATGTCTGGATGTGGACCCGGTCCAGCACTACTCCTGTCCAGATCTGGAAACTGGTCACCGGGAGGGTCTCGCCTCGCCTCTGCATCTTCTCACAGTTCTCAGGATGCTGAGAGGTCACCACTGGACCTGTGCGTCGATCTTTACGACAATATTTGAACTCTGATCCTTCTCCCGAAACCCGTTACCGCTGCGGTGTCGCGAGGTCGCGCTTGGTTCTCACAGAATCTCGCGACTCCTTTCCACCCTTCATCTCCAAAATCAAGATCAAACCTGTACCTCAACTCACCTATCGATCTTTACCATTCAGTTCGATAGACTCTGGTCCAGTTTGGATTTGAACAATTCAGTTTTATCCGATGCACGGTGACTGAAAGATCTGTCGTGGTCCGCGTGTAAGAATATTTGTGTTTAAGTTTGAAAACCATTGTAATGTTGCTATGCTTTCAATGTTATGTAATGATTTTAACCGGAAATAGATAGTTGATAAATTTCAATCCAAACAAATTGTTTCCCTGTGGAATTGGGCAGTGTTTTTGATGATAGTGTTTTATAATATTTCAATAATGATTGATGATTTTCTACATCAGTGTTATAATTTTATCATAGAATTTCAGTTTGAACCTTGAATCAGTGCTTCATCGAGTGGATAGAATGAGGATATTTAAATAATTGAATTTATTAGTTTTCTTGAGTTATATATAATATTTGATTGGTGAATTTGTGTTGAATTCAAATGGAGCTCCTGTCCAGATGCTTTACGTTTCGAAGGGAGTGATGACGTAATAATTGAATTATTTTCAAAATCTCTAGTGAATCAAATTCTTACGTTGATTGATGTCATGGACTTCCTGGACTCCCCCTACTATTCTTTCTTTAGCTCAGAATAATTTCTCAAAAAAAGGTTGGAATATTCCATGGTAATTGACATTATCAGCACAGCAAATTCTTTTAGAATTTCTTGAAACGCTATTTATTGGTCTGAAGACTACCGTATCGACGATGATATCACTATTACGAAAGTCTTATTTCTTTATACCAATAGATAGCGGTATATTTCACAAATATCCTAGAATAGGTTAGATACGTGTCGGTGTTACAGTGAAAACAAGCTAGTCAATTTTGATTTGATTATAAACTGGTGAACTCGTCCCTCCAAAATTCACAATGAATTTGAGATGCGAGTGGAAAACATCATGTTTTCAAACAGCCTCCTCATGTTTCAAATGTTCTTACAAATTCAATTATTTTCTTTCACATTCTCTTATGTTGAATCTTACCTTTGCAAATCTTTCTCCTTGGAACAAACTTCTTTTCTTCTCAGCTAACACTGAGATTATCATTAAATCAGATACAATGTGATAATTCCTCATACCGCTATGAACTGATTGCTCATTCATCTTCCATGAATTGACTGTAACCATTTCTGCTGCTCTATTCCTTTCTGCAGTTTATGACTAACTTGACTCGTTCTATTTTTCATTTTCCTCTTTAAAAGACTACTTCCTATCAACTTTAGCTTTCCCTGTTATTCTCTTCCAGTTCTTCTCTCATTATTTCTTTCTGCAACTATCTCGCTGATTTCTTTTCGTCTATCTTCTTAACAAATATTTTTTCAAACGCTACTTGAAATCCTAGCTTGCTCACATGCTACTAGACTACTTTCTTCTCCTGAGAGCACGATCTGTTTTTATTTATTAAATTATATCTATTACATCTATACAACACTTACCTTTAGTTTCCGACTTCTACCTACCTCAGTAATCTCAATCTTTCTGTAAGGAGACTCATCATTATTGGAAAACGAGTACTTGCTCAAAGTACAGTATATAATCTCAATACTTCAAAACTTCAATTTCTTGTAGAAATTATCCATCTCTACAAATTCCATTGATCATAATCCTATTATTTCACATATTCCCTTCATGATTCGACTCCTTACTTGAATAAAACTGAACGAGAAGTTTGAAAGCTTGATGCTGATCGCTTCGGTTTCAGTACTTTTCCTCGGGTTCAAAATATTCTTTCATTGTTAAAATTTTCCGATCAGAAAATGATCTTCATCAGATTCATCTTGGTTTGAAACAAATAGAATCTAATCTTAAAAAATACTCTCAAGTCAATATTGACTTAGATACTTTGAACAAAACGGTAAAGGCAGAGAAATATAATTTATTCAATATAGAATCATCACACATTTATTTCACAAAACTCTTACACAGTAAATTGAGAAAACACGCACACATTACTTCTTCTCCAAGTCATAAAATTCTACAAATAATAGATACAAGGTACAAGTTACAATTCAAAAGACGACAAGACACTATTTCTATTTCTGGAAACAGAAGAATCGCTCACAGTTCTCCCAATCAAACAAAAACTATTCAAGAGATTCTTACTTTTCCAGCAAAAGAGATGTACTGGGTATCCGTAAACATCTTACCCATAAAATAACTCCTTATTTTAAAATCAACTTGAAATTTT
This sequence comes from Laodelphax striatellus, assembly GCA_017141395.1. Taxonomy (NCBI): domain Eukaryota; kingdom Metazoa; phylum Arthropoda; class Insecta; order Hemiptera; family Delphacidae; genus Laodelphax; species Laodelphax striatellus. The sequence goes on from CM029534.1 coordinate 6,033,080, forward strand.
ACAGTCTAAATTAAGTGAAATGTATTTCTTTTCCTCATTGCCTTCAGTGTCAAATTCACAAAATTAACAAAGAATTTACATTCTCATTGTAATGTTTGATGAATCTTAACGTTTGGCTATTTTGACAGCTTCTTCTAACTCCAAAGTAGCCTAAACATTTCTCTTGTTGGATTCCTGAACAGCGCGGATTCCAATCCAAGAATCCCCAAACTCAAGAACGGCCTTCTTATTAGAAATACCGAGAAATGAACAATGCATACGTGTACCCGTGTACCGTATCAATGAAGAAAAATATTGTAAACAGTGAAATAATAGTGTAAACTGAATCATATAGATGAATTTCAGCTAGGATTGTTGCAAGTCTTGAACGAATAAAGAATTGTTTAGAAAGAATCAACAAGGATGAATTCTACTTGGAAATGAATAATCCAAGTGATTTCTTGATCTTGATATAATCTTAGGTCTATTTTTATAGAACGTTTTGAAAATACAAAGCGCAGTAGGCGCAAAATACACGTCGAAAAACAATGAATCAAATAATGTGAGAAACGGGTTTGAAACTTTTTTGAAATTCGCATAAAAACGCGATTATAGGAGTCAGAATTTCCAAAAATTGACAGACTCCTCAATCCCTGTAAGTCCGAATACATTATTATCAAAAACTCTTTGTTCCTATTCTATACTGTTTCTCCGTAGAAAACGTTGTATTCAAAACATCAATGAATTGAATGAAAATCATAAATGTTTCGATAACTTTTCACATTTCGCGTTCGTCATGGATTTTGTGGAAGCCTATCGCTCCAAGTCATCTCAATCGAATGTATCATTCTTGCGTACTCCTCATATTCATGACATTCTTTGAAGCATCTCAACAAATACTCACTCAATTTATAAGGAAAAAGATGAGGAAGCATCAAGAAATATATTCACGCTAAGTGAGATATGTTAGAGTTGGAGATGCCGTGTATATAGAAACAGGCCTATTCTTATAGAGGAGACGTGCTGTTCTTATGTGCACAGCTTCTCGGGGAGGATTATTTATCGATCGTAGTGAGGAGAATAGGAGGCTAGGGCTGAGGAGCGCCTTCAGCAATAAGGCTGAGGAGTGCTGGCGATATCTTACCTTGTTGAGTCGGCGGCTCGGCCAATGGCAGCGCAGGAAAGCACGATGACGTCATTTTCTTATATCGACCGCGGCGCGTTCTTGAGATTTTCCGCACGGAGGGGAAAAGACGGCTCCTTAGGGTAGTCTTTCGCACTGCATAGTCCCCCTCACCCCCACCCCCACCACTAGACAACTTGGTCGTTTCTTCTTCGGCTCTTCTTTCGCCTCCCTCTTCTTTCTTGAAGCGCGCCCGCGAAAACACAACCGAACAAAAGTGTCAGTTTTTCTGAAGAAACGAAACGACTTGGACCTGGGCAGCGAACGGAGCTACTGTCGCATCGCATCGCTCCCATATGCGACCCCGATGACTGAATTTTTATCTCCGCTTTTAATTCTGAAATAATTATCTGTTTTCCCCGTGTTCCTTCTTTTTTACTGGTTGTTTCAACATTTTTTTATATTTTTTTTACAATTTCCACGTTGCGTATAAGCACTCAGTTATGGATGGAGGGAGTGCGCAGTGCTTCTGCGCAGCTGCTACGCCCCCTCCGACGCCTTACCCCTTTCCCCCCGACGCCATCGACCACTGCGTCACTTTCCTTCCTTCCTTCCTTCGTTTCTCCTTCATCGCGGTCTTTGCTTTGTCTCGACATTCGCGTTGACCGCTTCCACTTCCTGCCAACTTGCCGACACTCTTTCCCATTCATTTCCTTATATCACTCGAAACACGTGAAATTTAGAAAATCTTGGTTATTTCTTGGAAACACTTCTTACTCAGAATCGAATCCCGATTCGAATAATGACGAAAAATGTATCAAATTTAGGCGAAAATCTAAAAAAATAGAGAAAAGACTGAGAAAATCAGTAAGCCTCCGATCATTTAGCAAATCTTGGTTATTTCTTAGGATCGCTTCCGACTCAGAATTGAATTACGATTCGAATAATGGCTAAGAATGAATCAAATTGATGAAAAAAATACAATAAATCAGAGAAAAAGTGAGAAAATCCGTGAACCATCATTAGTTCATCAAATCTTGGTTATTTCTTAGGATCGCTCAAGACTCATATTTGAATCCCGATTAAAATAATGACGAAAAATGAATCAGATTCATGTAAACTCTATGAAAACAGAGAAAAATATAAGAAAATCAGTGAATCTCCGATCATTCTTTTTTCCAGCCACGACTAGAATATTGTTTTGGAATTTATTGTTTTGTATAATTTGTTTATTTTGGCAATAAAACATTTATTCATGGAATGATCATTATGTGATCTTGAAATACAATAAATTTATTGAAGAAGTAGGAGAGGAACTTGAATTCTCATCTGCATGATTCTAATAATGGTCATGATCCAAAAAAAAGGGATACATAATTGAAAAAAATGTATAACATTAATGAAAAAATCTATGGAAACGATAAAAATCAGTAAACCTCTGATCATTCTTGGAATATTATTATCATCATGAAATATTGGAATATGTCTCAAGACATAAGGAAGGAACTTGAATCCCCAGCTGCGTGATTGTAATAATTTAGCCTAATGATCGAATAAAGCTGAACATATTTGAAAAGGAAACAAGATGGATTAACTCAAACAAAAATAGAAATGTGGAAGACGCTCCCATTGGACATTTTCTGATGGAATTCAAGAAATGAGAGTGAAACTTGATAGAAGTTGCATTTTTGTCCGTGGCTGTTGATTTTTCATGAAAAATCAAGCTAGAATATTATCAAGAAGCGGAATTGTAGATTGAATGAGACAACGTAGGGTGTATTGCGTAGGCTAAACTTTGTAGGATATATTTTTAGTGAGCTTGATATATTTCTGTTGGGCATACGTTAACAATAAGTGGATAGCTTTGTGAATAGATAGTGTTTCCTGACCAAGGACCAAGATTCTCAATCTTAGATTAAAACCGAAAATAATATCAGCATAACAATATAATATCAATATTATTGTGATATCTTAATCACTTAAACAGCAATAATTAATTCATGTAAATCTATAAAGCTTATGTTCAATCAGTGAATTCCTGAGTAGGCCATGGCATTTTAGCCTATAAGTTGAATTTTAGATGAGCTGATTTAAAATTTCAGATGGAAAGATTAGTGAAGTATGTTAAGTCTTGAAAGCTAGCTGAATTGGTCATAAGTAACTTAGTGGAATAACTCACTTAGTGGAGTCAAATAATTCAAAAGAAATAAATCTAAATAACGTTCTCCCCATAAGAGTCCAGTTCTCTCACGAATTGAAGGAGATTTTCTTCTACGTACCATGAGTGCTCTTGAATATCAGAACAGAAATAATCCATTCTCCGCTGCGATGTTCTGCTATGATTTGTTTAGTCTATGATCATAGCTTTTCGTCTAAAATAAGAACTAGAAAATATAACTGGCTACACGGTACTGATTCCATTTTTGGCCAAATGAAATAACCTTTACAAGTGTTAAGCAGAATTATAGATAAAATAATGTAAATTTTTAAATTATAGATTGAAAAAAGTGTTCACATAATTTGTAATGTAGAGTTATTATTGTGAAAATACGATATAATAGTCTAGGCTGCAAGAATACCCATCAGACTATTCAAGTCATTATTATCTACTTTGAAGCTTCAAACATAAATTTGCGTTGAGTCCTTACAAATACCTTAGTGCTTAGTGTTTTCACCTTTCAATTACATGCAATCTATCAAATTCTATCTGTTTCTAATCAACTTTCAAAAGAAAAATCAACGTTATTTTAATAAAGATGCACATTTGGCAAACGCACAAGGAAGTTCTATACCAACTCATTCGAAACTCATCTACAAAGGAGATTCATACATTTATGGAATGAATGATTGAATCATTGCAATTCTTTCTTTAATTGAAATGTACCCATAGTCGTGAATGATGATTTGGGATCTATGAGAAACAGTCAAAATTCGTTTCATTTCTTAGTTATTGGAGGAATAAGTAATATGGCAATTATAAAATATCTTATCAAACTATATTGCCTTTCTTCAGGTATGGAAGATTCGCGAACAAATATGTAATTTCTTATTGTTTTCTTGCTACTAGAATCGAGTTAACATGGGTGAAACAGTGAACAAATAGACAAGACTCATATTAAATCAGAAACATCCTCGAGAAAGCTTGATACACAAAAATGTATCAAGTATTGCATATGGAAAATACATTTGATAAACGATCAGACATCAATCTTGTGAGTTGTGTGATTTTCTTCATGACAAATTATAAATTTTTGTGATGATAGGCTACGATGATAAGAACGATAAAATAAGAAATAAGAGTTCAACTTTGATATTGAGCAACCAAGTTTGGAATTCACTGAAGTCACAGTACTTCTCTCAAGCAAGCATTAATGGGTAAGTGTAAATTTTTTCATATTTTGCATTATAGAAGAGGACCTTTTTGATGTCCATCAACATCATTATGCACTTTAAAATAATCATTTAGGCCGTGTCTTATAAAAATAAATGAAAGAGACAATAGCCTACTCTGGTCCAAGTCTGCTGTGAATACTAACTTGACGGCTCGAGTTGTTTTATAAATCGAGGAATCGGTTCCATTTTATGTTATCTAGGATTGTATTTTGGGAATCAATGAGTATATGAGAAATAACAATTCATGAAGTCAGACTAAGGAGTAGAGGAGAACTGTATAAAATGTGTGTGAAACTCAAGCTGAATTGGATAACTCAGAAAGATTGGGAAAAACAATAATAATTCATAGAACTTATATCATTAGATCTATCAGATTTCTCCTGAATGAAAGAATCATCCAAACGAGGATTATGAACTTTTCAATTGGGAGATAGTATTTGAATCAATCCTGAGTTTTAATCTTGCTAAAATAAGGGATACTGCAAGTTTCTTCTTTCAGAATAAGTTGATTCAGTTTTTACTTTATTTAAGTGGTTCTGATCAATCATTTTGCATGGTATATCATCAAGACTTTTAAAATTCTCATTTTATTGTTGAATGATTTCATTTTGTTCACACGGAGAACAAAGTAGAGCTGGAATAATCTTAAGAGCTTTGTTTAGCTACAAGACATCAGAATCGAATCAGCATCCTTTCTTCGATGCATTGCGTTCTAGCTTGCCTCTGGATTGTGTTTTTCGTTCATGAGACATAATATTTGTTATAAGTCTAAGAAATCAAAGTGATGATAGTCGAAGACATCAAGTAGTGATATTCGTTTATTAGACAACAAAAGTGGAGATGAATATCCACGAATTTCAATTGATAAATAATGTCAAGGTCTCTGTTCCTTTTTAAAACATTTATTTAACAACATTATTACGAGTTCATTGTAAAATGTTGCAAAAAATACAAATTAATCTGATGTGATCTGGAGGTATTGAAGATATAGTGTTAGTTAAATTCATGATCAGTTTTATCATGTGGGCAAGGTACAAATCAACGAACACATAGTGGCAATGTTTGTTACTAAGTGGTCACTGGTACAAATATTGTTTGCTGAATAAAACTGCTCCACAATCATCATACAGCTTGCTTTCTACGTTATTGGGGTTTCTTCATGGTAACCTCAAAGTATAAAGAAAGAACACAATTCATCCCATATTTACCACATAGTAAAAAATCTCTCAAATTTGGTTAGTAAATCATGCCAGAAAAACAAATTATTCTATCATTGCCCACATACAGGTATTCCAATTCACAATCTATGGCTCATTTTTATCGAGTAGGCTTCTTCTTGTTTATTCTAGAAATGTGTGATATTTACCATCCATACCACATAATTCCAGCTTACTTTGCTGACGAAACGTACATGATAAGATGATTCGATCTCGTATCCGCTTCAACCACAGCCTAATAGGTTCTAAGTTTATTGTTTTACTCGTTTTTGTGACCACGAAACTCCACTCCAACTCGTTTTTAATCGCTTTCAGTGTGAGTGCCGCCTAAGATTTTATCAATTTTTTTAGCCATTTTCCTTCTTTCATTTTTATTGTTGAGGACAGTGATTTGGAATCATTCATGGTTGAAAGTAGTATGAATGTAGTTTATGAGAGTTACTCAGGTTTCTAAAGAATCATCCTCAATTTGGAGAGTTTTCAAAACTTTCTCTTTTCAAAAATACTGTTAGCTTTCCTCTCTTGTCCGAGTATCATTCATAAAAAAAACTCAATGGAAATACTGAAAGATTAATTCGACTTGTAATTGGACTTATAGCTGTTATTACTTGTTAGACTTGTTATTGTCTGGACTTGTTATATAGCACAATTCTGTGAATAAACATATCTTTATTGTTTTCAGAGACTAACCAAATCTATGATTAGTCTATGATTGTTATCTAATGAATTGTATGGCCTTGAAAGACTCATTTGAAGTTTATTTCTCATAAATCAACATTATTTATATGTTTAGTCTATGATTGTTATCTAATGAATTGTATGGCCTTGAAAGACTCATTTGAAGTTCTTTTCTCATAAATCAACATTGTTTATATGTTTAGTCTATGATTGTTATCTAATGAATTGTATGGCCTTGAAAGACTCATTTGAAGTCTTTTCAACATTTATTTGTGCTTGGAAGATCTCCTCCACCTTTTTCTCATCCCACATTCTAGGATTTTCCTTTCCATATTACATATTCAGATATCCAGCAAGCAGCATTCATAAAGTGCTTCAAAATAGCCTGTAATGAAGACTTGTGAGAGGCGAGTTTGTAGTTGAGCTTTGAGCGCGCTCAACTGAGCGTGCAGTTCAAGAGTTGAAGCATCTGCTCCATAGTTGCCGAAAACTGTAGAGGTAAACACACACAGAGAGAGAGAGGCTCGATTATGAAGGTATTTGATATTCGTAACGCACACGCGGCTAGAAGTTTGGCGCTAGCATTAATAATAATGTATTGGAGGACTAGTTCATGTGCGTTGGAGTAGTTATTATAGAGTTGAAGTAAGGCCATTGTTATTCTGGCGTCGAGCGGGAAGTTTGAGAAGTGCGGCTAGTGATTTGTGGATCGGAGGCTCGAGGCGTTCCATAACTCATACCAGCCAACCTGTCCGGCCCGAGAGCTGAGGCAAGAACAAGTTATTAGCAAAAGTTACACTTTGCAACAAAACCTATTAGCAACAAAAACAGAGGCTCGGACAAGTAGTTAGCAGCCGAGCGCTGCGCCGCTGAGTTTGGTTCAAGACATTTTTCGCGAGCGGACTTTGGTGGTTCAGGGCCGGCCTGGGTTTTGCAAGGGAAGTTGTTGGCTCGGTCACGGGTTTTGCGCCTTGCTTGGGTCGGTTGCCCAGCAACCCGGGGCTCTAGAAAAATGTCTTGGCCTTCCGCCGCCTCCACCGCCGCCTCCGCCGTCGCCTTTACTTAGGCCAACCGCGCCCCCCCCCTAACGTGGCCCGCATGTAAATTAATTGTATTAGTTTGCTCAACTAATGTAATCAACACTGTTACTTTGGGCGTCTACCCCTCCCCCCACTCCCACCAACAACTTTCTTCCCCTTCCCCCCACCAAAACACCTCTCGCCCGTAACCACCTTGCTGGCAAAACATCGTCTTGTTCTTCTTCCCATACCGGACAGACCCTTTCGCCCGTTGGAACTGCTTCGGGATTGCGGAGCTGGGCCTGCTTTGGAATGGAGGTGTTTCAGACTTATGTAATGTAACCTAGCGAGATTTTCTGAGGGGGTGGTTGAAAGGTTGTAGTTATCTCAACGTAACGATTATGCAAACTACTGGATGACAATTGAAGAGGTTCTGTTTTTTCATTCGCAATTCATGTAACGGTAATAGCAGCTACCTGGTTGTCCCACTGCTTTTTGATGGTATCCTACTTTGAAAAAAAATATTAGCTACTTGTACCTAGCTACTATAGCTTCCTGGTATGGATCTCAGTACTTTCATTGAATTTTGAATTGTATTTGAAAATTCTCTCCCTCTTCACTTTCATCAGTCATCACTATAATTATTTCTGTAACAGCAGAATGAATCCCTCCTTTCTAAAAGCAGGCTGATAACAGGTACACGTTTTTAACGAGCTCTTATAACGGTTATGCAATTCTTCCACCCACAAATAGAAGAAGAGGCTCTTTTCAATTACTATAGAAACTCAGCCAACGGATTAAGCATCATGTTCTTCTTCAATTTTATTATTGTTGTCTTAATTTTACACTTTTGTTGGTAGATAAAATCTGATTGATAAAATATATCATCAGATCATCATCAGTAGTGAGTTATTAGGCAACTGGGTATTAGGTAACCAAGTGAGTTAACATTCAATAGAAGAGAATAGTTATTTTCAAGATATTTGCATACAATATTTCTTCTATTCCATCCATCAGAATCATCTTTAACTTAAGGTGTTTGCACTGGATCTGAATTATTTTCATTATAAATACCATCCAATAAAATAACATTGAATTATGTAGTCGACTTTTTGGGCACTCACTGGCACTCATTGGTCATGCTTATCATGATTTTCTGCTTTAAAACAGAGCATGCCTAGTATAAAGGAACCTCATACCCTATGTTAGAGGATAACTTCCTCTACATCCTGCACAGTACTGACCTTTGTTACAGTAACAAAGAAGCAATTGATGATTTATCATTTATCGTATGATAAAGATGATTCAATACTCTTGTATTTAAACACCGTTGTTGAGAAATTGGAAAGTTAGCCCGTGTTTCAAGAAAAAAATTGGAAGATTCGGGTATGGCAAATAGCACAAGCCCCTGATTAGATGCTAAACTAGAGACACGGTAAGTAATCCAAGAAAAGTAAGTGATTCTTCGCTTATATGCCTTCCAACTAGAGACGTTTATCTACTAAAAAACTATGCAAATACAAAAAATGGCACATGGCCAGTTGACATGCGAAATAAAAGCTTTAAGGGAATAAGAATCAGAACTCTGACACGAGCCAAGGTTACATGAATACAAACTGAACTACTTAGGGTGATCAAATGATTGAAAAAGTGTAAAAAAATGGCAGAAGACCTGCTAGCATGCAAAATAATGTATTGTATGAGGGAGTAGAATCCAAAATCCCAGCACGAGCCATGTTTTGCTGAATACTAACCAGACTAGAGGGTGATCGAATTGACTTGGAAAGTGTAAGAGTTGTCGCAAGACCTAATTGTTCGCAAAACAGGTATGAAAGTGATCTTATTATTCACTTGCGAAGTTTAAAAAAATGGCACAATACCTGTTTCAATGCAAGATAAGATACGAGGGAGTAGAAATAAAAATTCCGACGCGTGCTGTGGTGAGGGTGACTGGAAAAGTGTGGAAAAAATTGCACAAGACCTGATTGTTTGCAAAACAGGTGAGAAGTACCTGCAAAGTGGTTTTTGTAGATTGCGAGGGTGCGAATATTGCGAACGGTACGACACAGGTTTGGCACGAGACCATTCTGCAACATTGTCAGAATCCGGTTTCAACCAGATTTGGCGTGATGCGAATCTGGGTTTTTGCGAGGGTGAGAGGCAACCTGTTCTCACTATTGCCGAAGCTGATCCTTGGCTCGTGCGAATTGGATTGTAGGGCCCTGAAAAGCCAGTTTGTGTTGGCAATACTGATCTTTTTAAGAAAAAGACAGTAACTGCTTTTTGGGTGATTCTGAAAAATATCAATGAGTAGTGTTTAGATGATAATGATAATCAACTACTAGATCAATGTTTTCTGATGATTTTTTGGCAATAAATAAATTGGAATTGGAATTTATTTTTCTTCTCTTCATAGGCCTATATTCAATACGAAAAGTAGATGGGCAGGATTATTTAAAAGGGTTGTTAGTTGCATTGTCGAACAAAACAGATTGATATGGACGAATGTATATTTTCAAATTTAAATATATTAATAAATAGATAAATGGGTTAACCTGTGCTCTAGCAACGAAAGATTTGTTTGAATTTAATTTTTGTACTATTATTTTGAGAATATCATGTTAAGTGTATTGAAGCTGAATGGTACTTTATTTATAGCATGATGTGTGCAGAGTACAGAAAAATATCGTACATTATTTCTTGCTGAATATGAATCCGGATTTTTGACGTCCGAATCATCGACGTTCTACTGTATCTAGATTTTTTAATGATTGGATACAACATTAATATCTACATGTCGTGCTGTATACAGGGTCGGATTTATGAACCGCCAGACCCCTTGATGCAGGGTGAGGAGGCAGAGCTAGGAGGTGTCAAGGATGCCCAAATCTCAGAAAGGCCATGAATAATATTTCATTGCTAAAAAAATAGCTGCATTCCTTATTATGAGAACATTTAGAAAGTATTTCAGTCTGTGAAACTTTTATCCAGTCATTAAAAAGATATTCACATGAAATAATTCGTAACAAAGCGTAAATTCTCCGTGCAATGTTCAAGTTGATTTGAATAGAAATACTCTAGTAGAACGCCTATGTCTATGTATGTCCTTTGTTTTATGTAGAAAAATTCCAAGAGAATCTCCCAAATTTACTCTGTGTCTATCTATTGGAGTGATATTGTCTCCTTTTCTATCACTTGATAATAAAACTCAGATAGGCTCACATCAGATTAAATAGGCTAAATGTTTGATAGGTCTAATTAAATAATAATTGAAAATTATAGATTTAATTTATCATTTCCTTATTTTAATTTTCTCCTAATTTTTCTTACCTTCAATTAAATTTGATCAATGTTTGAATCCTCAATTAATGCTAAAAAAATAACATGGAATGACGAATGAATGAATATCATATTATGTGAAATGCTGGTGCTTCAACTAACATCAAACACTAGAGAAAGAAAGAGGGAGTGACGATGCTGTTGAAGTAAGCCACGCCTCCAAATTCAACGAGCCATTCAATGAACAGTAGTCATTTCACGATTTGAACCAATCAGGAGCTAGCTATCGACAGCGTCACATGAAAGCTGACAGCCCATCTGACGTTTACGAGCTACTAGCTTCTGATTGGTCGAGAGCGTAAAATGGCTTCCGTTCATCTAATTGGCCATCAGACAGTTATTTAAATTTTTGAAGGCATTCTGCGTCATGAACATTACCACTCCCACTCTTTCAAGAGCTTGATGTTAGTTGTCCTCTGCAATCCTCACAAATTGAAAATAATAAATTTAAATCACAATCTTAGTATACTGAACTCATAGAAAACCCTCCTAGAAAGTTATTCTTCTAATAACTAAATATTGGATACTTGAAAATTTCTATTTTGATTTGAATATTTTTTTATTTTAAGTTTTTTTTATTGCTTTCTTTCCTTTCATTTTTTCATGCGTTGCAAATGTGTTCATGTTCATTTTTTCTCATTATTTTGTTGAGTTGTAGGCCTAAGTAGCCTTATTAGTTGTTTTCAAAATCTTGAAAAGGTTTGATTGATTTCTAAATGTAGATTGCAAAAAGGTTTGTCTTCTGCCAGTGGTTTCACCTGAATCATACTTTTGCTTTTGCATGTATTTTGTAGTCTTGTGTGTCCCACTTTTAAAAACCATCCTAAAGATTTGATTTGATTCAGCTATTTCTAGTTCCAACCCTTCATGAGATAGCAGGTGATCAGAATAAGATATGCTAAACATGGCGAGAAACTGAAAAAATGGCACACTTATTAGCAAGTTTGATTAGCAGTAAAGTAAAAGAATGAGCTATATAAATATGTTGTTTATCAGCTTACTCAAGTTTTAAAAGTGACTTAGTAGCTCACTTGAACTGACACGGTATTAAATAGTCGCGTGTCGTTTATTTTGCACTCCTGCAGATTCGCCCCTTCCAGTCTTATTATTCCTCACTATAAACAGTGTTGAGTAGAACTCAATTATTGTGTTCTTGTTGATTAATTTTTCACACCAGAAATTTTTATTTCAAAATTTGGAAAGTGAAATAAATGTAGATTGCAAAAAACAATATTGCATCAACTTCAAGTCATCTTCTGTGTTATTACAGTGAAAAATTATCATGAACCTTTATCACGCAACAAGGTAGTATTCTAAAAATGAAAATTTTATTGATTCTTCCCCTATTCGAAAATAAAACCATTTGAATAGATTACAATAAAGTTCTACTAAATAGCTTCCATTAGACCTAACCCTTCATAGAGATAGCAGGTGAAAGGAACGTGGCAAAATAAGAATGCTAAACATGGCGAGGGAGCAACATGCAAAAAATGGCACACTTATTAGCAAGTTTCATACCTCCATGGATAGGAGTAGCTTGGCACGAGAGTATTCACTATTGTTGCTATCCTGTTTTTATAGAATTAGTTGGCGAATTGGCCAAACCCTTCTTCTTCTAGAACCTGCTCTTCAAGTACTCTTCTTTGCAAAAGAAACATCAATATAGTCGCGTGTCGTTTATTTTGCACTCCTGCAGATTCACCCCTTCCAGTCTTATTATTCCTCACTATAAACATTGTTGCACTTATCAAGCTATTCTTGCAGATTATCATCAGCCATATACAGCCAAAGAAGTCTCATTTCAATCATATGAAAAATATAGTTTTAGTAAGAATTAGTTATGTTTCAATTGAAAGAGGTCATTCCATAAATCAGTTATTTTCGGAGAATTGCAATTAGAGTAACTCCTGTACTCTATTCCAAATACTGTAATCAACTACTATTAGAATGATAGATGATATTGTAATATTATTGATCCCTTATAAGTTAAATCTGATAATTGATTGAATTGATGGAATTTGAATGATCTTGCTAACATACACCATGTGTGAAATAAATACTAAATAATTGTAGGCAGACAATTGTACTTTATCAGTTTCATTCAACACCAATAATTCTAATATATAACATAACTTCATGAAGATCAAAGAAATCATGATATGTTGAATTCAATAGCACTGTCTTAGCTCTCGTTTCATGATTCTTTTCAACTTCATAGAATCGCATCACCATTAATATATCTCCTCTAGAACTTTTATTGAATTTAATTATATTTATTGAATTTAATAGCACTGTCATGATTCTCATCTAATACATTATTTATTCAACTAAATTTCATTACTATTTATATCTCCATCATTCAACTGAATATTTTAAAACTCAAACATATCACCACCAATTACTTGATCTACACGAGACTTTGAAAATTCATTACCGCCAGACAGAGTGCCCCAATTACAAGGTGGCAGCATAGGAAACAGGAAATGGCTGCCCTTCTTGTAATAGTGTCCAGTAACAACACTGAGCACAAACACTGTGCGACAGACAAGCGGGCGTAGAACGTTGAAAGGCGTTTTTTGTTAATTAACAAACATCAACTTATAAGCGGCCAGGAAGTTAGCGCCAGTCTGCCTTGGCTTTATTGACAGTTACATTAATGTAATGGCCACCTCAAACATGATGCCTCGGTCCATCCCTTGCTTAAATATTTGTTCTTCGACCTTTCTTCTCCTACAACACCAGGTATCCTTTCCTTTCCTTTCCTGGTCACCAACTCTTTCACTGACCTTTCTCATATTTCAACAATCCAGATCGGATGTCACCTAAACAGCGGCGAGGAGTGAATTCGTTTCTAGATTGCTCAACCCTTTTTTACAGCGGTCTATTGTTTGTAGAATACTTTTGAATGTCTTTAACGCATTAGCATCAATCATGAGCTGTTGGAATCTGTATTATGTGGAGTCAGATTTATGTACGATTGTCCAGTTGTTCAAATATGAAGAAATGGGATTAGAAAAGAATGGTACGAGAGCTTCCGGTTGATCTCCGGTCATGAAGTGATTATCATTCTTTTCACTCATTCTTATTCATATATCGTACTAGAAGGAGACTTGAGTGGTCTAAAAGTTATAATGCATGTACCATCTTACTTTTCAAGAATCCTTTTGGAACTTCAGAAATAACAATTTCATAGATCTTTACCATTAGCTTCACAAATTTCCCACTTTTAAGGTTCATCAGATCTATATTTCTCCAACTGGAATATTTATTGTATTCATAGTGTATTGCTATACCAGTTTTCTTATTCAAGGGAAAACATTCAAATCAATTTATTTCGAAAGAAATTGAAGTTTTATCCATAAAAAATATAACACAAAATAAAAAATTATAGAATAAAGTACAAGTAGTACCAAGAAATGTTATGTTTCGGACCATTTCAAATTATATACAGATTATAAAGATATTCAGATATTAGATCATTTAATGAATGACATCCCACTATAATGATAAGTGTTGCGGTTGGGAATTCAGCCATTTTTCTTAGTGACATTTGTAAAAAGTGTTGAGTAATACAACTTTCAGATCACTTACTTACTTTCAGATAACTTATAGTTACTTTCAGATAAAAAGATAGATAATACGACGCATGTAGATAAGATATGTCAATTGAAGATTTGAACAATAATAAAAGATCAGTGATTTTAAATTCAATATGATACAACATCTCAAATACCGTATCAATAAGTACGTACCAAAATATCATTACCAATTAAAAGATGTAGTAAAAATTTTATCATCTTACTTCCCATCAAGTTTTCAAATAACTTTTACAGACTACAATATTCTAAACAAGGAGCAATATTTCTTTAATGATCTTGTGTTAATTGATATCTTTCCTCTGTCGTTGAATAATCATAATTTTTATCAAAACAGTTGTTTGTAGTTGTAGACATCAATAGAGTTTAGTCTCTCTGATCTACCTACACTTTTCCAACTACATATTAGCTTACTCTAGTTACTCAATGGCAAGTTCTCAGTAACCTATATTACTAGACTAATGACCTACAAGAAGCGCTTTGATCTCTATCTCATCCAACAAACTGAGCTTCAAACTGATATTTGATCAGATCGTCCAAGAAGACCGATCTACTTCTCGAATTTCTAGTTCGTAGAGATAGAAGAGCAAGAGCAAAGCAGGCCTCAAGAGCCCTGGGCCTGTGGCTGCCCTATTTGCATAACATCTCCAATATCTCGGCCAATACCGTTTGCTTCTCCAACGAGCTCTGGTAGCAAACTGCGGAACTAACGTCTAACCTCGTATCCTTACAACATCGCCAACTTGTAGCTGTTTACATAATTTATGAAGCTCGAAGTTGTCGACAGAATTATGAATTTGATCAAATTGATTGGAAGTAGTATGATGGGAGCAATCAAGCTTCTGTCAAGAAAGGCTTTACAAATTTTGAAGCATCCTTTTCTTTCAAAAAAATCAAGCAAACAGAATGAGATTAAATGACAGTGAAACTTTCAATTCAAGAACACTTCCATTACCGGTACTTCTTTATTGTTTCTCATTATTATGTCAGTTGACCAGAAATGCAATTGAATTCAACCACCGTAAAATGACGTCATTTATTGAAATCAGCTGATTTGTTCATTGCTTATCGTTGCATTAGTTGGATCATTTTTAAAGGTTTGAATTCAATTAGATTCTAATTTTTGTGTTAATGCCTGATATTGAAATAAGCACACTTTCACAAAAAAAAAATGATTAAGATAATTGAAGTGAAATTTGAGGGAGCTTCCAGCCCTCTATTGTATTGTTACTTATTATTTGACTTATTAACTAACCAGCCTATATGATTGTTTTCTATTTGGTCTTCAAAACTGTTCCAGGTTCACAACAGTGCAGAGATTTGCTGAAGCTGGAGCTAAATCCTGGTATATTTTATTGTCCTTCAATACCATTTGACTAGTAGGATAGATGAGCTAATATCGTAATCAATCTGTAATTACACTAGCCTAGCTGACTAAAAAAGCTATAAGTAAAACAAATAAAAGTGATTAGTACTGTTATCGGTAGTACCAGTAAGTTTTTATGACGATGATAGTTACTAAAGTAAGTATGATTTTATGATTATATCTTATCTTAGATCATTATGATCTAATATAATATACTGTGTATAGTGGATCTATTATACTATGTTTAATAATAGAATAATATGCTATTACTATTCTATTATTACCGTACTTTGATAGGCATGATCAATCAGCCAGCATCATAAGATCAAGTATTCTGTTCCAGGTACTGAATAAATTGTCATTTGAGAAGAAAATTAATATAATCATGACCGACTTGCTCTCAGCCCAGAGTTATTTGGTGGCTAGGATGACAATAAGTTCTCAATTAACTATACGCAATAGTTTTGCATTTGACCGGCCGCTATTTTCTGCAAAACGTGTTCTGATTTGCTAGGAAGCCCATAGAGCGCCGCATAGCGGATCATTCGGTGTATTAAACTTTGATAATAGAGCGCCGAGCAAAACTTCGATGATAAAGTAAGCCTTAAGCACGCTGACAACACAATAATAGCCGCAACAATAATTGGAGATGAGAATCAGTTTTATTAAGTTCGATATTGTTTGCCTTGAAGGCACGTTTCGGTGTTGGCTCGCACGCGAGTTCACGCGTAGGCGCGCAAGGTGAGCGTTTCCCTGAAAACACCCAGACCAGGCCAGGCTAGACTTTGCTCGTATCCATTCAAGCAAACTAAACGGCCAAGCACGAAGTACCTAACCCCCCCCCTTCCTCCCAACCAATCCTGAGAGCTGGTGAAGTCCCTGTCATTCACACACTGCTTGTCAACCCAAGTAACAATAATATTGTTTCTGTGTACTTGGACTTCATTCGGCTGTCTCGCTTGCTCTCCTTAGGGGAGGCTAGACCAGTTTCCAAATGGAGTACAACTTCTTCTTGTTCTCATTCCTTTTCCTTTTCCTTCGTCGTATTGTTCTCCTTCTCCTTTGCCTCATTGTTCTCCTTTATTGTCATCTAATTCCTTCTCTTCCACTTCATTTTTCTCACTCACCTAAATCAGAGTTATCTTTGCAATCATTTTCTTCCCTGCTACCATTCTTCTATTATATACTTTCCCTCCAACCCCTTCTTCTCCTTGTAATTTCTCTTACTGTTCATTTAATTCTTTCAAGTCTTCTGTACTCTTCTTTCTTCTTCCCCCTCTCACCCTTATAGTTCTTTCTTTTCTTCTTCTTGATCTTTTTTTCTCTTCTCCTTCTTCTCTTATTTTTCAATTCCTTATTTCACAACTTCTTTCTTTTCGTTCTTCCTATCGTCTTTCTTCTTCTATTCTTCATGTCCATATCCTCCTCATTATTATTGTATATTCTTTTCCTTCTACTCAAGTCTTTCAGATAACATTATCTTCTTTTGCTTCTTACGCTTTCTGTCATCTCAATCAAATTGTTTATTCATGCTCCTTCTTTCATCTTCATCTTCCAGTCATTCTTTCATCTTCATCGCCTTTTTCATCTTGGTATATCTGTTACCTTCAAATTCTCCTCCTTCTTCTCCCCCTACTTATTGTTATCTAATCTTCTCCGCCATCCTCATCCTCGTCTCCTTTCTGTCTTATACTGTTTCTCCTTTCTTCGTTCCCTTCCATTTCTTATTTAAGTTCTCTCCCTTCTACTGCTCCCTCTTCCTATTTCTCTCCTTATTTTTATTATTATTCGCCTTCTTCTTTTCCTTTTTCTTCTCCTTTTTCTTCTTCTTCTTCTTCTTCTTCTTCTTCTTCTTCTTCTTCTTCTTCTTCTTCTTCTTCTTCTTCTTCTTCTTCTTCTTCTTCTTCTTCTTCTTCTCCTTCTCAACCTATCTTCTTCTTCTTCTTCTTCTTCTTCTTCTTCTTCTTCTTCTTCTTCTTCTTCTTCTTCTTCTCTTTCTCCTTCTTTTCTACTTCTTCTCCACCTTCGTCTTCTTGCTCTTCTTCTACTTTCTCTTCTTCACCTTTCCCGATGTCTCCTTCTCCATCTACTTCTTATTCATTTCCTTCCCTTTCAAGTCACCTCCCCGCCACCGCCAACTGACCAAAGCGGCGTTCACCACCTTTCAAGTGCACACATACACTCTTGCGACTCCATCTCCAAGTCCGGTTGACGTTAATAGCCTGCAAAATAGTGGGATTGCTTTTCTAGCTAGATTGCATGCTGAAGGTAAAGCCCGAATAATATTACATTGGTCTCATCACGTCCCTGACAGTGGGGAAACAATATTATTTTACAAGAGATGATAGTATATACGATATAACTTTGATTAAACGATTTTCATTGTGTAGCCTATCGTCAACCTTCAATGCCGATACAGTATTAATGATACAGTCTTGGGTGTCACAGTTTGAACTGATTTTAACGGAACGATAGTTCAAACTTGGTTTAAACTGTAGATCATATCTTAAACAGAGTCACAACGAGTTGAAACCCGGAGTTAAGTTCTATTGCTCCCTTAAACTTACCTTCAACGAGGATTGTGCTTACGACCCTTAATAACGTTATTTTTAACTAAACATGTTATCATTTGCTAATAAAATTTGAATTTTAACCGCCATTCATATTAGATGCTTTCAATGGTTTATAGATGAGCGAAATGGTCAATGTTTAAGATATCCTCCAACACGCGTATCAATGAATACGCGTATGAAAATGATTGACACCGTTGGAAATTGAACGAATCAATCGAGAACTATTGTGAGTTGTGGAGGATCTATCACAATTTTCAACAAGTACCAGTCAAATATCATGTAAAACAGCAATTCATTCTTCTCCGAACATTATTATTCAGGTAACATTTTATCACGTTTCCAATAGTTTTGATTTTTTCTGCAATAAAGATTGACTGACTAATGATTGCAACGTATAACTCTTGTTCCGTTATCAACTGTTCTCCAAAAAGGACATAGAAATTATGTAGATTGTAATGTAAACGTTGATCGTGAAAAATACAAGACAACTTTCCAACAAAAAATTCATAGTAATGCTTGCATAGTATGTATTGATTTGAATAAATTTCTCCTTCATTTCTACAAGTCTAGAAATGCCGAATCGATTTCCTAGAATAAGGGAGACTTGGAGAAAGTTGAGGATATGAATTACTTCCTGGAGAGAATTCTAGGAATAAGGAAGATGCGGAAAGGAAAATTGATAGGAACCCAAGTAGGAGGTGAAGGAGAGTGAGAAGGCGAAGGGAGAAGAAGAAGAAGAAGAAGAAGAAGAAGAGAAGAAAGAAGAAGAAGAAGAAGCACGACAAGAGACAAGAAGGAGATGACGCACAGAAAGGAGAAGAAGAAAAGAGAGAGAGAGAGATTAAGGCGTTGGCTAAAGACGAGGACGTAAGTCGACAGAATGGGATTCGGGGAAAGATTAATTACTCTGAGCGATTCGGCTTTCCAATACACCAAGTCACTCCAACAGTCAATTGTTTGTTGGTTTGAACCGGGTGCAGGCCATAGTTCACCTCTTGCCTCCAGAAACCACCGAGGAGCTAGCAGCTTCCTGCCTCCCGGTTCGAACCAGCAACGTTTCTTTATGCCAGGCTGTCAGTGGTCAAGTCACGTGGTCTGTGGCCGACTAATGGATGAGGTGGTGCTGCAGCTCCAACTACCTACGGCTTTTGCCTGCCAACTATAAACTCTTCACTTCTTGCCTGTGTCTCCACAAAAAGGACACACGCAGTCCTTTTCAATTCATTGAGTGTTCATTCGGATAAACGAAATCAACTGATTGACATTTTCACTTACGCTATTTGAGTTTGAGATCGTACTTGACTTGATCATACTTACTGATCTCACCTCATTGCATAAGTAAGCCATTTTCAAATCATTGAGTAATCATGCTAATAAACGGAATCAACCGATTGAAAATTTCACTTATGCTATTCGAGTTTTGGATCATAATAGACTTGTTCATACTTACTGATGTTACCTTATTGTGTAATACCTACCACTAGATGGGCATGACAGCTGGACACAAGAAGAAATTAATCTATTAAATTGAAAAACTTTTGGCGCATTCCTTTCTACTATTCTTTAACCACTGCGAGATTTTATGTGAAATATATAGGTTATATATAGAGTGTTAAATATAGAGTTATATATAACTTCATAATTTCTCTATTGATAAATGGCTCCTCTATGGAATTGATACCCATATTTTATGGATATCCATTCATAAATCAGTAATAAGCAATCAATTTTTGAATTGAACTGATTTTGTGAAATAGTGAATCAGTGAATTGATCTAATCAATCAATAAAAAGTAAAATAACTATAGTTATAACAATAAATGAATCAATGATGATAATTATGTAGTATTCATCGATTGCAAGTTTCATCACCTGCTTTGTTTCAAAGAAATCTTACACTCTCTTCATTCTTGGGCAGGAATAAATAACATGTGAGCTTGTGTCCATGTGAGGGTATATTTAAGAGTGTTGAGAAGCCGATTGGTCGATCCAGTGTCGTAAATAAGGCTAAATGCTGCTAGGAAAAAGCTGAATGTGAGTGTTGGATGCAGAGTGGGATGGATAAATTGGTACGTCACACACAAGAGGAAGATAAGAGGAATCGATGGATCTACAGCTTTGCAGCTTCTCGACAAAGCTTTTTTCACGCCTTTGCCATCGAATTAATTCCGTCTGGTGAAATAGAATGTCAATATTTTTTCTTCCAACGATCCAAGCTGGTCGTAATCCACTGCTTTGCCTTGAAACTCCAACTTCAGGCAGTTAGCTTGTGCGATTCGTTCCTTCACATGAGAAGATGCTTGTCGATCTTATATATTGATTGAATATCAGAATATAGTCGAGATTTATCTCAGCAGTGTTGTGAATAGAATGAAATAGGAGTGTATGAATTATAAAATTGATTGTACTTTCTACAAGTTCACTGATCTTTGTGGAGTCTTCAGCATTAAAAGCTTTCCGAAGGAGAGTTTTCCATCGCTCTTTAAGAGGCGGTTTATGAGCTCGGGTTTATCTCTATCTCGAGGCTGAGGCTGAAAATCAGATTTTGAGCCGAGTGTTAAAAATCGAGTTTATGAGCTTTAGTCACATGCGTAAATGAGCAATATTATCTCTGGAAGATTTAAAAGTTGGGTTTATGAGTCCAACAACAGTTCATCCCTAGTCTAAAAGATGAACTATAGGTGGACTAGTGAATCTTAAGCTCATAAACCTACCCCAATTCTTTCTTTCAAATTCTATTCTCAAGCCCGTATCATCTTCATCTGAACTAAGTTTAATGAAGCCAACA
Source organism: Laodelphax striatellus (assembly GCA_017141395.1). NCBI lineage: Eukaryota > Metazoa > Arthropoda > Insecta > Hemiptera > Delphacidae > Laodelphax > Laodelphax striatellus. The sequence continues at coordinate 6,054,150 of CM029534.1, forward strand.
AACTTCGATTTGATAACTAGAATTGAACGAATATCAATCTTAATAGGGTATTATGTTCATGAACTAGATTACATGCTATCACATGATTATCAAACAAATTGAGAACACAGTATTTTTGAGTTCTTAATTTTTTTTCTTATTTACTCTTTTACCAATTTTTGTTACACTTTGTATTCTCTATCCCAATATTGATAACTGATAGCCAACTTTATCAGTAGTGACAGTATTAATTTCAATTACAATTATTGGGATATCATAGTTATTTTTCAATCGTTATTAATTTGGCATAAAATCAGAAATCATCAGATATAAAATCAATTATGCACTTATGATTGTAAATTATGCATCGAATATGTTGGAAAAGTTGGCAAAAGATGATTCATTTCATAAAAAAATGTTTAATAAAAATTAGCTAGAATTATATTCTTGTTGATGAGAATAAAGTTATTGACACAAGAAACTTGCTGGATTAGATTGACAATATTGCGATGAAATTGTCAAAAATGTTAAAACCAGAGACTTATAATGCAGGATTCAACTGTACAGAATACTCTACTTGGATTCCTCTCAGGTAGGACATTCGACCTATAAGTTACTTTTCTTGTTCTCATATGAAGTAAATATTCAATTCATCAGTTCCATTTATTCCAGTTTGCTTTGAATAAAGTAATTTAAAGTTAAGGGAAAGTAAAAGAAGCAACGTGATTATATATATCATCTTGTCAGTTAGATGCTTTGTATTGTTCGTGTGCAACTTTTTCAGGGAGCAGGCAAGCGCAAGCATTGAGTTAAACCCTCTCGACACGATTAACTTATGTTTATTTAATTTCATTAGGGCACGTCCAAGATGAACGTGGTGAAGACCGTGTCACGCCGACAGTGTTGCAGTAGCGGTGTGAAGTGGCGAGTGGGCGTAAACACGCGTGCGGGTTATAGAACAGAATAAGAAGAAGAAGAAGAAGAAGAAGAAGAAGAAGAAAGAAGAAGAAGAAGAAGAAGAAGAAGAAGAAGAAGAAGAAGAAGAAGAAGAAGAAGAAGAAGAAGGAGGAAATAGATGGGATAATAGATGGGATAATAGATGGAGAGAATAGATGGAGGAATACGAATATGAGAATGGAGAATAAGAAAACTAATGAGGTAATGTTGAATCATTACGAATATGAGAATGGAGAATAAGAAGAATAATGAGGTAATGTTGGATCATAGAAGGCCGGTGAAGGAGGAGAGAAAAGACCAGAATGAATGAGGGGAACAGAACAGTTGAGGAAGAAGGAAGAAGTGGAATAAGAAGATGGTGGAGAAGAGATGGGAAGGGAAAAATATGAAAGGATAAGAAGGAGAAGTAGTAGAAGAAGAGAGGAAAGAGAGACTAGAAAAAGAAGAAGAAGAGGAAGAAGAGGGAGAAGAGGAAGAAGGAGAAGAAAGAGAAAAATGAGGAGAAGGAAGAAGAAGAAGAGGAAGAAGAAGAAGAAAAGAGAAGAAAAGAAGAAGAAGAAGAAGAAGAAAGAGATTGAAAAGAATAGAATACTTATGAATAGTAGGAAGAAGATAGGAAGGAGGAGCAGAAAAAATAAAAGAAGAAGAACAACAAGAATGTGTGATATGAATAGGATTCAAAGAGATAAGAAAAATGAAAGGAATGAAAGAAGAATACGAAGAAGAAGAGAAAAAAGAAGAAAAATAAGAAAAAGGGGAAGATTAAGAATGATTATGACATGGAGGAGTAATCAAGAAGGGGGAACGAGCTGAAAATTTAGGAGAAAAATTATCAAGAAAGATAAAAAGAAGAATAAGGAGAAAATAGGAAGAAGAAGATGAAAAAGAAAGATTGATCAAGATGAAGAAGATGGGGAAGGGGTAGAAACAGAAGGGAAAGGAGCAGAAGACGGCTCCAAGTTCTGAAAGGGTTGTGTTTTGTGGGGTGGAATGAGAGCAGGGCTTCGGTGGTTACGGGGGGGGGTGGGAAGGGGTCGGAGGAGGCCTTGACTGATGGCGGGTTCGTGATAAAGGGTCGTGAAGAAGGAGAAGGAAGAAAGGCAGGGAAAGAAAGTGGTGGGGGGAATCTTAGCAGGCGTCCGATCAATACAGCAAACAAGGAGCAAGGCAAGGCAAGGCAGCGCACGCAAGAAAACCAACCAAAGCAGAAACCGGCCAAGGAAGAAGAAGGAGAAGGAACAACCACACCCAGGAGAGGTGCCCCGTTTGAGGAGGCAAGAGAGGGGAGGGACCCTTGAACGCTTTCCAAGACAATTTTCGTCGATCAATGTTCCTTACTGAGGGGCATCGGGGAGTGTAGACGCTGTTGCTAGAACTAAAATGAAGGTTTCTGCTGATGCTAAGCAAATTTGAACAGAATCAAGGAACCCGCACTTTGATAACCATAATAAATTCAAGTGTTGATTTATCAATAATTATACAATTGACTTTTGTTCTAGTTGCTGAGGAAAATTAAAGACAGCCAGATTCTTCCACATGGCATTCCTGGTTTACTTTTAAATATCGAGTAAGATTCTTTGCTCTTACAAAAAATAACAATAAGTTTAATAATAATTTTGAAGTTTCAAATTCAAGAAGATAGTAGATTAATTCTGAATTGAATTTTTATATTTGTCTGCAACTGAATTGTATTGAGTGTTTCTTCATTTATTTTTCCTCAAGATTCTCGCAGCTATGAAATAATAAAATTATACTACTGAATCAATTAGGCTATACTGAGAAAAAAGAGATCAGGAGAACAAAATTCTCCTTCAAAACATTTCAGCTCTGCCTTTAAATGTAGTGAGATTTCTCGATATTGAAAGAAAACAGGATTACAGAAAAGGTTACCTTTATGGAAAAATATTTTAATATTTGATATTCCAAAATTCACTTCTCATAATAATACATCTTCAAGATTTTCTTATTCCTTCAAGTGCAAATTTTGCTTCAAATTCAACTCTGGGAGCCATTGATTGTGATGCTGCTAAAATTTTCATTTGAGAAAGCAAGAGTTTCCTTACAATATTGTAGCCTACTTTTCATTATTAGATTTCATTACCTTAGATTTCAGACAATTAGACCTACCAGAATCCAGACATATCAAAATAATATTCAAATCAGACATTAGAGTAGCCAATAGTTCAACTTTAATCTGAATTCGTCGTGTGCTTAAGATGAATCATTTATTTAAAGATCAATTCATTACTTTTTGGCTGGCTCCAGACATGCTGTATTAGCAAACAATGTATTTTGGCATTCACAAAACTTTTGTTGTCATTGGAAAATAGTGTATATTGAAAATTTTAGTCTTTCTTCAAATAACGGGAGATCCGCTGTAAATGTCGTGATATGCCGAAATCGTATTGTTTTTGCAAAATATCGCATGTCTGGAGCCGGCTTCAATTGCGATATTATTCGTCAAGAAAAAATGAAAGCTGTCATCCAAGTTGGATTACAGTCTTTTTGTCTTAGAAAAATGCCAATCCTCCTTCACTGCATACAACTTTTCAAAACTGAGTGTTTTCTTACATCGAATAAAAGGGTATCAATTTCAATTAGATACAATACTTCAAGTTTGAGAGAATATTGTCAGTCACTATGATAAATCCACCAGGAACTATTGAATTTTCCCACACTATTTGTGAATTTTCCAACACTATGTTGTATCGTCTAGGAACTAATAATATTTTCTCAAGCTGTTTCCAAAAACTATGCTAAATATACTTATAATCAGATTCATTTAATTTGACGCTTGGCATTAGATAGATAGATGGATAGATATTATTTATTGACGTTGCTGATCACCTTAGAGTACGATGGCAAAGAAATAATACCTTTCTATCTATCTAATGCCAAGTGTTAAATTTAGGGCCGGTTCATGAGCTCGGAATTTAGCCAAGTCCTAGACTAAAACGGGTGGCTATCGTAGCATCGACAAACGTTTGTCTCGACAGGTTAGTGGGATAGCAGCATAGAGAGCCCTTAGTACATAGTTTCGATGCTAACGTTTGTCGATGCACCACTCGTTTTAGTCTAGGACTTAGCTAAATCCCGAGCTCATGAACCGGCCCTAAATGAATCTGATTATAGAACTAATTACATTTTTTCACACTATTTTCAAAATTTTTCAAAACTATGTTGGATATCTAATCACATTTCAGAGATCCAATATGTTGGATCTTTAATGACAATTCGAAGATCCAATACTAGATTTTCAGTTACTATTCGAAGATACAACACTGTTCATTTTATAAAATATCCTTAGATTGGATAGCCATCAAGCCTAGTGGCGAAGCGTGGTATGCTTATTTGCTTATTTTCCTATAGGAAATATACCCGGCGATGACCAAATAAGCATACCACGCTTCGCCACGGATCAAGACATGCCCCAAGTCGACAGGGTATTAGAAGGTCGCAAATTGGCCGCTCGGCTTGAGAAGTGATTGGGATCAATCAAATCCTTGGCCGTTCAACCCGACAAGGTATCCTGCCAGCTAATCCCTAATAGGATAATTGTCCAACACAAAGGACATTACCTCGAGGCACCGCAAGCATCCTTAACGGCAGGGCAGGACGGGTGGAGGGAGGACATCGTTCAGCCTGATTGAACTATAATGGAGGAATTATAGGAGCAAGTCAAGAGCTTTGTGACTGCTTGCTTCACTCTGGATTTTCTGTAATTATATTCATGTATCCTTGAGACTACGATAGATTTCTGATGCCACATTAATATTTCTCAAGTTTGAGGTCTTGAAAATGATGTTGATTATGTTTCAGACTCAAACATCTTATAATATTAGTTATGAATGTTTGTCTCTCACAATATTACATTGAATAACAACTAGAAACGTTTTGTCAGAAACCATAATCGAACCAAATTTTGACATATTAAACATGTTAATAGATTTTTGGTAACAACATTTCTAAGTAGTAATTTCTTACAACTTATCCATTGCACTAGTTTTATTGTGAATATGAATGTTTGTCTCTAATATTACATTGAATATTGAGAATGTGTTACAGCCCAAAATATCTTTGAGAAATAAAATTTCTACATTCCACCCCAGATAAATTCTGCTGATATTTGGTATCTACTGGGATAGATGTGTAAGTAATTACATAACTGGTATACAATTTGTATGATTATAACAATTGTTTGTGATTTAACATTCAACACTCAAGATTTATCATCATATCTCACAACAATATAATCTTCCAGTGGGCCTGTATGGCCTGCCCAATAAGTGTCATCATGATAATAGATCTCATTATACCGATAATAAGTAATCGCTATCTCATGTACAAATTTCTCGTTCTGCTTCTACGATATTTTAGGTGACTTATACAAGAACAAGTATCTCATGAAAATATTTGGTGAACATGATGTGGTAGGGCTAAGAATAATTATTTCAAAATAAACTTGAAATATTGTTTTGATGGTGACATGCATTCATAAGGCTAGGCGTACACCGGTTAGTCAAGACAAGACAAGATGAGACTAGTCACAGTACTTCACTTAGTTGCTTATGAAGCAACACACACCGATTGGTCATTGGATCGGTGTGTGCTGCTTCATAAGCAGCTAAGTGAATTACTGTGACTAAACGTGACTAATCTCGTCTTGTCTTGTCTTGACTAACCGGTGTACGCCTAGCCTAAATGAATCTAGTCTGGGTTCAATGCTACAAGAAGAAAAACTACATTGTGGAATAATAGTAAATGAATGAGCAAACAAATTTATCAATCTATTGGTTGATAATATATTATTTTCATGTTAATAGATTTTTTAAAAACAAAATAACAGCACTATCTTAGTAGCTGAGCTCATTTCTTGCAACTTATCCATTGCACTTATTGGGAAGAAAGACTTAGCCTATTTTCAATAACTTTCTATCTTTTAATATTGAGAATGTGTTCCAACCCAAAAATCGTTTGAGAAATAACATTTCTACATTGGTTCTAGTTTTCTTCCCAATAAATTCTTTTTAAATCTATCATCTCCTATAGTAGCTTCGTAACTGGTCTTAGAATAACCGGTATACAATTTTATGTATGATTATAACAATTGTTTGTGATTTCACTCAACACTCTGTTTATTTCTCATGAATTCTCCCTACACTATAATCTTCCAGTGGGCTTTGGAAATGGCCTGCCCCCTAAAGAGTTGAATAACACTAACTGAAGAAAATATGGCAGCCACAAGAAAATCCACCGCACAAGTGCACAGCTTATAATTATCTCGATCTAACAAACAAAATGGCTTGAAAAGATATGGCCTACATGTTCATTTATGATAGAGTCCGTTGAATGGAATATGCAAGGCCTTAGTGTATATTGGTGCCCTGTCTAATCATTGCTACCCTTTATACAGTCGTTGGGTGCCATTCAATAGGTCCAATTATGGTCTGGAGGAGGCTGAGAAGAAAAATGAAAAGGAGGAGGAGGAGGGGGAGAAGGGGTGGAAGATGGAGGAGTAAGAAGGGGTTCCATTACAGTGCGGTAAAGTAAGGGTATACGAAGGAAAATGAAAGAGATTCCGCACTCAGGCTGCTAAGGGGGTGGTTATCAGAAGACGGGGTGGGGGTGGTTTGGGGCTTTCTCTCGTCTTCAAGGGTGCTTACTTGTCGAAAATGGAGTGAATGGTGCTTGGAGCCTATAGAAAAGGAATGGGATCAAAGCTCTAAGGAGAAATGCATGCGGACCTCTTGACGCTACAATCGATACGGTTTGCCGAGATAATTAAATATCGTCCCCCTTTTAAATAGTCTGCATAATATAATTAGCTCAACTTCTCCCGATTATAATTCGAGCTGTCTCTGGAGAGTGCGGTTGCAAAAATTCATGATGAAATTGCGCTTGCTGAAAAGAAATTAGTCTGTCTCGAATGGAGAGCCGTTTGCTCGACTCCCTAGAATAGGATTTGCGATAAAAAATAAGTTATTGAAAAACTTTTCTCCGAAGCTGTTTTGGTCGAAATAGCTTGTTTTAAATTATGAGAAGATGAATAATAGATAAATTGTTAATCAAGTCGTCCATGAACAAGAGCGCTGTCTCGACTCCCTAGAATGGGATTTGCGATAAAAAATAAGTTATTCAAAAACTTTTCTCCGAAGTTGATTTGATTTTAATGGTTAGTATTAAATCATGAAAAAAATAATAAAATTAATAAATAATAGTTGATAAATAGTGAATAATAGTTAATAAATAGTAATTAATAGTGAATAAATAGTTAATCAAGTTTGTGAAAGATTAGTAGGCTAATGCGCCTGTTTATTCGGGAGAACTTGGTTCATCATGTAAGTGAATTATATTCTTCTACGTAGTTGTTCAGAAAAACTTTGATACTAAACCAAAATAGAATATTCTATTGATAGAAACTCCTAAAAAATAATATTACATTTACTTAGTGAACACATAGTAATATAACTGGTTACTTAGTGAAATACCTAATCCACATTTACTATGTAGAATACCTGAATATAAGTTCGATAACATTCGTTCTACACCAATCTTTATTACAAAAAAAAGCAAGTAGCTTATTAACAAGTAGGCCTATCTCTAGTTTTTCAGAAGTGTATGGGAATAATGCTACTAGTTCGAATTATAGAGAAGAGAAGTAAAAGCAAGCAGCTTGGATTGCATCTGTAATTGCATCAAGAATAAGATTGATATCAATTTCATATTCAGAGAATTGATTTAATTGTACATTTTTATCATTAATTCGAATAGGCCTATGTGATTCTCTATTCCGACTAATGACTAATATAGCGCGATTTACGTCATGAAGACAGCATTGCTTCGATGGGAATTTGCTATCCTTGTTCTGCACAGTGCATAGTTGCCGCACTGTGCATTGTTGTCGCACACAGTCCCAACAAACACGTTTGGTACAGTTTTCTCTTTCTCTCTCAATGAAACTTGTTATCAATGCTCCTCATATAAACAATGCTGACTTCTTGACGTGAATCGGACTATAGAAGTTGAATTTTCTTGAAAATTTGATTGAGGGAGAAGCAACCTCAAAAATGGATTTTTTTCTGAATAAGTTACTACTTGCTATTCGGAATCTTGTACCATCGAAGTATTCGTGTTTTCTAAGGTCAGTTTGAAGTTACTCGTGTTTATTGATATGAATTTACTAGAATGAGGTGACAATATAATGTGTGAATTAAATTAATGCGAATGAATAGTTCCATTCCATTTCCATTCGGAGTTGGTAATCATTAAGATTTTATTATTGAAATAAGGTTTCATAGGTACTGCCAAACCAATAATATTTACTATGTTTCAAAGAAAATCATGATAAAGAACTTTCTTTATTGCTTGACAAGTCCTCACTTCTTTTTCACTTTTCGTTTTAACTTTTTACCTCAGTATAAGTCTTCCTAATACTGTATGTATTTTAGGAAACTGTTCGTAATTTTGAGTTTCATTGCTGTTGATTTCGACAGTTCATATTTGGCCCTATTGATAATGGTTGAGATCGATTTCCCAAGCAGAATGTTCAACTTGTATAAGATCCCAGACTAAAGCTGTTTCTTCTGTTGAAGCTTCCACCAGCATCCAATATTGAGATCTGGAACAAAAAATATCATCATCAAGCAACTTGGTATTAGAATATTATGTTTTAAAGCATTTTACAACATTTTAGGAGTTCAAGAAATTTCTGTACTTTGAGTTTTCTCTATATTTTTGGGGAAGAAGGATTTGATGAGACGAATACATCCAATTTACTACTGTAGATTCATGGGCTGAGTATTCGTTCAGCTTGGAAAAAGTAGGTAAAGAACTCCAAAGACAACTTCACAATAATATTACATTTCAGTAGAAAAGTGAAATAAAAAACATATTTTGTAATAAACTTTCCGAAACACTGACTGTGTTTGTAATTCAACCTTCTCAAAATATAACTCCAAATCATTTTTTAGAAACGCTGAGAAAAATTGCTCCATTTTCCATGAACTTTTCTCGAAATTGAAGTTTTCTGGATGTTTACATTTCCCAGGATTAATTATTTCTTTCGCTGAAAACATTTTTTCTCTGTTTCGAACTTCGCGTGCTTAGAGACAAAATGAACCAACTTTTTTTTCTCTCGTCCGAAATAAAATAATAGATATTAAAAATCTGACGAATTCCCCTTCAGCAAGAGAAACTTAACTCATTCGGAAACAGGAAACAAAGAGCACGTTTCTCGAGGTAATGAGTTTAGCTCATTAAAAAGTTTTTTTCATCATTATAGACTTTAATTTCCTTGTTCAAGCAAAACTTACTTTTGGAATATTTAGCGAGATTTTCATAAGCAAGGCGGAAAAGTTAACCATTTATATGAAAACATTTAGGGCCGGTTCATGAGTTTGGGATTTAGCCAAGTCCTAGACTAAAACGGGTAGCTACCGTAGCATCGACAAGCGTTTGTCTCGACAAGTTAGTGAGTAAGCAGCATAGAGAGTCCTTAAAATATAGTGTCGAGAGTAACGTTTGTCGATGCTACGGTGGCCACCCGTTTTAGTATAGGACTTGGCTAAATCCGGCCCTGAAAATACTGCAAATTGACTCGGAAATTGGGACAAATAATCTATGTTCAATACAAAACGTCATATCATAGGGATACTAGCAGTAAAATCATCATACTTTCATACTTTTTTTAAAACGTCTGCAAAATTTACAAACCACTATTTGTGGTTAGTAATTTGACAAACATTATTGTCATTGTCAATCAAAATGTCATTTTCATTAAAATCCCTCATCCATTCATTATTATCACACCAGAACTTCAAACACAACAGGATTCGATTTTTTTAGATTTTTCATTGTTAATGCAAATGAATATACAATTCTCAAATCACACTTTTTTATTAATTTATAATGCATAGATAATTAGTCATCAAAAAAAGTTGAAACAATAAGCGATTCTGGAGTATGACCGTCATACTAACTTTAGTCAAAATAAAAATTGGCTAGTTGGTATATTCAACGTATACGGCTTTCAAATTTTTTTTAAAAATTTGGTTATTCATCCAATACAGCACACTAACCAGTGATGATCTTTCAAACTTGAAATCTCATTATCAATCGACTTAGATTTTTTTGTTAAGCTGCGTGGATATTGAAGATTTATGTGAATGGCGAAGTTACTAAAAGCCTTGTAAGGAACAATTCATATAAATTTTTTCTCATCATTGAGGCCTTGTTCAAAATTCATTGTGAAGTGAATATGATCATACCTAATTTATGAGGTAGGCTAGCTCTTTGCACACGATTATTTCCGAACAGCCGCCATCGCACGGAAAAGACAGCAAAATTTATCTGCAAATAAATAGGAATGATAATTACAATTACTACTTAAAAGTTTATTCCACTCTGAAAAAAATTCAGTGAGAAAAATGTCATGACAATAAGTTAGAATCTGAGTGGAATATCCACCTCCAAACTAAATTGGATAGTTTTTTTTTAATCCAACTGTCTAATCTTATAATAACTTAGGGACAATAACGTGGGTACTGAAACTGAGTGTAATTACTCAATTTTCGCATTATGGAATTAGAACAATTATTATCATTTCTGTATTTATTTATTTAGCGTATGGCTTTTTGTGGGGAGACCCGAAGGTTTTTCCACCTCGCCGTGATAACCTAGTTCCACTTAGGTTGTAGTTTTATCCACTTTTCAGAATGATTTCGAATTTTGAAAGCATTTCTTTTTGATACATAAAAGTCCAAAAGTTTGTATTACTTGAATGTGATTGCTTTCCTTGTTTCAACCACGATTTAATTCTTAAACTTTCCAACATTTTTCCTTGGTGCTCGGAAGGACGTTTTGACGACTTGGGAGATGTCTCATTCTTACAAATTCATTAATAAAATCTGTTGGGTATAATTGATAAAATAATAGTTCATGATACAAAGGTTCATAATAAAAAAGTCATTGCTCAAGGTAAGATGTCTTTGTCAATGTCCAAGTACTAAAATCAATATTGAGATCTCCATCGTTTCTGAGCAGTTGTTCAGAACAAAACTTCCATAACATAAAGAAAAATCCCAATATATGGCTCCTAGAGTGGTCTGGTTACTTTATACTGAATGTCAACGTACATTCGCCACAATATTAAGCTAATTGTAGCTGTAGTTCAGTACCTCATCCCCTCACAAATTATCCCCTTGCACTCAAAATTACCCACTCCATACTCTTGCCAACCTGTCATCTCCAACAATTGAGAAGACAAGGTGTATTGCTGGACCAGGACTGGCAAGTCGGCTGAAGAGAGACAAGCGTAACCGAATTGGGCCCACACACACACTTTCCCTACCTAAATACTGATTGCATTAGACAACATGATGTGCTAGGACTTTCTCTGTCACACGTTTTAGTCCAGACAATAAATTAGGAAGATGGGGGAGTTTGTATCTCCTTCAGTTACATTTCAAGAAGACTAAAGAAAAAATGGATATTTCACAATGCTAAAGTAAAGTTTAATTTCACATTCCGTATTCTATTTAATTACATAATACAGTACTTTAACTTAAAAAGGCATATAAATATGTTTTTTATCCGTTTTTTCCAAATTTTAGCGGGGAAACCACTATGAACCAAAATTGAATTTCAATCTTATTGAAGAAATAAAATTTATATTCAATAAATTCTTATTGAATATTATTTTATACTACTGTTATAATAATTTTTGGGCAAAATCAAAGCAACTTCTCAAGTTGAGCATTTTAATTTTTTAATTTGTATCTAAGAGATAATCAGCAAAGTTAATTGACCCGTGACTAATGATTGAAATGATACCCTCTATAGTCAATTAGTCACTGTGGTAATGATGATAGCAACTTACAAGAAAAATTGTTGGTAATGACGAACTGTTGGTGAAAATAATAGGCTATAATAAATGTTTTGAAAACAATTTAAAAGTTAATATTTAGCAAATCGTTTGTACTGCTGTACAAACTGCTGTTTGTACTGAGTTTTTTGTGAGCTGGCGTTGTTCATTTTGTTGTTGACATACAACAAACAACTCCCTGTCTGAAATTATTCTTCAAATTTTCACAAAATTGTCAAGATCAGTCAGACAGTTAACTTTCAATCACGAGGTCATTCGAAAGTTAAGTTCTAAAGTGGAATCTTCTTGCCATAAATCGTCCATTCTTAACATAATTATTATTTCACCTTATTCATTTGAACTTTGTGTTAACACCTTGAGCTCAAACCAAACTAAAAAATATCAGAATAAGTTGTTAATTTACACAAGCTCTTCTTCGTTAGTGGTTTGACACATATCTTTGTCTTTTTCTTCCAAGGTCTTCTTCTTCCTTATTCGAGACGTTACTGTATCTTGGTTGAAATTAATTGTTCTGTCTGAGCTCTTACTTGCACAATTCTCATGGATTTTTTCTAATGAAATCTTTATAATACATACTGTAGAAATTGCAAGTAGCTCTTCTATCTGGACACTCACTTGTAGAAGACTCAATGATTTTCTTTTAACATAAAATCTACATACTGTAGAAATTGAAAGTTAAATTCTTATTGTAATTCTCTCACAATAATTTTCCTACATTTATTGTGATTAAATGCTCTTCCAGCTTGTGCCTTGTGTAAACCCGACTTAGAATAAAAAAATTGAAAATCTACTCCAATTTCGAGTATATCCCCAGCGCCTTGTTTATCATCATGAATACGATTACAACTCACAATTTTTCATGTAGGATGAGTGAGTGGCGATAGAAATGATGTGGTGAAGCTTTTGATGGAATTTTAGCGTGACATGGGGTACCGTGGGGGGTAAGAGGGTAGATGAACCCTTTACTCACTCGGTCGGCGCGGCATAATGAGAAAAAGAGGCCATTTTGGCGCGACTCCGTCCGCAAATTATCTCTCCTTGTCGGCTCATCATACCGTGCTCGCTAAATTAATGAACATACGTCGGGTGAGAAGGGAGAAATTGAAAAATTTCTGCCCGTTTCTTTATTCTCTCATGTGTGCTCTCCAGGGAGAATTTTTCTTCGGGGTCTGCTAAGGAACACCGAGCTTTTCTCTAATGTCATTTTCTTCGGAAATTATACCTCCCTCTCCCTTCTATTACTCCTTCGTTGTAACCATAGCAACCAGAGGAAGAAGATCTCTTTTTAATCTCATGAAAGATGCGCTGTAGGCAGAAGCTGCTTTTTCACTTTCCTTACTGAGAAAAACTGTTGCCTCGCGCTTTCTTCCATGATTAAAATACTGCCGTCCAGAAGTTAAATACTGTGCGAAATGAGAAATACTTCTCTCGTTTCGCCCGGTAAGCAGCGGAATATATATTTACTTTTGTAGCCATTCAACTCCGTATTTTCATCCACGAACAGGCCTACTTGTTCCAGAGAGGTAACTTTTGAACTATTTCAATATCTGCTGGATAACTTTCTATCCTGAATATTGTAGAATAACTTCTTCATTTATCAGAATATTCAGGATATTGGCAACTTTCTAGACTAAGTTACTGAGTAGCTGAGTTAATTATTAATGCGAGGAAGGAAATGGGATTTTTTAATAACAATTTTGTCCATATTACAAATAAAAGATGCAGACCTTTTGTAGCGTGGAGAACCTTTATTGAAGTTATACCTTCTATAAGATATACATGATGCTCCTAAGAAATAGACTTTTTGAGATAATCTATATTCGTATATTAGGAGATAAAAATCTGAAAATTGCAAAATGTCTTTCTTCATCCGTACTTCTATTCTATTTTTTCTATGATTCATTTTTTCTATCTCCTATTCCCTTTACAACTGTTGAACAACTTATTCCTTTAGTTATTATTTCTTACCTGCTATAATTTCCTTCATTGATTCAATCAGTTTTCAATACACTTTGATTTTCCTGTAATATTTTTGAAAACTTTTTGAACTGTATTATTTTTTCTGGAGCTATGTGGTGAAGACCACATTACTTTCATTATCTTATTCTTTATAGACACTTTTTCTTTTTTAATTTGTTTCCCTGTTACCTAGTTACATTCCTCTTCAATTAAATTTCACTTTTGCAAGATTTGCGTTCTTATTCTTTCTCCCTCTTTTCGCCATCTTTGAACTGTGGAATCTGTATGATTCCATCTCTATGCAACAGAAAATATCTCAAATTAAGAGTCATTATTCCGTTTGAGCGAGTGAAGAAATAATAAGTTGGCGCTAATTTTCGATTCGAGGAGACCGGTTATTAATGCTTGAGAGCGCTTCCACAGTTTATTAGTAAATTACACAGAAATGATGCTCTCCATTTAATTACACGAATAAGTTGGACCAACTGTTTTCAGCACGATAAGTAATTCGACGCAACATTCTATTCGGAAAATTATATCGGAATAAGTTGTTGGTAATCCTCTTAGAAAAGCACAAAAAGCACTTGCCTCATGGAAAAGTGGAATCCTTGACTTTGGAAGGATGAAATCAAATTAGAGCGGCAGCGAATTTCAGTAGATATTAAACAGTTTTATTTGAGAGCGATGGCGAACAGTTTTCATTTTCGGAAAAACTTTGGCGATTTGCTGAGTTGCAACTTGTAAGCCGAAATTTTGAAAGACCAAGTTTAAAATAAAAGTTTGTGGCGCTTTAAAGTTTTGGTGAATGAGAAGTGCATGTCAGCGCCAAGATGAGTTGCTCTAGCGTGATAAAATCTGTTTGGAAAAGTTTCAAGCTGGAACAAAGAGTTGCAAATTAAAGCAAATCCCTGATGACTGGCAGGGCGGTGGGGGGGGGGAGGATGGCAGGGACCAGTAATAAGGGAACAGAAAAGAACGACAAGCATTGTATTCGGCGAACTCTTCCTCAACAAAGAGACTTACTTCCCTTCCGTTTTCGTAACGACTGCTGAAGAATGGACAGGGATGGCAACAAAGCGAGTGGAGTAACCCCGATTGAGTAAATTGGAGACAAAAAATTCTTTATAAGTCTCTTCTTGACTCACGTGCAGCTGATACTATTTTGCAGAAATATTTTCATCACTTTCAACTCACTTCATAATGGTGATAATATCGATTAATTCACGGGGCACTTTCCAATGAATTGGCTATTCCACAGAGAAGTCAGTAAAGAATTTTTGACTATTCGGATAAACCTTGAACCAAAGACGATAGGAAACTATATAGGAGAATAAGTATTCTAATTGTCTCTGCTTGAACGTAGACAACTACTCATTCCTTAATAAGCTTTCAGAATGTAACCTTTAGAGGTGATCATTTCAGTGCCTAATATCATTGATCCATCGTAATTTCTCATGATAATTTTTTTTCTACAATATACATGTATTTTTTGAAAAGCACTGGAATAAAAATGAATTTGTAAAACAAAAATCTTTGACGAATACATGCGGCAATTTACACACATTGCATAGACAGCAATTTGTAGTCCTTTTAAATTCGAGTACAGAATATTTCATTATTTTTATACTCGTATATTAAAAATTTAAATAACTTTTTGGATGTAATTGATTTATTTCAAATTGGAGCACAAGTTCACAATAAGAAAAGAATATTTGTTTTTTATTTGATTGGAGTAAGTAGCAACTATTGACAAACATCCTCCTTCAACGTCAGCTCGAGAAAAGCTCGCCGTCACCCGAAGATTAAACAAATAATATTTGTTATAAGAATAAAATTATATTAAATATTGTCTATTGTTATCTTCCTCTTATCTGTGGACTTCTAGTCTTGACAACTCTCTTATCTTATAACATAATGTAGAAAATGAAAACTTCAATTCTTGCCGAAAAAAGCAACCTTCTAGAAAGATAGATACCTCTTAAGCTTAGGCTAGGCGTACACCGGTTAGTCAAGACAAGACAAGACGAGATTAGTCACGTTTAGTCACAGTACTTCTCATAGCTGCTTATGAAACAACACACACCGATTAGTCATTGCATCAGTGTGTGCTGCTTCATAAGTAACTATGTGAATTACTGTGACTAATCTCGTCTTGTCTTGTCTTGACTAACCGGTGTACGCCTAGCCTTATTTGTATCAAGGATTTGTGAAAGTGAATGTAGACTTGAAGGGGGATGAGATTGAAGGTGAGATTGCACACACCGATGCAATGACTAATCGGTGTGTGTTGCTTCACAAGCAACTATGTGAAGTACTGTGACTAAACGTGACTAATCTCGTCTTGTCTTGTCTTGACTAACCGGTGTACGCCTAGCCTTATGCAGACATGATCATATTGAACAGAGAGGTGAATGATTCATTAGTTTGAGTTTCAATGACAAATATTAATATTGTCTTCTACTTCTTGAAGGTAGAACGCAATACAACTCTATACGCAATACAATTTTTGTACGCAATACAACTCTACTTCATATCGATCTTAACCTCCGTTTCCTTTCTTCGGTTTCAGCGAAGGCTTTGTAATTAATTTAGCAGTGTAGTACGTCACCACAAACGCGCGTTTTGTTGGCGCGACATAGTCGCCGCAACAGCGTCACATGTGCGACTGACAAGTGAACGCTCGTCGCGGTGCGCTTTGCAAACTGAGGCGCGTTAGCAAGTTCTCTCGTCGAAGGTTCTCTACCACACTCTCTTTCTCGCTCTTTCTCACTCACTCTCTCTCAAGGTCAAGTGTTTATGAAAAGCATATCTATGTATTTCCTTCTCCAAGAATGGACATTCATATGTCCAAACTTCGCCTTTTCATCTAGATAACTCACAATTATTGAATCATCGGTATATATATTTTTTGCTTTATATATCTACTCACGTCATAAGTTAAAAGCTAATGTAAATTTGACGAATAATTAATTGTTTATGTTATTATAATCTAGAATTTAAGCAGTCATATTTGTTATCTATATGAATAAAGTAATAAATCTAAATCTAAATCTGTCTCTGTCTCCTTCTTACTCTCTCTCTTACCTTCTTATCATAATCATATCATGATCATTATCATATTTTAATCATAGACTAACCAAATATTTTTTTCAGATTACGTCTTGTAGACTCCATGTGGACTTTTTTAGACTCCAGAATCAAAGCATTCGGTTGTCTTATCAATCTCTAAAGCCAATCCTATCATTACAAAATGATAACAAACAATTTATTGTCATACCGGAACATAAGGAATTTAGAAATTGGTAATTAGAATGATGTGAACTGTTAAATTTATTGATAACTGAATAATTTTTTATGAGTATAACAAGGAAACACGGTATCCTTGAAGATTTTGAATTTTAATTGTTTTGTGTTACTAGCCTCGCACCCCTGGCGGTCTTCAATAGAGTCCCCTTACCATTCATTACCTCGGTTGAATTCAAGAAAACAATCGTCATGAAACCATAATTTTCTTCTTATCATTATCTATTTACAAGATTAAAATTCATGTGAATGTCATTCCAGTGAATAGTATATCCTAGAATGCCTCAAATTAACTATTATGATTTATGATGTTCTTCATCTACTACTACTATCAATGTACAATATGGGTGCGGATACCCAACCAAACATTGAATGAGCTCTCAGAAATTCAATAAACAACCTAGTGAGAGAGTTAATTCCATGTCCACCACCATCTACCCGCTTATTTTCAAATTTCTTATTTTGTTAACATCTAACAGCTTCATTTTAAATATAGGACACAGAAAATCATATTATTGAAATTATAATTTTGTCAGAAAATGAATTATTATTATAATCGGGATTCTTCTTCGTTCTCGATCATTGGAGAGAAAAATAGACTGATAATTTTTTTATTCAATAGAAACAAAGCCGTTTCTGCAATATGCATGAATATGCAATAAGCTAACAACTGGAAAGTTTGCAACTGTACTTCATGGACAGTTTCATTCGTGCTTCAGGATCTTATTGATATTGCTTCAAAAGTTTTATGAATTTACGGAATGCATTTCGAGTTAAACATTCTATTTACTGAACTTGATGTTCAGTGGTGAAGAATAGGTTGATATATGCGGCTTCACGATCAGTTTAATCAACACCAACTGTCCAATTATGGTGCTCTATGTTGCCAACTGTCTATTACTAGTCGTTCAATCCAAATGGACAGCAGGCTAAACTCTTGTCAACATTTACGTAATTAGCTGAAGATTTTTCGATTACTGAACAATTCACTACATAGTTCTCAGTATTCTGAGATAACTACTGACTACGTATAGCAGGATTCTTTTAAAATGTCAGAAAACAGCTGATTGATGTACGCTCGTTTACTAATGTTAAATCAGCTGTTTTCTGATAAGTTAAAATAATCCTGCTATATGTAATCTTAGAGGTCATTGACCTTATAAAGTTGATGTGAAAGTGAATTGCTGTATTCCACGCTTAGCACCATAGGTAGATTCATTTTTATTTACTCTGTACATGATTTGAGTCTAAATTTCCAACCGATTATCAGTATGAAGTATCAGGAGAATTTTCTCATTCGAATGGGAAGGGATCCTGAAACGAAAGAGTAAACAGAAAGTTCTTATTATTGGGGCGTCTTTTTTCCACAGTGGTTTCTTATTTATAAAGCGGCGGCACCACTCGTGCGGTAAGGGAGGAGTTTAGAGGGGAGTATCTTGTGCGCTTTTAGGGGGGGAAGTTGTTCAACACTGCAAGCAGTTCTCAGTTTTACCACCAGGGTATACAGAGCAGCACATACAGGCTTCTCGAAGACCATATTGCGATACCTATCGGCGTACTGCTGAACTATGAGAGTAGATCCTTTCTAAAAACAGTACTGAGTACACTTGATAGAACAAGACCCATGAACCAAAATACTGGTTTATAGTTAGTAAAGCTAAGAAACTTCACAATATTTGGCTTTCTGGTAGTATCTAAAGAAAATTCGATCTTGTCTTAAAATTAGAAAAAATTTTTTATCGTATAGCTTTTTATTGGTGAGGAGACCCTTACGGGTAGGTTCCACTTCGCCTCATTGCACAATTTTTTGTGTCTTTTTTGTGTAGATATACAATTGAAAAGAAGTAGATCTACTCTCACAAATTTAAAATTAAGTGATATGGATTGCTACAGTTTGAGGTAAGTCTTGTATTATGTTTTGTTTTTCTATTCATATTTCAATTTTGAAGGCTGATTGTACACATTAATTTGTAATGATTTACAATCTTTGTAATAGGATTCTTTCATAATTTAGTAATCTACCACTATCATGGATCGATAAAAGTAAGTCGAATAGGACTTTATTATATTTTCTCTATTACGGTATCAATTCCAATTCCTTGCAATTTACAACTTAATAATAATTGACAACAATTTATTGAAATAGCCATAGTGTTTCAAAGAGTGTGAGGAACTGAATATTCTCTTGTAAAGTTAGAAGAAGTCACTAATTACGGTTTGCTATTGGCGATGACACAAATAAGTGAATTATTGGGCTACACTACTACACAGGCACTAGAGAAATTGAAAAAAGTAGATCCTTTTCATTAATAACCTGATTGAAAATAGAACCTTTCACAACAATAAGTCAACAAAATATCTTCAAGAAAATAACGAGACGATGATCTCAAGAAGGTACCATGAAACTAAAAATTGGTTGTGAACATACTAAAACTTGTGAAGCAGAATTTCAATTTGCTCGATTCTCAGTGCTTACATGAACCTTTCTAAATCCTGTAGTAGGCCTACCTTGGAAAAATTTTTACACTAAAAGAGAAGGAAATTTACTAATTGAATGCTAAAATCAAATATAAAAGCTCAAGTATCGCATTATTATGAATGGGCCTAAAATCAAGTAAAAACATTTATTTAACTAACAGCTTTATCATCGAAAAACTTGATTCTCTCATTTTAATACTTTTTTACTGTTCGTCAAATGCAATTACTGTAAAAAATTTCTGCAATAAATGAAGATAGCAGTCGATGCTATGAGGTTGTGATATTCGATTTCCAACGCATTCCTTCAATATTAATAAACACAAATTAATCAAGGCACAAATATGGAGCATTATGTTGAAACTGTAATTCAAGAACAGGGATGATAATGAGCATGATGGATCAGTTGGATGCCTTATTAAAGGGCTCAGAATGAACCAATTACAGGATACCGAAACGATAATAGTCGCTTTAATTTGCACCTCTCTCTACGTGGGATCCTAAACGGATGCCATTTCACTATGTAACTGCCTAACTAACTTCCAACTTTCCTCAGCAAGTAACGGATTTGTAATAATTGCTAATTTCACCCATGTGCACATTACAGGAATTCTATTACTCTCGTTTGTAGCATTAGTCATACCTAAGCATGCGAATTATCATATCTGTTGGATAAGTTGGAATCTACTTGATGAACATTTTGATCCAACAAAGTGATTACGAAACGCACCAGAATGATAGAAGAGGAGCATATTTTTTCAACTGTAAGCTATAAAAAAACACAGTGAATAGTTTTCTTCAAAATTGGATCAGAATCATTTTTTTGAATTACTGTATTCAGAATTGATTTGAAATTGAGGCTTTCTCATTAAATTAATCAACATTGAATTGAATCAATCAAAGTTATCATCTTGACAATATTTTAATATAGCTTGCTGCTGAATCGTTGGTGGGGGAAGAGATTTCAAGGTCATATTTTGTAGCCTGAATAGAGATGTTTGGTTGCCATTCCCTATGTCCACACTCAGTCGATTTTATTTTTGTTTGCCGCACAGAATACTGCATAATATGCAGTGTGCATATGCTACGCATTATTAGCAAGCTGTGCACCACACAACATCGACTATGAGTGGACATTGGGATTGAATTGTTCAAATCCGATCGTACTTCGTGGAGGCATTTTAATGTGTCTTTTAGTCTAATGTATGCCAATCGTTGAGCTATCAGGACACAATGAACGTCTTATTTACAATTTTACAGGTATATGATGAGAAAATCACTGTTCTGTAGATGAAAAAAATATGTTTTTTGTAATGTATATTATATTCTTTGTGAAAAGTAAGCTGTCAAAAATAATTTCCAATGAAGGATGCCCTTCCACGGCTTTGCAGTCCTGTAGGATTTACTGTACCATAAGTTTCATGTTTAGTGGCTTCGGAAGCAAAATTTTATGATGAAGCAATCTATTATTAATTTATGTAATATGTTTATCATTATTAATTCATGAAAAAAACTTTCGAAGAAAGGTTTCCTCATAAAACTGCACAAATAACTCTCATGAGGGAAAGAATCATGAACAACATAGCACCAGATAATGATCTGTTGAGACTTGTGCCATAAATATGAAATGAAGCGAGCAAAAACTGAATGCGGCAATGGAATATTGTCAATGCAAAGCATCTTAATAAGGGTGAATGAAACGTTATTAGGAGGGATGCCGATGTAGAAAGTTGGAGTACGATGATGTTGTCGAAGTAAGGGGTGGGGTGAGAGGGGGTAAAGAGGCTGTAGGCGGTCGGTGAGTGTGCGTGCGCGTGTGAGGCATGTTTGAGGGTGAGTGAGAGAAAGGGAGAGTGAGTGAGTAGGAGAGAGAATAAGTTGTTGCAATGGTTTTCGTGAGGGTTGATGCTGCGATACACTACAGTAAGCCTTTCCCTCTCATCCGATAAGGGATGGAGGTTGGATATCTGTAGAGGGGTTGAGGGTTGCGAATTGTGCAGCCAAGATGATTGTCTGGGTCAGAATCTTCAATCACTATTTGCCTAATCCTGATCAAACCTGTGGAAAGTAACAATTTGCTGTGTTGGCTGATCTCATTGAGGCGTTTAATGAGCATCCACGCACTTTGTAGACGTTGTTTATGTTTTGAGAGTAGTGGAGACGGAAGGACAAGCAATTCATAGAGAGAGAATGTATCGAAACTTAAATTGTGCTTAATCAACGTATTTTTGTCCAGATCGTATTTCGAGTATCGAAACTTAAATTGTGCTCAATCAACATATTTTTGTCCAGATCGTATTTCGAGTATCGAAACTTAAATTGTGCTTATTCAACATATTTTTGTCCAGATCGTATTTGTTACCAATTCAAAGATCAGCATAAACTTCCAATTAAACAGAGAAAGTATTGTTTTTTGTAAATTTTCAAGAGTTGATTTAAATCTGTGTAATACAATAACACAGTATGAAAGAATTGTCAATAATATCTTCTCTCTAGCAGCTTTGGATCTTCACAGATTGGATCGGTTTCTTGACTTGCTTTTATAATACACAAGTAATTCATTCATACAACAGATTTACTACAAGTTTTACATCTTACATCTTAAACTTTTCACATTTCAATTCAAGTCTTACATCCTACAGCAATGTTTCAATAATTTTCAACTGTATTTTGGAACGAACCTTTGTGATTTTGTGCTGTGTGAAGTGGGAAGGGAGGATTTCTCCCATAATTTGATCTTTGTATTCATAATCATAATTTAAAGCCTCTAAAGGTACGAATGATTCTTCAATACAGACGAATCTCAATGGATAAAGTCATAGGACAATTTTTGTATTGATTATTACAGGTTACTTAACAACGAGAATACAATAGAACCTACAGCTTTGTAGGTGTCTTTGTTAGCATGAGTGTGTTTCTGCCATAAATTTATTTTAAAACTAGGCTCCAGTATCAAAGGCAGAACATTACTAAAATCGAGTACATGATTATTTTCTGTACTTATTAGAAAGATAAATAGTTAATGATTTTAATATATAAACTTTTTCTCATTCATTCAATTTCACAGAAAGATCATCTGTAGAATTTGTTAGTAGTGAAGGTAATATTGTGATAGTTATTCTAAATTTTTATCAAAATTGAATATTTTTCGATCATCGATAAGTGTCCTGTGCTGTGTCTTAGTGTTATAGTTTTTGGACATTATAAAATTAAAAAATGCTTTTTAAAATGCTACTATCTGTTTTCTCTAAGTGAAAACAAACTTACACCATGTTCCCTATCAAGGGATAATTGGTTTTGTTGGGGAAGTGGAACAACCCTGCTCGGTAATAGTGTTCCCCACTATTGAAAGCCATACGCTAAATAAATAAATAATTTTGGTTTGCAAACCTGAATCTTAATATTTTGTGATTCTATGGTGAAAAAGAACTCCTCCAGGCACAATACTTGGTATAGACTAGCCTACATGCAAAATAAGTTCCGCTGGATAAGAACTCTATTGAATAGAAGCAGCAAATTATAATGGCTGACTCTCAATTATTTCCCACAGACAATACGTCGGAAAGTTTTTTCTTTGTTTAATAAATTCATATTGAAAAGTCCACTTCTTTCTGTTTTAATAAAAGTGCTGGCCAGCTTTATTAATTTTGCAGCGTCCAATCGATCCTTCTTCGATCGACGCTGAAAACTTTAATGAAAAAAGTTCTTTTCCCTGCGGAACGAAAGTTTTGCAAAAGTTCTCTCCATTGTTCCGTCAGTTCGCTCAGTACTTTTCAACTTTCCGCACGTATATAGTTCCGCTGTTGCTTGTGCTGCTCCAAGCGGTGAATGCGAGAACTACTCACACAAAGCAAAGGAAAATGTACGGTTCATTATCAGAAATGAACATAAAAC
This sequence comes from Laodelphax striatellus, assembly GCA_017141395.1. Classification (NCBI taxonomy): domain Eukaryota; kingdom Metazoa; phylum Arthropoda; class Insecta; order Hemiptera; family Delphacidae; genus Laodelphax; species Laodelphax striatellus. The sequence goes on from CM029534.1 coordinate 6,077,599, forward strand.
AATGGAAATGGTGGATGGTGCCACATTGTTTGAAAGTATTAATTACTTGCATCACATATACAGTACATCTTATCATAAAGTCTTTACTCTAGTCAAAAGTGGTTCTTTGGGTTACCGCTTGAAAGATACAGAAATTACTTAATAATTATTTCAATCATTTCCAGGGAATTGAACACTTTTGAATGTCCAGAAAATCGGACTACACTAATGTTGAAACACTACCTGCGAAGAAAGATAATCGAATAAATACGTCTTATTCGTACGAAAGGTAATGTACGAAAACCTCAAAACAAAAATTCAACTCTGAATTATCAATATTAGGGAGACTTCATATGATAAAGGGGTTTGTGGCTGCCGTATTATAATGGTTCCAGGATAAGCACTTCACAGATAACGGACAAGGGAACTTTTTATGAGTAAATCAATAAACAATGAACAAGATCGCTTGATCAGTAACAACTTAAAAAAACTATTGAATACCCTTATATGCAACAGAAACTATCAATGGTGTCTTAAATATAATGAAGAAATTGGCTCAATAAAACTCTAAACGAGTTCAACAAAGTATGATTGGAGCAAGCAAGATAAATTTCAACGGATAATGAAACTTTTAATGAGTGAATCAATAAACAATGATCATACCAATCGCTTGAACAGTTAAAACTTTTGGGAGAATCATTTTGAAATCCCATTCTATAATGCAATAGAAATCATCACTGATCATTGAATTCATTGATAATGAAGCCATATTCGGACAAGGTTTCTCGTCGAATAATTGTAACAAACAAGATGAATTATGGCTGACTTTTGAAGAGACAACGAGACACATCTGGCCAACCAGAGTCAACAGTCGTTCACCGGCATTAATTAAAAGTACAGACGGGAAGAAAAGACAAAAGACAAAATGAGGAGAAGGGCAAGTGGGGGAGAGGGAAACACAAACATCGACTCAAAAAACGGGGAAGTCGAATTGGGGCTGAAGGAACATGAGGGGTGGTTTTCGACTCCATCCCAGGAATCGTAGGAACACGAGAATTGGATAATAAGGGGGAAGCACTCCTCCAAGCAACAGGTAGCTTATATCATTCTTCTCCACACACGCTCGCACGCTCACATACATTAGAACCTACATAATATGTGAGAATGTGAAGGTGCTTCAATTTACTCATCACGGTCGAAGCACGTTAATTCGGTTCCTCACTAATCCGGGAATGAGAATCTCACCATTTTTGACAAATTTATCACTTTTGAAGCCGTCAATATTTTTGCAATTATTTTTAGAATTCTAAATACTGTATGAATAATACAGTAACGGTAATAGGTAAAATACGGTAGTAGTAGGTACGGTAATAATACGGTCATACAAATAGTTATTACAACAAAGTAATATGACAGTTTATCGTGTGAAACTCATAAAAAGTATAGTTTCTCACTCGATTAACAAAACATGACAAACAAAGCCTCATTTTCTGTTTGAGTTTTAGTTACTGATATACCAACTATCATCTTCTTGGTCCCTCAAGTAGTGGAAGCACTCAAAGAGCAGCAATATCAATATTGCTCTGAAGAAAATAATTCTCACCAATAATGCTATTCGTGCGAATTCCTCCAGACAGCACTAAGCCATGGAGAAAATTTGCCGACAATGTTGTATATATATCTTGTTTGTACAATATTATTGTTTATCTGAAAAATTTGAATAAAAGCCATTATTCATTTACCATATTTGTATTCTATTCGTGCGAATTCTGAAAACCGATATCTAATGGAAATAATTTCTATTGTCAAATAACTGTTTTTCCAAGTTATTCCTTACATTCTTCAAGTCTCTCCGATATCAGTTCTCCGTTAACATCATTAATATCTCTGATATTAAACATTTCATTTATTCACCCAACATTGTTGTTATACTACGTATCTTATACGTACATCATCTTCAACCCAGATGCAACGAACTAGGTCGCATAGTGAAGTAAAGGTCATCACGTCTCATCTCGTGCTACGAGTATTTACTATTGAGAAGGGTGCATCCGGTCGTTGGATCCAGGTGTCCGCTGGACCGGTCCTGCTCTTGCTGCATCCTGGGCCGACTAGAGCAACATCCCCTGGACCAGGTCCACAGTCGGCAGCTGGGTCAAGAACACAGCATCTCCACTAACACTGTGTCAACACCTGGTTCCTTGGACCGGTTGCCACTAGTCTAGTAATAGATCCAGGCTTCTAGTCTGCTCCTCTTCGTTCTGATTATGATTCATCTGATTCTTTCCCAGTCTAGTAATAGATAGTCTAGATTTAGTTATTGTACCAAGGCTCTCCTCAGTCAATGAGCAACGAAAGTTGAAACTTATCGCTAACTTTTCAGATTATTTCAAATTGGCATAAAACAGCTAGATTTCGTTCACGTAAATCAGCTATTTTCTGACAATTTAAATCCTTTAACTTGAACGTGATTTGTTTGACAAAATGTTTGTAATTTCAAACTTATATAGAATTAGTAGTGTAAAAAAACATTTAAACAATATTAATAGTACGTTTTACCTGTTGATGTATATTATTTTTCCACCAATTATTAATCTCTTGTTATTCGCACACAATCTGAATTAAAAAGTGACGTTGAATCAAAAATGAATAGAAATAAAATTAATCTCATCGCATGATATTTGTTCAATGTTTGATTTTCCGTTAAAGAAACATTGCTCCCCTTTCATAATTGCTATTAAAATTTATTTGTAGTAATTTTATTGATGTGGAACTCCATGATGGAATAAAACACTGAAGATATTGTCAGTTCCACTATTTTATTATAAAGAGCATTGGACCGTGGTTTTATTACATTGCTATTGAACTTCAAACAAGCTCATCTGATCGTAGAATATTGTTTTATTGTTTGATTATTCTTAAAGAAACATTGCTTCCATTCATAATAATTACCGAGCTCGAAACATTCTCTATAGTGCGATTCACGTCAAGAAGTCAGCATTGCTTAGGTGGGAGTTTGCTATCCTTGTTCAGCACAAGGCATAGTTGCCGCACTGTGCATTGTTGTCGCACAGTCCCAACAAACACGTTTGGTGCAGTTTTCTCTCTCTCAATGAAACTTGGCATCAATGCTCCTCATATAAACAATACTGACGTGAATCGGACTATGGCAGTCATTTTTAGATATAAACATTTCAGTTTTGGTCTTTGAATAATCAAGTTTTTCTTCAAACTTTTTTCTTGGATAAAACGATAAGACAGTAACAGTGAGATAGTAAAATGGATGGACAATATAACATCAAGTTACAGTATTTACCTTTTATTCTAGAAGGTAAACGAGAATTCATTAGGCATAGCCGAATCCGTCAACCAACTGTTCAATTTCTCTTTTTATCAATGCAAAAGAAAGTTCTAGTTGCATAAGAGTAATGTTATTGCGAGTAGTTCAGAAACAAGCTGATTTGTGTAGAAAGATCCAACAAATCGTATGGTATGCAGTTCCAATTAATTCAAACGCATCTTTAGGATTAAAAACGTTATATTGTGATTAACTGCTCAATTATTATTATAATTATCTACTTTGTGAAAAGAGGTTGATGAAAACTCGTATATGTCTAAATTCCCCAACTCTATTCTTTGAAAAACTCAATCCAGGCAGACGCTGCTAAATGGGAAATTAGTAAAATGCATACAAATGAAAGCAATTGAAAGTAGGCTTGTGCATCGCTTTTCTGGGATCATTCACCCCATCACTCAAAACGTTCTCTACCACTTATTCACTCACTCTGTCTCCCTCATCCTTTCTCTCTCTTTTCTCATTCGCTCTTTATTCTCCATCTCTCTTGCTCTCAATTACTCTTTATTATTATCTTCAACTATTTGCTTCAATTTTTTATTATTTCACCATTTTTTATCTTCTCACTCATCGTCTAAATATCAATACCTATCAACCTACAACATATCAATACCTACAACAATATTGTCATTACCTATCGTTCACTCTCTCTCTCTTTTCTCTCTCTCTTTCTTCCTCTCTCACTCTTCCCATCGCACCTCTTTCTTACTTTTCTCTTCCTCTATCTCTCTTGATTATCACATACTCTTTCTTATCCCTCTGCCACTGTATACCTCACTTTTTTATTATTTCTCATCTCTTATTTCTTTCTCAATCACTGCCTCAATGCTTCTCGTTCACTCTCCGCTCTCTTTGTCTCTATGTCACTCTTTCTATCTCATATCTCTCCTTTTTCCTTTCTTCATCTCTCTTCCTCTCACTCACTCTTTTACATTATTTCTTTCTCTCTTCCCTTCTCACTCACTGTCTCAATAAATCCCTTTCTCTCTACGCTTTCTCTTTCTTCCTCACCTCTCTCTTTTATTCTTTCTTCTACATCTCTCTTACTCTCAATCACTCATTCTTTTCCCTCATTCACACTGTATACCAAACTTTATTTCTCCTTCTCATTCCGTCTCATTTCTCATTCTGTCCCACTCTCCGTCGTTTCTGCATCGCGAATAAAGAAAAGAGGGCCTTCCGTACCAGAAATGAAAAGGGCCAGAGTCTGCAAGAGGGTAGAGGAGGAGGAGGAGGAGGAGTAGGACGGGAAGGGGAGGGAGTTTGGTTGAAGGCAGCAGCATCAAATCACATCTCTGTAAAGACTATTGATCCGTGGGGCGCAGCAAAGAGGCAGGCAGGCCTCGACCATCTTGATCGCTGAAAGAATTGTGCAAAAACTCCTCCATCTTGAAGGCTTGATGACGTCACGACTTCCTTGTTCCCGCGCCCCGCGTCATTGGCAAGCGCGCGCCCTCAAACCATCGAACAAGAAGGAACTCACCCATCATGGAGATGAAATATTTCGGCTTGGCTTTTCAAGTTGAAACACATTCTAGGATGAAAATGTACTTTTGTCGAAATACTGGAGAATAATTAATTGAATAGATTTATTGATTATATCATATAGATAGCTCCATTATTCATCCATATTATTCAAGTTATCTTTGTCTTTGATATTATTAATACGTACTTCTTTTGTCTGAATTGTTTTATATTGATAAAATAAAATTTATTTATTATTTTTATATAGATATGAATTGATTATATCATTTTTATCAAATTATTGAAGAAGGAATTCACGCATTATGGAGATGAAATATTTCGACTAGGCTTTTTTATTTGAAACACTTTTTAGGATGAAATGGCTTTTGTCAAAATACTTGAGACTAATTTAATTAAATGGATTGATTGAAACCAAATTAATCAAAGATGAAGAAATTCACACATCATGTTGATGTAGTTTTTATGGATGAACCACATTAATTTTATAAATGAAAATAGATTATTTTCTTAAATACTCGTATATATTATGAGATTGATGATTTAGATTGATTAGAAGAAGTAATGTAGATTGACAAGAAGAACTCCACCCTTGATGGAGTATTTTCATGCAGCCTCTGTAGTTGAACCACATTTTATGATGAAAAATAAAATATTTTATCATATAAGCGTGTAAATTATTTCGAAATTGATGATTCAAATTGATAATAGATGATTGATATCCTATAAAAAAACATACCATTATGAACTATTTTGTGGTTGTACAAAATTTTATGATGTCTCGTCAACATACTTGAGAATTGATTATTAGAGAATCAATGTCATAAAAAGTCTTAAAGAAATGAAAACAACCTTCACTACACAGATCAGAGGGGATTATGTACTGATGGATCGTATTTATAACGTGAAGCCTATTTTTATTGAACAATAAAAATCCCATATAAATTTTTATTCAGTGTTATCACATATTTATGAGAGTTGGTGGTATCTCATTTCAGTTGGTGGTAGTTTTATTGGAGATAAAAGAGCTAATAAATGAAATATCAATGATATCCAGTAGTCCGTAAATATTATGTAGGAAGGGATCATGATCAAGTCAATCCAAGGCTCCCCACTCTATATGACGGAGTTGTGACTGTATCAACTTTCAGTATTCACATGAATCAAACATTGAAAATTACCCTGTGCTCCATTAAACATGCCACCATCGTGGCTTGACATGCCATTCTTATTATCTACCATAGTTATTTATTCGTCTGTCATATTTGTAGTCATCACTATTTACATCTTACCTGGAGAGCTTCACAAATATACTTAAAAATTTATACTGTATCTTTATTATCTAATTGGAATATTTCAGTTTTGTTCAGCTAGGCTTGAGAATTTACTAGGCTTGTGTATTCAACGAGAGTTATAATAATTATTAGTTTGTTATTTGATGATTCTCAAGGTATTGTTGGAAGATAAATTTCACTACATTTCAGCTGTATCCAATATTGGAAGTAGAAGCTATAAGGAGAACCTCGTAAGTTATCATTTTGGGAATTTGATCATTGATTATTATGAGTGTTATTATTCATTGTCATCTTGGAGATTAATTCATTGATTGGATTCAATGGACCCTATTCTCTGGAATCATACTTCTCAACCCAGAGAGAATATAAGTGAAGCTTATTCTTCTTCTGTACTCTTTGTCTCAACTTCAATTTTTTTCATCTTTCAAGTTTCATGTTGAGAATGCAATAAAATTGGAAAGCGAGGCAATTGAGAAACAATAGGTCTCAGACTGTTCCCACTTCAATCATGAGTAGTTGAGAAGTGAGGACAGCAATGTTCGGGACTCTAGTCATGGAATACTTGCTCAAATCTCACAGCAATCGAATAAGCTGGTCAGAATAGCTGATCCAGGCTATCGGAGACTAACTTGATGAATTATGAGCGTAGTTAACTTCTTAATGTGGAATACCAACAAGTTTTGCGACAGTATAGGGAGACCACGAAGAGGTTTCGATCGCATTGATTCGAGGATAATCTGTGATTGGCGATGGAAGGAGATAGGAGAGAAGTTAGTAAGGAAATAAGAGATTTTATTAGGAATAGAAGGGGGTAACAGTGAAGGAATATGATGATGATAGTAAGGAGGTAGGAGATTTTATTGCGATTATTTCCAGTCGATAAAACTGGCTTAACAGTACGTGAACTCTTAAAAAGTTGAGGCGAGTTGACAGTGGCGGTACCATCAACTTCTGCCCGACTGAAGTTAAACTTTTCCTCCATGCGAAAATAAGGAGGAAGGCGCAAAGAATAGAAGGAAAAAGCGGTTGGTAACAAGCGATGAAAGAAAGGCGGGGAAAAAAGAGAAAGCCATCCGCGAATAATTATGCAAATTCAGACTCTTCAAAGGAGGGGTATTTTTCCATCGCGCAATGGGGAAGCAAAGACTTCGCTCGGAGAATCAATACGCCGCTGCTTCGGTACAACAGCCTTCTTACTCCGCAAATAAACAGAAAGCTAGACAAAGACGCGAGAAGAATGAATATGGAATATTGAGGAGCGCAAGGAAGAAAGAAAATCGTTACAAAGAGATGTGTACAGAAAGATGAAGATGAGAATATTGAGGAACATGGAAGATCAAAACCTCGACAAAAAGAGGAACAGTGAACGATGAAGATGAGGATATTAAGAAGGAGTGAGAAGGACAAGAATACAAAAAGAGAAAGATGGGAATTTCGAGGAGTAAAGAAGTCCACTTCAAACCTCCTCCTTCTCCCGTTTTTGTAAACCAACAAAACTTTTAGCCTGGTCTTGAATGGCCTGTTCTTCTCCAACTTTATTATTCACGAGCATCTCGCCAAAAACAAGAACTCTGGCAATATTTCTTATTTCCCTCCGCCATTAAGAAGTTCTTCGGTTGCACGCACCATTGAATTCTACAAGATTTTCATACAGTTCGTTTATTTACAGATAAATGGCTGTATAAAACACATTCAGATTGTTATGATGTCTGAGGAATTCAAAATTTAAATATTAATCTTCTACAAAATAAAACTACCAAACAGAAATTCTGTTTCTCGCATGAATAGAAACTGAGCAGAAATATTTTGTGATATACACTGAAAAATTGAAGAATCTGATCTGAAGTAATTTAGAGTTATCTAATCTTGAAATCTTGAACATCACCGTTACATTATTTTCAGCAGATATATGATCTGCCAGTGAGGATCTATTCAGGTGACCGTAGAGTCTTTATAGGATCATATTTGGTTGTTTTATTATTATGAATGATATAATGAAAATATTATTAATACTATACACTACACAGTGTCTTCCATGAACGAGGTAACTAAAAGTAATTAACTAAAAGTAATAGACTTGAGTTTATTAGAGGAATTGATAATACATCAAAACAATTATGTTGAATCATGATCAACATAATCAGTTTATATCAGTTTTGGATCAACATAATCTCTTTCTAATCAGTTTTATGCTCTTCGTAATCGGCTTTTATAATCAGTGGGAAATGTTTGATTAATTATGTAATCGATTATTTGATTAATCGTAATTTCTGATCAATTCGAATCTACTCTCATTACCAATCAGTTTCAGATTATACGCATTAGTAAGTAATAGACAAGACAAACAGCCTAGACGCAGCGAGTCATGTTTTGTCTAATGGATCCTGCTCAGTTTTGAAACCACTTTGACGAAAGTAGTAAGCACTTATTGGACGAATGTAAACACGCCCCAACTACTTGCTAGTTAGTAGGCAAGATGTAAGACATAAATGCTGGTGAATAAACAAACACATGTTCAACGATACAGTTACAAATCTATGAGACACTAGATTCAAGTGTTTGATAGTGGCGTGTTTCCATTCCTGGAGCTATTTTGATCTGTCATAAAGCGAGGCTTCCATAAAGTACAACACTTGTCTACATGTGGTTGATCGAGCTATGAGCCGAATTTAGTCTCTGGCGACAGCGTTTTAATCAAATCGAATGTGTTTCCATGTTTGAATGTTTTATTACGACACATACTGACCACCTACAGTCTTCATTAGTCACTTAACCATTTGATCTTCTAACACCACATCCTGTTAGAATTCAAATACCGTAGCCGTTTCCAACAGATATCCAAATGTCTATCAGGAGAAACAACAGGTATTCAATATCCTTCTACATTACTCATCTGTCTCGTTTGTGCCATTACATCTGTCTAGTGCATTCAGCAGGTAGATTTGATGGCCAACTTGCCATTGACACTTGACAAGGTCCATCACGGAAGGCAAACATTTGACGGCTTCAGAGCTCTCATTACCATAAGTTGCTGTGTTCGTTGCTATTACTCTCGTCACAAATGTTAAAAGCTTCAGAATAGACTAGTCATAGACTATGGTCATGTTTTGAACCATACTACTCATATTTCTTTCTCATTCATTCATTTCCACTCTGTATTTTGAAGGACCTAAAAGTTATGTCAAGTTATGTAAAGTTATGTTAAGTTATGTTAATTTATGTTAAGTTTTGCTAAGTTATGTTACATTTTGTCAAGTCATGTTAAGTTATGTTAAGTTATGTCAAGTTATGTTAAGTTATGTCAAGTTATGTTAAGTTATGTTAAGTTATGTTAAGTTATGTTAAGGAGTTTTAAAAGTTATGTGACTACTGAATAACATGTTATGTGACATCTGAAGTGATTCGAATTGAATTGACAGTATTGAATAAGAAGTTGTCATAACCACGAATTTATTAAAATAAGGAGATACCGGTTTCGGTTGTTACACCATTATCAAACTCTAGTAAACTCCGCAGATTCAGTTTTCTGGAGTCTACTAATAAACACTCTTGGATAACTATCTCGGATTTTATGTGAGCAAGATGTATGGAATGAATAAATACTGTAAAACCTCATTCAATTTTCGTGGAGAGTAATCCTTCTTTGTATCAGAAGTTTTTTCTTCTAACTCTTGCATGTTCCTTACTTGATAGTAGTTGTTATTAGACTGAGGAAAAATTATTGATCTTCAATTTCAAGTATACGTTGTATCGTTAGTGCATCCTGTATATCTGGAATTCATGCTGTTGCAAAAGAGATTCGATTTTCAAACATACCAGCGGGCAAAACGTTCGATCGTTCGATCACCAGCGGGGAAAGTTTTCTTTTTGTAAGTAATTGTTATTACATATTTATATATTTTTCAAGGAGTATACGTACACATAAATTTGAATTTGATTTTACATATGAATTATAAATTTATTTACCGTATATTGTTGTATGTTTTATTCTTCACTTCATATTATTTTATCCTATTTTATTTCATTATTATTGATTTATTATAAAGTTATGTATTTCATTTTATTTCTATTTTGTGATTTCAATTTTCTATGGCAAATAAATGATTTATGATTCATACATCAATCCCTGGAAGTAATCAATCAAGGATTCGTTCCATTGAGATCTACTAGTATGTTTACAGCCAGATTTGATGAGAAACAATTTCAATCGAGAATTAATTAATGAGATCTGATGAGTTCACAGCCCGATTCTATCAGAAACAATTCCAAGACATTCCTCCACCAACCTTTTTATCTTCAGAAACCTAACTCCATCATCTTGGCAACTGACACATCTGAAGACGATGTTGTAATTATTGAGACAAGGTTGAACGTGGTTTGGTTAGCGATATGAATCACCACTATCAGAGGATGGCGATAAGGAGTGGGTTGGGGGTGTGAAGGCAAAGAGAGACCATATTATAACCAAGGAGGCGTCCAGTTTAATATAAGTTGGCCATAGTTGTTAACAAGATTAGGCGTCGTCCGACACGTTCCGTCACGTTATTAGATCTTGTGTGCAGTGTGTGACAGACGGGGGCCTAACCGCCGTACGGTTGCCGAACGTCTTGGGCTGTGAATTCCTTTGACCTCCTCCGTTTCCAAGATGGCCACCGGCCGATGGCTTATTTTGGCCGTCGATGCCTCCTTTTTGCAAGCCAGCGATCGATCTCGAACAAGGAAGTAGGAGAGTAAGAGGAAGCGAGAGGGTGTAAGAGAGAGTGAGAGAGTAATAGAGAGTGGTTGGGGGGTGCCCGCGAGGGCGCCGCCCCTGTTTTTGGGACGCTGGCAGCCCTCTTGATCAAAGAGCCGAGTCGGCTGGAGACTGAAGATGGCCGCTACCGATTTCTACCGATACGGAAGGGATGCTGCCAATCTGTAGTTCGAGTAGCGTATAAGAATATTTCTTCTTTTAAATCAAAATTTTCCATGTTGAGAAAAGTTTTGTAGCTCATGAAGATGAGTTCCTTTTAAACCAGAATATGTTGAGAAGAATTCTGTAGCCAATGAAGATGAGCTTCTTTAGAACCACAATATTTTTCTATGTTAAGAATAATTCTGCAGCCAATGAAGATGAGCTTCTTTAAAATCAGAATATTTTCCCATCTTGGGAAGAATTCTGTAACCAATGAAAATCAAAATATTTTCCCATGTTAAGTAAATTTCTAATATGAAATAGATGCAGGCAATGTGTTCGGTAGCTTACAGAGATGAGTTTATTTGAAATCAGAGTTTTTCTATGTCACAACCATTGGAATGAAGAAGGGGTTCGATACCAACCGAGTGATGATAAAGGAGAGTTAGATTTTTGAAAGGAATTGAACATAATCATGAATAATAAGTCAATCTGGTACGGGAGGGATGTTGTCAATTCTGAAGCGTAGTTTAAGAGGATAATTATACTTGAAATTAGAATTTTTCATTAAAAAATCAGAAGAAGCATTTGCTATCTTTTACTTTTCTGAAAAATTCCACTTTTCATCTAAATCGTTTCAAGGAAGAATTCTATTAAACACAAGTCATATCACAGACATTTTCATAAAAATAAACAAATTCTTTAAAACTTAACTCCTACGCGTCCATTAGTTCAAAATGATCCTCAAACTCAAACTTAGGAATAAGATAACAATATCCATATTTCAAATTTATCCAGGATCAAATTACTAGTAAGTTATTTATAATCTATTTTCAGGCATTCTCAATGATATTAATCATGTGTCGTGAAAGCAGAAAAGAATTCCAAATAATTTTCAATTGAGTGACAAATTCTTTGAAACTTAATTCCTAGACTGTTCAGAAGTTTCGAATGATCTTTAGACTGATATAATGTGTATTGGTGTGTTGACCCCATTGTGTATGGATGTGAATTCTTGAGAATGAACAGTCAAATTGAAACCTTCAAATTTTTGAAAGTTGAATGTGTGTTTTTTCCACTATATTGTGTATAAATGAATAGTTTATAATTATATTAAAGATTGTTGAATTTTATAATAGCATAGTGGAGAATAATGATTCATTAATAAAAATAAAAACAATACTTGCATTTATAAAAATCATTGTATGAATGAACGAAGCCTATCGTCATTTGATTTTCGTAATAAGATAATAATATATTATTTTCGTAATAAAATCGAATTACCTGAATGAGAATTCCGATAGCTTCAACTCTGATGATCCACGAGCACTTCTAAGGTGTAAAAAAATTAAAAATTATGATGAAAATGAATTATTCCTTTTCGATGATTGATTCATTGGAAAACATAATTTCTCCATTCATCTCTGACACTTTTACACCTAGGTAAGTGTCTTCTGACACTTCGGTAAATCGAATACCCAAGGTAAAATTCGTATTCTATTTACCTTGCTTCTACCTAGTGAACACACCACAATTCCACCAGCATGATTGAACCAGACTGATGCTGGAATTATTCAATCACCTGGCAACCAGACACATGCTCGAAACTGGTCACGTGATTTCAAGATCAGGATGCTGGAGCAGAGCGAGATAAGTTGTTTGGACAGGTCAGGGTGCCTTAGGGATGGGGGGATGCTGTCCGGTCAAGGGAGGGGAGGAGGGGTGTGATGACGCAATGCAAGCCCTTCTAGACAACCGCAGGTATCCCAAAAAGCAGCTTGCCCTTTTAAAAGAGAGGGTTGAATGTTTACTCGGTCATTTGGAACGCATGTGTGACCCACTCAAGTAATAAGACTGCCTTGTTAACAAGCGGGACACTGTCACTTGGACGTTTTGACGTCACTTCGACTCGGAGTTTTTGTTCAGTGTCAGCTGAACATTCGGAGTTTTGATTATTGATACAAAAATTATTAGAGCTAATATTGCCGAGTAGAATTTGAAAGATAGAGACTGAATTTTCATTCGAATAGCAGTGAATCATTCAATAATTGGATAGCAATTATTCTATCTAGAATTATTATAGCCTATGTAGGTAATTCTAATGGTAATTAATAAATAATATTGAATTCATTAATAAATGATAGGTAATAATTCTAATTTATGATGATTATTACTACAAGTCGATAGAAAGTAATTGAGAATATGCATTAGCAATGTTAAAATGGAATCAGAATAGTGCCCATTAAAACCAATAAGATGACAGAATAAGGGCCGGTTCATGAGCTCGGGATTTAGCCAAGTCCTAGACTAAAACAGGTGGCTACCGTAGCATCGACAAACGTTTGTCTCGATAGGTTAGTGGGTTAGCAGCATAGAGAGCCCTTAGTACATAGAGTCGAGGCTAACGTTTGTCGATGCTACGGTGGCCACCCGTTTTAGTCTAGGACTTGGCTAAATCCCAAGCTCATGAACCGTACTGATTGCTTCCATCACATTCCACCTAATTATATAGAGAAACTTGTAATAAAGTCTTGTAACGAATTTTAGAATTTTTGTGAAGTTGGAGTGAACTATTGTTGATACGTTACTCTACCATGAATATTGAAAAAAAAATCAGTTTTTACCTCTTTTTTATCTCATTTTGATAAAATTTACATTGTTGTGAAGGGGGACATGTTTTCTTATAATTTTGTCCGACTTCAGCATCAGCATACTTGTGAAAATTAGCAGTTTATGAAATTTATAGTTGTAATATTTGAAACGACAATGAATGAATTGATAGGCAGATTCACGAAATGTAGAGATTGTAACAGGGTCAAGCTAAGAAAAAATCTGTAGATCTCAGGTAGGATACCTGTAGAAGCAGGAAATCACCTGGAAAATATACGAGTATTTCAATTATTGACTCCATCTCCTCCCGGGAATGTATAATTTTGTGTCATTTTCAACCAGCATCCACTTTGAAAAATGTAGTTTTTATAATATTTATATGAGGGACGATCTTTCTTCAATTTTCTTTATTAATTACTACTATTTCTTAGATAGTCGATTATTGCAGGTGATCCATCCCCGACCTCAAAGGATGCTGGTTATGAGGAGGAGGAAGAGGAGGAGGAGCAAGTCAGTGCTCAGGTTTACACAAGGAATTGGAGTCGGCGGTGAAGCGACAAAGTGCCAGTGGACCGACCACAGAGCAGATAGGAGATTAGCACAAGCGGACGGCGCGCATATTCAGGCAAGGCTTACACAGTTCAGTTGTTGCCGAGATAAAGCGGCAGATCGAGAAGAGAAGGGGGTGGCCAACTATTAAGCCCTGTGAAGAAGACATAGTTGCAGGACGAAGGAAGACGTCGGTGAGGAGAAGGAGACGGAAGGAAGGAGATCGAGTAAATCTTGTTGTGGGTGGGGGGTTAAGGGGGGTAGGTCCGATTGCCACTAATCGGAGTGTTTTACATGTACAGATTGAATTAATTCTACTTAAGTTGTCAGGCCTGTGACGAGACAACCCTACCACCCCTCAAGTTGGGAGAAGGGTGGGGGGCAAACGTCTAATCCTCGCTTCGGTTATAATCAAAACTTGAAATTGCTAAACTTTAATAACGTCTAGTGTTCGCCGACGAACGGACGGCTAAGGAGTCCGCGAATCCCCCCTCCACCTACCATTCCCCCCACCCCGCCCGCGCAACAAACCAACTTGCAAATGACTTGCCAACTTTGTTGAGGAGAAACGCCGCCAGTCGTCTGGCAACTTGCAAAGCTTCCCGATAGAGCGCGCGCGCGCAGATTAGATGCAACACAGATCACCCTCGGCTTCGGCTCCAGCGTCTTTCTTCTGCAACTTGGCCAATCATCTTCCCGCGGACGTGTTTCTCATTTGCCATGTCCTGTTTGCTCGCATCAAACTTGCGAAGTTGATTGGGTTGTCTTTAAAACTCATTACGACCGATTAAGGATTGTATTTAGATCGGTTTTGGGCTGATTGAGAACATTATTTGAACTATGTTGTAAAACTCTCTAAACTTTTCACATAAATTAATTGGAGTTTCTTTCAAAACTTACTTTGACTGATTAAGACCTTTATTTTGACCCTTTTTGGACTAATTGAGAACATTATTTCTTGAAATATGCTATAAGAGTCTTGAAACTTTCCAAATAACGTTTTGGATGTGTTGTTAGGACAACTCTCAAGTTTGTCGGAACAACTCATACTGTCTGACTAAAAACTTGAATCGGACGGAATAGAAACTTTATTCGTACCTGATAGAAAATATTATTTCAATATTATGTTATGGAATTCTGAGAATATCTCCAATGACTTTCACAGAGCACTTTTTGATCAGTGTAGAAATTCTAAATATTTTTTGGATCACTCCCTTTTTAATTCAGTCAAGTGGATGTGAAACTGGCAACCAGCTGGTAGGCCTAAGCCCACATAGGGCTGTTGCGCCATTGACATACATACATACCCTTTTTAATTCGCTTCACAATAATACGGTAGGCGTATATGTGATGTTTTCCACCCCTAGAAACGAAGAACTATCCCACCGATTGAAGAATGAATTAAAAAAATGAATTTTTAATCCAATGAAATCTTCCAATAAATCATTCAGTTTTAGTGATTCTGTCTAATAAATAGGTCACTTGAATTCATTATTGACAGATGTTCAATATTTTTTCTTGTGAACATTTCAAAGATCTATTTTCAATTTTTTTTTTCAAATTAGAAGAAAACGCTTCAAGCTAAACACGTTACAAGGAATTTAAAGAATAGATGCTAGTTGAAGTAAACTTGTCATTTGGGCTCCAAACCATTACATTCGAAACTTAATCACCAAAATCTTGTAACTAGATTTCCCATCAATCAGTAGTTTTGTTGTTGACAAAGAGATTGCAACCCTCCAGTACAGAGTGCCACGTTAATTACGTTGGCAACTACTCTCAAGTTAGTCGGAACAACTGATTGAGCAAGCAAGCAACCAATCGCAAAACGATGTTCATCTCCGAAGAAGATGGCCTCAGCAGAAAGTTAAGGGTTGTGCCCGAGAAAAGTAAAACTGCAAGGAGGGTGTAGACGTCTGTTGATGAAGTGAAGTAAAACTAAGGACGGCCGGTGTTCTATTTTGTTCTAGAGGGTTCGATTGACAGCATAGGCTACAAGAAACGAAGAAGGGTTGAACCAAGTCCTGGCACCTGGAGATTCAGGCGGACTTTATTGATGAACTTACTAAGTTCGGTCCACCCTTTGATGTTCAATGAACGCTTATTCAACTTGACTCGCTCGGGGCGCACTTTTTATCACTATCTTTGTTCATGCCACAAGTCTCAAACAGGAAAAAACAATTGCTGAGCGCTCAGGAAACTGAAGCATGAACTTCTTGTCGAAGAAGTTTAGATGGGAGATTATCGATGCTCGAGGAGTCACAAAGCTCAATCGGCTGGCTCCAAGTTCGTCTTTGTGGGTCCAATAAGCTACGAGGATAATCTTGTTATAATACAGCTTATCTCAGAGTTACTTGTAACCCAACTTTGAAATACTCCAAATTTACTAGAAGAAAAAGTTGATAATAGAAAAATCTTCTTCCTGATGAGTCGAAAATTAGTTTTTCTCCAACATTTGAATTTCTGAATAAAGAAGAGATTTTCTTTAGTAATTTCTTGGCATAATTTTTAATTCATGATAGATTCACCATTACTACAAATATATATGAGCTGTATAATTTAAATTATATCATTAATAAATTTTTCAGAGGAATTTTAAAATACATCGACTTATATACATGTATAGACTTTGCAGTAAAATTGAACATACTAGGTTTTTTATAAGGCATAATATTGAGCTAAAAACGTTTTCAACCATACCTACGAATATCTTAATCGAAAATAGAGAGGAAAAGGATAGAAAGGAAAAAAATAACTGCAACATTTATCATAAGAAAAGTTTTTAAAGATTTGATGTGTTGATGCGATTATATCATGAGGAAAGGAAGTAGGCTAAATTGAGAAATTCATTGATTTTCTAGCTACTATAACAGAGATTTTCTATACTACTAACAGAAATTCTATTTATCGTTCTATTTGGTTAGTCTAAGCTACTGCTAGGCCTACTACTTGATGAATGCTTTTTGTACAAAATAGTTGGAATAATAATTTTTTATTTTAAGATTCCTAGGAAACAGATGAAAGGAGTTATTGATAATTGTGAACATCAAAATAAAGCCAATGCATTCTTTATAGCTTTATTTGGAGTTTTGTTTCTGATTCATTATTACGTCTGGAAAAGTTTCAAGTAGCCTACTATCGACCCTAAAACGTTTTCCCAGGCCGTTTTCCCAACTTGGTCGTGTTACTTGGCCAGTTTTTCCAATACGAACTTTCTCTACAGGAAGTATTGGGTATGTAGCAGGGACCTAGTGTAAGCTGCAGCAAAGCCCAAAGCCCAGAGAAGTATGTCTGGAGACTTGGGTGGCAGCAATTCGAGCCCAGGGGGGCTTGAGGCGTCGCCCTCGGACTTGGGCTTCTACTTTGGCGGAGGCCGTCAAGCCTCGGCAACAATTTCAATTTACGACGTAAGTTACAGACGCCATTTTTCTTTGTTCGCCGAGGTTCGAGGCGGCTCCCAAGTTCGACGATCATTTATTCGCGGAAGTTTGAGGCACAACGCACGCCGGAGCCTCTATAGATTGTATTACCCGATGGCTAATTAATTAATAAACTTTGTTCGGAGCCGAGTCTCAGTGCAAAGCCCGCATTTCTACCATGCTTGAGCCCTCGGGCCAAATACCCCCACCCCCTATATCACCTCCCACCACCCTCTTCTCACCCCCAGCCAGCATCACCCTCACACTTATTTAAACTTCAAATGGGCCAGTCACCACCCCAAGCCAAAAATGTTTGCTCTATTTCAATTATTATTCGCCTTTGTAAAAGTAATGAATGAGACTGATGTTCAAGAATGTTAGGCTACTTTCAATGTGTACTTTAACATATAGGAACTTATTTCGACTTGAGAGGGGGCAGTAGTAGTCTGCCGTATAGGATTATGTCCCATAAGAACAATGTTATTTTTTGTAATCTTTTGAAACATATAGCACCATCGTTTTTTAAAATAAAATTACGTTTGAGGTGTCATTTGAAAGAGAATATTATTCTTCAGGGGGTGGTCTTTTTGAATTTTGAATATTCCTTTTAAAACAACCCCATAAAATATCAAAATATTCCGGAAATTTTGAAATTTCATTGTTTTTTTTTCAAAAAGGATCATTTAAAATTCGAAAAATACCACCCCGTAAAGAATAATATTCTCTTTCAAATGACACATCAAACGTAATTTTATGTACAAAAATGACGGTGCTACATCTGTCTCTTGAAAGTTGGAAAAAGTAGCTGAATTCTCAAATCACCTTAGTGGAAGCTTATTATCAAGATTTCTCTAGTTGAACGTTAGAGCACCATATTCATATAAGGAGGAGATCAAGGAGATTATTATTATCTTATCTCATATCAGCTCAAATTACGACTTGATTGACAATTTCAAGCTATGCTATTGCAAAATATCTTAAATTGAATTCAAAAACATACTTCCTTAATGCGTATACAATGACGAAAAATATGAATGAGAAAGAGAGAGCTTGATTGAAACTTGAGAAATATTAATATTGGAAATTGATGTTAGGAATATGAAAATAATCAAAGGAATGAAAATATACAGCGACTACTCCTCCAACTTCGTAATCGTTATCAATTCCCAACTATATTTTGCCGTTGCATTGGTTGCTGGAGAATTCGTACAACATAAGTTTGCAATACTCTCAACAGAGCATCAGGCTTTAGTCTTCTAAGCCTTGATACAAAGCAACTCGAAGGAAGTGGAGCTTGTAAGCAATTTCTACTGTCTTTCTTCGGGTTTTGCTCAACTTATAAGCTACTTAAACACAACTGGCTTAGTCCGAATATTATCAGAACTTCGAAGCCCTGTTGCACCTTCATACAAGCCAGCATTGTGTAATTTTCAAAGCTCAAAGTTCACTTCGGGGTCAAAGTAGTTGTGGAGGTACACGGCTCAGCGATAACTTTTAATATGCATTAGGTATCCTAGAATGAACAGAATACATTTGAAGTTCACGCAGAATAGAGAAATTGGTCCATGCTGAAGAAGTACCGGAGTATTTTCACAAAATTATTTTTTTAAACTTGAATTTTCAAGTTCATTAGATGGCTGATATATGGATGATAGGAACCGTATGGTACCCATCATTAAAATGAAATGAAATTCATCTTCCAAAACACATTACAATATACAGTGCAAGCATAGAAGAACAAGAACTTCTTAAAAATTACAAATTTATCGTGAAAAAGCTTCATTATGGGGTACCAGAGTTTTACTTCATAAGAAATTTGATAATATAATATACATTCCGTTCCGGCAACTGTATTCGATCTTGGAACCTTTGGATTATCAGACAGGCGCTTATCGCCCTCGGCTACGGACCACTCCGTAAATTTTCCATTGAAATGGAAAATTAACAAATTACCATGATAGTTACGTTTTCTGACCCATACAAAAAACGGAAAAATTCAGTGAAATTTAATGATGACGTTTTAGAAGCGACGTTTCTTGATTCTAAAATCTGCAATACAAGGAAAAGACCTCGAGATTTTACTTTAATTTCCAAAAAGTTGATTCATTCATTATTTATTTTATTATAACACACTGTTATCTGTTCACAGCATCATATTGCAAACTATATTTTCATTTCCAGTTGGATATGGAATAATTTTCAAATAATTGAAGCGAAAGCGAAGGTAACCAATGGCAACCTGAGCAGTAAGTTTTTGTTGTTCGGGTACAATAATTATTCTAACTTTGTAATCCTTATGCATTTATTGATCCAATTACGAACGAGTTACACTTTTGAAATGTAGTCCAGTTATATAACTTTTCCAATATACATAAACAAAGTATAATTATCTGATTTGTGGATCATAGTTCTAAATCATCGATTTATACACACTTAGAAAACATTACAGGATTTAGAGAACTTGAGTACCCATTTTACACCACAATGTTTCAATGTATAATAAAATAATGTTTTATTGTACAGTATTTTGTTTCGGTAATAAATGAATTAATAACACTATTTTTAACCACTTCAAGTATAAAACAACTTGACTCACATTATTATCATTATCATTTTATCAGTAGTATATCAAAAAGTATGGTTATACAACACAATAAATGAATTGAATTTTCTTCATATTTATTAAAGGCTGTTAATTGGGATTGAACGGACATAACCCTTGACGGCAATAATCATCATTGAGCTACTACTGACAGGGAGCAAAGCAGCATCAAGGTGAACATTCGAAATGAATGAGCTGGGTCAATATTCCCGTGGGAGAGATGCCAACAAGACCGTTTAGATACCAAGAAGCCGGTTGATTGCTCCGCAAAGATGAATGCCAGTTTACTGACAGAAGTCGAGTCGAGACACAAATCTCAGCAGTGAAGTAGTTCTGTGGAGAGGAGAAACGGATGCTGCAATAATCTTTTGGAGTTGCTCTTACTCTACTCTCTTTCTCTCTCTCACACACACTCTACAAATCTTTCCCTTTCACTCACTCTTTCAAAAACTAGAGGTCAGTGCAAAGAGAACTGCTAATGAGGAGGCTGTATAGCGTGAGATACTATGCGCCGAGATGAGACGATCCCGTTCAGGATAATCCAAGGTTCGCAGGAAGGGTGTGTGAGTGTGTGGTTGCTAATAGAAGGGTCCTGTAGCAGGATAAACAGCAGGTTTCCAGGACCCGTTTCTGGACAAGTGGTCAATCCTGTTAACGGTCAACAGATCTCTTACTCACTCACACTCGATTATGTGTTCTGCTCCTGGAGCAGAAGTTCTATTCAGCTTCTATCATAGGTACTTCCTAAAAAAATGACAACCATAATAGGCTAGATTTGTGGCCCACTCGCCCCCACAGCCTTCTCAATGATACTCGAGTGTTTTCCTTTCCTTTCAGAACGATCTTCCCATTCAAAACCAACACTAGCACATCAATTCAAATGTCGTGCAGCTTATTATGCGTAATGTCTTGCAACGGTGCAGTTGAGACATCTTTCATCCCACACACACCCTATTTGCATGCGATATTTTTTTTAGAAGCTGTAATTCAATTCACTATTGTGGTTTAGGCCATTGTAAGTGAGCCCTCCTTTTCTTCCTATTCTTTGATAACATCACTATACAAACATAAAGGCTGACTTGAATTTAGTTTGGGAGGAATAATGTTCCTATAACATTTCAAACAGAATTTTTCAGAAAATCACTCATAAATATCAATTTTCAATAAATAATATTATTTTCTTACATTGTGTTTCATGTATTTTTCCTCTTGAACAAACTAATATACCTATGATACTAATGTACCAATTGATATTAGTACTCAACACCATTGACGTTGAAATCCAAGTGAAATATCAAACTATTCCATTAATAAATTGGGTTAAGAACTTACTCATCTACTAGAAATTTCTAACATGAATGAGCTCTGGTAATCTCGCGAAAGATGCCCATGCGCAAACAAGGTATTCGATCTTGTTGAATACCATTAATTAAGTGGATACGATTTGAAGCGTTGAAAAATGATAAAACGAATTATTAATGATCACTACAAATCAAACAAGATCATCTAACCATTAAAAGAAATGTCCGAAAGGTGGTCTGATGTACTCTATGAGATGAACTGTATTGACTCAAATCCAACACATAGAGTACAGATCAAGTTCATGTATTTCAAATGATGATCAATAATAATGAAATTGTATCCCATACGTTCTCAGCTCAATATTAAAGTTTGTCAGTAGTATTTCTGGAACTGTTCGTTACTTCAATCAAGCCTACAATCAATTCTCTACAGCTAACAAGCTAAAAGCTGTAAATAAAATGTCTGTAGTACAGCGACTGTGAAATAATAATAACATCTCCGTTGTCTGTAGTAAGTGGTAAGTCTGTAATCTATATAATTATACAATCTTTGTAGTGAGTCCACTTCATAGGATGAACTGTTTAGAATCAGATTTATTTCATTCAATCAATCAATCAAAAGCAATAAAAAACAACTGTACAGATTTTTACATAAAACAGTGTTATTTTTTTAAATGATCCTCATCATAAAGTTTCAAGCCTAATTCAAGTCAGTTATGTTCCCAATACAGCTTGATATTTTAATCAAGCCTACAATTATTTCTTCGGAGCTAACCAGCTAGACAACTGGAACAATTTCAAAACGAGCAAAGCCATAAATAACAAGACTGACTTGAAGACGGTTAGTCGTATTTCTTGTGTCGTGTTTCTGAGATGCCTTCCCATTGAGATTGAGACATGGCGCGCTGAACTTAGGGAAGGGGGAAAACTGGAGAAAGGGATGCAGACAGAAGAGGAAGAAAGATGGAGTGAAGGGATGCACATAGAAGAAAGCGCACGTCCCTTTAGTACTAAGATTAAAGCGTGTCTCCTTCTCCTTTGATTCCTTCAACCCCCCTTCCTTCCCCACTCCTTGCCTCTTCCTTCGGTTTACAGCAAAGGAAACTTGTGCACCCTCTTATAGTCCGTTTTCCGACCACAGTACTATAAGAAGGGGGTTGTGGGTGGGGGGAGGTGGCTTCCGCGATCTCGACGATAACTTTCTGTCTTTGAAGATAACTTACTAGAGTTCTTTGGAACATTCCGTCTCTCGCTGTGGGGGCGGGCTTCCAGTGTTTATGGCTTGAAGAGAAATTTATTGGGGGAGAATGGAGGCTGGTCTGAAGGCTCTTGCTGAAAACGATGACAGTATTGTAAAGAAAATACAAATTGAAAAAAAATGTTTCAATAGTTTAATGGGTTTTTTAACAGGTTCATCTGTCGTTTAATAATCATGAAGTTAATGAACGACTGTTGAACCGGTCATAATAGTTTAAATTCCGGTCAAATAGTTTTAAAGGTGGAAGCCTCACTGTCTTGGGAGGAAATTTATCCAGACAATTTTGAAATAGTTTGTTTTCTCAAGAGACAATTTTGTAGCTATTCGAAGTACTTGAAATAGAAGGATAGAATCATGTACCATATTGAAAAAAAACGCTGATTAGGCGCCATTAATATCATTAGTTTTTCTTACAATATAAGCCTGTCTTGTAAAAGGTCACACCAACGAAATTTCAATTCAATTCAAGAATTAAATTCATTCGTTAGAACAAAAAATAAATAACAGCGATTGTAATCAAGGATAGCCATCTCATATAATACAAAAGGCAAAGAGCATCTAATTATTGCAAGTAGAATGTTTCAAAATAAAGATTTTTGAATGATTGAGAATCGACATTTTTCATTTTGATTCATTAATTCTCAGAGATACCATTCTATAGTGCGATTCACGTAAAGATGGGAGTTTGCTATCCTTGTTCAGCAAAAGGCAGTTGCTGATGTCTCTATCCTATTCGCACTGTGCATAGTTGCCACACTGTGCATTGTTGTCGCACACAGTCCCAACAAACACGTTTGGTGCAGTTTTCTATTTCTCTCTCAATGAAACTTGGTATCAATGCTCCTCATATAAACAATGCTGACTTCTTGAAGTGAATCGGACTATAGTTCACTAGTGGTGGAGTGTGAGAAAACATCAACAATAATTTTTACAAACTCTAAGAATCTACGTAAAACATGGAAATTCGAAAATGCACCAGTGAATGCAAAAAGAGGTTCGTTTATCTCTGTCCCGAACCCGTGTTCCATGAGTTAAGTTCCAGTTCCGTAAGAGGATAAGATAATCTACGGAGTGAAGTGGCACTGTTAAAACGTTTTAATCGGAAAATGCCTCCTTCACTGCTCAATTACTTCTCGAATACTCTGTTGTATAAGAGATTTAAGCACTGCAAAAAAGGCGTATTAAAAACCGTCCTATTATGACTTAAAATTTCAATCGGAACTGGCTGTAATTGCTTTTTGTGGGCAGGCTTCCACATTCCCCTTCATTCAGAAAGTCCGTATTCATTGAAAACATCCCTGTGTATAGCAATAGGCCTGTGTTCATTCGAATTTGCTGGACAGGGAACTCACTCTATTTTGCTGGACCACATGAATATGACCTACCTGATTTCAGAAGCATAGCTTTTTATTCAATCAACAATCAAGCTGTATGAAATTATTTAGTGATAGCCTACCATTACCATTCTCCATATTTCATTTCTGAGAGAAGATGTGTCTATGAATATACACTAGACACTACAAAATGTCTGTGGTGATCATCCTGTAACCATAGATACCGTTTATTCTCTAATGAGTTAATCCTGTCATGGTGAATTGTTTGTATGTTGAATCTGTAATTATTGTTATATTATATTATTGTAATTATTATTATAGGGCCAGTATCTCAGAAGTGGATTGAAGTTAATCTACAATTATTCATAACTTGAAGCTAGATGAAGCTTGACAGACCTAACTGGGAGTTAATCTGATAATTTGTTTGTATTACTTTTAATTCATAACTGTTTATCCCTTATCCAAGCTCAGTTATTAGTTAAATGGAGCCTAACATCACAAAAGGTCTTTTATTCTTATACAATATCATAGTTTTGGACATTATTGAAGGAGTTAAAATTGATTCTTCTCAATTTTTTCAAGATTTAAACCTTTTTCACATGCAACAGTATATCGCAGCGATGTGATCCGTGCCAACCATATCGCAATTCTTTGGAATCTCAGAAAACAATTCTCAGAAAACATCTGAATTTTCTGAAATTTATTCTTGAACATCTCCATGGATATTCCGATTTCCAGATGCCCTTTATACACAATAGGGCTTACAGGAGCCTTGTTTGCACCTCATCTTGATTGCAACCAGTTCTGCAAGCATCAATTGGAGATTATCAACAAAGATGGACTTCCAGCCTTAAGCAACAAAAATGAGCTATGGATGAGAGGATAAGAAGAGTACAGGGAAGTGAGTCGAAAGCACAGAAACATGACTATCGCCCTAGAAGTAGAACAATGAGTGTTTTCGCAGAGGAAATCTTTCCCGGTGGTTGAAATAAGTGGAAGACGAGAAGGAGAAAAAGAAAACGACAAACAACAGCAACAGCAAAAAACAGAACAAGAAGAAAAAGGGAAGAAGTACATGAGCAAGAAGTGTAGGAAAAAGGGCTGCAAGGAGCAGCAGGATTTTGAGAATAGAGAAGTAGAAGTTAGTTGAGAAAGACGAGAGAATGATTTGACGACCAAATGAGAAGATGAGGGGAGGTTGAAGGAGATGGAGGAAAAGTTGAAAAGTGATGTGAAGGTAGAGAGGTAGAATTGAATATAGGTAGGATTGAGAAGTGGGAGAAAGCGGCATGGAACCAGAAGAAGAAATGATTAGAATAAATCGAATAAGAAGAGATTACAACGTTAAAGAGTTCAAGAAATAAAGAACAAAGGAAAGAAGAAGAGAAAAGAGAAGGAAAAAAGAAGAGGAAGAAGAAGAAGAAGAAGCAAAAGAAGAAGAAGAAGAAGAAGAAAATAGAAAGGAGAACAAGAAAAGGAAGAAGAAGAACATAAGGAACAGGGAAGTTGATGGAAACAGCCGTATTATACAGTAGATCATCATCTTTCAAGCGTCAATCCAGCCAATCTGCAGTTCAGCTGGTATGAGCCTGCTCCTCATGCTCGGACCTTCAGGAATGCTGATTGTGCTACAGCCCAAGTGGAGAGGCAAAGAGGCTGTCTGTATTTTTGTGCTGGAGCCTGCCTGACTTGCTCCTTGCCTGCAGCTGTGATTGAAGATTGAACTGGAGATGATTGAGAGCAGCAGCAGCAGCAGCAACCCTCTTTTGATTAATACATGGCTGGGCTGGTGATAGGGGGGAGGGGGGGCAAGGGGGGCTGTAGTGATATGGTGGTAGTAGTATCTTGCATGCAGAAGCATTGAGCAGCGCATTTCTCAACTAATTGAAAGGGATGTAATATCTTGTCCTCTCAAATGGCGTGCTTCCGACTTGACTCTGCTTCTTCTTACTCCTCTTCTTCGTCAACTTTTTCTTCTCCTTCTCCTTCTTCTTCTTCTTCTTCTTCTTCTTCTTCTTCTTCTTCTTCTTCTTCTTCTTCTTCTTCTTCTTCTTCTTCTTCTTCTTCTTCTTCTTCTTCTTCTTCTTCTTCTTCTTCTTCTTCTTCTTCTTCTTCTTCTTCTTCTTCTTCTTCTTCTTCTTCTTCTTCTTCTTCTTCTTCTTCTTCTTCTTCTTCTTCTTCTTCTTCTTCTTCTTCTTCTTCTTCTTCTTCTTCTTCTTCTTCTTCTTCTTCTTCTTCTTCTTCTTCTTCTTCTTCTTCTTCTTCTTCCGCCTCTCTCTTACACACATCCTAATAAACTGCTATCTTTTAACTTTCTGGCAACTTGCAACTCGGAGCAAGAACATGATGGATTTGGAAAGAGAAGAGGTAGAAGGAAAATGAGTAGACGGAATGGAAGAGGAAGGGTGAGAAGTAGAAGAAGGAGTAAAAGAGGCTGTCCGCGCAATCAGGCAATGATCTCTAAACGTCAATCGAATTCTCATAACTAGTCCACCGCATGCGAATGCACACGTGAGATAGGTGACCGGAGGAGAAAGCTAAGGGAGGGAAGAGAGGGTATGAAGGATAGAAGAATACAGAGAATAAGTGAGAATGATGCAAATGATGAGATGATGAACAAGAAATCAAGTATGAAGGACTGAAGATTAGATTGGATTAGATTAGTGACTTTATTCAAGTAGAAAAAACTTGTACATTTGTTAGAGAAATCATAATTTTATTATGCTAAGGCTAGGCGTACACCGGTTAGTCAAGACAAGACAAGATTAGTCACGTTTTGTCACAGTACTTCACATAGTTGCTTATGAAGCAACACACACCGATTAGTCATTGCATCAGTGTGTGCTGCTTCATAAGCAACTATGTGAATTACTTTGACTCAACGTGACTAATCTCGTCGTGTCTTGTCTTGACTAACCGGTGTACGCCTAGCCTAAGTGTGCGAATTAATGAAGAAGAGATACGTGAATAAAGAAGGTCTAGGAAAAATGAGATGGAGAAGAGTGTTGAGGAGGATGGAATATAAGATGAGTGGAAAGAGAAAGTGAGTGAGTGTGATAGGAAGTGAGCATGAATTCGTGGGAAGAAACCATATTAATTAACAATTTTCACAGATATGAAGAGTGGTCAAAAGGAGGTAACCCTCATTCACGTTGTGGCCTTTTAGCTTTCGTAATGCGGATATAGCTTCGATTAACATTCCACTCCCCACTCGCTTCTATGTTGTGCAATCTCTCAGACCAACCACGGCCGGATATAGAAAGGATGTGTTGAAATTAACCAATTACAAAATCAACATCGAGGAAATATCGTTTTAAATTATTGGTTTTGGAAGGGAAAAGATGGATATTTTATTAGCAAATAGTTGGGTTTGATATTCAATCCAGATGGACTTGGCCAAAGATACGGTTAGCCAAATAAATGAGCTTAATATCAGATATAATCTATTAGAGAATACCATAGAGAAACAATAATCTCTAGTAAGTCTGTTCTCTGTGACAATACGAACAGGAACTTTTTAGAATCGATTGTCTAAAAGTTGTAACAGATTCAAAATGCTTGAAAGTTTTTCCTATGAATTACTAATTTGTTTTTTGTGATATTGTTTCTAATGGGCAACTGCTGAAGAACCTTTGGGTTTAGCAGAGACCCAAATTGTCAATAAAATGTAATTAAAGTTGATTCATTGATTAGTAATAAGGTAATTGCAGCTTCAGAAATATAAAAACGGTATTCTATTATTTTCATCTCAAAAAGCTCGCTCTTCTTGTAGCTGTATTCAGAATCTCAAAGTTTCCTCACTCCACAATACTATCTTTGATAGAGACTTGTGCAACGAATCACAGTCGGCAATCTTTTGAAAATAATTGATAGCTTCGTTCTACAGCGGCGGAGTAATCCGAGTTTGTAGCTTGGAATTTATTATCAAAGGGTCAAGAATGCTGTTGGAATTGTCGAGGGACTTCTTTGGTAGCTAATAACGGGCGACCGCGTAATTGGGCTTGAAATCTTAATCAGATGCTTCTAGAATTAATTGAACTGAGGGAGGAACGAATTACAAGTGTGCTTGTTAGAAAGAAAATCTTTCAAGCGAGATGCTTTTCTTCGAAGTAGCTGGGAGAGTTCTGCTTACAAAACGAAAAAGTTCGTTACTCGTGAAAAGAAGAAGATGGAAGATGAGAGATCGTCTTTGAAGCTGTGCATTATTCATTAATTAATTACTTTCGGAAGGCTTCACCTGGCCGGGTTTGGCTAGGTCTTGTGAGAAATTGTTTTTCTCGAAAGTAAGGTCAGACGGGGATACTAACTGCTTTGTTTGGCCACTCATTAAGACTTGGGAAACTGATGAAGCCCCTGTATAAGCAAGTCGAGCAGCAAACTCCTGTACCCACCATCTATACATAAATTCAGATATAACTTATCTGAGACTGCCTTCTCCTGCTCCCTTCAAGTCAGTCGGCAGACTCCTTAATCTCGGAGCTCTGAAACTTTGTCTCTGAGAGGCCGCCGCGCGCTTCAACTTTACCAGCAGCCTGCAGCATCTTAGCCAAGAATCCAGATTTCCTCCACTCCACTTCTCTGCTTATAGTCAGTCCCCTTTGCCCAGCTATGTTTATTTACGAGATGGATTCTCGGCTGTTCGAATCCATCTCGAGCCCTTTGATACACCTGACCCCCCCTCCCCTAACTTACCCAAGACGAGATTCCACTTCGACTTGAGCACAACGTTAACTTCCACCTCCCCCCCCCCCTGACAGACATCTTGGTACCACCGTCGCTCCCATTTCCAAACTGTCATTCGCAGGTCAGCATGTACTTCAGGAACAGTCACAACAGAATGTAACAGTATTGAGCATCATCTTGAATCTTGATAGAATTTCTTTGGTGAATGATGTATTTTTTTCTTGGACAAAAGAAGGAAATAGTTGAAATGAATGAGACCCTATTATGAATCTTACATGAGATAATTCTATTTGAACTTGAAAAAAATAACAGATTAGGCCTACAAAAATATTGACCATCACCTTGAATTTTGATCG
This sequence comes from Laodelphax striatellus, assembly GCA_017141395.1. Taxonomy (NCBI): domain Eukaryota; kingdom Metazoa; phylum Arthropoda; class Insecta; order Hemiptera; family Delphacidae; genus Laodelphax; species Laodelphax striatellus. Next base: position 6,106,716 of record CM029534.1, read on the forward strand.
AATTTCTTTGATGATTAATGCATTTCTTCTTGTACAAAATAAGGATATTGTTGAAATCAATGAGACCCTATTAGCCTGTACATTCCACATGAGATCATTCTATTTCAACTTAAAATAAAAACAGATTGCAACAATAATGACCATAATCTTGAATCTTGATAGTCTTTCTTTGATGATAAATGTAATTTTTTTGACAAAAGAAGACAATATTGTTGAAATCAATGAGACCCTATTATAAATCTCACATGAGAGCATTCTATTTCAACTAAAAAAAGTAATGTTCTTCATTAAAATTCATTTAAAAACGGTATGAAATCAAATATTACATTCAAAATCGACTTCTATAAAATATGTATACCCTATAGGAAACCCTATGTGGGAAAACTTAATAAGTAGTAAATCATAAAGCTTAACCAATTATATCTTAATAGAATTGAAATAGAAATAAGAAATAGAATTTTCTCTGATTTAACTTAGCCTCTACCTGTTGATCATCTTGGACTTTAGTGGGTTTTTTTCTATTGTATTTATAGGATTTCAGTTATAGAATTTTCTTTTTGAGTAGAAAATGATGAAAAATGCATTCTTATTCCTAAAGTAGGACAATTATCTATCTCAGCTTTATAATGTAGATTTTGATATAAAAAAGCTATATCAAGTAAAAGTAAATTATGTAGCTATATCAAGTAAATCATGTAACCTATGTAGCCTGTAGTAAATCATGTAAACTATAACTCTATTCTTTTATGGCTGATGGCTGTACCTATATAACTCAGAGTAATAAATTGAGTATAATCATCACCTACTGATATACAATAGATGTATTAGAATTTAAGCTGTTTTGTTATCGTAAAAGGGAATACAGAATAATATGAGCCAATGATTATTTACTAACAAAACGTTTATTTACAGCTAATATATTCACAACTAAAATGTTTTTGATTACATTAATCCTCCAACTTCCTGGATAACCTTTGCTTGTTGGTCAGTAGATACACGCTCGTAGTCATGGAACTCAATAGTGAAAGACGCTAGCCCTGAGGACAGAATTCGAAGGTACTTGGAGTAGCCAAGAAGCTCTGACAGTGGAGCGAGGGCGGAAATCGTCTGTGGAGAAAATAAAATTGTAACTAACAATAATAAATTGATTAACTGAATTATCATTAATGATAAATTATCAAATAAAAATAATTATTGGATCAAATATTTAAATATATTATCAAAATATAAACAACATACATTATTAACGTTCAGTGAATAAATATTACATTATGCTTACATAAATATTGTGTAAGTTTAAAAATTGCAATTTAATTTCGCTTATGTTGTTCGTTCAAGTCCAAAATTGGAACGAGAATGATTAGGCAAATGATAAGATCACGGTGAATAATGCCAAGTAAGAAATGAATATTATACTTACATTCGATTGAGTGATATGTAATCAACAAAAATAAAGTTGGAAATAATATTCCAAACATCATTCATGTAACTTGAACCGTTCTATCCTTGAAATCAAAATACACCACAATGCTGAGGTTTTGTTTTAAAAAATAAGAATAAAGAATAAATACAAAATAGGAAAATGCAAACTGAGGGAGATAAATTTTCAGGAACTAAGGAAAAACATGAGTTAAGAAAGGATTTAAGAATTGGTAATTATTTCCTTGAAATCACAACACATGTATGGCATCATTATTGATGAATGAAAAAATTAACGGTTAAGAAAAGTACAAAATAAAAAAACAGGAACTATTAAATATATGGAAAAAGATTATTGTGAATATAAGAACTGAGAATTTAAAATACAAATACAACTGCACTCCATATACAGTACGATCATTACAGTAAAGGTAGGGTTTCGTTGATGCGACTCAGCTGCCGTCGTCCGCTGAGAACAGTCAAAATAGCAACTAATTGAAACTAGAAATAAAAATATACAACAATAAACATGCGAAAATAAGTACTATTCAGTTTTAATATTGTTTATTTACTGTATTTATTAATAGTCAGTGTTTGATATACGAGTAGATACAGGTTTTTGTTTGAAAAAGTTGCTATTTTGACTGTTCGCAGCGAACGACGACACCTGAGTCGCATCAACAAAAACCTACCTTAAAACATCAATCATTTATCTCAGTTTTGCTCAATAGAACTCTAGGTTGATGATCAGGAAGATAACAATATTTATGCAGTGAAGTATTCAGTTTTCCAAATTCGAAAGTATTGTCATGGATGACTTACTTTACAGTTCCCTCTGACTCCAATGTTCTTAATGACCGCCCGCCGATTAGACAGATCTGATAGGATAGGAGAAATGGTATTGTCATCAGATACAATTTCCAATGACATAACAGGTTCCAAAATAGCAGTCCCTGACTCTTGCAGCAGCTGTGGAAGAAATTAATAATTACTTGATGGCTCTTTACAATATTACAGTAGGCTACTTAATTTCCACTTCCAATTGGCAATTTCCACTTTACAATAGAAGTAATTAAAATTTCCAATATGACTTAATTACAATTTACAATGGCATAAATGATTATAAAATGACTGGGTCAGTATCAACTAGCCGACGTGAGAATTAAATATTAAGAATTATTTATTTCTAATAGGAAGTACTTAGGACGTGGGTTTTAGACCCATGAAGATTTGATAGTTACAGAATAGCTTTCGGATTGCTTTAAAGCAGACTCAACGTCTTTAAAAATTACTTTTAATCATCTTTTAAAATTACTCATATGATTTTATGATTTTAAAAATATTTCACTTATTTATTCATATTTTTTACTTATATTTCAATCATATTTTAAGATTACTCTTATTTTTGAAAAATGATTAAAATGCGGCTCACCTTCTGGGTGCATTGGGCAGCTCCTGAAATGAAAATCGATTCGGACGTTCCTCGTTTCAACTCAAGCCTGTGTAGCTTGAAGCTTGCTCCAACAACCTGTTCGGAAAATTCAATTAATTTCATTATTTGTACATGATTTATCAACTGAATAGCATTGTAACAGAGATTGTAGCTCATAAGTACTGTAATCTGGAGAATCAATTCCAAGTATTTCATTTGGTGAATAACGTGGAGAAATAAAATAATATTGTTCATATTTTTATAATTTATTTCAGACATGAAAATTGAAAAATATAACACAATCATTGAGTTGTTGTGGATCCATCCTTTTCTCACTTGATCAAATATAGACACAATAATCTGTGAGTACAATCTTACTTTTTTATTCAATTTTAGTATCTATACAATCATTGAATCATTGGAGAAGTAACAAGATAGAAGGCTCATGAAATACAGAATAACAATACTTCAACTGTGCGAATCTGAGTCGAATCATGATATCATTTTTTCATTACCAACACAATACCGTACCTTATTCTCATGCCTTCAGTTCCACCCTAGACTACATAGGTAGCAGAAAAGAATCTAAAATCAATTTTTAAACGATCATAAAAATTGTTTCCCTGCGATTAATGGTTACAATAGGACTCAGGTCCAAAATTGAGAAGTTATCGTCCTAAAGCTATGGTTTACATACCACTAGATATTGAATTTATAGCGATATATGAAATGGATTTGTTAGTATTCGAGTATTGAACAATATTAGGCTATTTGAGTATTGAACAATATTGAATACGAAATTATTCAGTATTGAACAATATTAGGCTATTTGAGTATTGAACAATATTGAAAACGAAATTTATAGCGATATATGAAATGGATTTGTTAGTATTCGAGTATTGAACAATAATCGTTTAAAGAATCATTAGTTCCAACTTACAGGCGATCCGAGTAAGGGACCATGCTGGAGACCCGAATTGATTCCCTGTTTCAGCAGCATGATTTGCCGAGGCGTGACTGTGTTCAGGGTAGGTGCATAGTCGGGATGTTTGTCCAACGTCAGCAGTTCAAACTTCTCGTCCTCCCCAACTGGTTTCACTGACATCATCAGGGTCATCGCATGAAGAACACCACCTGGCAAAAAGAAAATTGAAAAAAGTAAACAAAAATACAATAAACTGGTACTGTCACCAAAAAAGTTAAAGAATAAACAACTGTCAAGTTGTGAGTGATATCAAGATGAATAGAAAACATATAAACTTTAAATTTTATGAACATCTCTAAATACTATTTATGAGCTTCAAAATCGCTTCCCAGTGGTTCGGAACCCACCTAAAGCTGTAGATCCATTCATCTCTCATCATCATCAATGAGCTTAAACGTCTTATAAAATAAGGCTTCAATATCACGAGCTATTTCGTAGTATACAAGTCGGTAATGGCAATGGCACCTATTTCTAGACTCAGTAAACCTTAAAAAAATTATTATCAGTCGTATAATTTATTTAATGAGTTATCTCTATCCATAAAGTCATAATGTAAAATCTACTGTTTGAAAAAATACTTGAATATGTTATTAGTTATTACTTTGAAAAGGATAATTTATTAAGAATATTGTTCAATTGAAACTTGTAGATCTGACAATGCCTACAGTATTATTACTATATTTCAATGTTTTAATGAATGCGGAATCTCGCTTTACTTGGAAACATTTCAACATTGAGTTTAAAAAGTTCAAAAACAATACACCACGATCTATGATTAAAAAGAACAAACCAATTCGGTGTTTCACTTCCAAGGTATGTTGAGCTGGATTCAGGAGGTATTCTTTGTAAGCTATTTGGAGAGGCCCTAGGTCTACTTCCACTTTGTATTCAGATGTCAAACGTTGCTTAATCACTTCCAAATGTAATTCTCCCATACCTGCAAAAGTTGAACAATTCACTTGTATTAAATTTTGCTGTTTAAAATATTGAAATTTAAATATTTAAAACAGAATGCGATGAATGAATGTTAAAGTAATGGCAAAAATTGAAGCTTTGATCGGTCATTACTCATCTCCACAATAACTTTTTTTTTAAATTCAAGACCTTATCAATCATCTACTCAATTAGATCTTTAAAATGAGACGTGAACGAACAAAATCTGTGGTTGAGAAACCACAGAGGAGTGGTTACAAGAAAAAAACATGTTCGCCTATTTTATATAAAGATAATTAATAATGATAATCCACAAACTAGGAAACATTAAATCATAATCATAGTCGAGGGAGATTGAGATTGTATAATAAGAATGAATTCGACGAAAAAATATTATACTGAAACATTTGAGTGTCAGTTTCAAGGCTTTTGTTGAAACTTTCTTACCTCCAAGCACTGTTTGACCTGTTTCGGAATTGAAGCTGACTTGAAGACTAGGATTTTCTCTTTGTAGTTCTTTTAAAGCCGCTTCCATTGGCGCTTGGAATTTCTGTTGAAATAAAGTATTCATATAATCAATAACTGTTCAAGATAACCGGCGCACAAGATTATCTTTTGCCGGTAGTGCCATATTGTTAACAATACTGTTGATGGTTTAAAATTTATTCTCAAGGTAATTATTTATTTTGTATTTTATGCTAGTGTTGTACCAATTTTACTTTTGTATTGTTAACCAATATTATTGTTGTATTTTTAACCAATTTACTTTTGGCAATAAATATTGATTGATTGATTGTTCAAATCTAATCATAATGATTGATTGTATCTGCAATATTAATTTTTCATTGTTTCACAATAATTAGCATATTGTTTTGAAAATGTTCACATTATATCAACACTATTCCATTAATAGATTTGAATTTTGAGCTTACCAATGACGCAGGCTCGACAGAACAGAAAAAGACAGGATCGGGAACTTGGACCCCAACTCCGAACACTTCATCGATTTGTTCGGATGTGTACTTTTTCTTGTTCATCAGATATTTCCTGGCCGAGTTGGCAGCAGCAGTGGAAGTGGTTATCAAGTCTCCGGTGTTCACATTCTGTGCGGGCATAATCAACCAATCACCTATCAGAACAGTTTCAACTTGTTTAGCTCTAGAACAATCACACATTAAATTTACAAGACAGTAGAATTTGATCGAATATAGATTTCAGAGTTTCAAGTTTGAAAGGTGTTCATTATTTTGCTACTATAGTATTCTAGTACTTTTTAATCATATTCGTTATAATTTCCTAGACACTGATTGTATAAAAACAAGTTATTATTCATTAATTCATATGGTAAATCTATTATAATACTACTCTTTAAGGAAGGATTACACAACTATATATGTTCTTTTATGTTGTCACTGATTGTATAAACTCTGGTTGGATGATATCAATTAAATTGTATAGAGTATTTTACATTCAATATTAGAAATTATGAACGGTTTCTTTTTTACCTCTGACAATAGTGTTTCAAATTCATTTGTATACACGAATTGAAATATAGATTAAAGATGTAAAATTAGATAAAATTCAAACCTTAAAATTAATAAAGGCAGATTTCAAAAATAGACCACAAATGAATGGCAATATCAAGATACACATAACAATAGCATCATACAAATCTACCGAATTTTGGAATAACTGATTCACTAAGGAGACAATTTTCAGCGATTACATTGAAATATGATATAAAAATGCGTAAAACACATCACTCTGAAAGATGAAGGAATTGAAATATGATATAAAAATAAGTAAAACACACCACTCTGAAAGATGAAGGAATTGAAATATGATATAAAAATGAGTAAAACACACCACTCTGAAAGATGAAGGAATTGAAATATTGGATGAGCCTGAATAATGTAATTTTCCAAGTTCTGCAAAAAGGTTTTCATTTCACTGTTCTAATCTGAAAACCAAATACTTTCTAAACATTTCAATAGATTATAAAGTTTCACAAAAAATTTGATTGAGTTCACTAATGAAAGACATTTGTACCAACCTTCAATCCAGTGACGGCAGCTACATTTCCAGAAAGTACCTCAGCAACTTCTTCATAATCGTCTGCCAGTGCTACCATTAATTTACCAATTTGTTCAGATCCAGGTTGTTTTAGGTTGTGGATACTCTGTCCCTGTAATAAAACAGAAAATAGGCGAACATTAATTATTGAAAACATTTGGAAGATATCATTTCAGTATCCTTTGTTTTGAATAATTATGCTATCAAAGTAAATAGACGAATAGTGGAAGTTTTATTCCACTTCCGGAATGCAATTTTGGTTTATTCTCAATATGAATGACCGGTTCTATCAATTAGCTCAAATCCATTCACAGTTATGATGAATTAGACAACAAAGAAGCAAAAAACAAGTTATCCATTGAATCGAGGATACTATTTAGTAACCTTGTGTAACCTTTTAGCCTCCTATTAGGCTTATCACCTATAAATCTTTTTATAGGTTTCAGATAATTATGTAACCATATAATTTTAATATATGACCATTATAATTTTCACATAATTAAGTACTGTCCACCGCTGGTAACTTGACTTATGAAAGGAATGCGACGTGACGTAAGGCATTAGAAAACATGGCAGTGAGAATACAAACACTATCAATCTGGTCTATTTTCCTTCGCCAATGAATATAGCAGAAAAATGAATAGCAGGGTTTGTTGTCACACTACCGAGTCATTGAACAAACATCGAACGCTTGGCGCCAGGCGTTATCTCCCGTCTCCCCCTCATACTTCAGAAGTCAAGTTACCAGCGGTGGACAGTACATTTGAATTTAATACCGTATTGATATGAATTTCCACTTATTTGTTTTATTGGATTGAAATACACCATTCCCTTTGACATATAGGGAAATAATTATTGTATAGGAATTGAAGAATTAGAAAACTCAATAAAAAGCTTGATTCAGTAGCTACAATCTACAGCATAACAAACAAAATGAAAGTTGTCTCAATTTCTTCCTTCACTTTTGTCCGGAAATAATGTAAAGGTTAACCAGAATTTATTTCCTCGCTTTTTCGTCGATTAGTATCTGCTGATAATATTTTGTACCATGAATTCCATAGATATTATTCCAACTAAGTTAAAAAATTAACAAGATCGATTTTCAGTAAACCCAGATTGTAAGCAAATTTTTTTGAAAATTGAACGGCAAGGAACTAGATTCAAATACAGTAAAACCAGATTATTATCAGAAACGTTTTAGCTATTTCCAGACTTAAATTTAAAATTTTAGGAATTTCAGGAATCGGATATCACCTTCGTAATTTTGCCAGAATAGAGTCTTAAGAAGCTGATAGCTCCACCTCTCTGCTTATCATGAACTATTTTGAAGGCTTTAGCTGAAAGGTTGTCTTTGAAGCACTCGGTAAGGAACTGCTGCCTGCTATTTTCCAAAGGCGACGGTAGGTAATGCACAATTGAATCCATCAGAAGTTGTACTCCGACGTTTTTGTAGGAACTGCCGCAAAGTAGAGGTACGCCTTTCTAAAAATAGAAACGATAAGAGGTAAGTAAGAAAGTCTTAGAAACTCTGAAGAATTGAGAAGACTTAAGTTTGAGAGTACTCATGGATTGTGGGACGCTTGGGCATATGTGGACGATCAAACATAACCTTTTTTCATCACATTTATACAATAATTATACTGATGAATGAATAAATATCTTTATTGACATAATAACGCCATATTACAGAGAACAGAGTGACTGTCAAGGTCTTAACTTGACTTACATTATAGTGACGATCGTTTCGTCCTGTAGTGTAGACTTCATCAGACTGAGGATGTGAAAAAACAGTTCACTCTTGTTTCAAGGCTATGGTATGGAAGTTGGTGGGGGAATTGGAGTGGATGGATAGGCTATGTGAGCGGTATTTTTTTAATTATTTTGTCAAAAAGGGTACGTGAAGAGAAGATTATCTAGTCATTCAGGATATTGTTTAGATTGTTGATAGATCTCATATTGTTCGAGGAGAACAATATTGTTCCTTGAAATCTTATTCTTGGAACAGGAGTCGACTGTTTCTCAGTCTGATGAAGTCCAACACAAATACGAAACGATCGTCACTATAAAGTAAGTTGAGTTTGTTTTTCTACTTGGAAGCATTTTTTTTTAATCAGTATAAATTTATCAGTAGAAAAAACAATGTATATTCTACAAAATAATTCAGTTACTTGTAATTAAAACACCAAGAACTTACAGAGAAACGAAATATGACTTTATTTTTGGAATTTATTTTTATGCTTCATCGAATTGAATTACTTATTAAATAAGATTAAAAGTGATTGCTTCAGTTTACCTGTAACAAAGTAACCCTACGAACAGCGTCGTAGATATCTTGTTGACTGAGTTGCTCCACTGAATCCAACCCCAGCACGATATCACCCAACTTGTCATCCAGGTCTGCCAGGTCACCAGCCAGTTCTTCCCTAGTTTTCATTGTTAGCTCCCAGATTTCTCCATCAGTTTCAGTCAAAGGTACCCTATTACACAGTTCTCCGCTTTCTCCTCCCCAAACACATTTCTGTTTTTCAACAACGTCGACTATCCCCTTCAGCTTTCCACCACCTGAAACCGTATTTGCTGATTATTTTAAAACAGCGTACACAAATGTATCTTAATCATTACTAGTATTGACAAAGAATATAAAGTATTCCTTCCTCCACCAGGAAAAAATTAGCCAAGAATTTACTCATTCATTCATTTATTATTTATCTAGATGGAAGGAAATGAGATATTGCAACTATACAGTTGCTGTTAAATCATAATAATTAATTGGACGAAATTCCTAATTAATGCCATATAATATTCTGAAGACTTCTGCTACTGCAAATATTGACAAAAGAATAATAGCTAGTAAGGAAATTCGATGAAAGCTGCTGCATAAAAAACTTTTTCCCGGGCGGGAATCGAACCCAGCACCTCTGGTTTTCCGGACCAGTGCCCTGCCTCTAGACCTTTATATGACATTATTCAGGAATTTCGTCCAATTAATTATTATTATTATTTATCTATTAAAAAGAAATAGATAGTTGTGGGCACCAGAAATCGCATCTCATTATTGCTCTCAAAACAACTCAATTGCACAATCAAGAATAAGACCGAATAACTTACATAAAAAAGATATACTTAATAAAATGAAAAATAGTTCTCATAAGAAATATCAGATAGATAATCACAATAATTGAGATAGAGGATCACAACAAAATATAATAATTAAAAGATACCTAGAAAGCTAGTCAGAATAGAGAAAAAGCATGAAAGATTTATTAATGCAATTACTAAATTTGAAATATCTTATATGAATAGTCAAAGTGTCTATATGTGACTAGTAAGAAAAACATAGATTAGTAAGAAATACATTCTTATACATAAATTCACGTGGACCCAACACCTAAATTTTACTGAAACTTGCTACTACTTAGGCCTATTATCTAAATCTAGGCCAAGTAGTTGAGGCTATTTGAATGTTGAGTCAATTGATCACACATTATCTGATATAATGAACTATCAATTTTCACTTAAATACCAACTAAACTTGAATAAGCTGTTCTGTAATGAGTTGTAAAGACAATAATTCATTTTCAGTCCAGATGCCATAGCAATATGAACAACAGGCTATAGCCTAAATGAGAATATTTAATGATGTTAAATACAATTTGGCAGCTATGCAAAATAATATATACTAACTCTTGAAAGGTATTTGCAACGGCAGTGTCCTCACGCCCAGCTTTGAAGAAAGCGTTGATTTACATAGTTCTAAGCTAGCATCGGTTCGGTCCATTTTATTAGCGTAGACTATCCGTGGTAGTTCATAGTTGTCGGCTTGCCTCCAAACTGTTAATGTTTGCGCCTCGACACCTGCAACAAGTCATTCAAATGCATTATGATCATCACAAAAGCACAAATTATAAGTATTATTACAATCGCCAACAATAATTCATAATATTATTATGACTCTGTCCAAGCTGCACTTTACTCGGTTGATCTTGAACTCCTACTAAAAATATTGATTCCTATGCGTAATATTAGTCTAAAGATTAAACTTTTGTTTGTTTTTTTTGCAGGCTATACTAGATGAATCATCTACATCTAGTGTAGCCTTGCCCTAGCACCTAGTCTGAGACTAATAAGCTATTTTATTTTACAAGTTGCTAAAGTTTTTTGGAGAAAGTACAACCCTATGGTTAGACTCCCTATACAGTATTAAAAAAAATAGAACTAATAAAATTTCACAGTTCCATAATTCATTAGATGAATTTAAATTATGTGTAGTTTATAAAATAACGTACACAATGTTTTTTCTCCGTGAATAATGTCATTGTGTTTCGGAGGACACGCTAAGCCGTCGGTCCCGGCTGCCTAAAAACAGTCGTTAAGTCATGTCAGAGACCCTGAACTGATCAGGAGTGACCTGAAAATAACTAACACAATGACGGAAATGTCATTGTTGTTTGATGTATTATAGAAAAAGACTACCTGCCGAAGCGTCCAGAACCACTACTGCTCCATCCATGACGTGAAGAGCTTGCTCCACCTCCATGGTGAAATCAATGTGTCCCGGAGTATCGATGAGGTTAAATTTGTGTTTCATCCATTGAAACGTAACTGCTGCTGATGTTATAGTGATTCCTATAATTGGAGAAAATTGAGAAAGACAAATGAATCTCCATTAGTCAATTCTGATGTCAGTAATGTTGAGAGAATGGATTCAGTATCACCGTGAAGAGGATTCATATAATAAAATTTTTGTAAAAACAATATTTTTCCATTGAAATGAATGATAATTATTTTCAAAACCAGGGGTATGGTCCAAAAAATTCTTCAAAGTCCTGTAAAATACAAAATGTGTGGACATACATTAAGACACAAATAGGACGGCGTATCATGTAAGAGATTCAAAAGTCTAGTGTACATACGCCTTTTCCCTCTATTAAAGGGCTTCTATATTTTTATAAGGCAAGCCCCAGATCTTTTTTTTTGAGGCACATTTGTTATTTTTGTTGGTTCAAAAAACTTACCTCTATCTCTTTCCTGTTCCATATAATCAGTCACTGTGTTTCCCTCGTGTACTTCACCCATCACTCTAATTTTCCCAGAATAATACAGCATTCTTTCAGTTGTTGTCGTTTTACCTGGACAAGCATAAAAAATAAATTCTCATTTTGCACAAATAAGATAATGAATTATATATTTTTCAACTTTCTGAATATTGAAAATAAATTTTATAATAATTATCAAGTGTTCGTATCCAAATTGCAAGCTGAAGGTATAGTATCTGGAACGAGCAATTGAATTATTGTGAATTTTGTTCCTTCATTGAACAGTTAGTCCTTTCTTGGTTAATAATTACAAAATAATTACTGTATATGGGCTGAGATTCCATTATTCTTGTCAGTGGATTCCTGTTATTGATTTTTTACGGCAATTCTATTATATTCAAATATACACTAATTTTTGCATTTACATTAGCTTAATAACTTAAGCCCGGTCTAGACGCTAGGACTTGTCCTAGGACTAATGGATGACTTGCATCGCGTATACACGTTAGGACTTAGCCACACTAATACCTCTTTTGTCCTAGGACTTTTGCCATCTACATGCTAGGACTTTGCTTAGGACTATTATAGTCTAGTTCAGACCGGCAGTGTAAGGACTCCGTCCCGTTTCCAGCTATTCCGTTGTTCTGCGCATGCGTCAATAATGATAGACTAATCACAGAACGCTAGGCGCATCGACGCATGCGCAGAACGGAAGCTGGAAACGGACCGGAGATGATCGAACACTGATGTGTGTGAATAGTCCTTTACAGTACAGTATTTCATAGATCTGAGTAAGTTAGACCATTCTGAACTGTCGTTCAATGTTCCATTACATTCTGTCGCAATATATTGAATTATGACAAATCCAATAAAAATCGGTAATGGCAGGCCTACTTGGAGGAAATGAGATCAAGCTCTTACCTGCATCGATATGGGCTAGGATTCCAATATTCCTCACACAAGATAAATCATTGACATCTGATTTCTTAGCCCCTCTGTGAGTAGAAGAGCGAAAGTATCTTCTGCACATTCTCTCTAGTACTCGTTTAAGGCTCTCTCTTTTCCTCAACAGCATCATTCTAAAAAAATTAAAGGTGAGTGACGAGTTATCAATAGTAATTTCATGTAGTTTTTAAGAAAATGGAAAACTGATACACCGATAGTTTCTCTCACCAAACATAATTTTAGCTACGCCTATAAAGGGGTTTCCAAACTTATGTGTAGTAAGAACTGCATAATTTGTATATTATTGCCATAATTGAAATGTCAAATTCCTGATGTACTTAGTTTGATTTGAGATGAGAAAGACAAAATTTAAAAAACAAGATTTTTGTCGCCAGTAACAATTATTTCATTATTTCACTTTGCAAAAAAACTAAGAATGAATTCATGAAAGACAAAACAGCGAATACTTAATCATCTCGATGTGTTGGAAATAATGCAAATTAAAAATTAATTATAATAATATTGACATACTCACCAAAATGCATACTAATAATCTAATATAACCTAAAATAATACACTATCAACATAACCTAGAAGCAAGAATCTCCTTCTAGATTCCACGTTCAAGCGAGCAGCCTGTGAATTGGGCTTTGAGTGATTTTCTTGAAGAATACTTTCTTGTTGAGAGAAATTCGATCAATGGAAATTTTGAATAGTATTTAAATATATTTGAAGATCGTTCCATTTGAAGGATATTTCTTTTAACTCACGAATATCACTCACATTGAAATCGGCGGGAATTAGTTGTTGGGAAGTACGAAATCAGAATGGCATATCGGCAGTCGGCGAAATCATCAAAGCAAAGCAAATAGGCCACATTCTGCAAACGAAACCGATTTCGTACCAATTGTTGATATTATTTCCAGCTATTTATTGAATTTTATCTATTCTCCAACAAACTTCAAATGTGAGTAATCCTAAATATCATTTAGTGAGTTCACTGCAATTATCTAAAGCATCAAACTCAGGAAATTCAACTAGTTCCTTGTCTCAATTTGACCGTTACAAAATTCAAAAATGATATTCTCAAATCAAGTTCTCCTTATTCCAATAATCTCTATTTCAATTAATATCTATAATTAATTCCTCTTTATCAGTTCAATAATAAATTATTGAGGAATCGTACTTTTCTTGTTATTATTCTATCTTCACAGATAGTCAAAGCGGTAACCAAGTTAGGTTAAGTTGCTTTGTACAAGATTAGAAGAAGTTCACATCACAAATTCAAAATTTTACAGTTTATTCACATCAAATTGGTGATAAGTGGGCCACCTTGAATTCAATAATTACATTATTTTCATCTTGGAATGTCTGTATTGAGTTCAATGGTGATTATGGTCTGATAATCCCAAGTTAATGGGATCAATCTCAGTCTACAAAACAGGTTTTGACAACAAAACGGCCACTTCCGACTGCCTGAAAAGTAGTCACGTCATCTCTCATCTTTACCCTTTCATTTCTCACGCACAAGCCTTGAGCTCAAGTGGCATCACCCTTAGCAAAAAACCTCATTAATACTTTTTAAAGGGAAGCATCACATTATTCAATTCCAATAGTTTTTTTATATTAGTAAGTATTGTTCTTTATCTTTTTCAGCATCAACATGACGGTCAGTGATACAAGAACGGAATTCAAGCTGAAATCACCACCTGAAGATGGCATTTCTTCTGTCAAATTTGGGCCAAACTCTTCCCAGTTCCTGTTGGTCTCATCGTGGGACAATTCTGTTACTTTATATGACATACACGCCAATACCGTCAGAATGAAATATTCTCATGAAAGACCGGTTCTTGATGTTTGCTTCCAGGTAATAACAGTAACAAGTAACCGATAAATTTTTCACTTTGTATGCTTGTTTGGAATTTGCTACTTGTAGCATACTAATGATTCTTTGAATACTTATGTAGCTTAATATTAGCAAGTGAGTTAGTTCATGTATTAAACTTGATTTCCACGAAAATCGTATTTACTAACCTCCACTTCTAGCGGAGAATGATCATGCCCACATGAATTGTGAATATTCTTGGATTTTTCTTGGTATTGATAAAATAGGTGAGGTTTGATTATCAATTATCACCTTACGTTTCAAGCACCTATTACCCAGTCAGGGACAGGCTGTATTTTCAACTAAAAAACGAATTGTTGCAATACACTTTCGTTTCAAATTCGGATTAAACTTTATTACTAAGAAAAAAACATAATTATGTGAAATGAAATAAGTTGTAGATAACAATATACAAAAAGATATGTCTATAATTAATAAAATAGAAACAAGTGAAATAACATTATTTTCAATGCAATTGTTGGCACTGTCAACATATGATAATTTGTGTGTTGGAATCTAATCATACATATTCTGTATTCTATATTCTGTAGACAACATTAGATTATATTCTTTCCAATAATTGTTTATTTAGCCTCCATTTCAATACTCATTAAGTAAAAAAATTCAATACTTCTACACAGTACAGTGCACCATAATCATCATTTTTTTTTAACTTTTAATTATTGAATTTTTAAATGTTGTCAAATTATGACTATTCATTATTATGTGTTTATGACGCGATCTATCCAGGAATGCCTGTGCCTTGATTAGAAATGGGAATTCTTGGAAATCACAAATAATTTGTTTCAGGTACTATTTTTCATTTTCACTTTTATTTTAATGTGAACTCTTAATATCTTAATACCCAATGCTGCATCCTTTACCCGCGATACGGGATCGATGGCGTCAATACATTAATACTGTACATACAAATCAAAATATACAAAAGGCAGTCTAGCAAGATGGCATTCTTGACATCTTATTGTTTACTCATGTTCACAGGATGCTGTACACTCTTTTAGTGGTGGATTGGATAAGACGCTCAAAATGTTCGATTTTAATAGTAATACAGGTGAGTAATACAATCAATTTGTTACTTAAATTTTAGCAGATGTCATGGAAGAAGTCTGTCATGTATCCAGTCTAATAATGGCAGAATCACTGAACATAACATATTATTTTAGTTTTATTTCAATGCTAATCTTATGAGAATTGGCAAAAGTATGGTGGATTTGTCCGAGCTAACCAATCGAAATTGTGACATGCAACACTTACTACACACTCTGTATACACTGTTACTGTACACTCTCTGTAGTTTCTACTATGCTCCTTATTATTATCAAGTTACCTTATTTATCAGGTAAATGATAGAGACAGTATTACTGCAGTAAAAATAACACTCAGCTCTGTTATCTCTTTACAAAGAGATTGTGTTCTCATTCTCATAGGAATTCATCAGCTCCATTTTTGTATTAATAATACAAAATCAATGAATCCTTATAATCATATAATATGTAATTTCTACTCCAAAATCAATTTTTTACATTGTATTATATCATTTTAATAGTCAAAATCAATATTGTTGAATGATTGTTTGATTTCATTCTTTTACAATAATTTTACGTGTCTATGAACGGTGTTTAACTATTTCGACTCTAAGATCATTTGAAAAATTTTATTTTTTTTGACAGAAACTATTGTGGGGTCGCATGATCAAGCTATAAGGTGTATAGAATATTCTCCGGAAGTGAATAGCATTTTGACCGGAAGCTGGGATTCGACGGTTAAAATGTGGGATCCTCGTACCAATCGATTAGTGGGAAACTATTCTCAACCCGATAAGGTTAGTAGATACTGCACTTACAGTTTTCAACTGTGTCATAATTAAATTATTGTAACATGATATGATCAAATAATCTGGAAGTATCCAAATTGCTCATATTTACTGACTCACTAATACTAGTTGGACTGGAAACTACTAAAGTAATTTCTGTTCACAAAACGGTTTCTCATGATAGTGTATTTTCAGTTTAACTGTCTCATGATTAAATTGTGGAATAAAGTGATCAAATTTGCTGGAATCCAAATTGTTTATCTCTTCTGACTATACCAATAATATTATTTTAATTAGAGTATTAATCATTTAATATTTAAAATAATATTATTATTTATACTAAATTACACATTATTTATTCCTTTTCATGAAACGTTTCTATCATGATCGCATTATGCTGAAGATGAAGATGTAGGCTACATAAATAATTTATTTCTAATTTCACCCAAACAACAATCGATCTCAAATACTTGAATCTATTGTGAGACGTTTGAAACATCAGCAAAAAAGGAATGTTCTACTACCTTACTATATTGTATGTTTGTTGAATAAAATCACGTTTCCTGTTTCAATAGCTGTTCTATTCTTGTTGCAGGTCTACACGATGAGTTTGTGTGGTGAGAAGTTAGTTGTCGGTACGGCTTTCCGTAAAGTGTTTGTTTGGGATTTGAGAAATATGGGCTACATACAGCAGAGAAGGGAATCCAGCTTGAAGTACCAAACTCGTTGCATACGGTGTTTCCCCAACAAACAGGTAATGATAATTCTATTGAATTCTGTAAGATAATTCTATATACAGTAACATAATTCTATAATCAGGTAATGATAATAATAATAATAATTCCAATGTTCTAATATGGGAGGGAAGAACAATGCTAAAAAGTGTACATTTAATAATATTGTTTTGTCATCACTTGCAATGCAGTACTCCAAGTTTGTAGATTTCAATATTCTATATCTCTCGCAGCTACAATCATAACTTATCTTGATTGTGTTGTATTGATCTCAACTTAAATTGAGTGGATGAATTATGATTGGTTGCACAATCAGCATTTGATCTATGGTCTTTGGAATAAAATCGACTTGGTCCTAATCATTTTTAAGATCAAATAATATCTTTATAATAAAAATTAAAATCAATCAATTGATTTAATTTTAATCAATAAGATTGATTGAAATTGATTTAGATCAATTGATTAGATTTTCAGTTGATCAAAGTAAGTTTATATTGTGTTTTTGAGTATTCTTTTTAATTGCTTCATTCTTCTCACACTACTTTTAATGACTACTAGTAGTTTAAAATGTGGTCATAGTAAGTTACTTGTATTTGAGAAAGGTGCTTTACAAAAATCAGCTACTGTAGTTCAAGTTCTTGAAAAATGAAACATTATTCTCTGTACCGTATATCTATTGTAATGTATTTGTGTTGAATATTTTAGGGCTACGTCCTGAGTAGTATTGAAGGAAGAGTGGCAGTGGAGTATTTAGACACCGGTGCTGAAATGCAAAAGAAAAAGTACGCTTTCAAGTGCCACCGAATCAAAGAAGATGGAATCGAAAAGATCTATCCAGTAAATGCGATAAGGTGAGTTTCAAAACATTTACTTTAATGCTTCCATTGAGTTATAGTATTATTTTGTACATATAGTACATTATATTTCATCTCTTTGCAGTTGAAACAACAAGAAGTATCTGATACTGCTAGTTATGATTTTTTATAAAAACTTATAAATTTTCAAAGTCTTTTATTTCTAGTTTTCTTATAAAAATTTATAAATTCTCAGTCTTTTATTTCGGATAACAGATACCTTTTCAAAACATAAGACTGTATCTTACTATTCAATCAAAAGTTCTTCTGCATAACACCCTACTCCATTTTGATTCTCCAATTTCAAAGGTCAAAAACATCCAGACCTGAACTTCAAACGTTTTTCTAGTAAATTCAATTACCTTTGAGCAGGATGGCGAACATGAAAAGGGCCATTCTCAACTGCTAGAAATTGAGTAACTTCGTATGTGAATGATTTTGATATCACGTTTTGTATGGTACAAAGACTTCTTTCACACCAGTGCGGGTCCGGCCCGGATCGGACGAGATGATTGATGTATATTAATAAATGTATTCACAATAAATCATCTGATTACACCCATACGATTCATCAGCCATTACATATCCATTCCGTCCGATCCGGGCTCGGCCTGCATTGTTGTGAAAGAAGCCTAAAGAACTATACTAAAGAAAATGACGAGTTAATAAATTAGAATTAGTTTGACCTTCCATGAACGGTTTTATGTTTGATTTACTTTTGGTTCTAATTTGAAGATCTCTGTGACGCTTTACTTTGAAAATGTAATTTAAATTTTGTTTTATGCTTAAATATTGTTTTTTTTAGCTAAATCATGTTTTATTTTTCAACTTCACTCTACAAGTGATCATATTATTATTTGTCTTATTTTAGTTTCCATCAAGGATACAACACGTTTGCGACGGCTGGTTCCGATGGCTATGTAAATATCTGGGATAGTTTCAACAAGAAGAGGCTGTGTCAATTCCATCGCTACAATACGTCTATCTCATCAATCTGCTTCAGTCAAGATGGTGAGCTTCTTTCATTCACAACAACATTTTTCATTCATTACTCTAAAGTAGCCTGTAATTTGGGGAAAGAGAGTTTTCATCACAAAACAGTGTACTTAACAAGATTCAAAGACGTACGATTCCAATGGTATTTTTCCATGAATTGACTTAATTTTTCCACTCAGTAATTGAGTCAACTAGAGGCCGCGAGGTATAACATGGACCTTCGAGTCCCACTACATAAGACCGAACACTGAAACTTTTAGGGTGGGGGTAAGTGTTTGGTCTGTTCGTTCTCGGCAGCCGATACCTCAGCTTCGAGCTCTGGTTTGTTTTATTGTCTGTAGTGAAAACATAGTCGAGAAGAGGGCAGTGACCTGAGTATCTAGATTCCAGCAACAGCTGATGTTACGCAGCTTTGAAACAATAATCCAAAGACTTTTTAAAGAAGATCTTTTAAAGAATACCTTTTTAAAGTCTTTGCAATAATCTGCGAGATTCAGCATTTGTAGGTCAAGTATTGTGTCAAAGCTGCGTAAAATCAGCTGTTAACTGATCGCCAACCGCCAACTTAAATGCATCCTGCTACAATAGTGTATCTGACATTACTGAGTGGAGAATGTGTGTTTGAATTTTGTCTGTTTTTTCCTCTTTACTTCTTTAATCTGTTTATTCACTGTATTTGTATTCTTTTCATATTAATTGCTCTATTTAATTTTATTATGTATATTTTTTCTCTACCTTGTTAACTTATAGTATTGTGCTATACTATTGTAGTAGGTATTCTTTGTTGTATATTGTTTAATTCGTCATTATTGTGTTAAGAGAGCAATATTATGGGATATCATCCTTGTGCTTTCTTATGTATGATTTGAATAAATAAAAGAAGGTGCAGGATTGCTCTATTGAAGAAATGTTGTGATGAACACTGATAATAACTCCGTTCCTCCTTTTTGATAACTCTTTGAAAGAATAATACCATTTCTTTCGCGATTGTTCTCCTCTTCTTATTACTTTATTATTTTCAGTACTTTTTTAAGAATATTGAAGTGTTATTATGATAGTAGAAAGCTATTTAATATTTCGTTTCATTATTAATGGTAGATTATTAATTGTAGTTATGGATTAGCAAAATGAATTAATTGTAAGATAGATAGATAAAAGACTTTATTTTCCACTTTCACATTACAAAAGTGCTGTGGGCGAAGTTGAGGCATACAAGCCCCCTCTTCCACTTGACCCGCAGTATTAAAACAAAATAATGATAACAACAACTTTATTTACAATGTATAAAGAAAGAAATAAACTATTTCTTACAGTAAATAAACAGAAAGAATTGTTTTCTCAAACTACTAAATTGTAATGAATATATTAATACCAAAGTACGACTTCAATTACACAAATTTTAAGGTCAAGTGTCAAAGAGCAACTGCGAATCCTAACTTCCCCTTGTTTTAAAGTCAATAAACGAAAATTAATATTCTATTTTCGTTTTGCAGGCACAGCTCTGGCAATCGCTTGTTCGTACATGTATGAGGAGGAAACACCACGTGATCCACTCCCCGAAAATAATGTGTTTATAAGATACGTCACTGACCAAGAAACTAAACCAAAATGAACTGTTTGAATTATTCTCAGATCTTGTGGGATGTGTCTTAACACAGAATCAAATTTATCTCTGATTCGACTGGATTTTATTTATACGTTTTGTAATGTCCATCTTTTTATTCTGTCTGCATGTTATTTATAATATAAGCTTGTACGAACCTTATTTATATATTTTTTTAACAATACTCTTGACAGCACCAAAAGATGTGGTGCTAATTTTAAATGCCAAACTTCTTGAAGTATCAATATTGTGAAATTTCAATGGCGATCTAATAAAGAATCAATTTTAAAATCTTTTACATTGGAAGAAAACTTTTCTGCATCCAAACTTTGGTTCTCCAATTCTCAAATTGAAAATTGTATCATCGGCAGACATTAGAATTTTATTAGAAAGTGAAAATTAAGATTAATCGCTTCCCGGTGGTTCGGAACCCACCTAAAGCAGTAGGTTCAGGTCCACCCATCTCTCATTATCACTTCTACCATTATGCACGCACAAGCTAAGAGCTCATGTGGGCATCACCACAGCAAAAAAAGGACATTCATGGAAAAAATCCTCTATCATTATTATTTTTGACTTCTGCTCATGCAACTATTGCAAATAAATGTAAAAATAAATTGAATTTCATGAATCAATTTTAAATATTGTATTAGAAATTAATAATAAAATCTCAGGTCAATTAGGTTTAACGGGCATGCATACTTTGATAGCCATTTCCAAGATTTGAAGGCTCATTGATTGAAAAATCAATACAGTATTTGAATCTTATTTTTGAATATTCAGAACTGTATTTATTGAATTGTTTCTGATTCAATTATATTAATTTTGTAAACGTCTCCAAATGAATTCAAGTAATTGGTGCTATATGTACTTCACCTTTTCTATCATGTACAAGTAGTAGGTATTCTGTAACAAGTAGTAGGTATTTCTGGAAAAACTACTGGGTTTCGCCTTAGCCCGTTCCTCTTCCAATCCAATATTTGAGGGGTACTAGGCTCAAGAATGCTGTTTTCAATGTACCGTAAATAAGATACATGATTTTCAAGCCACACTTTCAGTCAAATTAAATTAGTCGTTGATTGAGTCAAAGGCATACTTTTTTTTCTGTACATAGCACTTAATAATGAAAAATAATAAGAAAACTGAACTCACAGGAATAAGGAACAGTAAAGAATCTCAAGAACTAAATATAAATGCCAATTTTATTAATGTGCTCTATAAATTACCAAAATTGATTCTTTTCACAAACACTAGATGTCATTCAACAACCATTCATACAAGAGCATTCAATCTCTGTCGTGATTTTAATCCAAACATAAATTATTACAAAATTAACTTACTTACAATTTACATTAGCATATTTTAATTTATACACTGATATATATCTCTTATTTAAATTTAGCATAAATTATATAATTTAAGCATAAAAATTCGGTTGTTAGGTTTAGTTTAACAACATTATACCTCATTTCCAATAGTATTCGGTTGAGTTAAAAATTGGATCCAATTTGGAAACATAATTAAGTTTCTGATGAAATTCAATTTAACTAGCTCAAAAATAGAGGAAAACATTAATATTTTATTCAGAATTTGGCTTTATTCAGATGTTTTCTTTTGCCCTCCAAACTACACATTGTATCAATGAGTGCTCTAAGCAATGTTTATTTGCAGAAATACTGAGTAATCATTGTAGGGTACAAACTTGAAGAATAATTATAAATCAACGGAAGAAATTTACAACTGTGGATTATAATAGGCAACATGAAAGTAATTATTGTGTTGTAAATATTTGATCAATGTGTTGTGCGTAACTAAAGGAGCTGCAATATTTCACAAACAATTGACAGATCTTTGATCAATATTTAACAAAAAGGTGACAATTGTATCCACACATCAACAACCTGTGCAAAATTTCTAAGGTGGAATGATCCAAGTCTTTTGAACGTTTCAAGTATTTTTTCAATATTCTTATCATAAGTTACTTGAAGAATGGCAAAAGCTAGAACACAGATAGTTTTAAATTTCTTTTTGTTTTTTGATGGAATAATCTTTTTGAAGCTAAAATGAATTTTTATAATATTTATATACTGTATTGTCATTATTTGTAAACCAAAATAATTGCAATGAGTTAAGTTATATCACCTGATATAATAATTTACACATATTTGTTGTAGAATTTATAATGGCTGGAATATCCATGCTGTTACTTGTATTGGTTAACAGTTTGAATACAAGAGAGAAGTTAGGGGGGGGGGTTTCTTCCAGATTTTGATCCAATATTTTCAACAAGTTGGAAATTACAAACAATGAACGTTACGACAGATTTTATTGTGATGAGATATTTTTGTAGAAATCGCCTAATTTAAATTAAATTTTAATCAAAAATAAATTAAAGCCACATGGTAGCATACTGTCCGAATAACATTACTCAGCACAAACATCACTTTCATTCAGAACATTTTCTTTTGAATAGCTCTACGACCTTCCTCGTCGAATTCCCGTTTTGAAACCCACATCCTCTTGAATGTGTCCAGGGAAGCTAGAATCGATCCACCTATCCATGTAGAGTACAGCCTTTCCTGTGGTGCCGATATTCTAATTTTAATGTCTTGAGGAGCTAACTTCCTTATTTCAGATAGCATCTTATCTCCGAAGCCTCTGAATAATGTGGAACCGCCAGATAGGACAATGTTTTGAAATAGTACCCTACGAAGATCCAAATCTGATTTTTGTATAGCGTATAGGAGTACTTCGTGAATACCTTCATACTCTTCGCCTATCAGATCGGGTCGGAATAGCACTTCTGGCGCTCTAAATCTAGCCGGGCCAATGTCGAGGGTGCTGCCATCGGGTAGTGTGTACTGTTGTTTCTCGGTCTCGGCTGTTTCTTCTTTTTGTGGGTTGATTGAGAGGTAGCAGGCTTTCTCTTTGATAGTTCGCACTATTTCGAACTCGGCGGTGGTTTTGAAATTGTTGCCTTCTTTTCTCAACAGCAGTCTCAAGTACCTGGACACATCCCGACCAGCGATGTCGACTCGCATTATGCTGTGGGGCATGGCGAATCCTTCGTAGATGGGCACCGCGTGAGTGACACCATCTCCCGAGTCTAGAACAACGCCGGTGGTGCGACCTGTCGCGTATAAACTGAGCACAGCCTGCATTGACACGTACAGAGCGGGCACGTTGAACGATTCGAAAAATATTTCGGCTGCTTTTTCGCGGTTGTTGCGAGGATTTAGCGGTGCTTCTGTGAGAAGTACGGGATGTTCCTCTGAGAACGTCTGCAGCTGATCGTTACTGTAGACGTACTGCCAGATCTTTTCCATGTCGTTCCAGTCGGTGACGATGCCGTGCTCCATCGGGTACCTGATGCTCAGTAGGCCTCTGTGTTCTTCCGCTTTTGGTCCCACAAATAGATCGCCTTCCAAGGCGCCCGCCATTACCTTTACGTGTTTCGGTCTGCCGATGCTGCGAAAGAAAGACAGATTTTCATATTTTTTAAGCGATCACAAATTGATTGTACAATAATAGATCAATCAAAAATTCATGGAAGAAAACACAGACACAAAGACAATGCTTGCGTAAGCTTTCTCTATGAATATACTATCTAAGCAGGAAAACATAACATCAAAACCAAAACATCTATTATGAAATTATTGAAAAACATTTTTAATGGACTGTGACCATTAATCTCCAATTTGAGATAACTCCATGATGTTGTAAATTTTACTAAACTGATCACTTAAGTCTTGTCTCAATCATGGGTCTGCACATCTCCATCATATCTTGTGCATCTTTCATTCAACTGGTGAGGGGGGGTCCCCCTGGATTCCACACACAAAGATTTTGGACGCCTTGAAAATCCAATTATCCAATCAATTTAGTAAAGTTTTTTAAAGTCATATCTACAAAAACTTTGTAACATTGATTTTCTCTATTTATTGCAGTCTCTCAGTAAACATGATATATTCAGTTAATGATCGAAAAATGATTAGTCTACAGGTGATGGAAATGCATTGAACTATAGGCCTAAAAGACTTCGTAGTTTTTAAAAATATTTTTCTATACGGTACTTACTAGTTTGGGAAGCAGCATTTTGGAACTTGATCACCAGCGAAACCAGCTTTTATAACTCCAGAACCCTGAAAGCAGTAAATTACAATTTCAAAGAAAATAATTAGCAAAATTGTGTTTTCAAGTAAATATGAAACTTGAAGTAGCCTAGGTTCTAATTATAAGTGTATCAATGAGATCTTGCTCCTGATATTAATATATAGGCTATTTATTATCATTCATGAACAAAGAAATAAATGGAACGGAATAAGTGAAGCAACAATATTAAAGTAGTACAGCTGATGTTCTTAACACTTAACATGTGCTTTTATTTTTATTTTTATTGGAAAGTTTTATATAGAATTAACATAGTTTCTGTTGCTAAATTATTAGTAATAATGTAATCAATAGAGAATAATATTTACATCACGCTTTGCTTAAGATATAATTGTATAACAACAAACTCAAAACTTTAATAGCCATTTCCCAAAAATGAGCTTTTGCCCTATGTGCCCTTTGTCCGGCAAGGTCCTCAATTGAAGTCAGTCAGCTTTAGTTTACTGAAGCTATAAAGTGAGAAAGTACGGTTTCATTAACTCTATTTGCCACTTGAATGAAATAAATGTCTGAGATTTCAGTCTGCAGAGCCTGATAAACTAGATAGGCCTACCATGAAGTCACTTGTTGAATCTGAAATTATTGGTCATAACATACCGTCATTAGCTTCAGATTTCAACTTGATTGGGATGTACGGTAGGCTATATTATTCTCAATAAATATGCATTATATTAAAATCTCTCAAGTAAATTAACTCTAAATGATACCTAAAACAAATAATGCGATTCTATCCATACA
This sequence comes from Laodelphax striatellus, assembly GCA_017141395.1. Taxonomy (NCBI): domain Eukaryota; kingdom Metazoa; phylum Arthropoda; class Insecta; order Hemiptera; family Delphacidae; genus Laodelphax; species Laodelphax striatellus. The sequence goes on from CM029534.1 coordinate 6,132,353, forward strand.
TAGGAGCTTATTTATTAACTTTCCTACCTGAGAACAGAAGAAATCTGTACATTCGGGCAATCTTTTGAAATTGAGAAATTAATAAGAAATAGCATAAATAAGTAATGTGGGCGTGATCATAACGATCAAATATAACATAATTTTTAATAAAAATCTTCAATTTATTTTATAAAACTATCATAATTAGTATGCATTTGGTACGGCACACGATTAGGTTATGAATTGTGTACTCTCATCATACACACAATATGAATTAAAGCTCGAAGTACTCACGTTATCAATGACGACTGGTTGATTGACAATAACTTCGTACGTTTCCATGTTGAAATTTGAAATAAAATTTGAATTTTTATTTCAAAAACAAATTGGAATTTCTAATTTGGGGTTAGGAGAGTGTGACGGCTGACGGGTTGGCCCGTCCAATTTGACCAATACAGAACATTTTCAATGCCTATGAAATACCAGTAGCAAAGAAAGTATCATGTGAAGCTCATTAAATTTGAGTTATTTTCATCCATAATGGAAAATAATTAGGACGAAATTCTCATTTCAAGCATGATATAATATATTGAAGAATAAAAACTTGAGATTTGACAAAATTTTAACCCGGTACCAACCGAGGGGGGATTTCGTCGTCGTCAGCTTGCAGTTGTCATTCTTCAAAGATGGCAGTGGCATTTTTGTGTGGTTGATGCTTTCTGCATTGTTTGTGTTTTGGTTAATTTTTCTATTAATTTTGTCAAAAAAAAACACCATTATATAAAAATTTCATATGTAAATTTCTTTACTTTTTTCCATGTGAATTATTCAGAGGTTCTATTTTAGCATGTTGATTGTATTGATAGAAAGCTAACTTACTACTTGAAATTTAGTAGTGCTTAGAAGTGCTTCTTGTGGAGTTTTGAAACCACAAATTATTGGATTGAAGACTCTATACATTTATATTGGCGTAAGTAGCTGTAAATTTATACTTTAAAATAAATACCCAATTATATTTCAAACATTTGTTGTAATTTTGTAAATGACTGGATACTAACCTAATTTAGAACTTGGTATTGAACTTTGGCCTGATTGTCACGTCATTACAACCGGTAAAAATGGAAAATATTTATTTGAAGATAAATTATATTCATACTATTTACAGATATCAAGTCTATTTTACTTTCCTTCATGGCCGTACACTTATAAAGGTTAGGGATTACGAGCAGTAGCCCCTGTAAGCTATCCTCTGGTCTGCTTTTCCAATCAATAGTGTATTTAACTTACAATCACAACACATCGTGCTCGACTATGCTTAAAGTTTGTATCATATTATTTTATATTGTATCTCATTTTATATTCAAATGGACGTTTAGCAATGTAGGCTACTAGACTGATGGAATCCATCTAAAGCACGTGCACTTGTTTAGGCTGATTCGGGTACAGTTCTGTAACTTGTGAACGCTATTAATTGAAATATCGATGTATCGAATGGTGATTATATGATTGGTTATTGGGTAATTGGTTGGTTTATATAGATTTTTTAAACATTTATATTAGCGTTCACTAGTTACGAAACTGTTCCCTAACCCTCTATCAGGCGCACCTATGGACAAACTGAAATCTGGTGTAAACGGCCTTAGAAGCCACATTCATATTCTAACCATAACTTTACACTATAATAATTATCAGTCATGATATAAAATAATATTGATTATTATTATTAATTGATTGGGCTATTCATCAATTTATAAGAAAATACTTATCTGAATAGGCCTGAGTAATTACTTTTCTTAGGGTATTTTTTTGATAAGAAATCAGTTTTGTTTATTCACATCACCCATTCTTTGTATAGTAGGCTAATGACTGGGATCTAGGGTCTACTGTTTTCATGTACACAATAAAAAACTTTCATACACCTTTTCAAGCGATTCTGCAACTGAATAGACATTTCTCTAGTACTGACACTTTGTCGGCCTAAATTGTCCTATTACTTACAAATTAATGATACAGGGTTTTAAGAAAAACTCTTTGTTCCAGTGGTTCCAATCGAAATCACTCGAGAATTAGCCTTATGCCAATGATCAGACAAGCGAAAAATATTAACCATAAGCCAGCGTCAGGCGCTGGCGGCCTGTGAAGCCAGGGACATTGTTCGTGAACTACTTATGTCAATGCTGGTGCCTGGCTGAGGCACTCAGCCAAGCTAGGTGTAAGGTTAGACAAACTAGGCGAGTAGTTCAGGTGACGGGGCACAGAATCCATTTCGAGGAGTGGAGAGGGAAACTCTCGTCGGCCAACTGCGCCTAATTGAGGGTGTTGTACATTATCATTCTGGTGGTTTTACATTGACTCATCGTTATTTATTACCATCAGAGAAAATGTAATTTATGTCTGAGACTTTCTGTGGATATTTTATGTGTTTTTGACAAGTTTATAATCAGTCAATGCCATTCTATTTTACAGATTCCAATTGCCTGAAAAATGGAGCGGCGAATAAAATTGAAAACGCTGAATGTGCACATCACTTGCAAAATATGTCGTGGGTATTTGATAGACGCCACTACTGTGACTGAGTGCCTCCATACGTGTAAGTGATACTCATTTATCTGTTATTGTGTTATTTAAGAATAATGATATGTCTTGATTTATCCAATCCGATAAAATATTCAATACAAAGTTAAGTTCTCATCCATTCATTTCAATCTTATATAAAGTGTTTATTTCATAGATAAAAACAAATTCTGCTTTATAATAACAATTTTTTAAAACTGTTATCACAATTTCATTGTAGAAGGAATTATTTAAGGCATTATTTATTCTTATTGTACTGCAGCTAATTCTCGTTTTGATTGAATAAATTGTATTCTCCGTGTAGGCTATCAATAAAATTCATTTTTTTAATAAAAAAAGTATTTCTTTTAAAAGATTGGTTGGCTCATTGGGAGCGATTTATAGAGAGGAAGAATTTTCTAGTAGTACCCTGCCTAAAATTACAATAATAATCCTTCGATTCATTGTACTACTTGGACAACAATGATAAATTATGAAATGTCATCCCTAGTACCGGGTGATCGAAAAGTCGCGCAACCCAATGTTTGAAGCCGTGTAGGAATGACAGGTAAATTTGTAAAGTATGATTTGCATATGACAATTTTTCGTCTAGTAGTACAGAAGGTGGCAGCACTGCCAGATCACGCCATCGGGCGATAATTAGCCAGAAATCAGTTTGTTTGTTCAGTTCAAGTCGCAATGTATTTTACGCAAGAACAACGTGTTTCTATCGTTTTGAGTTACTGTGAATCGACATCCTACGCAAAGTGTCAAGAACATTTCTCCAATGCCTTTCCAGATGCTAAAGTACCAAACAAATCGACTATATGTCGTTTGTTTCATCGTTTTCGGGATACAGGTAGCGTGAATGACCGTAATCGTACCGGCCGACCAAGTGTTTTGACTGACGACAGACTACAGACGATAAGTGAAACGTTCTCTATTCGTTGTCCAAAAGAGTCTCTTCGAAAACTTTCTACCCAGACTGGACTGTCTTATGGAAGTGTTCATAAAGCCACTAAATTATTAAAATTTCATCCCTACCGGATTAACGTAACGCATCAGCTCCAAGAGCCAGATAAGGAGAAACGGTTCTCCTGTTCTCGTGGTTTGTGGCCTCCTCGTTCCCAGATCTGACTCCTCCTGATTTCTATTTGTGGGGCTATTTGAAAGATAATGTGTACAAAAACAACCCGCATACACTAGATGAACTTAGAAGAAACATTGAAGACTGTATATCAAATATTGCTACTGCTACACTCAAAAGGTTACGTGCGACGTAAGGAAACGCGTTGATACATGCAAATCACGGTGGACATTTCCAGCACTTGTTGTGAACTTGTAGGTAGGTAAGTTGTAATTGTAACTTATATCATAAGCGTTGAAAGAAAAATCAATAACACATTACAGCTTTCTAAGACTGTTATCATTTTGGGTTGTGCGACTTTTCGATCACCCTGTATTTCAAGTTCAGTATAAACCAATATGAAAATACCAGTTTTTCTTTAGTGGGATATTTTTCTGTATTTTACTTCGATGGGTGGGTTTAAGAACAATCATCTCATTTTCAATAGAATTATTTTCAAACTAAGTTTATCCAGCTACTGAATATCTCTCTAGATAATTTGAGAATGTAATTTTGAATTGAATTGTATTATTGAAAATGTAAGTATAACGACTTGAATATAACTTCTTCAAGAATTTAAGAATATCAACTAAAAAATAAGACTATACCGCCTTCAAAACAAATTTCTATCATACGCATTCTATTAGAATTTGTGTTACATACTTTTCAATGCTGCATAAAAATCCATATTTTGTCAATTCTTTTCACTTTATCGCATTATTTAATCTTCGTACTCCTCAAAATTCTATTCTCTCTGTTGCAGTTTGTAAAAGCTGTCTGGTGAAACATTTGGAAGAGAACAACACATGCCCCACCTGTAATATAGTAATACATCAATCTCATCCACTACAGTACATAAGCTTTGATAGAACAATGCAAGATATCGTCTACAAATTAGTACCAAATTTACAAGAAAGTAAGTAATGTGATCACATTGTTAAAATCTACCATATCTTGATCCACCACACCACTAAATGCTATGTGAAAAAATCATTGTTTCATTTTGTTTTTTTTTTTTAAATATAGGTTATAATTTAAATAGTTTCATTTAATTTGTTAGTCTAGTTTCATTATTCAAACTATACCAAGGTTGTGAGTAAATGTGTCTTTTTTATAATCCGTGCTAAAGTTACTTTATACTGGTATCAGTGTGAATTCGATTGAATGTTGGATTCGAATGCTCGTCTTTAGAACCACTACTTTATTCATTTTATCAATCTCTTTCAAGTTTATACTGTGTAAGTGTAAGAATAATTTACGTAAGTTATCTAAAATGCACTCACATTTTCATTAAATTTTAATTTGAAGTTACCAGATTCCATACCAGAATTTTATTGCAATTTCTTTATTGGTCAGAGCATCACAAACATCTAGATATTTTCATCATTGACAGGTTGTCAAATCTAACATTTTTAGTGAAAATTAATGGTGCTCCAATCACACCACTTATTCATATTTATTGATCCTACTAATTTGTAGCATTATTGAAAGTTGCATCTTCAAGTGCCTAAAGTGAATGGAATCATTACTTTATGAACTAAAAAAATTTTGTTATGCTGTGTTATAAATAGATGAAATGAAACGTGAAAGAGAGTTCTATCGAATAAGAGGCCTGCCTTGTCCCAAAGATATTCTTCCCAACGCTGGCATGGAAGAAGAGAAGCCGACTGCCGAACAAGTGGCTGAACTAGACCTACATCGTATGGATGAACAAGTAAGTCTGTCAAAAAATTGTTCACAAGTCATTAATTTTTCACTCATAATTATTGAGGATTTATTTGCTCATTGAAATGCGTGATATTTGTCTTCTTACTGAACCGTAGTTTTCAAACTTGAATTTTTCTGAGCTACAACAATAATGTACTAAATAATTGTATGTAAGGATTAGTTATTTTCAAATTGTATTTCGGTGCAGTGACGAAACCGTAGCTTGGAACAAGCGTATTATAACTGAATGTCGTATCACATTACCTGTAATTACAATGCCAAGTCTGTGCTTTTGTTTACAACCTTCTGTTTTGAAGCTGCTGCAATATAGCTTTTCATATACATATATGCTCAGTAGTATAGAATTACAATACCTACGTCATTCGAATCCTTGAATAAACTCCGTCTATTTCTAAAAGAAGAAACGTAGATTGATAGCCTATATATTTTGGATTTACGATCAAGACCCTTACTAGGTATTCAATAAAGAACATGAATTTTATATTTAAGATGATAGAAAATGTATCTACACTAAATATTTTTGTTTTCTAAAAGTGAGAAATTTATTCTGAAAACATACATTTGGTCTTTGCATAATATCACCTTTTATTCTAAATTCGAACGAAATATTATTTTTCTAAACATTTCCTTTCTAATCAGTTGATTTGGAAATGTATTAATTTTTCAATTCATTATAATTGAAAAATCGCTTATGATGAACTGGTCAATTATTGATGAGCTGGCCTCATGGCCAATACTTCTTCCATGATTGTAATTCCTCTGTCGTTTTTAATTTCCAATTAAAAAAAATTATTACAGTCAAATTATACTACGATGAACATAGTATGATCATACTATGAACAGACGAATGAGTGAATTTATTCATGATCGATTAAACAGATAACGAGTTAAGTGCGTCTATCATCCAATCACGACAAACAATTAGCTACCATTCTTTTACTACATGACTTTTTCTTACGTTATATTTAATTAGTAGATGTTTTTTCCATCAATACTGTAGGCTATATATTTTTTGTATGTATTGTGTGGTTCATTTATTTATTGTATATGTGTAGCATATTATAATAGATTATTTTCAAACTGCACTAATAAAGATACAAGCTACAACACTGAAATGATTCTATTATTAATCAATATTTTCTAGGTGAATGTTATATTGGAATGTACGGCAGCAAATCTGAAATCAATGAAGAGGAGGTATCTGAGGCTGTCTTCCCAAGCAACAATCACGCATTTGAAAAAATTCATTGCCAAGAAAATTTTGGATGGCATAGAAAAATATAGAGACGTAAGTAGCATTTGGAATCAAGTGGAAAACATTTAGAAGTACTTCACCACAGACAAAGGTGGACACACTATAACACGTCTTTTATAGACACGAATAGTACAGAGTATTATGTAATTAATATTAATGAGTGAAGTGTGTGTTCGCCTTTTTCCTGTATTACAGGGTTTCTAGTTTCATGAAGCAGGCCCCAGTGTCAGTTCTATTCTATTACAGAAAAGTTTCTCAGTCTTGGTCACAAAAAATCAAGAGATGTATTCAAGAAATATTCTGTGAACTTAGTGTCTAAAACGTCAAAGAGTTTGTAGAATACTTGACTGATATAATACTGCTATAGAAATAGAATTTTTTTACTAGTAATAAATTAGTTTGTTTAACATATTTTTTTGACCATGTCTAAATGATTCATAAACCGTATTTTGACCTTACAATACAAATTTTTATTTTGTAATGACATTTAATGATTTTGATTCGATTCCGTGAGATTATTCGAGTGAGGGGGAAATGCTGCTTCATTGAATATTTCAATCATATTGTTCCTTTATTGCTTTTTTCTCAATTATCAAATTCTATTCAAAGTAAAACATTAATCTTGAATTTTTTGGTCCATCAAATTTCTAAAATTATTTGTTATCTTATTTCCAGATTGATATATTGTGCAGTGATGAGCTGTTGGGGAAGGACCACACGCTGAAGTTTGTTTACGTGACAAGATGGAGGTTCAAGGAGCCACCGTTGCTTCTCGAATACAGACAAAAGCTGGACTTGTGACAGAACTGCGTCTGTAGTATCCGCATCGATTACAATAGTATTAATGCTACAATCCTTCTGTGATGAATATTTTTATAATATGTTTCCAATGCACTTTTTCATTTTGACTGATAACTTAGATTATACATTTTTTATATTGTGAACAGTCAAGTAATGAAACTGTTGGATCGTTCGAATTGAGAAATCATTTTCTTTCTCTATTCTTTTGGAACTCTTTTATTAGTCAGAATAAGAAAGAGCATGAGCATTTTTATATTAAGATGAAAAGTAAAATTTAAGATGAAAGTTCCATAGTGATATCGATTATTTTGTTATGTTTGTTATTATTTTTATAATCTAATTTTGCCATTCAATTGCCAACTCTTCATTTTTATATAAGTTCGAGATTTTTTATACAGTACAGAAAATCTATGTTGCATTCAATATTGTGTAGTCGTTTCACATTGTAAAGGCACCTGGACTGAATATCAATTACCTCATTACAGCTTTATAAACGATGAGTAAGTATACAGGGTGTTTCTAAAATAGACCGACGCACCTTGTGAGTGGTTTCCTGACATTAATATTAAGAAAAACGTTCCAGTAAACATGGGACCTAAAATGCTTTGTTTCCCCCCTAGTCACCATTTGGTTTTTCCAATTTTCATTTTTTTCCCTCAAGAATGGTTTGACTAATTTTGTTCGAATTTGGCATGGTCAAGGCCAAGATGAAGGTCTGCTGTAAAAAATGAACCAACCTTATCTGACGAAATATTTCAAAATGGCGGGCATTTGAAATTTTAAATTGAAATAACTCAAAAACTTGTTGCCCGCCATTTTGAAATATTTCGTCAGATAAGGTTGGTTCATTTTTTTACAGCAGACCTTCATCTTGGCCTTGACCATGCCAAATTTAAACAAAATTAGTCAAACCATTCTGGAGAAAAATAATAAAAAGTGAAAAACGAAATGGCGACTAGGGGGGAAACAAAGCATTTTAGGACCTATGTTTACTGGAACTTTTTTCTTAATTTCAATGTCAGAAAACCGCTCACAAAGTTTTTTGTCTATTTTAGATGCACCAAGTATAAGGAAGCATAGATTATTAAGCAGCCTAATATTGTATAGTGGATGGAATCTTATACACTTTGTACATGTTAAAATCTGAGTTAATGAGTTGTAATGAGAAAAAAAATCATTTTTAATCCAGATGCCTTAGCAAAGTGAACGAGCTATACCAGCTTGATATCTACATAGTTTATTGAGTTAATGTATTCCTTCGTTCTGTTTATTATCAGTTTTGCACTGTTCTATGTTTAAACGTGTGTGTGCTTTAGATTAGATCGCTTTAACCTTTTTTGTATCCCTGATCTATTCACACATGAATACTTTTGAATTTTGTACTGAGGCGATTTTTTAAGATATTTTTATTGAATACAAAACAGAAAATGTTTGAAATAAATGTAATAATATACAAACAGTAATAGATTTTTTATTAGTAGTCAGTTAAAGAAAATATTTAATAACTTGCTATTACTGTATTTAAGTAATGAAGTTAGAATTCAGAAATCTTTTCAATGTCAAACAAATTATTTCCAAGGGGTTTGTCTTGAAACTCAACCTACCTGGAAGAAGTATTGAATTGTATTTCTGAAATTCAATAATTGTATTCCACGATAACAATGTTAACTGATGAATTTCAATATTAACTTTATTCCAGATAGGTTGTGTTTCAAGAAACCTCCTTGGAAATAATTTGCTAGTAATCGTTGGCATTATTCAATATTTTTTGTAATATCATGTATTGTTCAATATTACCAACTTCAGTCTGGTTTACAGAAATTTTGTTCTCATTAAAAAATATGAATGTATAATTCTTTATTTTCGAGTATTCGAAAAAAGGTTCAATGATTTTTAAAATATCAGGAAGGATTATTTTCCAACAGTATTTTACAAGCTTTTGTGAAAATTAATTTTTATAAAATTTGAATTAATTAAATTAGAACTATTGAGTTTTTCTACAATAGAATCTCTCATATCGTAATTATTTCAAACTCTATAATTTATCGTATAAAAACTTCACAATTCATTTTAGAGAATCAAAGTGGACTAACTTATGTGATTCCATCATGTAATACTTGTGTTCTAAAAAATTATTCTTCCATTAAGTGTAAACTTTATTATTTGGCATTATATTTTCTAGAGAAAGTAAACGTGTTGGATTTTCAGCATTCTCCTCTTTCCTTGATCCCTTCCGTTTCAAGTGATACCATGATGGGTGAGATGTGAATTTATTTAGTACTTGACTCTTGATAAATTAAACACCCTTGCACAGATAAGATCATTTTAGTCTATTTGTTTCTTTATTCAAGAATGTACAATATTAACTCATAGGTAGAAAACACAGATACAAAGTCAAAAACGTCTTTTCCTAATGTATGGTAATGAATAGCAGTACAATGAGAGTAGGCTAATTCTGATTGCTTAATAAATTATTCACTTATACGTGAATCTGTCGTAGACTAAGGGTCGATTGGACAGAAGCTGAAGCTAAATTAAACCGTCGTCAGATGACGTCATTTCACGGAGCTAAATTGGGTTCTCGTTGGATGAAATCGTTTAATTCAGTTGGCTTTTGTGCTTGCCTTGAATATGAGTAGATCTATGAATTAGATCTTTGAAGTTTTACGAAATCCAGTTCTTTGTAATATTGATATGAGTAGATCTATGAATTAGATCTTTAAAGTTTTACGAAATTGAGTCTTTTGTAATATTGAATATCGACCAAAGCACGAGTTTTTAAATGATGGAATTTTATGGATGATTAAAATTCCATTCTGTATAATATTCAGTATACAAAATTCTCAGTGATCATCGATCTCTGTCGATCGTTTCAATCGTGTAGAAAGATTCCTGATGCAGGGATGAAATCTGTCATTTTACACCATGAACCTTGCTTGACAATATTACCTAAACAAAACAGTTGATACGATTTCAATTCTGACTGACTACGCATTTTGTTTAGAGTCCACAAAGGTGAATGAATAAGCTGGTGTATATAATAAAATAAGCTGGTAATAATGAAAAACCTATGAAAAGGAGAAGCTTTGGACGATTGCCTGCTTCTCTTTTCAAATTGTTTTGTTGGTGCAATCAAGATAATCATATACCATAACTATCAATTTATTTAATCAAAGAGTCCACAAAGGTGAATGAATAAGCTGGTGTATAGGCTTATAATAAAATAAGCTGGTAATAATGAAAAGCCTATAAAAAGCTGTTTAGCGCAATAGTGCCTGTCTTTGAAGTGCCCATAATTGATAAAAATTAAAGTTTGTAGCTGGAATCATTCTCTATATTTAGTTCATGGATATCAATATTGTATCAGCTCTAAAAACCTGGAACAGCTTTCCCGTAGGGAAGTGAAACTTTGCCAGATTCTAGGCGAAGAGAGTGTTTTTGTGGTTCTTTACTTGGACAGGTATTGAGTTGTTTGGAAACAAAGTGGTTTAGACAGTGTAACAAGATAGTTGCGATGCGTAGTTTGTAAAACTCTGTACAAAGACGGCGACCAGAACTTTGGTTGTTCGTATGTCGTGGCTCTGTTAACAGAGTGTAAGAAGATACTCGCTTGTTTACAAACCCGTCAGGGCATGGGTACTACACTGAACTGCCGTACGGTATTCCATACACACGGCAGATAAATGGAGTTTTGAACAAACTTCTTGTTAACTCCGTTAGCTAGTTGCTTCTACCCCTGTTTTCAACCTTCCTTCTCTTCTAGTTCGAGTCTATCCTTCTTCTCATTCGACATCTTGATACATTCACATGGTCGTCTTTCAACTCACGTTCCTCTGTCTGTTTGCTTAGCAGACCCAATCAGGTAATTATTGCGGACTGCATTCCAACGCCAGATACCACATTATTCTGGCAATATTCAATATCATAAGCATTGTACTGAGCAATATCATTAGCACATTATTTGACGTGTACGTTTTAAAAGGTAAACATTCATAATATTATACTGTATAGAAGTAGAAATATTATTTCAAACTCAAGATAAAACAAACATCGCTCATACCGTAAAAGTTTGAAATAATTCTTTCATTTAAATATCCTCGTCATTGAAGCTTCATAATATAGACTCATATACCATATGGTGGGCCTACTGTGTATTACATCTGAATCATGAAGTGTTTCTAGAAGACACCATTATGGATTATGCTCTTCCCACTTTGCACGCGGGTTAGCCATATTTTGTGAACTTGAGAGTGTGCAACCCACCTTCTCTTCATTAATATAATTAAGAATTGATGCAAATCGATTGTGTCCAATTTCCAACACATCAACTGTCTGTTCGTCGAGAAGCAAGCAAGGTAAGATGAGACCGGCAGTTATAAAAATAGATGAGTAATAGATATAGTAATAGGAGCGAACGTTCTGCTGCTGGCTGGGGTCTGACTTAGTAGGTTACTGCTGCTGACTGCTGCATGCTGGAAGAGGGATCACTTCCCCGGAAAGGGAGGACAGGGAAAATGGAAATCGGAAACAGCAATGAGCCAATGGATTGGTTGAAAAGGGAACGGGGGTGAGTTGGAAACTGGTGAGAGGGGTAATCAATAGTGAGTTACCTCGGGGTCCTTAATTACAGTGACTTACCGTGTTATCATTAATGAATTGTTGGCCACAATTAGCATCACACCGTCAACGGAACACTTCATTCGACACTCGACTATTCACCAATGTCGACCATCGATTTTCAAATGTCGACCTATTTGACACAACTTTAGATTTGATGAAGATGAGATCAACAATCCTCTTTCATTTCTAATAAAAAGACTAATAACAACAGTTACAACTGCAAATTATTTATGAAAATATACAGACAAAAGACTAGAAGTTAATTGTCACTACTGCATTCATTTATTAAAATATATCCAGATCCAGATACCGGTTTTGGCATGAACACTATTTATCTTTCTTTGAAATAGATAATACATTTCTCATTCTCATTTCCCATGAAAACTGCTTTAGGATTGAGACCCACTTGACCTTAGTGCCTAATCGCTCTTGGCTGGTCCTTAAGCAGTATAAAAGTATAGTAGTGTTTCCTTTTATTAACGAGTTGATGTATAATCAACCAACAACTTATATTATCAACTTTTTACGAATTATTAACGTGTCCTCAATATCAACAGAAATTCTACAAATAAGTTGAAATAGAAAAACCATAAACCTGAAAGCAAAGGAAAATGGTTTTCAATTGTAAAATTGAATGAAGAATAATATTAATAGAAAGAATAAAAAATATATATATGAACTTAATTTATAATATGATGGAATTGTCTAGGGCTAGGGTGTATCACCCTAAACTTTAATACCTACTTCTCGATGAATACATGTTAAGTTAGTTCTACGTCTTATCTGAAACCATTAATCAATAAGACGAGATAGGAGAAATTATCTACATCTTTATTTCTCATTTCTCCTTTTTTCATTCTCACAGACACGACAAAATTCCAACAAAAGATTTTGAGCTGAGTCGTGCTGGAGAGTGGAAACTTGAATATTTCAAAAGCTGCTGCAAACTTCTTCACAATCTTGCATCTTTATAATGGCCCATTGGAAACGGAGATGCATTAATAATTTGATCGGATGAATTGATTCAACTGCCGATGAAGCCTGAAATCCTATTTAAGAACTTGAATAATGCAGAGCTTGCTGGCAATAAGTAGGCCTATCGCTTGCAACTGTTCTGTTGTTTGATAAGTTCCTAACTCAATCAAGCTCCAGCCAAGCTCCAGTAATTATTTAGCAATAGAACGTTATAATCAGATTAGTACCAAGACCCTATACTTTCAACATTACTTCAACATTTGCTCATGTTCTTCTTCAAAACCTCAAACTTGAACCATAGACAATTTTATGTCTCTTATTAAGATATTGTTTTTCTCTTATTAATATTTAATATAATAATATATAATTGTGTTTTCTGAAACTTATACGTAGGCCTACTTCTGTGTCTTTTTTCTTCAAATTTCATATAATGGAAGAATTAATATTGTCCAAGGAAATGCTTGTACAAAGAAATATAAGTTTATACTTCGTTATTTATTTCATTAATGTGTGTACAATATTGTCTAGTAACTTACAGTATGTTAGTATGTAAGTTTTATCCTTTCTTTAATTCGATTTTATTATTTTGCTTTGTATATTAGTAACAGTTTTGATGTAAAATGCATGAGAATTATTATTGAACTAATTTTCCACACCCAGGATGTCTTTTTGTGGAATATTCCCTATTTTTATTTCACTTCTGCAGTTGTATTTATAAATTTTGGGAATAGATTATTTTAATTTGAATTGTACAGGGTATGTGATCTAGAGATCGAGATGGATTTCTGTCATTATTTCTGTTGGATTTCATGGCTAAACTTATATACTAAATTTAACTTCTCGATTATTTCAAACAACTTGAAGAAGTATCTACATAAATATAGAATCTTACAATACTTATTTACGTAGATTTATACAGACATGGAGTACAAAATAGTTCTAGATAAGTTCAAACCACTTGAGGAAGAAGAGAATACTTATTCATGAAGATCTATACTGACATAAAGTACAAAACAGTTTCAATACGCTGAAAAAGTAGAGTGCACCAAAGCCAATCTACACGTAGAGACGGATCAGTTTTCCTGTGGCATTTTGTTCAGTTTGCATTCGTAGACAAAATGGAAAGCACTGTTTAGAAAGTAGGAGAAGACAACGATAACTCTGAAAGACGTCGGCGAAGGAGAACAAGACGGCAGTGGAAAGACAAAGGGAGGCCATTAGTTCAGGACCGTAGACCAAGCGAGCCTATTCAGTCTGCAAGTTGGAAAAGCTCTGTGCCTCTGTGCCTTGCAACTTATGTCCGTTGCTGCTAGCTCGCCAAGTGTATTCGGCTCCGCGCCTGGGGCATGCATCTCTCGAAGCGGACAAACCCCCCTTTCTATGCAGGAAAACTATTCTCACCCCATCCCCAAGTCCAAAAGAGGAAGGAAAAATGTCGGGATACATTCAAGAACACGGCACGTGGATGCATACAGAATACAACTTATTTGTTTTCCATTTATTTCAAAATCAAATCAAAGTAATTTATTTTTCCAAAGTTATAACTTACATCACATTTCAGTACAGTATATTATATATTATAATAATTATTATATTTGATTTTTTTTATAATATTGATATTAATCATCCAATGGCATCCTGTAAAAGGGGTATGAAAATTTATAAAAATTTATATTTTTCAATTCTAAATTTTTAAAATTCTGTATTATTATTATTATTACAGGGCAGTTCGTTGATACTTTCAAGAAATTTCTTTCTCATCTAGAGTGTAAACATAATTCAATGATATGCTATTATACAGTGGGCTATTCATTGAATGTCCCCTCCTGTGAATTATTATTAACGTTTTTGTAGGGTTTCCTATCAAACTCTTACTTTAACTTTATTTTTGTGTGTTTCCATGGTGAGTCCTCTCATCAGTGCAGTAAGCTTCATTCAAGTATTATTTGGACGAATTCTCAATTTTAATGTCAGTTAATTTGAGTATGATTGAATATTATCTGTTTTTGTACCTACAAAAAATTTATTTTTTGTTCATTAGTTTGAAAATATTGGCATAGTTTCTAAATTTCTTCAAAAATCAAGAAGTCATTGCAGAAATATTGGTTGAAAAGAAATATCTCTGAATTTAATAATATAGATTTAATTTTAGTTTGAAAATGTAATTGTTATAGTTTCTAAATTTCTTGAAAAATAAAGAAGTATTATTGCAGAAACTCAGGTTGATTTTGAAGTAGTTAGAACAAGGGATTTGAAAAGAAATCTCTTTGAAAAAAATAATATGGATTTGATTTTACATTGTTGTTTACTAAACACTAAACATATCACAACTAGAAAAAAGTATGGATATACAACAGTCAACACAATACACAACACTTGTGTAGCTCCATCACCGTATATATAGTATTTTTATTCTCTGAATAAACAATAAGTAGGCTATAAATATTGCCTCCCTCAAGATATAATCATAGAAAAGCGATACTCTCTAATCTGTTCTCTGTGATATAATAATTTTGTAGTGAATATGTGAAGAATTCTCTTGATTTGGTATTTTATCAACTACAACGATCACTGATCTATTAGGCCTACTCAATTGAGTATTGAACATAATAAACCGACATCTAATGTGAATATCAAACATTAGAAGAGAAAAATGGGAAAGTAGATATAGGATTAGAGAATAGTGCCTTATTAGACATTAAAACAACGTATAAACTAGGCACAATGGTTCAAATTGAATAAATAATGAAACAAGAAGCAAAACTTATTAGACATTAAAACAACGTATAAACTAGGCACAATGATTCAAATTGAATAAATAATGAAACAATAAGCAAAAAGAGGAATCTATATTGTGTATTGTAGTGTGTAATATTCGAGAAATTGTAAGCTTTCTCACAAACCTTACGGTTTCCATGCACTAGGAAGGCGTTTATGCATGATTTGAGCTATAATATTCCATATTGAATTCTTCAAAAAACTCATTACTGAAAACAAGAAGCTTTCAGTGCTATGAATGAGGATGGAACGTCGTTATTGTTGATGAAATTATACGAAATCAAGTAGCGAGTGAAAGTTGAAGTATTTGAATTTCCGCG
The DNA here is from genome assembly GCA_017141395.1 of Laodelphax striatellus. Taxonomy (NCBI): domain Eukaryota; kingdom Metazoa; phylum Arthropoda; class Insecta; order Hemiptera; family Delphacidae; genus Laodelphax; species Laodelphax striatellus. The sequence goes on from CM029534.1 coordinate 6,148,488, forward strand.
CGGTCTCGCTTCATTGACAAATAATCAATCTAGAGCGCACCCTCCCCCCACTCTTATCAGTTGATCGAGTGATAGTGTTGTTGATGGTCAAGACAGAACAAAGAAAGCCGGCCGGCTTTTTGCCAGTTAGTGCCTGTCGGTCTCGCGTTTAAGTAAGCAGATGCGTATTGAAAGTCGTTCATCTCCTTACGTTATCGTCATCAATATTATTCTTTCAAATCATTGAAGTTCTTTCAAAATCGTGTTGAAGAGAAGTGTTCTGTGCTTTATCAATTAATTATTATGCTTTCGGTTTGATCGTTTGGTTCGAGAGTGCGTATTATTTCAGTGAATTACACCGGTCTAGTTGCGACGTCATTGTGGTTTACCTTCAGTGCGATGTGAAGGAAAAACATTTTACTTTGCTGAAAGATTTCAGCTTCATTCATCACATCATTCCAAGGTTAGTAGAAAGCCTCATGTTTCATATTGCCTTGTAATATTCTTGCTAAATTATTACTATTGGTAAAATAGTAGCCTGTATAAAATGCAGGCTACATAGAAATATATGAGATATCATGACTGGCCAACCTCGGATCGAATAATATTAGTTACTGCAGAGACAATTGGAATACTTAATAGTTCCAATTGTCTCTGGTTACTGGAAATCACGACGGCTTCGATAAGAAAATCAAAGAAATCGCTACTCTTTGATGTTCCGACGAGTGGCAGGTCGATGTAACATCAAAGGAATTGACACCGGCTCATTTGTTGTTGAGCTCTTTGATGTTGCTTTGTTTCATAGCTCCACTACAAAACTATGAAGATGATAAGAATTTATACATTCCAGTTTTTCAAAATTGTATGATACTCTACTCGCTTTGCTGAGATTGAATCATCATGAGTTTTCTCCTACTTCTATCATAATCATAAAATTTAAGCTCGCTATGAAATATTTTAATTGTGATTTAATAAAATTACCGTTTGCCGGATAAAATGCTCATTTGTACATTAGCTAGTGAAGAATATTTTCTGTAACCCAGGAGTCAGGGGGGGGGGGCGAATTCCCCCCCTGCCCTCCCCAAATGACGCCCCTGATTCTAGGAATTATCGACAGTTCTTTCAATTTCATTCTTTTGGAATGTGCAACATATATTTTTAATTCTGACTCATTTAAAGCTCTCTGATAAATAGTAATTATTTTTTCTGTTGTAGTCAGCAACATCCAGAGACGTTGCATTTATTATATTTTATTTAATTTAATTAAATATTTAGATTTAAAATTACATTCTCAAAATTGTCTGCAATATTTATTCGGTGGATAATGAATTTGAAAATATATGATTTCAAGCTTACTGCATTTTTCAAAACAAATTTGCAACTTCAATTTCCAATATATTTATTAATAAATAATAATATTATTATTTAGAAATAATTATTTATAATGGAAATGATATTATTTCCATAATAGGAATAGGTAAATTCCACAATAGGCCTATTGGGCAATATTATTGGAGTAAGTTGAATTATTATTTTATTATTGGAAATTCAGATGAAGTTTTTCTATCATTAGGCCTAATCAATTTTCATTATTTGTGGTTCACAAACACTTTCTGTATAAACTTTCTATCGACATACATTTACTTTTTGGAGTTCGAGTTTCAATGCTTAAAAAAATAAATTACGTGCGTTTGATTTATTGTTAGCAAATTTTACATAACATCCTAAACAGTAGGCCTACATCAAAATTCCGATTACCTGTATATAGATTACAATCATAGAAGTTTCATCCTGATAACAAATAATATACCTCTTTTGTCAAATATTGTAGTTGAAAATTTCAATTATTTACAGTGAAATACAGGTCATAACTTTAATTAAATAATATTTATTCATCTCTCATATTAATTAATTAAACTTTTTTAGTATCTGTCCACACAGTGAGTCAATGTTTTTGTAGTATATGTTTATGAGTACAGATAGTCCATTTGTTGAAATGTAACTGTTGTAGTCTAAATAATAAATTATTGAACAAACAAGTTCAGTTATTGCTGTTTCCGGGGATTCAGTCAATTAATTAACTGATTAACATGGAATGAATATCCTACATAGTGTACGATACTACTGCTCTTATTAAATTCAAATAATGATACCGTATTATGATAATAATTTATCATACAAGTGATCAGTATGCTGTAGTAAATAAAATGGAAGTTTTATCAGCAAAGTGGGGTGAAAAGTTTTTCTCGACGGTTCTTCATGTATTCTAGGGCGTTAAATCCGAAAATCAAATCTTCTGAAACCAAACGCCTGGGTGCGTCTTCATCCCCAAAAATCGAAAAACCACAAATTTTTGCCAAGAGATTATCGCCAAATGGAAATTTCATATACTAAGATTGAACCGATTTCGCCCTAAAGCCCATCTATATTCAAAACTTATCTTAGCGAAATGTAGCTTACCTTATGAGAAAAAGTTAATCTGTAATTTTCCGTTTTTATTTTGCACTTAGCTCCATGTAATTTTCCGTCAGTATTCTTCTTCTTATTCAGAAGTCCTGTAATTTTCCGTTATCAATTTTTCGAAATTGGTAACGTTCAATTTACCGGCTGTATTTTTTCATGGTTCTGTAAATTTCCGTTCTTATTCCGTGGATCTGTGTAATTTTCCGTCAGTATTCTTATTTGTTCTGTAATTTTCCGTTGTCATTTTCCTTTCAGCTCTGTGTATTTTTCCGTAATTTTTCGTTGTAGTATTTTTTTCAAATATGAATTGACAATTATTGAATGTAGATGGTCATTCAAAATATAAAATGAGGAATATAAAATATAAAGGCTTATTGCCTTTTTAAGAGTTGGGGAAATGTCGGTATAATAGAATATATTATTTTCTCATAGAATAAACGATAGGTAGTTTTGAATAAAAAACTTTAAAACCATCACAAAAGTGCCAGAATTTTCTTTTTTCTCTATTTTGATTCCATGGATGAAGCCGCGCACTCTGGCGTTTTTCATTTTCGCACTCCGAAAGATTTCATTTCCGGATTCAGCGCACTAAAATATAGCAGGATTATTTTAAATTGTCAGAAAACAGCTGATTGATTTACGCTCGTTTACTGACGTTAAATCAGCTGTTTTCTGACAAGTTAAAATAATCCTGCTATACATATGAATTCAAAAATGAAAAACTCCCGCATCACTTTTCTAAACTATGGGCATCATTATGACTGACCTGTATGAGTTGATAAAATAAAAATGTAGAGGATCTTCTTGATCTTGATGAGACCAAATTATTTCGTGCTTTACGGCTTGTCAACACCCGTACCGTACTATATAGAGATTCACAATGTACTAGAAGCTAGCACAGTGCTGACCCTTGAGCTGAGAACATCAGTAAAAAGTCTGCGAGTGGATGGACAAAACAAAATCTGTCTCTGCTTGTTTTATCCGCGTTTGCGACATTCTGCGTTGCAACCAGCACTCTGAACTGAGTGTAAACTTGAAGTTGAAGCTGTGCTGTGAGCGCCTGCATAGCCAAACTTGAGACAGCAGCTTCAACCACATGTTTGGGGCTCTCCACTTTCCAAGTTTCAGCCTGGAAGAGCTCTGAATCTGTGTTTCATGATTTATGTCAGACTTCAACTCGCTTGGGAAATAAATTTTCACGCTACTCTCTTGCAGATTATTCGAGTAATTCATTGCTATTTATTCATTCCAGAGGATGAGAGAAGGGTGTGACTATTGATGTTGAAATTAATTGTCATTGACAAGGCATTGTTTGTCCTCTACTGCTTATTAATATTAGCTGATTATCTTGGCTAATATGATGTTTCCAATAATTCCAATTACACATTAGCTGTGGATATTGTGTCGCTCAAATGATTAAAAATAATGATAATTATATTAAATTTCAAATAATGAACAAATTAAGTTCATATTATGTTTTTCAATGCCAAAACTCGTCGTTTCCTTGATTATTATACGGACCATTTTCAAGGAAATATTAGTAAAACACCGGTTCATAGTATTTCCTGGATTTATATTATAATGGCGCGTTTTCATGTATGGAGCATGAATTCGTAGAAGTCGAGGTAAAATGCTGCTTTCCAAGAATTGCTCGACGCTTTTTCAATTCTAAAGCGACGCATAGGCCTACCCTACACGAGCCTTGCGCGCTGAGCCATTTTTATTCATCGCTTTTATATTTCTTTTTGTATTAATATATTATATAAAAGCCAATTTAAAAATATCTCGGCATGCAAAGCCGCCGAGACGACAAGACTTATGGAAAAATTCTAACAAGAAAAGTTTAATATAGATTGGTGATAAGCATTGGTAATGTTGACATGTTTATCAACATACAACATGTTAGATTGAATTATATGCCTTGATTGAATTATATATGTGATTCTTCAATCTTTGATCATATAGATAGATGAATTGATTTTTTCACTTTGATCTTTTGAAGCAACACACACCGATTAGTCATTGCATCGGTGTGTGCTGCTTCATAAGCAACTATATGAATTACTGTGACTAAACATGACTATTGTCATCGTGTCTTGTCCACCACTGTGCGCGAACTTGAGACATGGAAGTCCCCTCTTACACTCATCCCATAGTATCATTACATGGACCGAAAATAATAGGTGGAATAGACATAGCCCCCTCTCCCACTCAACCCTTATTATCATAGACATGGAATATAATGGGTAGAATAAACTTTTGAGCCCGCTGAGGTGGAATAGACATAGTCCTCTCTCCCTCTTAACCCATTGTATCATAGAAATGAAATATATTGGTAGAATTTGAACTTTTGAGCCTGCTAAGGTGGAATAGACATAGTCCTCTCTCCTACTTAACCCATAGTATCATAGAAACGAAATATATTGGTAGAATTTATACTTTAGCTGAGGTGGAATAGACATAGTCTCCTCTCCCATTCAACCCATAGTATCATAGAAATGAAATACAGTATGTTGGTAGAATTTAAACTTTTGAACCTGCTGAGGTGGAATAAACATAATCCCCTCTACCACTCAACCCACAGTATCATAGACAGGAGATATTTAGGTGGAATATGCATTTTGAACCTGCTGAGGGATCAAAAATGGAGGTCAAAGGATGTTTTCAAAACAGAGCCGTGGATGGCAAAATAAAAACGAAGCAGATTTCACGCTGTAGTGGAATGGCGTGGAATACGTGGTAATGGCGAAATTTGCACACAGAGAGAAAATAAAAGGGTACAATACTGGCAGCTGGCTGATGCCAGGTCGCTCTGTTCTGTGAGCTACGTGATAACGATTGAGCAAAAGACGCGACGCAGTCATTAAATTTGCGCTTTAAAAGGGTAGAAACACCCTGCCCCCCCCTGTACCCCACAACAGTTGTCGTGACGGCTGAAGAAGATCGCGTTGAAATCCTGCTTGCTCAGCTTATTAAGATCGGGAACAAAACAGTACAGCAGTAGTGGCCGGGAAGGAAGTAAGGCCGGGACTTTTCAAAGCTGTAATGACAGAATACTCCTCGCTCGGCTTTGCGAGTGAGTTTAATAAGAGACGGAACCACGACACATAAATACATACATTCGCACTCATTAAGGGAGGCCTGCCACCCTGTCACATGTCTTCGGGGGTGGGAAAGAGTGAGAGAGAGAAATGCTGCTCATCCACGAATCCAAGCCAAATCTTGCCTGCCTGCCTTCACGTCGCCTTCTTGCATGCTCCCAGCAAAATCTGCTGCTTTCATTCCTTTACAACCTCCCCCTCCCCCCAGCACCAACCCCTCTACAGGACACCACTACGTGCGGTAGCACCTTGGATCCACTCAATCTGCTCTTAAACCTTCTTACCTTCACCCCCTCCCCCACCGCAACCTTGTCACCACCCCTTTTACTCTAACAAAATCAACCCCGCATTTCTTAATTAGAGACCCCTGGCTGTAAATCGAGCCCTGAAATACTAATAGACTGCATCCGCGAGAAATAGCTCGCTGTTCTGTTTTACTTCACTCAGCACGTACACACACCTGCACATATACTTATATATACACTATACATATATATGTACGCTCTTCTTCAACATCTGCCACATCACCAGTTTAATTCCGGAATGAAGCGTGCCACGATGTATTAGATTTAAATTCTGTTGCACAATTTGCTTCCGATTACATTTTGTTCTGCTTCAGTCGACACCTTCATTGACAACTGGGGTGCTGATTAGAAGATTAAAGCTAGTGAGTCAATTCAAGATAGTTAGTGAACGTAGTGATTTAGAAGATTTGATTCTTAAACAGTGACCCACATTTTACTGTATTCATGCATACTGGGAAGCCAAGAACCAATAAAACTTCTACTAAAAAAAGGGTGACTTAATTTGATAGAAAAACTCCCATTTGGTAATACGATTCTAATAAGAAATACGATTTGATAGTGAGTTTGAAGACTGAAGATTGGTTTGTCGTTTCTTAACTCGTTACCGTACTATTATCATGTTTCATATATGATGACTTGATGAGCGTACTTGTTAGAAAGATAATAAACATTGAATAATAACTTCGATTAAATAATGAAGAAACATTTTTACTATTTAGAGAACATAATTACATTAAGAGCAAGACGAAAGAATTATGAAACATGATTGAAGATCTCCTTATCAATTTTCGTTTGCTTGATTTTGATGTGGTGAGTGACAAAATGTGAATCACTTGAAAACTCGTACTTATGAGATAGGATATGGTTGAGAAGCAGCCTTGCAAAAATATAGCAATATGGAGATTTTTCTCTAAATAGCAGGAGATTGGGAAGAGGAAGGCGTGTTGTTGAATGTTATGATCTACGAATATGCTACGCTGCTTCATTTTCAGTTTGAAGAGTAAAAACTTTTGAAACTTATTTGAATAAGTAAATCAATTAAATTTAGTTTCAGTTGCATCTTTTTCAAATTACGAGCTCGTATGAGTTGCTGAGCAAGTAACAAAAACTGTAAAAAATGAAGTTGAACAAAGCCGAAAGGTCTCTCATTTGCTTGTAAATCTTGTAATCATCATAATTCCTATGAAATTCAATTTTTTAATGAGGAATGCATTCTACTTCCATGAACAAGGAAGAATATAGATTAACAAATAATTTGTTACCCTATTACGTTTATCAGAGCGATGGAAATTTCTTTTGTGTTAAGGGAAAGGGAGATTTCCTCTTGAGATTTGGTAGGACGTTAATGTCCATGGAGGATTTGCGAAACGCGAATAAGTTGTAAATGTAAATGAAGGGGATAAGCCAGTGATAACATTGCTCTAATGAAAGAGACGCAGCCGGGCTTGGCCCTATTTCAGAAGTCCCCAGGGCAGTTTTCGGGCCCAAGACCCAACCATTGTTGCTGAACTGGCTGATACCAGAATCTTTCAAGATATAAGGTACCTTCATTTCACTTCTTCGTACAAGATTGGATGTTATTAGCTTAATTTCATCCCATTTTCCTCTAGAGATTCTATCGTAACTGCTATCTTCACGTTCCCCAGTTAGTTCAGGAAGCATATTTTATTATCAATAAAATTTCTCTGAAATATCAACCACTGCTTATATGTTGCTTAGCTTTAAATATCATGGTCTAAGATATCATTGACCCACTTTCATAAGACAAGAAACCGATCATATTCATCGAAGCATTTCCTTGAAAGCTTAAGATACTGTATAAGAGAGTTGTTTTTGTTGTATACTAGTAAACTTTCGAAGCTCCGACCATATACTTTGTTATGATTAAGTTTTGCAAGTTCATAAAATAATACTGAATTTTATTCGCTTGGATTCACTTTGTTTAATGTGGAGAAGCTGATTCAACCACAATTTTAGTTGGTAAACTTTTATATTTTGACGCTGATGGATAAGCTTCAACCAAACTTCATATTTCTAATAAGTTGTTGTTACTATTTAGTTCTATTTATTATTTAGTTCAATAAATTTGAACTGTTGCTGCATATTGTTCCTTGGTAGAACTTTATAAGTTATTGAAAAGTAAAATTCAGTTCAGTAGCTCGATCGTCCTTCCAAACGCTGAAAGGATGATCAATGGACATTCTTTTAAATTCAACAACAATGTTTTATTTTTTGTACTGCGTTTGTAGCACTGTGCTACTAGCACACTTGTCTTCCAGTTCATGATCTTCATGAAATTCGGAGATTTAGAATACTGTGCTTGGTGCTAGAAATACCGCAACCTCACATTGGAGTTTGATAATTTGGCACAAGAAAGTAAAAGAATTATTAATTTTGTATTGAGAATTTTTCAGTGTTAATTTTTTTATATATTTGACAAGAAAGTAAAAGTATTAATTTTGTCATATACATTTTTTAGTGTTAATTTTTTGATATCAATAAGTGAATAAGAAACTCATAGATCAACAAATAGAAATATTGACCTTCCTCGTGAATTACGTGCAGTTAACGGCTTGATAATAATGAATAACATGAGAATTTCATGAAATTGATATTGAACTATAATAAATCAATGTTTTACAGAATGAATTACAATAAATTAAGGCTTTATTTGTAGAATTGAATAAATAGGAATCATTATGAAATTAGTAATTTGATGAATTATTACAGCAAAGAGGATATTAAAATTTTCTTACATCTTCTTTGATTACAGGAACTAATACCTTTTTTGCATGAAGCGATTCAAATATTGATGAACTTTAGCACTATTTTCAGAACTGTCTTGAACTATACTGAAAATCGCCAAGCTAACAGAATTGGTGACAACTCATCGCCTCTGAGGCGTTATATTAGATAGAAAAAGAGCGTGTCTCATGATATGAACGTTCATAAAAAGACCAATAAATAAAGGAGAAGGCAAGGAAACGTTTGGATAGGGAAGGATGTAGGCAGAATTAAGAAGGGAGGGGTGAGAAGGGTGAGAGGAAATAACGCTGTCCACTGAGCCGTAAGAGCTCTTTCATAAATAAAGAGGTTCTTAATGGACTCGCCAATAAATAAAAAGCCAAGCTTGCAAGTGAGTTTTGCTTGGAGGCTCTCTGCAAATATGTTTAGGCTTTTTCAACCATATTTAAATCGTGTTTCTCTTTGAACGGTTTAAATATATCTCAGTAGCAATTTGTAAATAATATTGTAGGATCGTTTGGCTCTTCAATTGCCGGCTGATTCAAAAATGATTTCATTTTCAACCAAGTATTGAAGATTAAGCTGTACAGCAAGTCTTGTATGTAAGGCTAGGCGTACACCGGTTAGTCACAACAAGACAAGACGAGACTAGTCACGTTCAGTCACAGTACTTACATAGTTGGTTATAAGCAACACACATAGATTAGTCATTGCATCGGTGTGTGCTGCTTCATAAGCAGCTATGTGAATTACTGTGACTAAGCGTGACTAATTTAGTCTTGTCTTGTCTTGACTAACCGGTGTACGCCTAGCCTTAAGTTTCAGAAAAGAAATGGTGAAGAAGACTTAAGCAGATGTCAACGTTTCTCCATAATATTAATTTTCCCCTTGAGATCAGAGAATGTGAATTTTTTAGAAAGTTGTGATCTTTAAAATAACATAATTATTTCTATGCATTTATGTGAAATTTCGATTACAATTTTTCAACCTCATCCAGAAGAAAGTTTTTATTTCAAATAGAAGGGATTATGTTTTTTGAGTTGTATGACTAATATGATTCTCATCATTTCCAATATTCAATTTAGAGCCTGTTTCATGAAAATTTAGAAGTGATGTAGAACAGGATAAGGCTATTCAAGTGTAGATATTCAAGTCTAGTGTAGGTCCGAACTTTTCTGTATCACAAAACTTCTAAATTAACATGAAAGAGGCCTCAGTAAATTTATAATCATTATAGAAATAAGTACAGGGAAGTATAGGTATATTCATTCACTTTGGCGGATGGCGAATAACTTTCTCTTTTCATTTAACATTTCTATGGTAACGGGTGATGTTTTTTTAATTCTTTTTCAATTATGTATTTCACATATTAATACAGTATTTATATGAAAAAATTCAACAGAACATCACCCGTTGTCAAAGAAATGTTGGATGAAAGTGGTTCGCCATCCGCTAAATTAAATGAATATACCTTTACTTCCCTTTTCGGTACTCAGTAAAGAATATTGCATGATGTTCAGTATACTGAAGCTTTGAACACTCCAAGTTACAATGAATGTCAGGAGTTCAATGTTTTTGGCTGGAATTGTAGACGATGTAAAATCAACGAGCCATTACAAGGATGTTTTCCAGTTACTTTACGCCGATAAAACGATACGAGCTAATAAATGTGGCTAGCTGCACTTGGAAGTGTTCCACAATGATTGTCGGCTCATAAAATTTCATACATACTAATTTATTCTCCCTTCCACTGTTTTACACCAACACACGAGAGCCAGAACCCTTTTTAAAACTCCTTCTATTCCCACTAATGCCAATGTGAAGAGATATGCATGTTTTTGAAGTAGACTTTGTACCAGGCTTTTAAACTGGGATGAACTTTTAGAAATATATTCAATTCAGTACTTATGTGAACAGTGGTTGATGATACAATAATTGAGGCTTATGAGGTTTGATTAATTTAGGGAATTGTTTTTCAATATATCCATTAAAATTAGAAATGTTAAGTGAGGTTCAATTTTTTCTTAAAATAAGCAAAATTTATTCGTGTTTGAAGTAGATCTTTCTGTTGTATATTTTATTGTTGATATTTTTATTGTATTTAATTGATTTAAAGCGTATGGATTTTTATCGGTGGGGTGACCCTTACGGGTAGGTTCCACCTTGCCTTTTTTTTGTGTCGGTCACCCATCCAAGAGCAGTCTTGAATGTTTGTTACTTAACCACATGATTACTTAGCAACCGCTCTCACCGAATGACCACTGTTGTTGATTCTGGTGGAATAAAAACATATTCTATTCTAATAATCAGATTTCATTCATTGTCAAGGTTAGTGGTAGAGAGGATTCTCATCAGGACATTTTTTCCAATAATCGGGACATTTTTTCCAAGTCCCAACTCCCTGATCAAGAATATTTTTATTCCAATTCATCATTTCTGTGTAATTCATTACACTTTGCTTCTCTTCTCACACATTCAGCCAAAGCTTTCCGGGAGCAAGTTTCCCTTGCATTGTTTGTCTTCAATAAATAGATTATTCGAGAGGCAAAAATAGAAAAGAATTGAATTTTCACTCACCATCGCTGACTAGCCTGATAGTGGAGGTTGTATAAATTTATGTAGCAGTTGAGATAGATGCATGGGTCCAGGTCCAAGCTCGTCCGTTATGCATGCAATTAGTGGATTGCAAATTGGATCTGACTGTGTTGACTAATCCTGCTGCAAATAATGTACAATCCAGAGCACGAAACACGCAATTCTATTATTTGGATAGATAACACGAATAATATATTACAATATCAAAGGACTTACTAATTAATATCGATCCAATTTCATATTGTGCGTCAGTGAGTATAATTGATTATAGTGAGAGGAGGAGGAGTATTAGCTAATCAACGCAAATGAGTTTTGGACAACTCTCTCTGTGTGTGTAAGCTGGCCACTTATGAGATTACATGTTTATGTATTACTGTTTCTGTATTATGTTGATCATCATTATAATATAAGCAGGTGAATAGTTAGCGGCTATATAGTTGTACTTTCTACACGGCATGTGAATACAATATCACCATGAGATTGAAATTTTTACAAAGGATGAGCAATAGCCAATTGGCAAATTATTGTATTATTGTAACAACTATTGCGCTTAGAAATTGAACTGGCAGCTATTTTTAATAGACGCTGCCAGTGCCTATTATGGGTTGATCATGTTTGTTTTGTTTGTAATATCATAGACTAACTATAGACTAACAAGTAGCAAAATAGTCTCATTTGTAGCAAATTAGTCTATGTACAAATATGTAAGCAAATTGAGTCCGACCGTCTATATATGGTTAGTCTATGTTCATATCTTCCAAGAGTATAGGAATCGTTAAAATATGCAAAAACACATTCATTACAATGTACGAGACGAGAACGATTATGATTCTTATTATCACGATGCACAGCACAAATAATACAAAAAAAAAACCCCGTTCAAGTATTTACGTAGAAGCGAAAATATCTCGCTGGCTGATGTGAATAATCCTCTGTCATCACCCATGTCAACAGAATTCCGACGCACAGATTTTTTGAATTCGGTTTCAATTTGCAAAACAAGGCGTCGAATATCACGTGGCGTGTGGCGGCGTTGGCGGAAACGCAAGCGTTGAGATGGGTGCAGCGTTGTCCATGAAATATGAATTAGAAGCCTGTATCTGTCAATGCTACCTGTGTTGTATTTAATGTTCATGTTCAGGCCCGATGTGTTATTTAGGGCGACTACAATGGGACGCGGCTAACAATGAATGTCAAAAAGTGAGCACACAGCAGCGTCAACTCTATTTGTGCAATCGCATAAGCAATGCATGCACTAGAGAATAGATGAACCGCCATTATTGTAACCCAATTAAGCGTGTGCAGGAATTCGGTAATTAGTGGGGCCGAATCATGCGAGCGAGCCCCTGGGAGCGTCGCTTTTCAATCTGGTGTCCGTCCGAAAGCGGATGAGTGCAAATTGGGTCAGCGATCTCGACCCCCTCACCCCCTTCCCCCCACTGATCGACATGAAAAATCGCAATCATCCCCTTTTCCCGGTTGGTTTCATATTATTGGCAGATTTTCTTACAGAGCACCCGAAACATAACATTTTCGGTTTGAACATCCTGTATTCTGCTTAGTTTGAGCTTAGATTTCTGAAATAGAAACAGATTTGGGCTATCAGACCATGTTGGTCTAATAAATAGTCCAGTACAAAAAAATGTAGGAATGTTTGACATAATGTTACCAAGGTTACCGTTGATTGAATTTTAGTTTATTGACATGTATTTTCATCTAAATCATAACCAAGTTTTTATTCTGAGTTTAAGTTATGCCGAATTTCGATAATATTCTATAAATTTATTGTTTTTACTACACTAATTCGAATGAATTAGTAACTGGTGATGTTGGTAATGTATATCTCTTCATTCATATAATTAAACTTAAATTAGAATTCAATTTATTTCAATTTTTATCAATGGATGTTTGCCTGCTGTTATAACTAACTGAAATCATCCCACAAAATAAATGAACAAACAAACGTATTTCTCACACAAAATCCCTCAATTTTGCAAAGACCTTTAAATAGACGATTAATTATGTTATTATCAGTTTATTGAAAATAGTAATTATTATTAATAATTATTTTTTATAATTAAGATTAAAATAGTTTTGTTTGGTATGTAACAATATCCTCAATTAAAAATATTCTGCATGATTTTAAACTTATAGTTACCTAATACACGTTACACGTTGATGGTATTTCTAATTTATTTGTGGAATGTTATCCTGAAGCTACTCAGTAAATTAGAACGAAGCAAGCGAGCTCTATGAATCAAGATAAGGCATCGTTCCTTATTAATGTGCATTAATCACCGCGTATTTTCCTGTTTAAGGAAAATGCTAGCGCATACCTAAACCAGTGAAAATTATTGTCATATTCGCTCATCGCTCTTGGTTTATCAATATTGAATCATCTTTAAACGTTCAATTAATTTTCGGGAGTCCGATCTCACTAGACGTCAAACCTGCAAAATAAGTTGAAACCAATATGAAAGCAAAAGTTCAATTGAGCAATGTCAAATAAAGCCTATATTATTCCAAACTGTTGAAGAAATTTTGTTTAGAGTTTAAGAAAACAAGTATTGTTTAAGATAAATTTTTATTTATTAGGGCTATGTTGTTGATCAATGAATTATGTTTTTTTTGTCAAAAAGACAAGCATAAATAAATTACAACATTCATTTGTGCAAGAAATTTGGAAAAAATGTCATCAAAAATGCCCATTTTTTTCTGATACACAATATTTTTGGCGTGATCATAGAATAAGAGAAGCCTTGAGCTCCAGCCACGAGTTATAAAAATGTTGGATAACAAACTACTATAAAAATTTTACAGCAATATACTCAAAGGAAAAATCAAATAGGCTACATAATTATACTTAAAAGAAATAATACTTTTTATTTTCATATAATTATACTACTTATATAATTTTATTATTAAACTTTTAGGAAATAATCAAAGACAAACCATTAAAAGAAATACAATGTGAATGTAAAGGTGATATAAGAGTTAACTTATATTGATAATTATAAATAAATATGAAAAAGTATGACTTAATAAAAGTATTAATATAGATAATAATATTAAGATTACAAGAAAAAAGTATTTAAACTATTCTCTTAAATTTTAAATCTTAGAAAATGAAAATAAACAAAAGATTTCTTTCTGCAGAATGGAAAATCAATGAAGAATTGGCTCTCTTACGAAATAGTTATCTTGGGGATAGAAGCATGGAGAACGTGAGTGTTCCACATCCCCCAATATCAAAAAGTAATCTGACTATGAAAAAGTCCTCAGCAAATAGTCAGTTACTGAGAGAGAGCATTGGGAAATCGATAAGGCCGTCAACTAGTCAAGATCAGGTGCTACCAAATGATGCTGATGGCTACATCATGAAAGGAACGTACAATATTCTAAATAATGTTCATCGAAGATCATCGAGATCATCTCTGGGTTGGCCGGCTTCGAAGAGTGCTGATAAGGTTGATAATGAATCTTTGAAAGATTTTTATAAGTTTGGGGATCCCATAATGATGAGTAATGGGAAGATCGGATACCTAAATAATCACCAAAATTCTCAACAAGAGAATCAGACATTTTCTTCATCCTTCCATCAAGGAAATCAACCAACGGATAATATCCACTATTATCCAGATTACTATATGTGTGCATATCCTCAGCCACTTTACTATACCTACCCGTACTTAGCCACAAACAACCATGCTTACCTCCATGTGAACGTAGATCCATTCGCTTCTCCCTGCTACTATTCCTTCGACTACATTGATGAGAATAACAACTTTTGCCAGCAAGTACCTGCAGCGAGTTACCAGCAATTTGAAACGTATCCAAATACGAGTGAACAGTACGCGAGTTCAAGCTACGAAGATTGTTCAACTCCGAGCTCGACCACCCACTCGATTTCCACACAGACTGGTTCATCCTCTGATGTGGAGAATAGCGAAGAGTCACCTGAATCGAACGACGAACCTGTGTAATCAACTGACATGCATTGTTTGACCACATGAGTATGTCAGTGGGTTGATTGTCAAAATTATATGTAGCGTGTCAACCGTATCTTTTGTAAAACTTCTGTAAATATGAGAATTGTACATTTCTCAATAAATTTTTCAGTAGTCTCAGCCGTACACTGTATTTCACTTGTAGTGTTGGTATTTTGTGTTTTTGGAAATATTGGAATTGCGAATACGCTGATAATACAATAATGATATTTAAAGATATTGCAGGAACATTATTGATTGTCAAAATAATTAGTAAAGCAAAATTTACGTAGGTAAATTTTGTTTCCTATTATTTAAGCAATCATTTCCGAATGAATTATTTTATATTTATGATATTCTCTTACATTTGTGTGTGAACAGTTTCATGTGTAACCAAGAGGGTTGAAATTAAATTGCATTATCCTCTGCTCCTTGGGTGAATCTGGCCATTGAAATGAGAGTTGACAAATTGGATGAATTTCATAACTATGTAACCTTGATACAACCTTGAATAATACAAATTTATTTAAAATGTAGTTGTACGTTGATTTCACGTTGCTGTACGTATATGATTAAACTGTATGGCATCAGTGTTATTATCATAGAACTAGTTCTTAGATTTATTCACTTTTTGAAAGATAGAAAATTGTATTTTTTCGTCGCATGTGTTTCGACACGATTTTAGAAGACATTTTACAATTTTTGCTTCAACTGAGGTGCCGTAAAATCCAAAAATCATGAATGAAATTATAATAGCAATTAATTAGGATTTTTGTTTAATTAATTATTATGATTTAAGAGCAATTGAATAGTTGTAATATATAATTATCATTGCCTTCCAAACTATGAATGAGTTTGCGTAGATGACTAACAAAGGCAGGCAATCAGATTTAACAAATTATCTCATAGATAATTTGAATATATTTATGAAATTTAATAATCTCATAGATTCTATTTGAATTCACAAAAAATTAAGCCTTCTTGTCAGGGCAACTCTTAATTACACACATTATTATTTTATCAGTTCTGCACATTATTCATTATATAACTCCTCACTTATTTGTTCATTCTCTACCTTGTCGCTGCTTACTACCAATAAATCTGCACCTCCATTCTCTTGGGTTAGATTAGATGTGCTTCACTTGCAGTGTGTATTATCAGCAGGTTTTCAAGTGTTAACTACTGTATTTGCAATGCCGGTGCTGGTTGATTGAATTTATAGTGGAACAAAGACACTGTTATTACATGCCTCAACTGCTGTGTTCCTCTCGAACAATTACACCTTCATGGTGAGGTGAGGTTGAGTTTGATGAGGCGCGAGTGCTCGCCCGTGCGCGTGGGAGGAGCATGGAGAGGAAGAGGGGCAGAGGAAGAATAGGGGGGGGGAGAAGTAAGGAAGAGCTGAGGAAGGGAGGTGAAGGAAGTGGAGGATAGTTTGTGTTGGAGTGATTTGGAGAGAAGTGATTGACTCAGTAGGAGAGGAATAAATATAGACGAATAGAATCAATAATGAGGAAAATGAGACACAGGAAAAGAAAGGAGAAACCAAATAAGTGAAATAAAGTAGTGAAAGAGGTAAGGAGATGATGGAAGCTAAGAGAAATGGAGAACGATAAAGTATGAAGAAGAAACGAGAGAAACAAAGAGGAAGAAAAATAAGAATCCAAATATCTCAAATTGAGAAAAGATTGAGAAAAAATAGAAAAATGATCAAAGAGAAAATATATGAGAAAGATGAAGAAGCGAAAGATTGAGGGATGGGGAAGCGAAAGAGGTCGAAAAGAGAGAGAGAGAGAGAGTATTAGAAGAAATGAAGCGAAAGGATTCAAGAAAGGAGGAGAAGATGACGAAGGAGTAAAGAAGGCGAAGAAAATAGAATATAATGGAGGAGATGCAGGGAATGAAATCGAATATAAAGCTGATAATCATGAAGTAGGAGAAAAAGAAGAAGAATGAGACAGAAGTGAGTAAAACGAAGAAAAAGCAAGGAGATGTTGAAAGGTAAAGATTACGAGGAAGAAGTAAACAGAATGTGAATTGAAGAAAAGATGGACAAAGTTGGGAGAAGAATGAGAAGAATGTAGATTGACAAGTAAGATTGAGAAGATGTGTGATGTGAGAAGTAGATGAAGAGGAATAAGCTGTGGAAAGGAAGGAGGAGAATAAATAGTTGACAGAGAAGAATAATAAAGAACTGAGGGAGAAGAAGAAGTAGAAACTGAGGGAAAAGGGTATGAAGGATCTGTCGAAAAAGAATGAGTAGAAAAGGGAACTGAATTAGAAAAAGGGAAGGAGAATTACGTGCTGAAGGGAGAAGAAAACGGAAATAACGAGACGAATAGAGAAGGATGAATAAGGAGCTGAGGAAGGAGAATTACGTGCTGAGGGAAGAAGAATTGAAGAGAAGGAGAATAAGAAAAATAATAGATTGTAGAGGAGGAGTAGGATAAGGAGAAGAGGGATGCAAGGAGTAGGAGAAACGAAATTGAGGAGTTTGTATTGGAGTGATTTGGAGGAGAATTACGAGCTGAGGGAAGAAGAATTGAAGAAAAGGAGAATAAGAAAAAGAATAGAATGTAGAGGAGGAGTAGGGTAAGGAGAAGAGGGATGCAAGGAGTAGGAGAAATGTAAGGAAATTGAGGAGTTTGTGTTAGAGTGATTTGGAGGAGAATTACGAGCTGAGGGAAGAAGAATTGAAGAAAAGGAGAATAAGGAGAAGAATAGAATGTAGAGGAGGAGTGGGGTGAGGAGAAGAAGGGTGCAGGAGTTGTATAAATGTACAGAAATTGAGGAGTGTGTGTTTAGAGTGATTTGGAGGAGAATTACGAGCTGAGGAAAGAAGAATTGAAGAAAAGGAGAAGAATAGAATGTAGAGGAGGAGTGGGGTAAGGAGAAGAAGGGTGCAAGGAGTTGTAGAAATGTAAGGAAATTGAGGAGTTTGTATTTGGAGGAGGAGGAGGAATTGAGGAGTGATTTGGAGTGTAGTGAGTGATGCACCGCCCTTAGCAGCTGATACAAGCGTAGGCGGCAAGTGTTCACGGTGTAGTGAAGTACTTTGCTGGGAGGTGGCGCGGCTGGGCCAATTCAGACGAAACTCTTGCAAGGCAAGCAGCCACCATCTTGTTGGCGCCTGATTAACAGCTTTCCCGTAATGAACTAATCCATCTTCAGGCTCACCTATCACCTGCTTCAACAGCCTGCTCATTATTACACAGCATAATGATGGTTGTTCGAATCTAACTCTTCAGAATAAAAGAGAAATGAGTTATAGAAGAAAATAATAGATTGATCAGCATGCATAACTGGTAGGAGCTGGAATACTGGTGACGCTAGGGGCCTGCTCCTTGAAACTTGAAGTAAAGAATACAGATTGAATGGCCAACACTCACACGTACAAAGTTAAGTTATGTCCAACACATATGAATCCATGAATTATTTTTTATACTCGTGGAAGTTAATAACATGTAGGTTATCGATTTAAAATTTTTAAAGGTCGATATAGGAAACGAATTGTCAATAAACAATTGAAAATATTCACAAATATTGAATGTAACTTGAATAATATTTCTATGAATTAGTACAGCTGATACCATAGCCCCTTTAAAGTAAAGGTTAAACTGTAGTTTAAAGGAGGCTATGCTGATACTGATCTGTACTAACTGTACTTAGTTCGGTTGAACATAATCATTCCGAGATCGTCATTCCATCTGTATTTCTAGACTTCCACGTTTTATGTTAATATTCTTGTTGAGCCATTGTTATAATTCAATATGATACTAATATGGTCTTTTGGTCTCACTATGGAATCTGAAGTAACAAAATGATTGTGTTGTGAATTGATATTTAATTTTAAAAATGTATTGGTATTTTTGAGTTGAAATGAATTTTCTCAATAAAAGAGAGCAATAAGATAGACTAATTCGTAGAAATATTTTCCAAGTTATATTCAATATCTTTCAGCATTTGCATTTTCAAAAATTCTCTCTTGATAGTGTGGTGTATTCACACATCAATTTCGCACCAACGAACGATAGTGAAACCAGCATGGAGAAAGCATACGACTGGCGTATGCTTTGTCTATGTTGAAACCAATAAAAGTGAAGGGATTTCAAATAAGTTGAGGCAACAATGTTGGAGACCGATTGTTGTGAACAGTATGAGGCAGATTCGCGGTTTATGCCATGTTGATATTTTGCTTTCTGTCCATTTCATCTGTGATATCTATATAGGTTCGTGTATTATATCAACTATATTCGATGCTCGGTGTACCTTTTTGTTGTGCGCTTCTGAATGGATCTAATGGTTGAAATGGCTCGGTTAGCGCCAGCGGAAATGCGTTTCATAGTCCGTTAAATGTGGCTGCAAAACATTCCAGCTTGCTTCAGTGTGTCTGTTACGAGCAATTTTTCAACAACTTTCATTTCGATTCCGATTAATTGTGCACGAGTCTCTGGAGCTTAGCTTCCCGGTACTAAATTAGTTAAGTGGTGTTTGAAAACATTTTAAATGGCACATGAATACTTTTCCATGTTGGTTTTGTAGTATCACAGTCACTCATTTTTTTGTTATTGTCAGGATGAAAATTGAATGACAAATGCACTTTGTGCATTTCGAATATTCATGACAGATAAATTAACATGTAAAAAAAAAAATTGTAATATCATTAGTTGATCTGTGATCAATCATGTGGAAAATGTTATGAAATAAATAATGTACAAAGTGCGGCAGCAAAATTTCCTTCGAGTGACATTATTGTGATACTAATCAGAATTGTTTTTGAATGTGTATCAAATCCGTTTATCTCCAAAACGAAATTTCATTTCAGAATAATTATCTGTGAGTTTTGTTTAATTGGTATGTTATTCAATCCCTGTAGGCTACTGTGTTCCGTTGGAATATGAATAAGTAGAATAATGATAAAATAATTATGGCAATGTTGCAATCAATTTTATGAAGAGCAGTCTTCAACTCAGTTTCCATGGTAAATGACAACCATGGAAATGGTTGATGTAATGTTTTTCGATTCCAATGTTTGTCGTATCAAAATCAATTGAAATGTTTTTGATTTAAAAATTTTGGAATCAACAGAGTCATAATTATCTAGTTTTCTGTTATTGATCACCTAATCAAGAATTACATGATGCTCTGATGTTTTAAATTATACTGTATTGCTTTGATATAATGTTTTTAATGTTCTATAGTTTTATTACTGTTTTAAAGTACTCAATAATCACTGATTTTTTTAAAATAATAATGCTTATTAATAAAATGCTGAATCAAAATCAATTGAAACATCCCTCGTTTTCAAACTCTGGAAAAAACAAAATTATAGCCACTATTTTAGACTTCTGTACCACTTTACAACAAGTTAAAAAGTCAAATCAACGCTATTCCTGTATTGGAACATCTCCTACCCTTTGTAGCATCTGTTATATATAATACATATAATGAATATAATACATATATGACATATACATCTATAATAACATCTTAGTAACGTAATAATTATAATTATACAATCACTGGAAATGACAAATAATGCTTTTGAGAGATTTCACCCTTTCAATGAATGTTTCGATATAGTAATAGGAGGCTCATTGAATGAAGGTTTAATTGACCTATAAATAGCTCACGCCTGTCATTGGATATACACTGTTTTCTCCCTCAAAGATGCATTATGATGATGATACTGAGCCCTGTAGTCTGTAGGAATATTGCTAGTCTTTTGTGTTCTGTCTAAACGACTTCCTTTAATATTCTTAATCAGTTCACACATGTACCCAAAAACATGTTGTATGTTGAGAGTTGATCGTACAATTATTTTATCGGTTCGTAGTGATGTCAAAAGAGCTTATTCGTCGTCTCCGTTTGCGTTTGATGATTTAGATGGCGTTTGCCCCAGAGGCTAAGGCGTTGCATTGTCTACGCTGTGAATTCACGGAATTGCGTTACGCTTAAAATCAATTGACCAAAAAAGCAATCTCTTGTGAAGTCGGCGAGCCAATTTAATATAGTAGGGGTCGATGGGGGTGGGGGGACGGGGAAAATAAAAAGAGAGAGAATGATGGGATTGGAGAGTGTGTGTGTGAGTGAGAGAGTGAATGCAGCACTTTGAAACAATTGACTGCCTTCTATTTGTGAGCATTCGACAAACATTACAGGGATGAAATCTGCTATGACAACATACGCACACAGTATAAATGCAACAGAGTTGTGTGGAGGGGGAGGGGAGCACTTTGTAGTCCATAACATTGTTCATTGCTGTTGGAGCAAGTCGTAATAATTCAGGTCGTAATACTGTCGCTTGTCGATTCAGTTGCATGCGTCGCTTTCAGCAATGTCGCATCTTACTTGCGTATTTTAGAGCCGCTTTTATTGTCAAGTAGTGTGGAGATTGTTGTGAAGGTAGTTTTGTGTGATTCATAGAAGAAATTAGGTATTTTTTTGTAATCTTATCTCTTTCTATATATATTTTTTGATTTACTATATACAGTATTAATTTGATGGCAGGTAAATTTGAAATTTTTGTTTTTGTTCTATTTCCTTCATGCCTGCTTGATGTATTTCGCTATATTTTGTAAGAATAAGTTTTGTTAATGATACGACGAGCCATTCCTCCACACATGCTCAGCCTAATGAGGAATGCACTTGATTTTTTTCTATATATATTTTTTCGTATAAACTGTAATAGTGTAGTTTTGTAAAACTGTAGTGAATATCGATATGGAACACTCTAATTTCAATTCAATATATACTTTTTCAGTAGCCCCTTAAACGTATTATCTTTCTTTAAAAATACAAATAAAACCTGTACGTTAACATTGAATACATACCCTACAGGGTATTGAATTATAGGAATATAGGGTATATGTATTCAATGACGTTAAGGACCACTAACCTTTCTTTTAGTGTAAACCGCATCTAAATTGGCCCAATAAAACGGTCACTGAATGTCACATTGACAGCAAAATTGATCACTTATGAATGAGAGAAAATTAGAATGGATTAAATTCGTCATTTAAAAAATATTCTGTTTCATTGATTATCGATATCAATATTGATAAAAATCAAAGGTAGAGAATTTATAAAAAAGAGGTTTATTAAAAGATCCACTTTAAACAATAATTAGAATTAATTTTGTTTGGTTTATGTTGAAATCATCAATACTGTACTGTCAAAACAATTCACAAGTATTTGATCAGGCGAAGTATTTGAAACTCATGAATTTCTAATTTTCCATCATGATTCCCATGTACATATCATCATTAATATCCAAATGCAATTTCGAACAAACAAAACAATTTACCGTATTAAGGTTTATTATGAAAATGGCTATTATTATTACTTCTATTCAATAATATGAGGTTCACATTGACCTAGCAGAAATAAAAATCATAAACTAAAATAATCCATTCAATGAGATTGAAGAAAATACGGCACATTGGATGTTTGAAAACATGATAATTTATGTATGAAATAGAATTACCGAACGGAAAAGCGCTGTGTTTTTCTCGTCCAAACAGTGGAACGAGTCTAGTGCTGGGGGAAGAATTACGTTCATGAATGCTATTACATATTCCGATAACTTTTCCATATTGCGCCAGCATTAAATGCTCTCTTTACACAGATAAGCTCGGTACGTGCAGTGCTCAGAATAAGGTATGTTGCTCAAAATGAATAAAGTTCGCACAGTAATGGGGAGATGAAGAGTTAAGGAGGGGGGTGATGGTGGCAGAGGGGAGGAAAAGTGATTAATTTGCTGCAAAATATTTGCGAGCCAGCTTCACTTCTCTTTTTCCGTCGATCCTTTTCTCTTCATCTTCTCTTCTACTTTTTACTTTTAACTTCTTTTTCTACCCATCCTTATTTTCTTGTTCTCTATATTCTTGTTCCCGTTCTCTATTTTCTTGTTCTTGTTCTTCATCTTATTACTTTTTCTCCTTAACCTCCTTCTCTATCTCTACCTTATTTGCTCTTGTTGTTCTTCCTCTACCCATTTTCCTTCGTTTTCTCTATATTTTTCTCTCCTTTCTTTTCCTCTTCTTCTTCCTGATGTTCATCTTCTTCATTTTTCTATCTTCCATTTTTTCTACTCTCCCACATTTTTCCGTCTTATTTTTCCCCATTTATGTCCTTCTTCTTCTTTTTTTCGATATTCTTCTCCTTTTCTTTCAATTTATCCTTCTTCTCCTCCTTGTTGCTCTGCTCCTTCCTTTTTCTTCTCCTTCTTGTTGCTCTGCTCCTTCTTTTCTATTTTTTTCAGTTGTTATGTTGCTCTTCATCTCTTCTTCCCTTTTTCTTCTTCCTTTTGTTCTTCTTTATTCACCTCTGCCCCTGCTTCCTCTCCCCTCTCTCCCCTTCGTCGTCCTATTCTCTCCTCCTCCACCTTTCTTATCTTCTTCTCCTTCTTCCTCTTCTATTCCATCTTACTTGTTTCTCCTCCTTTTTTCTTATTCGTCAGCTCTTCCTGTCCTTCCATCCTTCTTCTACTGCGTCTTGGTCTGTTTCCCTGTTCTCTTCTTTTTGTTCATCCTCTCTTGTTCTTTTCATTATTCGAAGAGAGAATCTAATGGTACGCGAAAAGAGTAGCATAGCATCGTCAGCAATAGCCAACAAAAGAACAAGCAGTGAAAAACTTTCTTCGTTAGATGCATTGTTTGCCATCATCTTAAAACAACCTTTTCTCATTTCGTAGCTAAGTTATGAACGGCCAGACAACATTTCTGCTCTTTGCTCCACTCTTTATTACTCTCTTTACTTCTCTCTTAGCTTCTCTCTTCACTCCTCTCAGGTCCAACGACGAACTGACCCAAAAACTTCGAAAATAAAAAACGGCAGGAGTGTGTTAGATTTCGTCTAGTGCCGTACAGTGTCTAGGGAACTTTTGTTCATATCTGTCTATGAATGCTCTCCATTCTCCAATAGCTACCAGAAACTTCTGCATGTCAGATAGCTGGAGATCACCCAGCCAAGTGCAGTCTACTTTTCCATACTTCTGGCAACTTACTTCTCACTTTCAGCTGCACACACATAAAGTCCATAAATGAAAAGTTCAGTGAGATGACGTCATGATCGTATCTAGAAAATAGCTGGCAGAATTCTCTCAATCAGAGGGAAATCATGTTTTCAAGCTTCAGGTTTCTTCTGATTTTGTAAGAATTTGGAAAAGGACAGCACTGGTATGATAACATTCAGATAAATGTCGACTTTGTTTATGGAAGAGATTGGGTTTCAATATAATATTATGAGTGCAGTTATCTCCTTGTATTGGGGAAATTTCAAATGAAAAACAATCTTATGAAATTCAAACAGTAATGAAAGCAAGGGCAATCGGACAATAGCTTATGAAATTTATTAATTTCATAGTCAACTATATTCTCCAGGTTAGCACTTTTGTAGATTTGGATCTCAAGTAAACAATAAGTGCAAAACTAGTAAATATCAGTTATAGCACGATCCATTCAACTTGTCAGAAATCAGCTGTTTCGGTAACAATTGAACAGTGACTTCGACACAATAATCAAAAAGCTTGAAAGTCTTAAAGACCTTTTTAAAGAAGACCTTTCAAAGAATAACTTTCAAAATACCTTTTCAATAATCTGCAAGATTCAGCATTTGTAGGTTAAGTATTGTGATATTGCTTGTTAAAACATATGTTTTCTGACAAGTTAAAAGGATCCTGCTGTACTATGCCCACTTCGAAAAGTTCAATTATACTAGTAGGATTTTAATCTGTCCGCGTGATAGCAAAGGTGTCTCGCTTGTCAAAACCATCACCCGCATTGCCTGAAATTTATGCTGATGATCGGAATTCATCGTTGATGCCACAGCTTACCCCTCCCCTACCGATTCACCCCTCACCTTACCACCCCTGTATGAGCCATTAGTTGTCCAATCCAGGAATAACTACATAAATTTCCTTCGGCACATAACAGCTTTATCGATCCCTAGCTGGAATTGCGAACATTCAAGCATAACCTGGAAGTGGTGGCGAATAATGCTGGGTACCAGAAAAGCTATTTTATATATATGAAGCTCTCTAAATATATGGTATTTGAGTGGATGTAAGTATGGAGTTGATTGAGAGGGGACCAATGCGTTTCCCCCAAAGTTCCAACCAAGGGGACAGGAGATATATTTGTTTTTGAAGGGAAGTCAAAACATAAAGTCGTGTACACGGGACAGTCAACCATTATGCTTGAGCAAATCGCTTATTTATGAATTTTGTCTCCACCTCTTTTCTCTCCTTCTATTTTGGTAGTTGTCTCACTTTAATTTCCTCCAATTTCCTGTAATGCTACTCTGGTCTGGGTAGGCTATATTTAGGCTGGGTTCACTGATCAAACACCCTTTTCATCACAATATTGGGTCGGGGTCCACCCCAACTTCAGTAAAGCCCTCCAGCGAAAAAGAAAATCAATCGAGTTATTTCTTCCTGATTCAATCGGCAAGATTGAATTATTGGCAATTCAGTCTCTATTGTTCATATAAACTTGAAAGGTTGCTAGAAATTTCACTTTAAAACAATGTTCTCTCTTGATTAGCGAGTTATGATGGCTTCAATTAGGCTACTATGGCAATCATTGCTCATGTTTTGATATAACTAATCTCTGTTTTATTGACATGCTCTCTCTCTCTTGTTTTCTAGTTCTTTTTATCTACCTTAATCTCACTTATATCCTATGACTGTGTAACTGTATAAATTTCTCCTCTCATAATATGAATGATTCCCATTGGATCCCATAAAGATCGTCTCTTTTCCTGCTCTTCAATTATTTTACTTACTTTACTTCATCTCTATTACATATTATCATCCTCCATACTCCACTTACTTTACTCCATCTCCATTACATAACATCTTCCGTACTATTCAAGGCATGAGATTACTACTCCCTTCATTTACCTTCTATGTCTTACTTGCATAGTATATGTTACTTCTTTCATATATTATTATATTTCATGTTTTCTTTCTCCCCTATTTCCATCATCCTCTGGATCAATAAAACAACAAAGGAGCGAAAATTGTTTATTGAAGCTTGAGAGTTTGTGTATTGAATAGCAGGATACATCTGTTCTTCATAGCCTAATAATAATAAAAAACATTGAGTTTCCAAACAATAGAAACATATAGGGTAGTAGGATATCACCAGGTGTCAAAACTGCTACTCCATAGAAACCAATCTCAAAATCTAAGTATTTGAAAAACTTATAATCCATCCAGTTCACCAAATCCCTTTAAGACAACTGTCCTTGAGAAAAGAAAAGAATCCGAAAAACAAAGTATTTGAGAAAAATCTTATTAATCAATATCACCAAATACCCTTCAAGACAACTCTCTTCAATCTACAATCCAGTTGCTATCCAGATTCCAGTTGCAATCAATGAGCAATGTACAATATACGAGCAATTGAAAATATTGAATAAAACTTTACAATTTTTTCTATTAGTAACTACAGCTAATCTGTCACTTCAGCGTGAAATTTTTTTCAGCGTGGCATTTTTCAAATTTACTCTTACGAATGGAACGTTCATAGATATGACTCAACTGTCTGAACTCGCCTAGCTAAGCCAAAGTTAACCCACAATCTATGAAATATTTCCCGCACAATACCAATTAATTTTTCGGGTGTCAAATAACAATACCCTGGCGAACGAAACTAATATCAGATTATTTCTTCGATAAGTTTTGTGTGGCCGAAACGTGTCCTTTGCGCTGATTTCAGTGCCACAAATCACACGCACGCACAAAATCGAGCGTGACGTCATCGAAAACGTGTATTTGCTGACTGGTTTGGTCCCTGGTCCCTGGCCTCTGGCCCTACTCGCTGCCCTACAACTGGCCCTGAATTATTTATCGACTTCTGTTGTAGTAGTGCACGGGTCAGTGATCGCTTTTTCCCTCGATGCGACCTACTCGAGGAACTACCCTACTGCGCATGCGTACCCCAAAAGTTGCCGTCTTGGACCCAAGACGTAATGTAATGTGATTGGTCGAAGGATCGAACGGTGCTCTACAAAAGACGTACGTGATTGGTGGTTGTATCGAACTCACGAGGTATGGATGAATCTGTCCTCCGAAACGATGTATGTGATTGGTGAATATAACCCTTGTCCTCCAACTAAAACTTTTGTCCAAAATAATATTAGTGTTGTATGGATGGAATGAATTACAAACAGCATCACGCTTTAAGACTGATATATCGACCGATATTCGTATAATTCAATAAGAATGGTACTGATATAACTCAGTCCTACAAAATGTCGTATGTTGGTCGATGGGTCCTCAAACTTCATCTTATAACTTCTCTCCAAAGTGTTGGGTTGTATGAAATGAATGACAATAATAACATTTCAGTTTGAGACTGTGTCAATACAATTTGCATAGAGTTACTCTTGTCAAATCAATTATCCCTTGCTGTACCTTTGTGCAATATTAATGAGGGGTCCATGAAATAACTATGTAGATTTTAGGTTAGGCTATTGATAGATGTTGTAGAACTCATGGGCATCATAGCAAACAATTGTGCATAGTGAAGTGACTTCAAAGAGGTGTTTGAAGCGTTGAATGAACCAGTTGTAAAAGTATTGCATGTTTTGACTCTTTTTTGCCATAAGATGCACACAATGTTGTAGCCTATACCGTATCGAAAGATCAAACGTATAGGCAGACCGCTTATATTCATTGCATGGTACTGTTACTTGATTTTGATAATACATTGAATATGAATCACTTTTGGATACAGTCATATTATGAGTGAAAATCAAGTATTGAGAAAACTTTCTTGAATATGATTTTGACACTCATGGATTTCGTGATGGAGATAGTTCATAGGAGATATTTCATAGATGATGTTTAACAATCAATTTATTGAGAAATTGTACACATTCTTTGAAAATAAAGTTGGCTAAAATGAATTATAATCATTCACCTCAATACATTTTTTTAAATGTTTGAGGTGTATTCCTATTTAACCACTATAAGCTATGAATATTTGTATAATACATACTTATGAATGGTTGAATACATATGTCATGGCAGTTTCATAGTGGATGAATTATTTTACACGGTAAAAATTTTTTAAATTCTGATTATTCGTGTTATCCTGATTATTTGCCTTAGTAAAAACGATTTGTAGGGTGAAGAAGTACTTGTCAAATTGCAATTTCATAAACCAGTAATAAAAATAATGCATGTTGTCATTACTAGCTAAGAAGATGAAATATTGCCTTTCCAGCAAAACACAAATCAAATTAAAAACTTTTATTAAGATCTTCACAGAATAATACACAAATTATTTTATTTTGTTATTTTCGAAAATTATAACTTCTTTCCCTAAATTATTCTGGAATACAGTCTCAATCAAAATAAATAGCATTTGAGTGGAAATCGAGATCTCTTTGGAAGATTTCATGAGGTTGAATTCATATTATTTGAATGATTTTGATAACGTTGCTTTGAGAAGGCATTGAATGTGGAGAAGCGTTTCATCCGCCAATCGCTGAGTGAATAGACTGAAGCCATGTAGTAGATGGAGTCAGGACGGATTCAGAGATACTTGGTTGGCTGAAATAAGTCGTCTCCGAATTTCGAAGCGTTAGGGTCTGATGAGCAAGCTTGGAGAAACCTCTCAAGAAGTTCAAAATTAAACCTGTACTTCTGCTTGAGCTTATAAAGCGGATTGAGCACATTCTTCGTCCCAATAGAATTCTGCAATTTCAGATGCCCCTCCAAGTTTATTCAAATGTAATTTGACAATTTATTCTCTCAGGTCTTTGGAGACCAGCTCTGGATCTGATAGCAAGTCAAACAGGTTGCCGTCTGCTTTGAAGTGGGTTTCTTTCTAGCTTTTTATTATAGAAATATAAATCTATCATGCGGTTGGGTACAGTTAATTCCTGAAACTAAAACACATTTCGAATAAAAAAAATTCCATTTTCATAATCTTATTATCTGATTTATTAAGAAAAAATGAGTTTCTTCTATAGACAATAATTATTAGAAAACTGTTTTGACTGCATTGTTTTAATTTAGCTATTTAAGCAAATTCCATTGTTGTGTTTTTCTCTTTGTAATGCGAGTAAAGGAATAATCTCTTCTCCAAGACAGTGTTCACAATAAATTTCCACGTGTATGTTTGTTTGGTTCACAGACTAATTTTGGTTCAGTCTGATTTGATTTTTGGTTCAGACTGATAACTATTTGTTACTCTGACTATCTGGTAGTGATTCTGAGTATCCATTTCATCGGTGGATAAAACCAGTGTTGTACATAATATTAAGCTGGCTAATATGCTGCATAATAGTCGCTGGCTAACCTATCAAGGTGGGAGTATGCCATTGGCCTAGGCACGCTACGCCCATAGTGGGCGTGGTACGTAATGATGAGTAGTGATTGGAAACATGTAAAAAATAAATTCAATATTTATAAGTACAAGTACAGTTCAACTCTATAAGAACAAGATAAATAATACAAATAGTATAATTGGACTAAATTTTCATGATTTAAACCAATTTTCAAAATTTCAAATCGTATTCTGAACCTTTATCGATCACCCGAGTAATGCACGGCTAGTTGAATAAGGATAATAACTTCTTTATTTCTCTGACGTGGAGAAGTTTGGATAGTAATCTCCGCGTTTAGTATCTACCACTCAACTACGGTTGATGGAAAGCCAATTTAATTATTTACCAGCTGCGAAATGACGTCATATATCTGTATTGATTTCATTAAATGACATCATTTACGTTGTTTGAATTGGCTTACGTGCAATCGGTTGGTAGTTCTCAAAACATCTTCCCCTTCACATATTCATACTCAAACAATAAAACTTCCAAACGGCTCAACATACCATACTCTAAATCTTGTCAAAAGTGGTAGTCAGAATGTGAATGAGGTATAAATGTACAGTATTTTCGAGTAATCCAATTACCCAGGCTGAGAACAACTCATGTGGTGCGATAAGAAATGGCAGTATAAGTTGAGTTGTGCTCTGGCGGGCTCCTAGAATGCCATATTCGGCACATTAAGGCGAGTGAACGCGACTCTGTTGCTATTCTCGCAAGAGATATTGCCCACATATTTTCTATTTCCTTCAGCTGCAGGAGTGAAGTGCGAGTAAGTTATTGCAGAGGTGGTATACCTTCTGGAAAAAGCGGTTCATTTGCACCACTGCTTAAAAATGTTCTTTTGCCGAGAAACGTGTGTCAAATGTGGGATGTTAAAAAGGCAGTAGATAGGTTTTCCAGTTTTTCAATTAATAAATGCACCTTCTGTACATAAATAATTACATCGCCTTACAATTTATTGCCATTTTTCAATCTGTTATATTGTTAAATAGTCACCTGCTGAAAAAACTTCTAAGGTTTAGCGGGACCATCTTTTGTAATGCCTTTTTGTAGATAATTTGATTGATTGATTGATTGATCTGTCCCAGCTTGGAGCTGGAATTGAAGAGTAGATAAATAGATAGTTGAATAATTCATATTTCCACAAGATGAAAAAGTAATATTCACTTGAATTTGAAATAATTACAAAAATAAACTTACAAAAAGGTGAATTATTCATTGTTTTTCATTGAATATACTCCATGAGATTTCAAATTTTAATGAAGGGTTGCTGGATTGAAGGATTTTAAAACACTCGAGTTCTCTATATCTATGAATTTGTGATGCTTGACTCAATCATGTTTCTCTTTCTAGTGATAATATTTTTTTAATTCATGTTAGGAAGTATATTTAATTCATTCATTGATGATTTTTATCTCCGTATTTCATTTAATCTAATATTTTTATTTTTTGTCAGATATTTTTTTCCGTGAATTTCATTGCTCTTACACATTTAAATCGGTTATTTTTTGTAGCATGCAATGAGAATGTGAACTTACAAAAAAGCATAGGATATCAATGTGATTTAGACGGTTGTACTTTTTCAGATTATTATTTAACATGAAAATTATGATATAGAAATATAGAGAATACAGATTATTGTTATTATATGGGAAAAAATTCTCATAGAACTCTCATCTAGGTAGGTATAGAATTCTCATAGTAGGTATTAACTTTGGAAATGAGGGGCTTATCAAGTGACAGATGTAGAAATCAAAAGTTACATTGTTAAAAAAAACTTCCAGATATCATTGCTGTCCTTTCAGCAGATAAAAGTTTCCAATAAAATAAAACTCACTTTCCATACATATATGCATTGATGGAGAAGTCATGTCACTGTGACTTATAGATATCTCTTGAAAATAGATAGTGGGGTAAATTTTCCAGTAACAGTGGAACGTCAATCACATGCAACTAAACTTGAATCACTCTCTACAACCATCTCTGTCCTTTTCTCTCATGGTGTTGGCTGCTACATAAAACCACCGAGCCCTCAACACCCTCTTGACGTATGTACATACAGTTATTCACTATGCATGGAGGCCACACAGAAGAGAGCGTCAGACACAACAGGGAAACTCACTAATCGGATAAAAGCGACCCCCCTCCACCACTTCAACCCCGAATCAGTACCCTGAACTATCCTTCCCCCTCCCCTGTGCTACCAAAATAGGCTACCCAATCCCAGCTCCCATTCACCTTCTCTGTTATGTCGAAAATTAATTAGACTAACTAATCCAGAATTGACTATAGACTCTGTCGTACTGTAATTTATCGCTAACTCGTTTTAATGGCTCATGAATTGCAAATGGCCGACGCAGGTACTGCTTCACTGCCACGCAAATAGTGCACGCTCTCTCTCGCACTCAGTCGCTCCACGTATTCACTATCTCACTCTTACCATCTTTAGCCTACACCTTGATAATATGGCACAGATTTTGCCGGGTTGGAAATCTGGTTGCAGGCGGCGGCTTCTATTCGAGAATTGTGTGGTTTGTCGACTTTGTGGCTTGCTTTTCAAAGTGGTTGGTGGAGGCTTTTTTGTTCGTGAGACAGACAGTTATCGCAGATCCCTTCCGTAACATTCAGAAATATTATTTATCTTCAAATTTATAATTGTAAAACGCTTTTCTATACAATATGGCATTGCTTTCAGTCGTTTCGTTTTCAATCAGTTTTCTTAGCCCCTGCGCACACTTCGCAACTGCTATCTGATTTCAGTCAGAAACCCAATGTTGCCAGATAACATTTGGCTGTTTCTCGGGTGATCGGGTAATCTAACCTATCTGCCAAAGTCATCTGGCAACGCTGGGTTGCTGACTGAAATCAGATAGCAGTTGGTTAGTGGGCGCAGGGGCTTACAGTTTGTATATTCGAACAGTTCTGAAAACTCTTGTATTTGTATTATTGCATTAAATCAAATTCAAATTGAAATATAAATTCATTCATTTGAAAATTCAAATTAATTTTGATTTTAAGTTCCTGTTCAGTTTCTGTTTTTTCAGCTCAGTGGCCGGTCGGTTTCAGTTCAGTTTTCGTTTAGTTTCCATTCAGTTTCAGTTAAGTCTCTGTTTAGTCTCCGTTCAGTAGGCTTATTAATTCAGTTTCCATTCATTTTTCGTTTAGTTCTCTTCCAGAGCTTAATTTGTTTTAAAAATATTATTGATAGCTCTTAATTTATGATGTACATGCGTTATGCGGCCTTGTAGGTTAGCTGCTTAATAGAGCATTGTTAATTATTTTTACCTCTCTTACCATGCACGCAATTGCGTGAATAAGAAAAAATCGCCTTCGTTTAGTATGGAACTAGGTTAATACTGTAGTTGAAACTCAAAACAACAAAGCTGGTTTGAATTGTTAGCAAATCTTAATTTGAGGATATTATTTCTTCCATAAAATGTTTTGGCAATTTATATCATGGCAATAGGTTGATCATAATTATAATTTAATAAGAAACTATTGAGAATCAATAGCTTCTTTTCATTAAGATTTTTAATTTTCTTATCATATTTAATCATGTATCAGCTTCTGCTATCAACTGTCTAGTCATCATACGGATTGAAAAAAGGAGCGATTGAGAAATTAAATCAAGTTTATTCTTCTGAATCATGAATAACCTGTACTTCTATTATTCCTAGTCCAAATCCGATTGATAGATTATTATTTGAACGAAGTATTCATTCCTAATACGAGTCTTGTTCTGAGTGGAATAATAGCACAAAACTAAATTTAGGAAGAAATGAATGCTCATTGAAAGGTGGAATGAATACAGCTCCTATTCAAGGAACGTTTAGTAAGATTCTGTATTCATCAATTATTGCTAATTTCAGATACTTTAAAGAAAGAGACAGTCCTCTATAAATCACTTTATTAGAGAAATAAGAGAATTACTGGATTCGATTGAGATATTTATCGGAGTGGAAAGCTTCAGATTAGCTGTCTCGAAATTAATTCAACTTGATTTGAGTATCGCTTTTATCCCAAATTATTATTCAACTTTAATTGAATGAGATCGATTAATAATTTGTATCATTTCTTCTTTTGATAATTTGCTAGATATTTTTCATCCACAAAAACAACGATGTCATGGCCACCTGGGAGATTATAAAGGTCTTCTGAATTTCTACGTTGATCATTCAATCTAGATGAACATTGTTTCATGAAATACCATACAGTTGTTAGATTTTCTAATGATATCATCTGGACTGGAAATGAATTAATCTCAATACAATTACAGCTTAATTTTCAAATTCTTCTTGAATGTTGAATTGTCATGAATTTTCATCATTGTAAAAAGTGGTAATGAGAATGTTCATTGCCAGTCCAGTGGCCTTTAGTTGCGAAATATAGATAGAAAAATAGGACTATTCTTGTTACTATCATAAACACAAAAATATTCTCATATTATTTGATTTGGTTTTGTTCCAATGCTTTGAATTGGACCACTTATTTTCAATTAACCATTATTTTTCAATGGACCGATACTGACCATTCTGTTGGTTCACTGCTTATTTCTTTTTGACAATCATAAGCCTTCATAATAATCATATTCTTTAAAATTAATTCAATTCTAAAAGAAATTGCTTTCATTCCACATTCAAATAATAATTTGATTTGAACTACCAAGTTACTGCCAAGTAAGTGCTATCAAGTTTTATAGAAATCTATTTAAAGTTTCATATTATATAGAGTTATAGTTCAAGTTTTATAAGTTCTAGAATTTTAGTCAAGCGCGAAGTGTAGGATAAGCGTTTAGTGGAAGAGCTTAAATTTCCATCAGGTGTACACTAAATCGATCCTGGGTCGATTGAAGTATGTAGTTCTGTCCTTCTTTCTACAGTTTAAACTACAGATATAATAATATTACACATAATAATGATGATAATATAAAACTACACATAATAATAGTTTATCTAGCACACAGATAATGTTGTTTCAGTCATGACCCCCTACGCCCACTCGTTCAAGTTTTAATAGTGAGAGTACATGCATGGTTGGACGATGCATTCAAATAGCCAGCATTCAGGTTGAGATTGCTGCGAATAATAATACTACAATAACAACAACAAAGTTCTAGCCGACTTATTAATATAACTGGAGGCACGTGGGTATTTTCACATTTGCTCGGGGTGTCCAGTTGGAGGAGGAGGAGAAGGGGCGGGAGGAGGAAGGAGAGGAGGTGGAGGAGAAGGTGGAGGGAGAGGAGGAGGAGGAGGAGGAGGAGGATGAGGGGGGGGAGGAGAGAGGCCTTCATTTGTGGAAATTTCGGGGCTAGAGCAAACGCAATTGCAAATTCCATCCAAGCATGGAGTGCTGCAATAAAGCAATGAGTTGGAGGCGGGGGGGATGGTATAAGGAGATAAGGAAACATATTTGGGTGAGGGATGTTGGTGGGGGAAAGGGTCAAGAGGGGTGAAAGAGGAGGTACCGCTTTCACTTTGATAATAACACACGGCGGGGAGGTTGAAATACTAGACACACAAACACACACACACACATTCGTGCACTAACATTCTAGCTTGCATGATGATTATGATGATTATGATGATGATTACAGTGACGATGATAGTTGAGCTGATGCTACATGTGGTGCGAAGCCAGGTTGATGCTGAATTTCTAGGATAAGCGCAAAGTGGAAGAGCTTACATTTCCATCAGGTGTACACTAAATCATGCCGCCTTCTCATTAACATACACAGAATTCTCTGTGTAATAACAGAGGTGACAAATTGCAGTCGAGAAGATTTCTGTGTCTGCGATTCCATCTACGGCGTGTTTCTGAACAGTGTCACCTGTCGACCTCCCTGTTGTTGTCTACAACTGCGGGAAACAATTGAGAAATTGCCATCGAATTGCTGGATGTTAGTTGTGTCTTCAAGGATTCATCGGAACACGGTGTGCAAAAATTCGTCAAAAACCAAGAGCAGTTCCAACCATTGCGATTCTGGGGCTTGTTCCATAAAAGTTTTGGAATTTTTGTTGAACAATTGGAAAACGGCTATACACAAGACATAAATAGAACAAATTCTATGTAATTTATTCATTCATATGTCTAGTGTGAATGATGAATGCAATCATGTAGACTACGAACTGGATGTTTGTATGGAATTTGCATAGAATTGTATAGAATTTGTGTAGATGTTCTTATAGAATTTGAATAGAAGAAGAAGAAGAAGAGAAGAAGAAGAAGAAGAAGAAGAAGAAGAAGAAGAAGAAGAAAACAAGAATTATTGTCCCGTAAAAATGAGCGAAAATATTATAATGTAATGTTAAACGTCTGGGAAGAATAGATGACTCGGTAATTGAACTAGAATTCTAAATAAAGAATGTATATACAATTTTGAATAATTCTAGTAAACATAACTGTAAGATCTATCCAATTGAGTGTTCTTGGATAACCTCTCTCGGTTTTCGATTACGAAATGGGAGTATAGTGTCATCATTGGCTGATTTATTGTTTCTGTTATAGTTAATTATACAGTATAAACGGCGATAGTCATTTATATTCATTTAATAATTCATCACTGACACTTTGACATCTTATTAAAGTATTTTTAAGAGAGAACCGCTTAAAAGTATAGTCATGAATCCATAATTATAAATCCAGAATTATGAAGATCCTAATGTAATATTGGCTTCTTTACCTTATGATACATTAAAAAAGCATTGCACTCTTCTTTTAGATACAGTGGGTTCCCTATTCATTACCTGTATTGAGAGAGAGTTCAAATGTTTCTTACATACTCATTGGAAACTTGAATGCATCTTCAATAGACTTCCCATTCCCTCAGTGGATGATTGTGGAAAGTCAATAGGTGATGCGTGTGGAAAGCTTTCAACACCTGGAATCCCAAAATTAATTTCGGGTTCAGACGATAGAAAGCTAGTACACCACCAATTGCCAATAGAAGGAATTGAGGTCGATGTGAGTTGGGATACTCGGTGGCCGTCTTTTTTTAATCAATTGGGAGACATAGTCTATGTTTCTTTAAGAGTTGTCTTGAAGCAGTTTGGACGGACCACTCGTGGAGTGGAGCAGGCGGCCGAGGCCCGATATGCCACAACTGCACTAAGAGCTTACGAGCTTTTAAGACTCTGCTAGAAAGTCTAGCGATGCGATGGG
This sequence comes from Laodelphax striatellus, assembly GCA_017141395.1. Classification (NCBI taxonomy): domain Eukaryota; kingdom Metazoa; phylum Arthropoda; class Insecta; order Hemiptera; family Delphacidae; genus Laodelphax; species Laodelphax striatellus. The sequence goes on from CM029534.1 coordinate 6,185,169, forward strand.
AGTGGGTTGGAGAGAAATGAAGTGAAGGACTCGAAAAAGGCGAATGGGACTGGGGAGGAGGAGGGGGAGGAGCCGATTATGAAGAAGAAGAAGGAGAAGAAGAAGAAAAGAAGAAGAAGATGGAAGAAGAAGAAAAGAAAAAGAAAGAAGAAGAAGAGATGGAAGAAGAAGGAAGAAGAAGAAGAAGAAATAGAAGAAGATGGAAAGAAGGAGGAGAAGAAGAAAAAGAAGAGAAGAAGAAGAAAAAGAAGAAGGAGAAGAAGAAGAAGAAAAGAAGAAGAAGAAGAAGAAAAGATGAAGAAGAAGAAAAGTAAGCTCGGAAGGAGAAGAAGAAAAAGAGTAGAGAAAGAAGACGTGAGAGGAAGGAAAAGAGAAGAAGAGGAGAGAGGAGGAGGAAAAGGAGGAAGGAGAGAAAGAGAAGAAAAGAGGAAGAAGGGAAAGAAGAAGAAAAGAAAAGAGAGAAAAAAAGAAGAAGAAAAAGAAAAGAAGAAGAAGAAGAAGAAGAAAAAGAAGAAAAAGAAATGAAGAAAAAAAAAGGAAGGAGGAAGAAGACGTGAGAGGAAGGGGAAAGATAAGGAGAAGGAGAAAGACGTGAGAAAGAGGAGGAGGAAGACGTTAAAAAAAGACGAAAAAGAAGAAGAAAGAAGTAGAAGAAATGGGAGTAAAGCTCAGTAGGAGTAGAAGAAAAAAGAGGAGGAGAAGAAGTCGTGAGAGGAAGGAAAAATAGAGGGAGGGGGAGTAGGAGGAAGAGGAAAGTGAAGACGTGGAGAAAGACGTTGAGAAAAGGAGGAGGAGGAAAGAATGAACCGATAGAAGCAATAAGGTTGATCGTGTAGACTACATCTCTCTGGACGACTACTTCACTACGAAATTGAAAGAGAGAAGAAGTTCAGCTGTCTACAAGTTGTCGTAAAAGGATAAGAACCGAAAAAAGAAGAATATGAGTTGGAAGATAGTGTTGAAAAGTGTGTGTGTTTGTATGTATGTGAGAGAGAAAGAAGGAATAAGTGAGCGCCATTGACAGAGAACCAAAAACAGAGGGAGTGAGAGTGAGGCAGAGTCACTAAGAAAAAGAGAATGGGTAGGCAACTAAAAGAGAGAGAGAGAGAGTGAGAAGAGAGAAAGAGCGAGTGAATGAGAAGAGAAACTGAGAGATAGAAAGATAGAGAGTAAGAGAGAGTGAGAAAGCGAGAGGGAAAGAGCGATTAATTGATAAAGAACAAGATAAGTGAACTTGATAAGGGAACAAGGGTAGGGAAAGGAAGACATTAAGAAGAAGTTTGAAAGTAAAAGAGGAGGTGAACAAAAAGGATGAGCAAGGAAAAATAAGAGTGGGCTAAGCAGATGTTTAAAGAATGGGCAAAGGAATCAACTTGATAAAGAAACAGATAACAATCAAAAGAGGAGAATGAAAGATTTCTGTTGGAGAGTTTGAGAGTGAGAGAGGAGAGAAACTGGATGAAGGAGCCAGATAAGGATGAAAACGGGAAAAGGATAAGAAAATGGGTAATGGAGAAGGAATTCCATAAGGAACAGAATAAGGATGTGCAGCAAGCAAGGGAGTGAGATCGGAAAAGTCCGAGAGAACCTAGGACCATTCTGCAACAGATGTCACTCCAGTAGGAGACTTCTCATCCAGACGTTTTTATTCAGTTTCTTCCTCTTTAAGCTGCTTCCCGATTCAGTCGCCATCGAGTGACGTTTTCAATTACCTCTCAAATGCTTTATTTGATATCTTGAATAAGAAATAATAGGGGAAAAAATTTATTTATTTATTTATTTATTTATTTTCACAATTGTCACGATACATCAACTTTTGAGTTTCACTCAAATGACAGGTGACATGTCAATGCTTAAATTAATGTTACAACTAAATTATCAAATATGTCAAACAGTAGATATTTATACATACAATTATAACACTTTTATATGGATATAAGATGAGTCATCAACATTGGTGTGTCACAAATAAATTTTTTCGTTTCGAATCAAAAATTTTTAAAATTCGGCAACAGTATATATGTTTTTCTCTAACAGCATTTTCTTTATCTTTTGTTTAAACGATTGTATTGATTCTACATTTCTTATGTCTGCTGGGAGTTTGTTAAAATATCTCATACCGGAATAAAATGGAGTTTTTTCAAATGCAACACGACGGTGGATTGGGAAGGCTATCAAGTTTCTATTACGAGTATTATATTCGTGGGTATCAGTGCAAAGTTGGAACTTGTGAGTATTCATTTTAACGAAAGTTAATAACTGGTAAATATAGATAGATGGGAGTGTTAGTAATTTAAGTTCTTTAAAATGTGCTCTGCATGAATCTCTAGCTCTTAATCCGCAAATAATTCTTAATATCTTCTTTTGAAGAATGAAAACTTTATGGCTCTCGGTAGAGTTTCCCCAGAATATTGTGCCGTAACTTAAATAGGAATATACATATGCATAATAAACGGCCAAGAGAGTTTTTTTATCAACTGAATGGGAGAGAGTAAGAATGACAAAATATGCCCGATTCAATTTTTTTGTAAGGTTTTGGATTTGCTCCCTCCAAGAAAACCCCTGATCTATTATAAGGCCTAAGAATTTTGTTGAAGGGGATAGCTCTAATCTGTCTTCAATTGTAGGGAGGATTATTCTATTTGGTGCTGTTAAGTTACGTGCGGAGCTGAACTGAATCAAATGTGTTTTATTGTAATTCAAGCATAGACCATTTGCTTTGAACCATTGGGACATTGTTGTTAGTGCATTTTCCAACTCATTAGCCAAAGCAATGTGGTTGGGGTTTGATGACAGCGCAGTCGTGTCATCTGCATACGTTATAAGCTTTGTGTGAGGTGTTACTTTTGATAAATCATTAATGTAAACCAGGAAGAGAATAGGTCCAAGAACAGAGCCTTGAGGGACTCCATTTGGGGCCTGTGTGAACGAAGATGATTTTGAAGAGGTTCTATCTCTCACACATTGTTGTCTATTACTTAAATATGACTTTAACCATTTAAGAGCAGTGCCAGCTATTCCATAAAAACCTAATTTTTTTAGTAGTAGGTCATGGTTTACACAATCAAATGCTTTTGAGAGGTCGCAGAAGATACCAGCGGCGTGCTGCGACCTGTCAATTGCAAGTGAGATTTCTGTCACAAATTCGTAAATAGCACCCACAATGTCTTTATCTTTACGGAAGCCATATTGACTTTCATTCAACAGTTTATTATTTTCGAGATGAGTAGCCAACCTGGATGCAACAGCCATCTCATATACCTTGGAAAATGCTGATAGAATAGCAATTGGTCTAAAATTACTCAAGTCCTTTGGGTCTCCACCCTTTAAAAACGGTAATACGTTGCTAAATTTCAGGAGGTTGGGGAAGACTCCATTTTTAAATGATTGATTTATTAAGAAGACCAAAGGTTTAACTATATACATTACACATTTTTTTAATAGAAAAGGAGGGAACTCATCCCATCCAGGTGCTCTTGATGCCTTCATTTTCTTAATCAACATATGTATCTCATCCTCTGTTACGGGGGTAAACGAAATAAGAATATTATTTGTTTTAGGTTGCTTATTACAAAAATTAAGAGCTGTTTGTATGTTAATGTTTAAGTTTAGGTTTGTGCAGATGTTTGCGAAAAAACTATTGAAAGAGTTCAAGGTAGATTCTATGGGAGCATTATTAAATATTTTTGAAAGATCTAATTCTTTTGTTTTTATGCTTGTTTCTTGCTTGACTATTCTCCATGCTATCTTTGTCTTATTTTCAGCGTTCCTAATTTTGTTACTGTTGTAGATTATTTTTGCCTGTCTAATACATCTGTTCAGAATTCTTTTATACTGTCTCACATGCTCCTTAAATGCAGGTGAGTCACTTGTCCTATATTGAATGTGTAGCTCTCTGGCTCTAGCACACGAGATTCGGATTCCAGGTGTAATCCATCTTTTGTCAGAGTCCAATTCTGTGTTATTCTTAAGGAGTTTGAGCGGAAAAGATTCTTCAAAATATAAAGTCATGATCGTGTGAAATTTCTTATATAATATATTAGGGTCGGATACAATATTTCCAAACTGGATAAGAGAGTCCCAATTTTCATTTGCCAGCAGAGCATTGAAATGTTTAATATTACTTTCGGAAAACACTCTTACTGTTTGGGGTCTTCTTGTTTGTTTTTTTGTTTTTGATTTTCTTGGGTTGTGAGATTTGAGTAAATTAGTTGGAATTGAAACTAGCTGGGCTGTATGGTCAGATAAGCAGTTATGTATTATTGAATTATTACATTTTTGAGGGTCATAATCTGAAGCTATATTATCAATACAAGTGTTAGAAGCAATTGTCAATCTAGTCGGTTCAACAAAATGAAGTTGCAAATTATAGGAGTGTAATATTTCAAGAAATCTTGAACGTGCTATTGAAGGGAGAGGCGGTGTAAAATAATGAGAAAAAAACGCCGGCGTCGATGTAAGTGAAATAAAAAAGTGGGAACGTCAAGAGAGCAGAAAGAATTCCCATTAATATTTATTTTTTTACGAGTAAAATTAAACGGTAAGGAAGGGGAGGGAGAATAGCGAGAGTGGAAGAATATAATTCCATCAAAAAATTGTCAATTGCCTTTTTATCGGGCGCGTACAAGTCGAAGTAAGGCGACGCCCGCTGTGGACCGGCGATGAAGATGATCTCGGTTCTCTGAACTGTAAAAATCGGATCTAATCATTGTGCGCGGAGCGGCGCGGCCGAAAATCCATCCTCTCTCGATATTGGAAAGTTTTCAACGACAACAATGGGAATTTCACTCTGAAATGAAATTTATATACCGCGCTTCATTCTTCTTTCGTATCCAATTATTTCGCGAGGTCTATTTTCAACTTGATTGGAAGCGATATCCACCATCGGCGTTCTTGATAGCTCAATTATTTCAATGCTCGTTCATCTCGCCGCAGGCTTTTGTGGCTTGCAGATTTTCCGCCGTTTTTAATCTTACATATCAGGTGTTCTATTCATGTATAGACGTCTGAACATTGCATATAATGCTTATAACGTTCGTTATTATACCTCAGACTGAGGTTAACCAGCAACAACAGAGAATTTAATTTTCATTCCCTTCAGAATTTCTGATATGGTGTTTTTTGAGATATGAACAAACTCAGTTTTTTTATATTAGAGAGGTTTTCCAGTTTTTCTTAGCTCTTCTCAGTGAAAATTCTACTACAAATTCAATAAAGTCTCTTACAATTATTATTCATTCAATGAAATTAACCAATTATTGTGAAACTCTTCATTCTAAGGTGAATGAGTGAAAAAATATTTTCATTCACTTTATTATTCCTCCAATTGATTTACCCAACAGGTGATTTGCCCACCAGTTTTAATACATGACATGAGGTTCCCTTTACATGATTCAACGATAAGGAGACTGAACTACTCCGGTTCAAGTGCTCAACACTCAACAGCCTGGAATTCGAACAGCACGTTTGAGAAGTAGCGATTATTTCAAATCCTCCATGATTTGTACATGAGAAAATTGTAATTTTCTCATTTTAAATTAATTTTTCTCAAATTAATTCAATTCTCGTATCATTAATCAATTTTCCCCAGAATTCCACTCATTAATTATGTCATGAGTTTCTATGAATCGAACGCTACAATCCTGTTATTTGACAATAGACCAACCAGCAACTGCGTACTACAGTAACCCAATACCTCCAGCTTATTAGTGGAGGCTTCTAATAGGCATAGTAGTGGTGTGGCCTGAGATGAATAGTTCATCTGTCCAAGTTCCTAATAATGGTGTCCTTTGAATGGAGCCGCGCACTCAACATGTACAAGAAGTCGCTTGCAGGCATTAGCTTGTAAATTTCAACACGCATCCATAATGGCATCTATGAGATACAACTAACCATGGGCAATATTGTACTATTTGTCTGTGTGTCCGCGTGTGTAAGGTTGAATAATTCTGAGCTAGGAATTAGTGATGAACCGTCTACAAACCAGTTGAAATTAAACGTGTTGAATTAATTAACGTGAAAAAACGTTTTTATGTATAGAAGAAAACCAGTTGATATAGCGTTGCTGTTTTCTATAAATTTTCTATTTAGCAAAGATTATGCATATTTTTCATTTTTGTAGCTAACCGTTTTCGAAATTTACAAAATGCTATTCGATCCTTTACAAATGCTAATTACTATAGTGCTGAACTGTCTGATAAAAAAATAGATAGAAAGACAATCATAGATGGTATAGTACTGTATTGAGGATGCTGGAGCCAACAAATTGCTCATTTCTTTGATGAGGATCATGTCTAAATGAGTACTTGGGTATGGGTAAGGTAGTGCAAGGGTTGATGCAGAAATTCCAAGTGGGTTCCGAACTATTCGGGAGTGATTTTCACAGAATTTTAGTGAATTTCAGTATCAATTATTGTCGGTCACCTGTCCAACTCCAATACCTAGCGTTTTTTACTTATCTAAGCGCATGTTTCAGTATTCAAGTGTCACACTGATAGCTGGCTATTTATCTACTTGTTTCCCTAAAAAATAAAAAAACAGATCTTCCGATGATCAACTCTGAGCTACTCACACTGAGAATTTCATTCCAGTTTCGCATAATTTTAATCATGTCGAAACGTTAACGTAGTTTATCTGAGGAGAGAAAACAGTTGACCGTTGATAACGAGGCACTTCATTACGTTGAAATAACGCCCTACCTCTACTAGGAATCAACTATTATCTCGTTGTAAAAGCGCTGGGAGCGGTTATATAGCATTGGTTTGAATTGAGTCTCATTCGTCGGTGGCCTATTCCTATCGGCCGGAACATTCGCATATCTTAACAGGCCAGAACATGAGTTGCCTCTGTATTTTGCTACCGCCGCCACACTACCCACTGAAACAGAGAGCTCATAATTGAATTCAATTATAACTCGCGTGCACAATTGCTGCTGCCTGCCGTTGCCATATAAAGCTTTTGTCTTTATTTATTCATCGAAGAGCAATTGAACAATAGCCGAGCTAAATTCGATTCTCGACTTTGGACTTGATCGAGAAACGAGCCGTGAAACTACTCACTCACTGAAGATTGTATTCGAGAATGATTTTCTATTATTAGAGAAGGTGAAACTTTGACAAAGCATGGGCTATTATGATACTATACTACAGCAAGTTCTATATATATACCATATACTATATATTATACAACTTGTATACTATATATACAAGTTCATACTATGACTATAGTACGAACTTGCTAGACCTGTTACACGATGAGATGGTAGTAGTAAATTGTCGATTGTTGAGAGTATCAAGAGTGTTGAAACTATCTACAGCCACCAAGTATATGAGAAGGAATGATTTACATCCAGCCCTTCAACGTCAGTATTCAAACTATTATAGTCCAAGGCTCTTTTCTAAGAGGGGGTGGACGCACCCTCCCACTCCCACCATTGTGGCCCAGTTCCATATCTAACCCAGTTTAAACCTCTAAACTGATAAAATTCGAATAGTATTTACTCACATAGCTCAAGGTATTTCCTAAACAATTTCCTGAAGTCTTGGACCAAAATGGTGGATGCTACATCTACCTGGTGTTTATAGAGTTCTAGTATGGACTATAATAATTATAAGAACTATTCTTGGTATGATAGTTGTAGTTGTAACTCTCCAAAGTTTCATAACTCTTCTTGCTAGTTGGCTGGTATGAAGATGTTATTACTTGAAAACTATCAACCAGCAAATACGGGAATGTTTGATTCCTATTAAATGGTGGTAATCGAGTGCTCTAGTTGCCTAGCTTTGTTGGTGGAACTGCGACAGAATGTAAGAAGAAGAATTGCATCCTTTCCATCATTGAACCTGAGAAAAACAAAAAACACTTTATACAAAGATAATCAAATAATTGTTGCCATTGTTATAAAGGAAGGAATGAAAGCTGAATTCGAATTGAATTTGAATTTGGATTTATTTCATGACAAAAAACTACATGAATAAGCATTGCTTATTTACCAAGTAAAAACTTGCTGATAATTGAGAACTGATGAGTGAGACTGAACTTAAAAGAAAGATGAACTAAATAAATATAAAAACTGATGAAAATTGTTTAAGAGATACTTAACTAAGAAGAGAACTGAGTTGATGTAACATGGTGTGATGAGAATAATTTATTATTGCTGGTCTATTTTGTTCGTGAGATTGACAACTTTCCATGTAAATTGAAAGAAAACTGGTTGCTACTCCATTGAAAACAATCAATATTGTCTATTGGAAGGTTGTACCTGCTAGGCTATGACTGTAATGAACTGGATTGGTCAAGAATTCGGGAGGGGCTCACTGGGAGTGGCCGTTCTCTGATTGGTGGAACTGATCGATCCCTGATTGGCTGGAGTTTTCAGTACACGGACGCGAAATGGCGGATACGTTAGAAAATGGCGGCTGATTCCAATATGATCGCTTGAAGCCGCTTTTAACATAGATAAGTACAGTAATCGCATTTGCACTCGATTTGTTGTTGAATCGGAAACTTGCGTCGTGTAAAATAAAATTTATTAAAACAATATTATCATGCTTGAATTGAATAAGAAATAATCGAATAGAAACGTGTTCTGGGTTTTTATTTATTCTTCAAATTCGATACATTTTTCTTCGCAAAATTCCATGCCTACAATATTACAATAAATGGAATACAGAATTCAAATAAAGATTACAGGAGAACAATTTAAGATACAACACAGAGAAATAAGAATCAGAAACGCCAAAGAGACCTTAAACTTTCAGGACGAGAATGATAAACATATGATTATGTAGCCTATATTGTGTATTATATAATATACAATAATATTTCACTTTAATATATTCAGCCTATAATGTAACTTTGTTACTAATAATTGTGAAATGAACAAAGTAAATATATTTCAAGAGATATGAAAATGATAAATTTCCTCTTATCAACGTTGTAGGTGGTATGATGTGTCTATAGTATATTTCCGAGGCTGAAATCTAATATAGAAAAAAGACTAAGGTGAAGTAAATCGTATAAGTAGTGGTAGTTAGAGAAGTATAAATTGTATAGGTACTCCTTTTATCATTATTCCTCAATAGACAAGAATCATTGAATGAACAACTTGATTCCTATTGAAGGTGGATTCTATAGAACGGTTTTCAATCAACTTCGAAAAATAGAATAATGCTACTCTTCTATTCCATTTTCCATCACGATCTATAATTGATGATTCACTTAAATACATTTTTAAACGACATAGCAGTCATGATGTCGTTTAAAATTGTATTCAAGTGAAGAATAATACAGTCGTCAAATAAATCTCTTCTCCATGTTCTTGGAATGTTTTCAACTTAGATAATAGAATAATCCTGTCGTTAAATCAATTTCTTCTTCATGTTGTTGGCATTTTTTTTTTGAAATTGTATAATAGAATAAACCTGACGTTAATTTCTCCAGAATGTTTTTGTTGTTCATCTGCAACATTGAGCACGTTTTTGGAGTACAGAATGAAACAGTCGATGAGAAATGTCCCGCAAGACATTAGCGAACGAGCGTGGAATTTTAATAAGAACTGTAGACTGTGCAACGAGACAGGTTACTAATTGAACTCTGAAGATGACGTCACCCCATCCAGCAGTGGTGTTGCGCTGACAGTGCGCAAAACACGTTCTGACACCTATTTCGCATCGCGATTTTATTATTATGCATGAACACAGTCGAGATTTCCCTCCAAATATTTCCTTCCAACGGCTTGTTTCAAATGTGGAGCTAACTCATTTCTGTATGGAAAACTGTATCCTACGTTGATCCGTAAATCCTCCGTTAAAGTATAGATCCCTTTTTCTCGAATATGAGTATAAACATTTCGTGAATAATCTGATTTTCAAATGATGAAATAGATTATGTTGATTCCGTTAAATATAGATCCCTATACTTCGTATTCGAGAAATCAACATTTTGTGAATAATCTGCTTTTCAAATCTATAAACATAGTTTCCTGCGTAAACATAGGCTTGGGTTTATTATTGTCTGGGGAAATACACATTTATAGCCGGATTATTTTAACTTGTCAGAAAACAGCTGATTTAAGGTTAGTAAACGAGCGTACATCAATCAGCTGTTTTCTGACAATTTAAAAGTATCCTGCTATACTTCATAGTCTTTTAAACATTGTTGTTTTCGAGCTGCAGTTACTGTATTAGATTGTATGTAGCTGCTGAACATCTTTGCCTGATTATATGTTTTATCTGCGCATCTTTATCTTGTGCAGTATTTTTATACTGCATCGTTTGACTAAATTTTGCTGTGTTTACTTTGAAAAATTGAGACTATGATAGTCCAAAATCGATCAAGAAGCCTTTTATTTTCAAATATGATTCTTTCTTGATTAATTTATTAATATACATCTACTAATACATATTAATCTATTTACAATGAATTCACTTTCAATTTTCACCTCACTATTGACATACAGTAATTAATTTGAAATGTAAGAAATTTTTATTGTATTTTTGTCTGTATCATTGTATCATTTTTTTACAATTTGTACATATCAATGAACACAATCATGTACTTCTTTACCTGAATGACAATGGATTCTTGTATAATTCTCTACCACTAGCAACAAAGTCTACCACGATATTATAATTCCATCTTCGATTAATCATCGTCGTCGTCGTCGTCGTCATGGATTAGGCTATTTTTAAGCCTGTTCGTCCATCTTTCAGCTTGTGAGGCGCTCTTGTGACATCCTAAGCACATGTTCTGACCACTTGTTTTTATATGCTCCTATTATATTCAACACTGGTTGTGCATCACATTCCATTCTTATATTCTCATTTCTAATTCGATCCTCTCTTGTGCATCCTTTTACTTGCCTCAGGAATCGCATTTCTGCTGACTGTATTCTCGATTCATGTTTCTTTGTCAGCACCCATGCTTCACTTCCATAAACCAAAGTTGGTATCGCCATAACTTTATAAAACTTTAGCAAGGTGTTCTTCCTGGCTCTACCCTTAAGGGATCGACTTATTGCTCCACATATCATGTTGAATTTTGACACTTTCTGTTGCACATCTTGGTCGTAGTCATATGCCATATCACAACCTAGGTATTTAAAATTTGACACCTGCTCCAGAATCTTATCCTCTATTACTATTTTTGACCGAACAGGGAATTTTCCACAAAAAGCCATGATTTTGGTTTTCCCTGCTGAAATTTTCATATTAAAATATTTGCTTATTAGGTAGAGCTTATGCACTGCAACTTGCAGCTTGTCCTCAGATTCCTGTATAAGAACAGTGTCATCAGCAAACATTAAATGATTCATAAAACTATTTCGGGTAAGAGAAATACCCTTGTCAACTTGATGCTGCCACACTGTCATAAGCTCATTCACATAGATGTTGAATAGGGCAGGTGAAATTGGGCATCCCTGTTTGACTCCTTTATTTGTAAGGACTTCACTGGACAATTTCCCATCTTTGAAAGCTATTTTTATGGATGAACCATGGTACACATTTTGTATGCTGCTGATTAAATGCTTGGGGTATCCATATTTTATCATTATACTCCAGAGTAGCTCTCTATCCACATTGTCGATTAATCATTTTTAAAATATTCTAAAATATTTTTTAATATTTTCGAAATTTAATGTGAAATAGACAAAATTTGTTTTATCCATTTTCGAAATAATCTGATTGTACAAAAATGGTCTCAGAAATGTGACCTTCATGCAGTATCAAAAAAATTATACTCTACTGGACAACCATAGAAAATTCCTTAAGAATAATTCATTGTTAAGGATATTTCTTAACAATTCTATTAAGACAGAATGGTGTCTAGTACAACTTTAGATAGGAGATTATCTAGTATCTTTTATGCATCAAGGACTATCGTCTCTCGAAACACACTTATTCAGCATGAACGAACAGACAAGCTCGATAGTGTAGTGTAGAGTGAAAGTTGGTCTAAAAACAGGTTGGAAGGGGCAGGATAGGCAATTCTCAGGTGGCTGTTAGCAAGCGACCCATCACCTGCTAGGCTGGGCCTCTATCCCACTTGACTGGGATACTGGGATTCTGGGATAGGAAGCTGTCCGTTTGTAATTCCATCGGCAGAGCACAGCCTTTAGAGTCGCAGGCAACTTCATTTCCCCGTCTTTGATAGAGTTCGAATGCTGCCTTTTTCACCAGCCCTACATTCGTTCACCTAATACACGACAACCTTCTTATCACTACTCTCTTCCATTCTACTTCGTTCTTATCGCTTTTATTCGTCTCCTTTCCTATCCGCATTTGTTGTTCAGTTCGCTTTCGATGTTGTTATGCTAGTGAGAGTGGAAATTTGAAAAGAGAAATGTGATGGGCATGTTTTTTTTAAATGAAGATATCCTATGTTGTAAACCTACAAAAATCTGATGAATGATGAATTGAAAGTATAATTTTTTAGGCGGAGTTGGGACCAGAGAACTCTCTCTACCTCAACCCCAATGTCCTATATTAATGATCCAACAAGGTTGATAATCTAAGGTTGTCCTTAGTTAGGCTAAGGCCACACTACCTCTTCGCTTCGCTTAGTGCTAAGAGCAAATAGTATGTCCGTATCGTATGGTATAAAGATATACTATTTGCTCTTAGCACTAAGCGAAGCGTAGCACTTAGTAGTGTGGCCTTAGCCTACATGTAGTTGATGTCGTTAGTTGATGTCCTTAGTTAAGATTGTCCTCAGGTTGATAGTCTAAGGTTGTCCTTAATTAATGATCCAAGTAGGTTGATAGCCAAGATCAATAGCTGAGTGGTTAAAAGGACATTCTAATCCCAACTTCACCTAATAAAGAATAATTTCATTTAATTTTCATTTTATAGTTCAAATATAGTATAAGCATTGAATATTAGGAATTTTTAAAGTTGTGGAATAGGAGCAAGATTATATTATTGTAAATTTCATTCAAACACTTCCAAAATAGATTATTGTATTTGCTGTATACAGAACAATGGCTAGTAGCTCACTTTAACTGATTCTTCTGATGAGGTACTGTATCCACTTACACCTTTGTGTACCGTATTCATATTTTGTGTTATTCGTATTCCAAAATTGAGTTTTGATGAATAAAATTGATTGGAAAAAATGGTTGCATTCTAGAAAGTGTATTCTTTTGAATGATGAAAGAATAATTTTTATTAGTCGAAAATAATTATCAAAATTTGTCGCTTACAAACTAATAGATCTACGACTAACAAAGGATCCTGCGGCTTTGAACCCTGTGAAATACTGCAGTTTATTTGTGAAATCAATGTTTTAATAAAGGTGTAAAGGAACGCTAAAGGCAGGTCCATACTGGTTAAGTCAACATAAATTAGAAGAAAAATTATTAACTACTGTATCATTATCTTATGTAGGCATCTAGTGCTGCATATATTTCATGTTTCTTTGTTCAACGATCGCATACAGCTATTACTCAGTATATTCAGCTGCCGTAGAGTACCTTCTTTAATAGCGTTCTCGATCATCGAAAGGGAATAAAATATTAAGCTCAGACCTAACATTATAAGCAGAGATTTATGCCAGCGTTTACATGTTGTGAAGCGGTCGTTTGTCGGCGCCCGAAAAGGAATTGCTGGAATTTGAAATGTAGCAGTGATAAGGATAAAGTGAAGCTGCAAAACCGAAGACTAATATAGAACAATTCGCAGAATCTGGAAATTCTCAATAACGCTGTTGTGAGGGATTTGCAAGACGCTGGAATGTATTTTAGTCAGTATAATGTTTACATTTCGAAGAAATTCTTCTCGAAAAGTTCCATCTCTCCACATCTTGTCATCTAAATTGCAAATCTCGGTCCAAGACATTTGCCGGCACTGGGGAAAGTTTTACAGAAACGAATTTCCTTCTCCCTTCTCCTTCTCTCACTTTCACATTAGCTTCAATCTTTTATACTTTTTCCTCTCTTTCTCCAACCCAGCTGCAGACCTTTTCTTTCACCCTATCTTCATCTTTCTCCTTCATTCTTTCTTCATTCTGTTCTTATCTTTCCACTCGCATTTGCATATTGAAACAAGCGTAAAAAATAGATACAGATGCTTGGGAGCACCACAAATATGTTGCGACGCCCACTGCTTCGATACTGAATAATGGTACAGAGTACTTGATGGAAGTGACAACAGCATTTTAGGTCAAGATGGAATGAAGATATATTATTCTTGGGTATTGGATATTTTTGAATAAATGTGCTAAATGAGATTTATCCTCATGTCAATTGACATGGAACTACGAGCCATATGAAACTGGCTCTAAAAGCAGAAGAGAAAGCAAGAGAATTATTGAATCCCGTTCATAGTACAGAGAGTGTATAGTAACAGAGTGGCCCCTTGTGTAAAGCACTCCATAACAGTATGTGGAGATCATTATTTTTCCCGCCGCCGCCATAATTTTCCCAATTTTTCGAATTTGACATTGGATTACAGGCAAAAATTTACCCATTCACTCGTTTTCCAAACTAATAATAAGTCAATCTTTTGTTGAACAGTATTCAACTCTGATAATGAGTATGTAGAACAATCTATCAATAATACAGCGAATGACTCTTTCAACCTAGCTGAAATTTGTGTGATTGATGAAGTATGCCAACTGTCAGAAATCAGAGCCTGCAAAATCTGCTTCGCATATCTATGATGTGTTGAAAATGAGACCCGACATGAATTACAGGGTTGTAAACGTGACCTGACTCACGAGTGGAAACGTGAGTGAAACGAGGAAATATTCTGCGCTCAAAATACAATATCAACGCAACTACTGTCTCATGTATTGAGACGACAGAGGTTTTTGTGGCATTTCGTTCTTTACGAAAGCACAAATCATGTTCGAAAAGTGATCAATTACAATCATTTTTGATTACACAACAGTGACAATGCTTGAGTCATAGGGGAGCATATTTGAAAACTATGAAAGATACGTAAACCACATGAATCACATCATTTCTATTATTGACTTGAATAACTTTATTATGAATATTGAGGTTATCATTTACAAGCTTTTTGGGATCCAACATGTATTATCGTTCCACGTGTAAAGGATAAATTTATTAGCCAAAGCTTTCTCAGAAACAGAATGAATTGTATTATAACTTACTGAACATACTGATGGAGTTGTAACAAACAATAAATGGTTGAATAAAATTGATAAATGATATCTTAACGTATACTCGAAACAATAATGGCAGAGTCGTGCAAAAATACCAATTCAGAATAGAGGGTCTGTGATTGATCAGTTTACCCAGTGCAAGTAATTGAATTTGGCAATTGTATTGATAACATAAGTATCAAGACATTTTGTAATGAGTGCAAAATAACGTAGTAGAAAAGTAACGAATGGTTGAATTTAATCACCTCATATTACGAATTATCAGGAGACATGATAACAACCCATTTTACACTGCTTTTGTTTTGCTACGTCTCAATATATTCTCACTTTTTTATTGGAGACAAATGTGATATTTTGTATTAAGACCTATTATATCTGTGACTTCTCAAAAACTTTTCGAATATAAATGGGAATGAGAACCAAAAAAACACTTTTGTTTTCCTAAACTTCTTGGAAAATGCGCCGATCTACTTAAAAATATTCACAACATCCGAGTTCAAATTCATTCTCAAATATCCAAATTCACACGAGAATCATGCCTTAACAAAATCTCAGTTCTACGTTCCATCTCTACTCCTAGCACCTCCAGCTTCTCAACGTCACAAATTCAAATATCCAACTATCTATCTAGTTCATCTGCAATTTCCATCTTGCCCTTCCACCTTGCTTGGCGCGCCTTGCAGCATTGGTCGGGGGGGAGCTGCAGAAAGTAACCAGCCAATTCATCTGGGGTTGAAGGAAATAGCAGGCGCATGTTGAAAAGGCAAGAAGGAAGGCGAGGAGCAAACTCAGTGTGTTGAAAGCGACAAGTGGTTTTCAATCAGCCCCGTGTGTGGGGGGTGGGGGGGTTTGGTAGTGTTGTAGTGTGCCGGAAATGACGTCTTAGGATTGAGCCGGATGGCGGGAAGATGGAGTCGCAAGGAGGCGGGAAGTATTAGCTGCCGCATGCCTCCTGGGAAATAACCCGTCAACTTGGCGGCGGCAGCTCAGCTTATCCTCACATGTTTGT
The DNA here is from genome assembly GCA_017141395.1 of Laodelphax striatellus. Classification (NCBI taxonomy): domain Eukaryota; kingdom Metazoa; phylum Arthropoda; class Insecta; order Hemiptera; family Delphacidae; genus Laodelphax; species Laodelphax striatellus. The sequence continues at coordinate 6,201,304 of CM029534.1, forward strand.
TTTGTCCGGCCGGCGAGGGCCAATTTGGTCTCGACAGGCTCCTGCCTGACTTCTCAAGAAATTGCTTCTAAAATATTAAAAGTACCAAGAGTTCCCCCTCGCCAAGATGTCACCCCGCTTGAAAATGCACGTCGTAAAATGCACTGCTCAATGCATTTACAGCCCCTAACCACTTGCTAGCCGTCGCTGTGTACTTAGCCAGCACTACTTTTGCTTTTGCCGCGTAAACACGCTCGTAAAGTTGACAACTCCTTACAGACTCACAGGCCGCTTTTGTGTAGCTGCCAGTTCAATTTTTCATTGCCTTTCACTTTGCTTTTCTTGAAAGGCCTGGTGTTGCGCGCTTATAACGTCGGTAAAATTGTAATGGCTACCAACATAAAAATGGCGCTAACATCCACTGTACTGAGTATTTTCCATTGGGCTCAATGTACTCTAGCCCCGACTACATAATAGAAGAAAGGATCATGTGAAAATGAAGTGAGTTGAATGGTTGTATTGGTCAGATCCCGTACCCCTCATACAACAGAGCTCATAAACTAACAGTAGGGAATCAGCTTTTCCTATTCTTAAGCAACAAAACAGGGAAGATTTTATGAGAGGCCATTTCCATTACAAAAAATCAGTTCTTCTCCATTTACTTATAGATTTATATGTCTTTAGTAGTCTCTATTACTACTATACTGTATGTTATAGATTTCTGTATAATTGTTTGATTTTTTATTTCAAAGTTTGATTTTGTAATCGTTTTACGGGGAGCGGTTCTGGGCTACATGCCTGTCGCATCCACTTGATGTATCTCTTTTCCTAATAATGTCCCTCTTTTTTCCAATTAAACTTCCAAATTGAATCTCGAGTAGTTGATGGAAGTATCCTAATTGATATTATCTAGTTGACTCATTTTATCGGTATCTCATCTCGGTGATAAAAATTATGGGAATTTATATTTTTGTAATCAATTTCTTGAAAAGTTCTATCCATTAGTAATATTATTGAATGTGTATTAACATAGAAAAGCATCATAAATTTAGTTCTAGATTTTCATTTTGGTTGTCTCACGACTTGTTCTGTTTTTACAGAAGAGGAAGCTTACTGAAACTCGACAAGGGAAAGGAATACTTGGAGAAGGCATCTAGTCAACCTCCTCAAAAACATCACATCAGGTAAGACATCTCAATAGCTTATAATTATTGTCACGGTTCTTTAATGGAGAATTCCAGGATTATGTATTATGCAGTATGTATATTATGAGACATGGAAATTCTATACAAGCCAGCTCCATAAATACGATAAGTGATGAATATATTATATTTATTACTCGTAATAAATATCTAAGTTCCCAAATGCAGTTTATTTGATCCATCTCATATCTCAATAAAAAAACAAGCGATGCATAAATATCTTGAATTATGAAAACTAGGAGGATAACATTTTGATTGAAATAGATATTAAGGGTGACTACCCAGCAAGAATAAATAATAAATATTTTTTACATTCCAATAAATAATATCATACAAACAGCAATCAACGTACAAAATTCATCGTGATATTTACTAAGAAATTAGCCACTCCCGAGAAAAATCTATTTGGGATTTGCTATGGGAAATAAGGGTAAAAAATGGCTTATTTTTTGTGAAATAGCTCCATACCAGGTCTGTAACCGCTTTAAATATACAGACCTGAAAAATTAAGAAGTGAATGAGCAAATAAAATTTATTAATCAAAGTACCGTTATGATGAGAGTCCACTTTAGTGGATGGGAGTACTCCATTTCAGTTCGGGTTACAATAATTTCGAGAGTGCGTAATCGTTGTCGCTTTCAATATTGCGGCCAACGCAACGAGGAAATCCATTAGTGGCGTAATGGGCGAAAACCGAATCATTACGAGTAATTACCTGTGTTTGCCAGCATCACCTTCAGTCGAGAGGCATGGGTTCAGTTTGCAACACACAAGTTTGCAGGCTCCGAATATGGGCCGCTTCCCACGCAATTGAATTATTCATAAGTTCTCCCACGCTTTAATATTTATTCTTATGGCGAAATACACCATATCAAGAGAGAAGCTCACCTAGGGAAATGAATTTGGCTATCAAGTTGAAAAGAATGGAAACAAAAAACTTGTAGATTTTGAGAAATTCCTTATCAAAAAATACACCTTATCAAGATAGAAGATTACCTGGAGAAATGATTTCTGTAACTCAATCCAACTTAAAAAGAATAGAAACATGAAACTTGTAGATTTTGTGAAACTCCTTAATAAAAAGAAATTTTTGAAAATTAAAAAAAAAATGAAAATTATCGGCTGTAGGTTAAGCACCTTTTGAGTTGACAATTGGGTCAACCCCAACAATCAATCGAATATTTTCAACAAAAAATTTTGGCTGGAAATAAATTATTATTGTGCTTATCTATTTAGAGGATTGTAATTTAGAAGAGAAGAGGGAAATCATAATATTGGAAGATGAAAAAGAAAATAATATCCCATCAATGTAGGTGACTACATTGGAAAGGTTTATTCTAGAAATCAGTCAAGATTCCTGTTTTCAACATTATTTTGTCTTTGGATTTATTCAAATGGCATTTCTGTGCAAATGCAACACCAATATCGACAGAGGAAAGAAAACGAGTCACAAGGATATTTGGTCCACCTTCTCAACATATTTTTTTTTGGGAGTGCAGTTCCCTTCCCCATCACCTCTTTGTTACACTGACCTCTCTTTCTCAACTTTTCTGAAGGGCACGGAGGGAGATCTATGCCCTAAATGGGAGCGGAGATTGTGTGTGAGTGGCGACGAAGTGTGCTTGTAGTGGTATCAAGCAGATGGATGAAGGTCTGGGATGAACTTGGTATAGGGAGGGGGGGAGGAGGAGAAGGGGGGCAAGAAGAAAGGGTCTTGTAAGATATTCATGTTAGGGGGCTCCCAAAGGCCCCCTTCAGAGACACTTGCAGTGCCCCAAGCTTAGTCTGCCTCCGTTCTCTAGCTTCGGGACAACCCTCGCCGACGACAAGATATTCTAAGGATTTAGAAGTCATTTCTTAGGAAATCTATGGTCTTTGCTTTCGTCTTTGAGCGAGAGCATTTAAATCTTACACTATCTCCGGCTAGAGCCTCTTATCCTCCAGTGTTTTGTCTTCGCCTGCTATTTTGCTGTGATCGTTTCTTTCAAGAAAGTGTCTGTAAAAATTGATACGAGCCTTCATCATTCCGCTTCTTACAGTTTTACTGTTTTAGTCTTGATCATTTCACTCCGTTTTATGAGCTTCACTTTATTCTTATACAAGCGATGTAAATTAGAAGTGTTTTAAAGTCTTTTCTAACAAATTGAATCCCAAATATCATGTTCTATAGACATTGAATTAAATATTTGGTCATAATCGATCTGATTGATGTATCATCAGTCCAGTACTACAATTGTCTATCACATCCCTTATATTGGTAATTGATAGGTCTTCAAACCTTATGAATTATATAGCAGGATTCTTTTAACTTGTCATAAAACAGCTGATTTAACGTTAGTAAACGAGCGTACATCAATCAGCTGTTTTCAATATAATATACAGCCAATATATTTCAATACAGACAATTACAGTCAATTAAGTCAATAAATTTTACTCATCCCAATTAGATGAAATGTCCAATGTCACAAGTGATGCAGCAATATGTCATACATGATCTTGTAACTCATTCTCTTGTAATTCATCCTATACAAAAATACATTATTGTGAGATGTGCTTTTCTGAACAAATAACATAGATTAGGCTAGGCGTACACCGGTTAATCAAGACAAGACGAGATTAGTCACGTTTAGTCACAGTACTTCACATAGTTGCTTATGAAGCAACACACACCGATTAGACATTGCATCAGTGTGTGCTGCTTCATAAGCAACTATGGAAATTACTGTGACTAAACGTGACTAATCTCGTCTTGTCTTGCTTGACTAACCGGTGTACGCCTAGCCTTAGAGCTACAAACTTGGAAGTTGAGAATGTTTTAATTATTCCTTCGTAATTCTTATTCTATTTTCGTATTTAATTAATATCATTCACTCATGTGATAAGTTATGTGATCACTAATGTATCAAACACTTATATTAAATCCTTGCATGATTAAAAATTCTTCACTTATTGTATGATTAGAATACTAGGATGTTGATTACTTATTTTTATCCATTAAATGATTAAAATTCTATGATGTGCTCCCAACACTTACCTAGTATTCTCTAAAGAGCTGATAATGAATTCATTGCCAATTCCAAAAGTAAACAGAAGAGTCTGTGAGAGGACTCATCTGTATGCAATGTTCTTTCCAGAGTACGTGGAACTTTAGTCAGTTCCTGGAAGATGAGGAACGCCTTGTTTGTCCTTGATGAGCAAGAACACGTGTGGTCTGGAAAGTTTGCTCATGAACTCGTTTTCGAGCTCAGAGTGTATCAAGAGCTCATCACTGATTGAAGAACTACTAAGCTAAAGTCTTAATCCTACCCTGTTGTCGGCTCATCTTGTGATATCGCTGAAATGCTTTTCGATAGGAAATGGCATTTTTCGAAGCTTTATTGTATCATAAAAATTCACATATACACAAAAATCTTCAATTTATCATTAATTTTGGAATTGAATTTCTGATATGAGAAATTCTTTAATAATTCATCTGAACACAATCTGTTAAGACTGAATATTACTTTGAAACCTCGAACATTTCCTTCGCTTTCCTTAAAAATTGATGAGAATTTCTGAATAATTCAAACATGTTCATAAAATTGAGAGAGTTCTATTATCATCCCAGATATTTCTAATTTCTATGAAGAGATAGTAAACTTGATGATAACTTTATAGTGGAGAGAAAAATGAAATACGAACGAATATATTTATCATTCCTTCTCCTATAATTTTGCGTTGTAACATAGAATCATTCATTTCTCATTTATTGATTGGCTCATTGAGCTATTTAAGTCGAACAATACGCTTTCATTTATTCTAATTTAGTAATTAAAGTAACTCAACGCTACATAGTATCATTCATTCATAATCTATTTATTGGCTCATTGAGTTATTTAAGTCGAGTGTTATAACGCTTCTATTTAATCTGATGTAGTAACCAAAGAAATTGAATCATTTTACAAAATGACAGTGTAACAGAGTTGGCATAATTTTAAAAATCTGAAAAATTATTTTTATTATTATTAATTAATTTTATATTATTTCTTTGAGGACGATTATTCAAAGGAACGCTAGTACAGGTGAACACAAAAACATCAATGAGGATCAAAATCTATTCAAGCTGAACTATTTAATCATAATAGTAAATTTCAGATCAGAACAGTAATCTAATCTCCCTATAAGATTACTTCCACCATACTAGCGTTTTCTAAAGATTCAGTATCCAGTCGATTTTTTGAATATTGAGACCCCAAAAATCTTTCTTCAGTTATACAGTATCAATATTTTATTTTGTATCTGAGGATTTACCGTATTTCAAGCTTCAAAATAGTAAATTTCCTGAGATTCACATCGATCTTAAAGCAACGCTGATAAAATCAATGAGTTTCGAGAATTATTCATTCAGTTAGAGTATGCTCAAAGTCAGTCGTTCATCTGAAATTGATCTATGATTTAACCAACCTTTCTAGAATCAATGCTATCATGGAACTATCAATCTTAACCAAAGTAATTCAGTTGTAAGGGAGCTCTGTGAACAGTATGCATTTTCATGCATTATGCATTCATTCTTGTTCCCCCCTCTACCCCTTCACTTGCATTCCTCTGCCAGGCTTTTCTAGTCTGTCTGGCATTCCTTATGAAGATTATGTTCTCGCTGTGTATCGTTTCAAAGGGGCAGACGGCTCACAATGCTTTAGCCTCGTTCATATTATATGATGACGAGCTTTCTCCACTCAGTATTTCATATTTATTTATACCGTTTCCCATCCTTCTCAACTCTCCAACACTACGAGGAAGGTTTGAAGTTTTAAAAATTCATTCATCTCTCAACATAATAGCTGTCTGTTGATGTAAACTTCATTATAGTATAAACCAAACTTATTCAGCCCTAGGAGCGCTTTTCCTCATAAAAACTTCCACGCAAGAAATATTACTCTCATTATTATACTGTACTTTGTTAATATACTTTCTTTCATATAGAACATTTCAAACTGGGAGTTTCACATTTGCAAAGAATTTGGTTATATTCCGTCATGAAGAAGCTATTTCTAAGAATTGTATGGTAAATGAATTGAGCTAGGGAGGAAATTGAAAAACAAATATGAATTTTATCTACTATTCTTCACTTGCGAGGAAGCAGGTAATTCCAGAACATCGTAATTCCAAGAAATGTGTTTCATTGAAAAAAAAAGTTCGGAACCTACTCCATCCCATCTAGACTATCCACAGTTGAGACAATTATCAGATTTGATAATCAGAGGAACAAATCACAGACTCAAAAGATTTGATGATTTAAATGGAATGAAATGATCACTTTGAAATTAAAATGAATAGCCCAAAACCAAGGCTTGATCCAGTAATATGTCAGGTTACATGTCCATATCAGTCAAAGTTACGTTTCATGAGATGAGACGCTTGATGCGTGATAGAACGGCACTCCGGAACCTCTTTGAAATGAAAATATTGTTCATTAGACGGAGTTTGGACTTACTGTCGAAAGTAAGATTATCTTCACAAATCGATAAGTTGGTACTGTTTTGAAAAGTTCATGTTCAATGCGATGTCTATTCTTCAAAGTTATATTTTTTAAAGTTACCGTATCTTTTTCTAGTGCAGGGTTCAATTTAGTGAGGATATTTCATTTAATTGATAATAAAATAGGAATTTCAACATCAATCCTAAATTTGTAAGAAACCTGTATTCCACAGTAGATCACAAAACGGGCATCGCAACATAATAAATTATTTTGATATTTCTAGGGATTGAGTAGTATAATGTCACGAATAATCACGACTTCATGACTTCACGACTTCAGGAGTTCATGACTAAATTAATAAATAAACCTCGATTTATTATAAAGTTACTTTAAAAACGTAACAAAAAAATATTTCCGATGTATTGTATCGTTACTAAAGTTATTATAGCAGTACAGTAAAATCATGTGTCCTGCAGTTCACAGTTTGTCATACATTTTGCTGCGTTCTCCATCGACCCACGTGCCAAGTGATCCACCATTCAGTTGATGGTTAACTGGCTAATGGTTAAATTGATGGTTGGAATTAAAATTGAAAATTGAAATTAAAAATGGTTAATGGTTACATTTTGTTTGTTCACAAATAATGTGATGATGACTATGTCTCACTTTTCATATATGATGAGCTACAAATCTCGTTATAGGTTGCAGAACTTGTGAAACAATATTCCTGAAAATCTAGCACTGGAATTGAAGAATCAATGACAATAATAATCGATGGACTCGAAAAATGCAAATAAAAGCAGTATGTACATGTCTCATTCTTTATATGCTATACTAGAAATACGTATATCTCTTTGTAGGTTGTAGAACCTGTCAACCAATATTACTAAAAAATCTAGTACTGGAATTGCAGAATCAATGACAATAATAATAATCGATAGTCTCGAAAAATTCAAATAAAAGCAGTATGTACAATTGTACATGTCTCACTCTTCATATGCTATACTAGAAATACGTATATCTCTTTGCAGTACCAATATTAGGCCTACTAAAAAAATCTAGCACTGGAATTGCAGAATCAATGACAATATTAATCGATGCACTTGAATAATGTAAAAAATTCTCCGTCGTATCAAACAGGAGCTACGTTTCACTCACTGGAAGCTGACGCTACGCTATATATGCTACATAGGCTGATTAATACAGGAAATCAGACGAACTTCGTTTGGCGAGCGGAAAAATCATTGGAGTATATCATAGGAAAGACTTTCGCTGTCCGAGAGAGCGGACTCTTTGAAAAGTTGTTGGAAAGAATGGGTGAGGGGTTGAGGAGGAGGCGACTGGAGCAACGCTTGTTATTTGATTAATGTGACGCAGAAGGGCGTTGTTGTTCTGGATAGAAGCCTCTTCTCTTCGCCGGCATCCCCTTTGCTCGAAACAAGATTATGCGGGACTCCTGGCGTCAGCTCTTAGCAGTTAATGGAACGCATCCCCCTACCCCCTCCCACCACCCTCACTGGCCAGCCAGCCCCCCTCCCGACCCTTTGCCACCTCATAATGATCATTCAATTAATCCATGTAGGAAGAAACATATCAGGCGCCAGTGTTTGATGGCTGCACGAGCTGCTTTTCACTTTCCCGCTAACAATCTTGTGCTCACCTCTCTCGGACAAGATTGCTGCTGTTCTTGTGCGAGGTGCCTTGTTGGATGATTTGGAAATGTTTTTTGTGTTGTTAGAAACGGGGGAATTGTTGTATGGTTCCAGGGAAAAGGGTGTGATTTGCCCTTCATTTATCCATTGATACAGACACAATCATAACATTTAGGGCCGGTTCATGAGCTCGGGATTTAGCTAAGTCCTAGACTAAAACGGGTGGCCACCGTAGCATCGACAAACGTTAGCCTCGACACTATGAACTAAGGGCTCTCTATGCTGCTAACCCACTAGCCTGTCGAGACAAACGTTTGTCGATGCTACGGTAGCCACCCGTTTTAGTCTAGGACTTGGGTAAATCCCGAGCTCATGAACCGGCCCTAAGATTGTAAAAATTAATGAATAAGTGTGATTTTTGTTTAATGTAGCAGTTTTTGGTATAGAAGAATTTCTTCTATCTGTGGTATCTAGCCGTTTTGAATAGCATCACAATTGAATGCTACAATAGAGAATCGATACTCTCTAGTCTAATCTGTTCTCTATTCTATTCTGTTCTCTGTGATGCTACTCTATGGAAGGTGTCTTGTGGATAAGTGATTAAATTGCTGGATCGGCAATTCAGAGGTACGGGCTTCGATTCCTTGTCCAAGCACAACGTTTTGTACAGTGGTATTCATCGACGCATTCGCGTCGTTCTGTTCAACACATCCGTATTTCGTTCTGTTGTAACTATATTTGCTGTAGCAGAGGTCTTCAGAAATATTTACACCTATAGCTCACTTTGGATTCTCGTTTCTCTAATATTACTAATGAAATGAGCTGCAATTGAGTCGATCTCAAACCATTAGCACCTTTAAATGGATAATTTCTCATAGATATTTCAAAATATCCAATCAATATTTCAAAGTAGTTGAGTGATACGATCAATAATGATAAATAACTGTGATTGAATTTCCGAGCATTTTGGAAAAAGTCAGTTTCAACAATTTTCTTATATCGGGATGGCAAGACATCTGCTGTGATACTTAATGACAATCTCTGAGGATGTAATGTGACATGTCTTTATTGTATTTGAGGATCTCATACATCCATTTAATAAGAAGGAATGGTGTAAGGGGAGGGGGAGATGAATAACGTAGAGAGTACAAGAAAGGAAAGATGTTTGAGTGAGTGAAAGTGAGTGAAGACTGAAGATCGTTGCCATTCATAGACAATTATTCTACAGGACTGTGACTGTCATTTGAATTGCTAATTAATCTTAGTCCAGTATTCTTTGTGCAGCAACTAACGAACGAACGAACGCAGAGAATGGTGGCGCGGATAGGATGAGATATTCGCTTGTGTCTCAGAGAGACGCGGAATGAGGCAGAGAAAATTTGAAGGCAGAGAAATTGCTTGGTGAGTGAGAGAGGAGAAGGAGGGAGAGAGGTTATTTTAATAATAGTGCGAGAGAAAGAGAGTCGGGAAATGGGAGATGGTAAGTGATACAAAGCATCCTTTTGTCGAGGTTCAGCTAGAACCAACCCTTCCATCCGTCAGCGAGTACCGAATTCCTCGGCCAGTGGCCATCTTGGTCTCTCTTCCCCCCTTCAACCCCCCGAGGGGGGGAACAGACTGATGTGGTTCTAAGCGCGTTCCCGCTATGTGTTGGCTGGCCCCCTTCTTTTCCCGACCCCGACTCCGGGACCCGAAATCTCCAAAAGTGACAGCTTTCATGACCCGTCACATATTTCAACCGAATAAGATGCATTGTCCGCCGCCGCAGCCTCTAATCTCAAATGCGAAACCACTTCAAATATGGCTGCTGGCTGTCTTCTCCTACTGGTTTATAGTAATCTCCAGTTTGAATTCTAGCGGCCTGTTACATAAAAGAATGTAAAGTGCTGTATTTCAGGAAAAGAAAGAAGCCACTATAAGGCTAGGCGTAGGCTACACCGGTTAGCCAAGACAAGACAAGACGAGACTAGTCACGTTTAGTCACAATAATTCACATAGTTGCTTATGAAGCAGCACATACCGATGCAATGACTAATGAGTGTGTGTTGCTTCATAAGCAACTATGTGGAGTACTGTGACTAAACGTGACTAATGTCGTCTTGTCTTGCCTTGACTAACCAGTGTACGCCTAGCCTTGTAGTGGCTTCTTTCTTTTCCTGAAATACAGTACTTTACATTCTTTTATGTAACAGGCCGCTCGAAATTAAACTGGAGATTACTATAAACCAGTGGTGAACTACTGTGACTAAACGTGACTAATCTCGTCTCGTCTTGTCTTGACTAACCGGTGTACGCGTAACCTAAGGCTAGCCTAAGTCTTGTCTAAGGCTAAGGCTAGCCTAAGGCTAATCTAGTCTTGTCTTGTATTGACTAACCGGTATACGCCTAGCCTTAGTCAAGACAAGACAAGACGAGATTAGTCACGTTTATCCACAGTACTTCACAAAGTTGCTTCACTGTGAATTACTGTGACTAAACGTGACTAATCTCGTCTTGTTTTGTCTCGACTAACGGGTGTATTCAAGACAAGTACACCGGTTAGTCAAGACAAGACAAGACGTGATTAGTCACGTTTAGTCACAGTACTTCACATAGTTGCTTATGAAGCAACACACACCGATTAATCATTGCATCAGTGTGTGCTGATTCATAAGCAGCTATGTAAATAACTGTGACTAAACGTTAATAATTTCGTCGTATCTTGTCTTGACTAACCGGTGTACGCCTAGCCTAAGAGATTCTTCTTAGTCAATTCAATTCAATCTTCAACTTTTATTTTTTCATGTTTACAGAACGATCTCCCCTAATTAGCTCGTACTTCTCTCAAAATCTTTGAAATTTTGACAGACATCGGCATGTGAGACAATTATTTTGATTTGTTTTGCATTATTTGTTGAAGAACACCAGCGCTATGCTAGTTTTCAATATCAAAATGTCCACTGCAGTAATGCAGATGGGATGGATAGATTTCTGATTAGAAAGAGCAAACGGCAGACCACAGCAGCGGATTCAGAAATAATTACTTGCTACCGAACATCGACATGTAGTTGCAATTAAAGTCTTGTTGAAGCTTACTCCAATTATTACACAGTACACTAGTTACTGATGCTTTGGAATGCCAGTTTCGAAATACAGTACCAACTTACTTCATTTTGCCGATTCTTGCTTTTATGAACCTCAAATACCTCATAGTCGGATATAAGCTTCGTTCTACTCTTTGGCTTTCTCCAATTTCCACATTCTTCATCATCCCTGAATTTTTTTTTTTTAATTTTCCAGATTTCAAACAGTTCAACTCAATATTTTTTCCGAGTGGTAAACCCTCAAATGAAAACTGGAAAGGAGAAGATGAGAATGGATTGAAAACACATAAAAATGTGAAATTTACAATACTGTGAAAAATTTCTAATAGAAACTGCTGTGAAGTTGATGAGGTGGATTCATAAAAAAACAGTATATTAGAGAGATATCAAAACTGGAAAGGGAAGTATTGAAATGGATTAATAGAATGCAAAAATATGAAATATATTATACAATACTGCTATAGTCCGATTCACGTCAAGAAGTTTATATGAGGAGCATTAATGCCAAGTTTCATTGAGAGAGAAAGAGAAAACTGCACCAAACGTGTTTGTTGGGACTGTGTGCGACAACAATGCACAGTGCGAAAAGGATAGACACATCATTGTGGGATAAAATTAGTTAATGGCCTCCCCACAAGATTTAAAAACCTAACTAACTTCCCGGACATGATTAAGAAAATAAAAATTGTTTTATTGGAGAGAGCCCCGTACTCGGTCGAAGAATGTCTTAGATTTTTAAGGGAAGAAAACTAGTTGTATTTTTTGCTCCTTTTTCTCGTATTCTTCATTTTTATGATCTCTTCCTTTATGTCTCCTCCTTCAATTTATCACCTTAATGAATATTGTTATGTTATATTATATTTGTGACACTTTCAATGTTGTTGAGTGTATACTCTTGTTAATACAACTTTACTGAATAAAGATTATTTGAATTTGAATTTGAATTTGAATTCAGCAACTGCCTTGTGCTAAACAAGGATAGCAAAAACTCCCATCTAAGTAATGCTGACTTCTTGACGTGAATCGGACTATAGCAGTATTGTATATATTATTGTATATTTTTGCATTCTATTAATCCATTTCAATATTTTACTTTCCAGTTGCGATATCTCTCTAATATAATGTTTTTTATGAATCCTCTTCAACAACAATCTTAATAATTAGAAACATTCAGAAACTGACGTGCATGTCAGAAACTGCCCGTTATTTTCATTTAGTGAGACAAGTCATAGGTAGATGTATTGAAAAAATGTATTTAGCCGATAAATTGAATTCATGGCGAAATATATGACGTCATTACACATGATAGGCGGCCGGATCATGCGCCAAGCACCAATAGCAATCAACGAGCGGTGTTTGAAAAAGTGAAGTTGAGCATTCATGGCTGTTTTCGAAATCGTCGACTCTATAATAAGAAGCGACAAGCGACGAATTACGGCATCGTTGCTGTGGCGAAATGAGGCCGCTGTGCGTGGCTATGGCTATCCGAAGACGGGCCACGATCGCAAATGTTTTACCGAACCAACCTATAAACGACGGTTTTCTATAAGGGAAAGGTCGTAATATGAATAATAACGTATATTCAGCCGCCATTTCTTCCTTCTCGACTCGCCTTTGTTATCGCATCGCCATTCTTTTTTCTCGGGCCGTGCTAAAACCTGAGATATCATCCTCCAACAGGATACAATGTCGGAATTCCTCTCGCAATGGAAGGGGGAATATTTATTTGTTCGGCTACGAGTTTGGGCCAGGCTCGACGACCGCAAAGAATATAGCAACGACCGTAAACTTAGCTGATCCAATAAACCTGCGCTTTCTCATCGCGCCGCGGCAACACCGCTACACTTTCCGCCTTTTCTTCATGTCTTTCTTCTGCCCAACAACCCTTGTACCAGCCACACAAAATTATATGTTCCAATACCTAGACAATCATATAATCTATCATCATGCATTTACTGGAATAATAGTTGTATTATTTTCATTCAAGATAGTACAGTAATACGTATAGGATGAAAACACAGATAACATGTCCTCTTCCTATTTATGTTTTTGAAATATAAATAATAGTTTGAATAACATTCATCTATTCTCTTCAGACTAGCTAGAAGAGCTCCATGCAAGAATATTTATTGAATATTTTTCTGTACTGTAGTTACTTGTGTTATAAGGCAATGAAATGAGTTTATGGGCCTTAGAAATATTTTTATTTTATTTTATTTTGTATATATATTGTCAATATTTCTATTCCATTGAACCACTTTCAACTTTTCAATGTAAAAGGATTCTACAGTAATATCTGTACGGTTAGCTTTATAAGCTGTATATCATGCAATGTTATTAGCTGTGGATCCACTGATGGGATGGGGTGTTCAGTTGTATGAAGTAATTGGGTATGTGTAATCCATTATCATGCAGTATAGGATATGAAATTATTACAGATAATAGGTCCACTCCTACTCCCAAAACATTTTAAGCGAAAAACAAGCACCGGCAATATTCACAAATATCAAATTATTATTGTCCACTAAGCATATCACAGAAAATTGAATGAATTTAATAATTCATTCCACACAGAACTCAATGAATAACTTTATCCTTGTCACTGTCTAGTTCTATTAATGTGGTGTGAATTGAATTTACACACCGTACTAAATTTAATGTGAAAGCCTTCCTCCCACAGTTCAATTAATAAATTTATTTTTGACACTATTACCCTAACTCCCACAATTCATTTACTTAATTCAATTTAGACACTATTACAGTTAATTTGTACCTCGTGATAAATTGAATGAAAGTGACAGCATTCCACCTACTATTCAATCAATCAAAAACCTGTTCATCAATCCAGTTTGATGAGCAGTGTGAAGTGTCCAACTATATTGCACATTGCAGTAAATCAAGTGAAACGAAGAGCATTTCACACACACCATTATTTGATCAATAGATACTCGTCATTGGAGTGTCATGTGAGTGTCTCTCACTAAAAAGGACTAACCCTGTCCCGTGTTAGTGAGTCATTTTGCACGTGCAATGGATAAGAGCCGACCTCTTGAGTGTCAGCACTTAATTAACGGGTAATTTGTGGGCGTGGCGGAGCGGAGGGGGTTGACAGCAAAATATACTCAGTTGGTGTTCGCCATCTGTCGGTGCAATCGCGAACTAAAACCACCAGTGAGTGAGTGTGTGTGTGACTCGTTCATTATTTATCCAAGAGAAGAAACAAGACCAAGCTGAATACGAATCCAGTGTTAAGTAGGCTACCAACTTTTCAATTAATAAGTGATTTATCACACAAGTTGAATTGGCGACGCTTTTCGGCCTGCCGACACTCACTCAATTCATTCATAAATCCACCAGTTACAACTTCAGCAACTGACGTCACTCGACAAGCTGACAACATTTACATAAATTTGAACTCCATCGTAAATTAGGAAGTTCTTGGAAAAAGTATACACTAATATTCATGGCTTTTTGATTTCAAGCCTACCATTTATCAAGATGAATTTTTAAAATTCAATATAATGGAACTTTATGTGGGCGAAAGGATCAGTCCAAACCTCTTTTATCAAACGATGCTACATCACATTAAGATATACCAAAGACAATATTAACTATAATTAGTTGAGTTGTGTATCCATACTTTTTCTACTGGTGAATAACACTATTTTAAAAAACACTTTCAAGTAGAAATAACTTGATATTCACTTACATAGTGACGATCGTTTCAACCTGGTGTAGGTCATCATCAGACTCTGATAATTTGTAGATTTATTCATATAAACTCAATTTTTCATGTTTATTCACTTATAATACAAGTAAGCACAGAAAAATAATATGTGAGGGAATTGTTATATTATTCTTGGGACTAAAGAGAGTAGCTGAATATTATTCAAACATTATTATAATTACAATAAAATAATAAATTTATTCAGAAGTATCAATAATTATTTATTTAGTATTCATTATTCATCCAGTAGTATTGGTTATTTGCCTTATTTATTAGGTCTCAGAAAAAGGTCTTAAGCTGAAAGTTTAATTTAAACCCTTACAATAGAAGTAACAATTAGTTAAGTCTCTTATCTAATCTTGCGCCTCCCAAACTAACTTAAACCAAGTAGACTTATTAGAAGATTTATCACTTTATCAGGTCTTCAAAAAACCTCCTCTATTTTGATTATTCTTTATTACTGGCGAGGCAAATAATTATCAACTTGAGAGCGTTTAATCAGAAACTGAAATCACAATTCCTCTACCTCCATTTTTAGCAATTCAGTTTTGGGTAGAGAGGATAAGCAAAAGTGTTTCCAAAAAACGTCTTTGTAATTTTTCCGAGATTGATTGAAAGGAGCCCAAACATTTTCAATTTGCACAAAACTCATGATTATTACTACCACAGATAACGTAAATCTGATTCACGTTATCTGTGTTACTACGCATGCCTGGCTTGCGCAAATATCGTTGTAAACGGCTCCACAATAATACTAATGAAAATTTGGTTCTGATTTCAAATATTCCAATAATGATCACCAATAAATTGAATATTTTCGCTTGCTTGACATTCCTGGAAACAAGTGTATGAAATTAGAAAATCACTCATGACGAGAGAAATAAATGCGGTATCCCCACGTATTGCATTGCCCTATATGATTTGTCATGATGTTGATCCAAGGTTTGTATATGGTTGATTACAGTACAGTACAATTTATTTGCAGTTCAGTGTACAACTACAGTTGTAATATTACTGTATTCAATACAGATGCAACTGTATTCAAGTACAGTTCAGTCTATGGGTGGTTGATTACAGTACAGTCCAGGTCATCATTTTCTTAGGATATCGATGTCGAGCACCTATCTGCATTGTGTTATTTTTGCAATGAACATCGGTGTGCATTTATTATTGTTCTAGAGATTCAGTTTAGTCAGCATGCACCTGTCGAGTGGATCATTGAAATCTGAAACTCGGCTGCAGTTCCAGGAAATCGTCAATGCGGTTTCTGTTTGAGTTTGACTAGAAATCTAGAATCAAAAGCTTTGTTCGATATTGATCCATATTGTTCATCCATGTAGGCTACCATAATTTACTCATGTTGGGTTGCACCAGACAAGATCAATATTAAGTCAATATTGAATCAATATTATAAGAGGGAAATAATAAAATACGGTAATTGGTTTGTCGTTTGTGGTTGCACCAACCGGGATCAACACTATTTTGAACCAGTTAGTTGTTTTCATCAGTTTATCACTGTACTGATAAACACGGCCAAGTGTCAATGGAAAGGAAGTCCTCGGACATCCTTTTCTAAGAATGGACATTTAGATTTTCAAACTTCGCCGTTTCATGTGAATAAATCTCAGTTATGTCAACATTATCACACTGCATCTGGTTCTTATAATGTTATAATTATTAGCTTAAAATTTATAAAATTAATAGAATAATATTACTTACACTTATACATCTTTTGTGATCTAGAACCTAAGCAGTTATATTTTGTTATTTACATGAATAAAGAAATCTTATCTTATCTTATCTTACTGATCCTTGATCAAAATTGAACTTGTCTTGTGCATCCCAACATCAGTTTAATATTTATTATTTTGCTCCCAATCAACGTTGCTCCTATCTTATTATTGTACGATAATAGTTTAAATATTATCATCTTATTTTCTTAACATGGAATATTCGGATTATGTAGTTTGAATAATTTCATTAATAATTATTGATAATCATTGAATAATTAATTTCGGAAAATGTCTGAGGAATAGTATCTTTATTTCTTACTGCGAATAATAAATATAAACACTAAAGTAACTTGGAGTGACAATATTACTCACATAATTATATATTCATGGCCATTTCTTTATGGTTTAATGCTTCATCAGCTCCCTCAGATGCTCAGTTTCAAAGTGAACTGTAATTGTCGAATGTCACTGTGACTGTAAAATTTTGTCTATATTTGATCAAGTGTCAAAGTAACAGTCAAATTTTGTCTAGATTTGATCAAGTGTCAGAGTAACAGTCAAATTCTGTGTAAATTTGATCGAGTGACACAGTAACAGTCAAATTTTGTCTAGATTTGATAAGTTTGGAAAAGAAGATGGATTCTCGACAGTAAATATATTTTTTTATTATTTCTGATCTGAGCGGAATGGCCCTCTACTATAATAATAGTAACCTTGGGTGATGCCTACATGAGTCCTAGACGCATGCGCGGGTGAAGAAGAAAGATGACAAAAATAAATTGATTGAATGGTGCAAATGATTGCAACATTGTTCTGCGGTAATTACTTGAGGAACCATGCGCAAAGTATCAATTTCCCAAAGTAGTCATTGTTTTCCAGGAATCGAAGCGAGGAAGTTATTGCGTTTTGTGGGAAGTTGTGGCTGTGATACAGGGAAAGCGTGGCATAGCCTTTTGTAGCGACAGGGAGTAATCGTTTCTCAAAAGTTGTTGGCAAAACTCGTAACAGAATGAAAGAAGATTACAAGTTTATAGAATGTTTGGTGATCTTTGGACTGTATTAGAGAGAAAAGTGATATTGTACCGGCTGAGGCATGTCAAGAGCTCAAGAAGTATACTCTATTGATGCAAGTTTCTTGCCTGAACTTTGCGAACAATACATTTCTTGCTCTCGAAGCAGCAAAGTACTATTTGTATTCTAGCGAGGCATAAACTTTTTGGAAAGCGTGCTTCTTGTTCATGAATGATTGAATTCTGTCGGAGATAAACAAAGATTCTTCTCAATGCTGGTAGTTGCACGGAAATAATGGCATTCTCGTTTCTAATAGATTTTCCAATTGCTTTTTGTACTGTATTGTTCTACTGGAATAAAGCAATTTCTTCAAATATATATAGAATTGGAAACATAAATTGTCTATAGTAAGAATCGGTGAAATATAGTTAGAATTATACAGAGTGGTCCAAAAAAATGTATCCACTGTTTAAAAGTCCATAACTTGTTAACTAATTGATGGAGCTGTCTCATCTTTGATGAAAGTGTAGCTCAAAGTCCAACTTAAACATATCAATTGAATTTAGGTGTTCGAAATGGCCACCATTCAAATCCACACACAAACTATGCCACCGAACAGCAGCACAAACTAGACTATACGATGGATAGGCCATAGAGGTGCTGTGGAGTATCCACCACATTCCCCAGACTCCACTGAAGGACGTCGTTTATCGACAAGAGCCATGCACATTGGATGAACTTCGAGAATCCATCGTACATTCATGTGAATGTGCAAATATCCAAATGAACACGTTGCAGACTGTAGGTATAGTTTGTGCTGCAGTTCGGTGGCATCGTTTGTGTGTGGATGTGAATGGTAGTTATTCAGAACATCCAAATTCAATTAATAAGTTTAAGTTGGAATTTAAGCTACACTTTCACCAACTCCATCTATTAGTTTGCAAGTTATGGACTTTCAAACAGTGGATAGATTTTTTGGACCACTCTGTAGAATCGGTAAGTCATCCGATTCAAATAATTTTTTTTAGATGAGATACTACCTTTATTGTATTGATTAGACAATTTACTAGTGATTTTCTATTAAAGTATTTTTTTATTTTGAGGTATGATGGTATGATCCATGACTGGTGCTGTGACAGGCTTATAAGAGGGGTAATCATTTAAATTTTATCATTTAATTCCAATCTTTGTAGTACTGCATACTGTTAAAAAAAATTCATCCTCATCTCATTGCCAACCTAATAAGGAAATTAGACAGAATACATGTTTTGTATAGCAGCCCTAGCTAGTGCTACCTCCAGTGTTAGATTATTTAGCTCAGTGGTAGCAACTACAAAGAATGAAATAATAGAAGCTGAAGCTTTTGTACGGCGATAAATTCAAAGCCAGGTGCTCGAGACAGAAAGACGAAGGCTGTTAAAATTGGGCCAATAGGAAATTTATTTCAGGCGCTTTGTTAACGAAAATTGTATCAGTTTCACACGAGCGAGGCCGGCTTCTAGTCAAGCGGAAAATTTATCGAATTTCGACCAAAAATAAATGTTTCTGTAATCAATCCAGTTGCTGCGATATTTGAAGTCGATTTGCATTTGTAGGCTTGAAATCTTGACAAAATTATAGCCACTATACAGTTGTCTTGTGCAGCTGTTTTGATGTGATTGACGAGCTTCATCTGTTATGCTTTTGAACAGGAGAGAATTCTATTCTCTAATTAACTGCTCAACGTTTTGAGTCGTACGTCTTCTTGTACAATCAAAACTGTTCAATGTTGAATTAGAATACTTGTTCAACTGAACAATTATAATTCTTGTTCAGTTACGATAGATAGAAACTTTATTTGCCATAAAAACAAAATAAAAATACAATCTGTAATAAAAAAGCATTATAAATAAGACACTGTTACAAGAAGACATTATAAGAATACAACATAATTATGACAAATTTACTGAGCGCAAAGAAAATATTTTCCTTCCGTGCACAGGAGTATCATTATAGAAGTACAATAATTATTATAGATCCTAAAAGTGCTTTAAGAAATGAAAATGAGGGAGTGAAACATTGATAAATAACTAATGAGAAATAACATATTTCTCATAATTAATTAGAATCATAGTCATATTAGAATAATTATAATTATATGCTCACATCACTTCAGCCGATGGATATTGGCTTTATTGTGACGTAAATTATGGTTCAAAAATGTTGGACTTCAATCAGGAGTAGAGCCAGAAACTAGTTCACTAGTTGAAAAATTTTTGATCAATTTTTCAATAAAATTTATCAGTTTCACTTATCAGTTTCACATGAGATTTAGCAAATCATTATTTGTCAACTTGAGATTGAGCAAATCATTATTTGTTGTTGAATGAAAATCATCATTCATTAACAATAATTATTCAAACAATAACCAGCCTTGAAATAAACGAATAGAAATAATTTTGCAAATTATTGAATAAATAATGTTAAAAACAATCTATATTGGAGGAAAATTGTTTACAATGAAATTAATGTCTTGTATAAAGGTTGACGGTATTACTTGATGGGTGTAGCAATATTTTATGGGACAGTAAACATTGTTCTGCGGCTTGAATATTGTGCAAGCAAGAGTCAAGGTGAATCTTTTTGATGGATGAGTGCCGTGTAGTCTCAGATTGACGTGGCATAGTGCGGGTGGTGGGGGTAGTGAGAGGGGGGTGTTTGAGAGTGTCTTCCCTTTTATTACACTTTGCAGTGTGAAGAAAATAATAAAGGCCTCATACTTCAATTTCACAGCCTCGTAAAAAGTCAGGCCAAAACGTCTTGAGATGGAGGCGTTACACATTACCGTTTTAAGATCACTACATGTTATTACTCGAGATTAGTTCCTGTTTGAATAAGAGAAGGCGAAGAATTCGACAGCATTTGATAGCAGAGCTGGGAGAGAGCTGTTTGGAGTGGGAGTTTTCTTGATTGAAAAAGCCGTGTGCTGATTGCATTCTTGTGATTTTGGAATTCGATTGGATGATGGGGATTTCATGTTTATAGTTCAAGCATAAGTATTCTCAAAATCCCTTCATCTAGTGGATGAATCAGCAAAAGAACAGGGATATTAGGCTATTATTCATCTACATAAATAAAAAAAGAATAAATTATAATTTATGGATTAACAAAAAAAAAAAATTAGATAAGCTGTGCTCAGTTTCAATATTTTCTCCAAGGCGTTTCCCATCAATATTATGATGTTATTCCCTTCAACCTCTATTTTGTATAAAAAGGATTTGAATCCAATTTTCCGATTAATCATTCCTTTAAATTTGTATGTGTTTCCAAGAATTGTTCATGACATCTCTTGAAGTTTCCCAGTATATCTCAAGTTTATTCCAAACAATGTGAGATAAAATCTCCCATAACAAAAAGAAGTGATTCATCATCTAAGATAATCATATCATTTCTGAATTGCAAAATATGTTCATCACAATTGCAATTTTTCATAAAATCCATTATCAAATAAATGTTATGTGATTGTTTCAATATTTGATATTCAAGACAGTACAAAATGAACTATTGTTCTTAAATTGTTGTGTTTCCATCTTCTTTTCTCACTTGATCAAATATAGACACTAAAAATCACTTAAAAAGTGAGAATTGTTAGTGAGTAAGAATAGAGTGTAACAATAAAATAATAAGAATACTGTAGTAAGAATAGTTTGTGAGTTTAATCTTACTTATTAAGTGATTTTTAGTGTCTATATGGCTCTTACATTCCTAGAATAGCAGCGTTCGTTCCATAATCAATTTCTAGTTGCATTGGATAAAAAACATTGACTGACTTGTACAAAATAAATGACATTTTACCTGTTAATCCACTCTGGGATGATAAGTAATAAGAGCATTCAATTCATACTGTATTCAGCTTTTTCAATGCAGGTTATGTCAAGTAACCCTTCATCGCTTTGAGCTCGTACGGCCAGTTTTTCTATCGCAGTGGCAACCTGCATATGTAATACTTTCGAATATAATGCTGATTTTTTGCAAAAGAGTTTCGAGGAGAAAAGAGCTTTTTCATCAGCTGGGGAACTGTGGAAATGGACCGGTTACAAGCCCCATTGTAAGCACTGCCCTAGGGAGCGTACCCAACAAGACGATTTGGTTCCCCCTCTCACCCCCTGATTTTCTCTACCTCTTTACCAGCTACCCTCATCCCCCTGCGCTCAGCATGCTAGCGCCGCGATCATTAAAAGTTCATAAGCTCAGTCGATTTTCGAAAGATGGAATTATTCACAAGTTTTCACTTCCAGAATCTCCATTCACACCTGTTTCAATTTTAGCCTTTCCTTTGAACTCATTTCGCTGTTCTAAGCTACATAAACTGAACATTTTTATTCAGTGACAAGTTGTATTATCAAGTAACAGCTGTATTATCTTTTTCATGACTTATTAAGCTAGGCGTACACCGGTTAGTCAAGACAAGACAAGACGAGATTAGTCACGTTTAGTCACAGTAATTCACATAATTGCTTATGAAGCAGCACACACAGATGCAATGACTAATCGGTGTGTGTTGCTTCATAAGAAACTATGTGAAGTACTGTGACTAAACGTGACTAATCTCGTCTTGTCTTGTCTTGACTAACCGGTGTACGCCTAGCCTTATTTTTCGCAGTGACGGAAGAGCAGTATATATTAAGTGAGAGTCGTAGGTAATAAGAAGCAATCTCTTTCTATTATATTCACTTTTTAAATTTGAATAGTATGGCATGATAAGAAATTAGCTTTAGATAGGTATGCCGACAATCAATTTTCATTGATAGAATACTCAATTAAATTTATTTGTTTTTCCTCCATCTAGTCTCAACCTATTCTATGCCTAGCCTCAACCTATGTCTCAACCTAGTCCCTCCCATTACAACAATGCTACAATTGAATTATAAAGTTATGAATGGCAAATAGTTGATAGGGGAAACACCACCGAATATCCATTCAATTGGCACAAACTGTCTGTCATACAATACACGACGCCGCTTTCAATGTTCCACAAAGAGATAACAACCAGTTGTTCTATTCATAGGCGCTTACAACAAACATGAGGAAGAGGTCGTCCATGTACTAACTATTGTAGTCAGCTTTCAATTCATGTGGGAAAAACTATCAATCAGTCTGTTGCAGGTGTAGAATAGTTGGGAAAACGCTCACAGATGGCGCTGTCAGTCTGCTGATAGTGACGAGCGCCGGCGATCAAAGGTTGCAAGCGAGTCAGAGCCATTGTCGTTGTCATTAGTGAGAATGCAGCAACTACCAAACTCAGCCCAACACCAGTGATAACAGCTCATCGATCAATATTATGTACAAAATGAGCCCGTTCTGGTTCCCTGGTATCCTGGTACCCTGGTACCCTACGCGTGGTTGCAGGTGCTTTCAATTTGCAAATGAAGAGTTGTGAATGTGTGTCTGTGTTCAGCACAGTGTGATAGCTATCTGGTGGCCTCCATTGATTGCCTTATCAATGACAGACGACAACTCACACGTTAATTGCATCAGACCAATTCAATTTATTACAGATTTCCATAGCGGTGCGACTTTCCGTGCCAAATATCTCACGCTTTCTCTCTTGTCAATGTCGATGATAATAATTGCGTGAACGAGGGTTTTGTTTTTCCTAAAGCGAAAATAATATTGTACAGATGATGTTGATATAGGCGGAGCTGGCAGATAATTCGCAAAAAAATATTAATTATTACATATTGAACAATCTATTTTCCACATGGTAAATTCAATTCTTTCTTTCTACATTGTATTCAAAATAATATTTATTTATAGGCGTTTACTTCTTCGTTGATTCCGAACTATTTATTGTTTCATATTATTATTTCAAGGATCAACTTTCAAATTTTGACCTCACCATTAAACTCAACTTTGAAATTCCTCACTACAGATAACAGGGTCCGAAACTGTAAAATGTGCAATTATCCTTATATTTCGAATATTAAGTGATTCGCCTAGGACTAGATATTCTTTATTCTCTCACAGTTCCTCAACAATT
The DNA here is from genome assembly GCA_017141395.1 of Laodelphax striatellus. Taxonomy (NCBI): domain Eukaryota; kingdom Metazoa; phylum Arthropoda; class Insecta; order Hemiptera; family Delphacidae; genus Laodelphax; species Laodelphax striatellus. Next base: position 6,225,168 of record CM029534.1, read on the forward strand.
TTTATGTGTGCTGATTCGTTCATAATTATCGTTCCTATTCCAACTGTAGAGTTTACAAGAACACTACTTCTTGATTTGGGAGTACCTACTCCAGAAATGCTATATTTCATTTTTGAATGAAAAATTTATTTACTTCTTTCATATTAGTTTTTTCCTCTCTTCTGCAAATTATATTTGATGTTCTCCCAGCCTACAGCCTGAAGCTATTCAAAACGTCGATGTATCAGCAAGTGACGAAAGCTCTCGTCTTGATCTACTTTCTCGCATCACAGAAACTCTTCCCGATCAAGTAAGCTGGTTTCTGTTTTGGGGGGAAGTCCCACTAGCGAACAGAACTGTGTGTCTTTACTTTATTTTTATCCAGACTGAGCTATTGCACAGCTGACGCCTTTCGCGGAGAAGTCCTGTGTTGCTTCTCGGAGAAGTCGCCAGAGAGCGAGAAACGTCTTCTCTGCCATTCAACTTGATCTTCTATTAGCGCCCCGGGCAATCTAGCAACTTCCATCAACTTGAAAGCATGTCGCAGGAAGTAAAGCTTTGTTTGACCTCTCCAATCCAACTAACACTGCTCGTCTCCCCATGTTCAGTTGTTCATGTAATGCAACTCTGTTGTGTTTGTTGAAAAGAATATTTTCAGGTTCAAGTTCACTCACTTGAGATGATTTTTGTATGTAAAATTGTTGCATTGACTAGATCCAGTCTGAAGTGTACTTATTTGAGATAATTCTGTATTTTGTAGTTGCAGCTATGATTAGATACAGGCTCAAGCTCAAGTGTACTATACTTAAAATATTACTGTACTTAAAAATTGAAATGTACTCACAGATTAGTGTTATTAGCTATTTCGGACTGTTGTTTGTCCATCGTCAGAACACGTTCTGTGTCTCACACTATTCTGTGATTACATTTTAATTTCTAAGTATAGCAATTTTTCAAGTATAGTAATTTTGAACAAGTGAAAAAAGGAGATGGATCCACATCAAGTCAAGTGTACTTATTCTAGATGATTTTTGAATTTTGTAGTTTTGCTGCATCCTATTATCGTTGTCATTTTTCCTTGCCCTTGGCTTTAGCAGGGTTCTACAATAATTGAACGTTAATTGAAAACTCATCTTGAGATCGATTGAGCGAAGTTATGCTTTAAAAAACTAACAACCATCGTCAGAGTTGGGTTTAGAACTCCATAATTTATTTATTCAGTAATGGACAAAAAAGGGCACACCTACAACTGTACATTTCAAATTTATAAACTGTTCAATCTTGATTATGAACAATATTCCACAGTCAAAACTTTCCACCACAAAACCAAACACTAGACAAATTTCAAATGAAAGATAATAATATGAGAGTGATAATTTTCAAGATAATGATTTCTATTACTCTATTACTGTTATTCATAGAGGTTGAATGATTGTAAACAGAGGCGACAGATATCTGAAAAAATCTCATAGGCCAATGACAATATATTCAGCTCTTGTCGAGACAAAATTCCATTCTTAATTGGAATAAGAATTTCATTAGCGTAATCCGATTGTGCCGGAGTGGAGGAGAAAAAAACATTTTTTCACCAGCGGGAGTTGTACTAATGACTGTAGTTGCAGGAATGTGGGAGTGAAAGTTGACCCTTATCAAGTAGTGAGTGAGGCGGCGGCGACGGCGGAAAGAAAACTGCAGATTGACAGCGATGTCGGCACCCCCCCCCCCACAACGTCCCCCCCAACCCCCACTGCCACCCTTCCGTTTTGCAGGCAGTGTATTATGCCGGACTATTCAGGCCACGTACAAATTCCACACGAGCGATTCCTTTGATCTCGCCAATGTAGGGGTGTGGGGGGTTTCTGAAGGAGAGGGGTGGGATAGAAGGCGGAAGGCCACATCCCTGTCATATTTCCGCCAAATTCTGACTTTTCCACAGACCGTACTCCCTTCATCCTCGCCTACTTCTTCTCCTTCTTTTTCTTCTTCCCTGCTACTCTCCCAGACAGATGGTGAGGGTAGGATACCGATAGAAGTGTGAGAGGAGTAAAGAAGAGAAGAAGAAGAAGAAGAAGAAGAAGAAGAAGAAGAAGAAGAAGAAGAAGAAGAAGAAGAAGAAAAAGAAGAAGATGAAGAATAAAAAGAAGGAGGAGAAGGAAGAAGAAAGAGAAAAAGAAGAAGATAAGATGAATAAGAGGAATAAGAGGAGTGAGAAGAAGAAGAAGAAGATGATGAATAATGTGAAGATAAATTAGTAAAAGAATGAATAGTTAGAAGAAGAATATAGTAGTTGAGTAGATGAGAGTGACGAATAATGTACGAAATATTATAATAAATAGTAAACTCGCGAAATATGATTTTAAACATTCTCACCGATTGTTCATTCTTCCCTCACTCAAGCGCTAGTATCTTAAGTTTTGTTCTCCACAGCAAGGAGATGGAAGTGAAGATGGAGAAGAAGATGAAAAAGAGAGATTAATTGAATGATTTATTTTTCTCCTGGCCAGGTTGAGACCATTTGATCCCCTCTTCCACTTCCAACACAATAACACAACATACAATTAGTAGTCTACTTCAAAATACAAAATATTAAAACTGCAAAAGATAAGAGAGAGAAAATGAAAGCTAGATAGTTTAGAACTATGGAGAAAGAGGAAATGTTAGGCCAAGAAGATGATAAGGATAATAATGAGAATTAAGAATAAAGAAAGGAGGAAGAGAGAAAGAAAAAGGGAGAAAAATCGAAGAGTATAGGCCGTAGATCAGGAAGAGAATAAATGTACATATGAACAAGAAAGGAGAGAGTAGAAGAAGAAAGAAAGTGAAGCATAAAGACGGGGAACGTGATATACTATTCAACCAGCGTCCCAAATCTGCTTCAGATATAGTTTATCTTCAACTCTTACTTGTATTGACCATGGCAATCATCTTTGGGTCTCTCGTTGCCGGCTATGATAACTGTTATTTTCTGTTGTGTTGAGGCATACATCCACTGAACCCAGCAATTGAAAACGAGGACAAAATATGAATGTCCCAAAACGTTATTGTATCTGTAACGTACTCGTACTTGCTAAGATAGAATTTAGATAGAATAAGATAGAATATATCATTCTATCTAAGTATTAGATAGTTATAGTAAACTATATCTATAGTTTACTAAGTATAATACTAAGTATTCGTAAATAGTATATCTATTTACTATCTTAGATCTAAGATTCAAGATCTAAGATCTAAGAATTTACTAACTTACTAAGATCTGTAGAATTCCATTGAATTTATTGTTGATCCATTTATTTCTCATAATTACAACATCACTGCCCATAAAAATGGATTCTCCTATGTTCAAAAGAGAGGATACTTTCAAGCTATCACATAGGAGGCCTGCATTTAAAGGAGGTCTCAAAGGACTCAAGCACTGGGATTCAAAATTGAAGGATTTGTAGAAACTTCTAACTCATGATGTGTTGAAAAATATCGTCGCGTTTGGACCTTTTAGAAAACTTAATATAGGTATATTCATGAATGGATTTGGCGGATGGCGAATTACTTTCATTCAACATTTCTATTGTAACGGGTACGGGTAATGTTCTGTTGAATTTTTTTCCCCATAAATACTATATTTAACAAGTAGAAACTTAAAATAGAAATCAACAGAATAATACCCGTTACCATAGAGATATTAAATGAAAGTTATTCGCAATCCGCCAAATTTGATGAATATTACTGTACTTTGATAGAGTTCAAGTACCCAATGAAAGAATAATGAGCTCTTCAGAGGATATTTAATTTGAGTGGGATTTAGAGATTTTTTCATAACACTTCTTAAAAATTGAGTTTTAATGAGAGATACTTTTCAGTAGCTTGCTGTAAAAATAGCTCAGGTAATAAAAACTAGTTAATAGTTCAGCCTTTCACTCTCATGAAAAATAAAGAACCTTCTCTGTTAGTGAGAATATTGTTGGAAGAAACTCATTTCTTATTATTTTTCAAGCTAATTTACTCATCATTCTTTGAATGTCTTCTGTCGGAGTCTCTCAACTCTGTTATGGAGGTGAGCAACATTTTTCAAAAAGTTATATTTCGTTGTGCGCCGTATCTGGCTGCGATGAAATGCTCCATTTTTCGAGTGAGATACTCCCAAAGGTGATCAGAATGAAGAGCGTAAGAAATTCAAGTGCAAGGGAGAGTGAAATGAGCAAAATGGCCGATACACCATCGCAGCACCGAGAACACTGTTCGAGATAATAAAAAACTTTCCAAATATCTCCTTTGCTTTTCACAACAGCAAGGAAAAAGCCAGTTCAATATTGAACGAGGAAATATGAATTTTGATATTGCTTTCACGCTGAGTATAAAGAAAGAGTACACTCTTAGGTAAACATTTCAGCTCATTCACCTTCAATATGATAAGGTTTCAAAACTGATTCTAAGTATGACTTAATTGAAGTTGCCTGTTCATCTTTTTGCTCAAAGTTGTCTCATCTTCAAGGGGGAAAAGTTTATCAATATCTCATCAACACATTATTTGAAAGCATTTCTTCTCCTGAACCAAATTGATAAGAAAAATGTTCAAATGAAAAAATGTTGGAAAATATATAAAGGACAATAATTGACCTCATAGGCTTCAACACCCTAAATTGTCTCATTATCTGTGACTGTGATTGAGGAAAAGAGTTTAACAATATCTCATCATTATATTATTCGAAAATACCCTCCATGAAAATTAATTGCCGTATTTGAATCACTTCAGTGAACAAAGAAAAAACTAGAAAACCTCTCCACAATACCACATACCACAATCCACAATACCTTGCTTAATTAACTAATCCCGTTCCACTACTAATAAATCAATGTTTATCAGATCCCTGGAGAGTTATTGTAATCCATAAAGTAAGAAAATATAGAAATTTGTTAATTCCAAACTTCTAATAATAACATCAAATTGTCGAGCAATTTTGTCTAGGTGTGCACTATGAAATTACAATGTTTAATTTCTAGAGTGGCGTGACTTGGATTATGTGCAAAATGCAATCTCACATACGACTTTGTGGTACAGAATCACACGCTAGCAAGTAGCATGGGGAGAGGTAGCCTTTGCACAAGAAGCAATTAATTAGCCTGCTAAAGCAAGGTATCTGGAGTCGTGCGGGTTGCCTAGCCTGAGTCGGTGCAGGCGCTGGGCCGTGACGTCCGATAAACTGCTTCGTCATATCAATTGCCACCGCCGCTCCGTTCTCACCTAGCTTGTGACCCAAGGGTCACCCATCCAGCCACCACACCAATTTATTGTTGCTGGTTTAGCTTCTCGATACCCTTCCTCAGCTTGCCTTGCTGGTCATAAATATCTAGCAGCCCCGAAAATTGCACCGTGAAACGTTGAGTTTTGTCGCATCTGCGATAATTTTCCAAGTTAGCTGTTATCTGCTGTTCAACATGTATATGGTAGTATGGCTCTGAAGTCTGAATTATTAGAATTGAAGATTGGGAGCATCCAGTGAAGAAGTATGAATTGTTCGTATTGAATAGGAAAAGAAAAAGGATGGAAACCTTCTAACAGAGTGGAATAAAGTGTATTATTCGTAATTGTGATTTTATTTTGGTTTTCGATATTGTTGGCTATTATCCTACCATTATTATTTTACTCAAATTTTCCGACAACAACGTATAATATTATGCTCAAAAGGGCAAGTTTTGGTCACAATATGCGAGTGAAATAATAAAACTCAATTCTAGAGATTCAAAAGTGTTCATTATTTATCGTTTTTGTAGGTTCAAATTCCTTGCATAGTGACCAAGTGTCATATTTGCATTGAAAGAACAAAATGTTGTATAAAAAATAGTAACAGAATGTGATTCTAAATGAGATGGCAATATTGCTCATTCACTCCATTATTATGATTGCATGAAATAGATGAAGCATGAACCTCAGTTAACAAGCACATAATTAATAGCTGTGAAAAGCACTAACAATATTCCTTTGGTACTAGGCAAAACTTCTGTGTGTTCAAAATACATGATTGTATGAGTTGAGCGAAGGATGAAACATTTCAAATACTATATAGACAGTAAGGTAAAAAGAAATATATTTTGAAGAGAATTGTTCCATATACATAGCAAAAAGTTCGCAATAGAACTTTTCATAATTATTTGAACGTCAAAGGAATTCCATTGCTTTGAGTAACATGAGCATGCTTGTTGAAATATCTCTCATCGAACATGAAGTTCTCACTCTGAAAGTATACTAATACTGGTTTTAATCTCTTTTACCATCACTGAGGATATGAATTCAAAAGTAATTTTTATAATGTATTATTATTGCTGGATATTTGAAACTAGAACTGTTTGTGATCAACTATAGCAGTGTCTTTGAGTTTTTTTGGTGTTATTGTCTTGTATTTATTACATTTGAATCTTATGAACTCTCCATGAACTCTTGAACTGTATGAACTTAATACCATTCTTCATGCGACTAGGTATTCTTGGAACTCGTCTCTCTACAGAGATCTAAAATATTTGTATTCTCTATCAAAAGTCGACTTCCATGTCAAGTAATTCAATCTTTACGGAATATAATGGTTTCTGTTCCGTTTTTCCTTGTTCAAAGCTTCCTTCTCATGGTTTATGTGACTTTTTGAAATCTGGCTGATAGCCTGCCAGAGATTCTCTACTATTTCGCTTGCACTACCCTTATAACCGAAGATGGAATTGTCTCCTTTTTCTTCTTCTTATATAAAATATTTATTTATAAGGAAAGATACTATATATTATTGATTCTTCATTTTAATGCAATTGTTTAGAATAAGCACGGTTACGGAGGAGATTAGAGTCATCTTGAATTCTTACATAATATAACCTTGGCCATTATGATATTCCACCATTTTTAAGGCTGAAATTTGGAAAGAGCACCAAAAATGAGTCGTGACCAGATTAATTTAATACTCTATTAAGATCTATAAGTTGAAGAAGAACAGATGAAAATACAACAAAAGCTGACATTTATTGAAATGAAGTTGAAAGTAGACAATGCCAATGCAATATCAGTATAAACCTATCACAATCGGTCTTGAATGGAGTTCCGCGTATTCATTTAGCATTTATTTGAACCGCCCTTCATTTTCATTTAGTATTTCTGCGCTCAGCAAAAGTTTGGATTTAGCCAACTCTCAATATTTTGAGTGGATGATGGAGCTCGCTCAAATTGCTGGAGAATGCTGGAAACCCGGATAGAAAGTTCATGAATATTCAAAGCGTAAAAGATCAGTTATAACTAAAGGATTCCTTGAAGAGACAGAGGAACTCCTTTATTAAAATTTATTTAATAAATGTAAGATAAGGACTATCATTGTTTGACTGGCCACGCCTCTTGGTCTCCTCCATTAGGAAGAGGTATTCATGATTTTGCAGACATTCACTGGAGATAGAATGGAGACGGAGGAGGCTTTCTTCCTGTTTCATCTCCAATTCTTTTGTTCAATTTCAAAACGCACTCATTCTTATACTCAGGCGCTTTCTTATATTCTTTTGATTTCCATCGTACATACAACGAAACGAACAAAGGGGTTTGTTGATCTTATTTCATTAACACTTTGTCTTTGTGTATTATTCTTCATGCTGCGCTTTTATAGAGCAAAAAGTTCTTTTTCCTCCGCGCCAATGACTCTGGTTTATTAGCGTGCATCCTTTCATATTCTGGCCTGAGCTTATCAAAGCCTGTTCTATGCAACCCTGGTTCTTCCTCATTAATATTTTTCTCAGAGATAAAATCCTCTTTAAAGTTTTTCTAGCTTGATGATCAGCATCACTTTTCCTTCTAGCTGTTGTCAGGAATTAATCCCATATGAAGTTCGAGCTTAAACTTTGGTCAAGTTGGGCTGGAACTTTTATAAGTCGTCTACTAGGATCTTACAGTGCAACAAGTGTTACAGGTTGGCTTCCTGGATCACGAACAGGATTATGTCTTCAGACTTAACCAAATTACTCCACCTACAACGTTCCAAAATTAGTTGCTTGCCTGATTCCGTTAACTATCACTGGATAGTACAGAATTTTATCGATACGATACGATTTTATTGATATTGATTCCACGTTTGTTTAAGAATCTTTTGAGGTACAAAGATAAATCAGTAGAGACCTAGAACATAATTTTTATTCAATTTACAAATAGTTTACAAGCGGAATTCTTGAACTCCAATAAATGTTGAATCTAATTTTGAAAACTATTTCGTAAGTAATCGTGTGTACAGATAGACGGTCACGAGTACGATTAAAATAAGGCCCTATCGGGTAAGTAATATACAGTAGTGTGAGTGATGAATAATGTAATTCAAACTTTACATTCAAGCTGTCTAAATGTAAAGAACAGTGGGAACCTGGAGATTCACTCAATTCCTAATAGAGTCTATTTCACAACGAAATTTTAATTTGTTTATGTTTTTCTATCCCATTTTCCCAAATAAAAGGTTTTTTTATAATTTTTTAGAACTTTCTATTTTCCCTAATGATATTGGCAATCGAATAAATATTGTTCTAGCCAGGATTTGCCATTTTATAACCTGAGATTTCCAGTTAGCGAACACATTTTCCAGTTCATTGAATTTATTCCCAGTTGTGAATTTCCAGTTTCAATGCATGATGAGAGTGTGTGAGTCCGTACTATGCTCGTACAGTGATGTGTCTGTGTGAACGCTCCAATTGCCTTGTATAGGAGTTGGCTCGAATATGCGCTATGTGGGTCATCCATGCCTAGTTGCATTTCATATAGCTCATGAGATGATCATACCGTTGATTTGGTTCACTTTGCTAACTGGGTCTCCAACATAATACTCGGCATCCAATATCTCTGTACGAGGATGATTAATGAATTTCGTCAAGTTACGAAAATACACACATTCACCTCCAATGACAATTAGATTTTTGGATAGATTGAAAGTATGGTGTTAATCTCTTATAAAATATTATTAGTTTTAAATATTTTTGGAGGTTAACAAATTATAATAAAATAAATTATTTAATGATCATTGAAATCAATTTACGAACTTGTGGACTAATTACTTTCTTCTTCAAGTGGATTACCAATCTAACTCGAATTAAAAAAAAATTATCAAAGTAATGAAGCTTTTAGAGGAGTAATTAATAATTGTTTTAAGATCTTGATAATCGCAGTCGAAGTCAAGCATCTTTTCCTACATACTTTCAAAATTATTTACAAAATTACTTATAATAATATATAATTTTAAGTATTATAACAAATATATAATAAACCTAATATACTATAATAACTATAATAAAATATAATAAAGTAATATATCAATCATAAACACTATTTCAACAAACAAATTCTGGTAGAGCATACTGAACACTGAAACTAAATTGTATTATGTCTACTACTTCATAGGTTGAACAATGATGTCTCTCAAATAAGAGTCGGCAATGAATTATGAGCCGCGCCACTAGTCAGTCGCGAAAAGTGTTGGAAATTTTTCATCTGGATGCCCGCGCTAGCAGAAGCGAGTTAATAAGATATGACATAATAAAAGGGCGCGGCTTGGTCTTAGGGTGGGGGGTGGTGGGGAGGAGTAGCAAAGTGCAAACTCAGCGAGAAAAGCGTGCAAAGAAGCTTTGCTAATATTTGCAATTCAAAGAGCAAACGTCGCGGCGGCTCTCTCAAATCCTAATCCGATCTCACCTGACGATTCTCCTCCTTCTCCTCCTCCTCCTACTCCGTCTCCTCCTCCTCATCATCCCCCTTTCCTAGAGGAAGGAGAGGAGAGCGGTTGTCAGTTTTGGTGGTGGATAAGGGGAGAGTGTATGTTTCCATAAAAATCCTACTCATCCTACATCAAAGCCAAGATTGTGCCAGTCGGCATTTGTTTTCATTAGTAACTGAGAACGACTCACTTAGATCGCGCCCTGTCTACTTTCCGCAACAACTCATCTGTTATGATCACTCTCCGCCCCATCTTTGCTTCTCTCACTCAATCCTTCTCCATTTCTTTTTCCTCTTCTTTTCTTCTTCTTCTTCTTCTTTCTTCTTCTTTTTTTCTTCTTCTTTTCTTCTTCTTTCCTTCTTCTTCTTCTTCTTCTTCTTCTTCTTCTTCTTCTTCTTCTTCTTCTTCTTTTTTTTCTTCTTCTTCTTCTTCTTCTTCTTCTTCTTCTTCTTCTTCTTCTTCTTCTTCTCCTTCTTCTTCTTCCAGCTCTTATTATTTTCATTTCATTTTTCCTTACTTTTCTTCTTATTGGTTTTTTCACTTCTGATTCTTTCCCTTCTTCTTGCTCTTTTACTTCTTAATAGTTTCATTTTTATTTTCACCTCTTTTTCTCCTTGTTCAGTTTTCCTCAGTCACTTTTCCTTCCTCGCATTCCTCTTCTTCTCCCACTCTTTCCTCTTCATCTCCTTTCATCGCCTTTATCTTGTTCTTCATCGTCTTCTTCTTCCTTCACATCCTCTTCTCCTTCTTTGCACCATCGTCTTTTTCTCCATCATAATCATTATCATCTTCTTTTCTATCCTAATTCTTCTTCTACTTTACCAACATCTTCATCTTTTTCTCCTTCTCTCTTCCTTCTTTCTCCTTTTTCCCCATTCTTTCTATTTTTCTTATTATTCTCATTCATCCCCTATCATTCTTCTTCGACTTCTTCTCCTTCTTCTTTTTCTTCTTCTTCTTCTTCTTCTTCTTCTTCTTCTTCTTCTTCTTCTTCCTTCTTCTTATTTTCCTCCTCCTTTCTTTTTCTTCTTCTTCTTCTTCTTATTCATCTTCTTCTCCTCCTCCACCTTCTCCTCCTCCTCCTACACCCCCTCCTTCTCCTCCTTCTCCTCCTACACCCACTCCTCCTCTTCCTCCTCCACCATTTTCTACTTCTCTTTCTAATTTACTTCTTTCCTTCCAACTTATTCTCTTTATCCTCATCCTTTGCCACCCTCTCATCACCTCATTTTATCCCAACCACTCTCCATTCCACCGATTGCAACCCCTGGCTTTGTCTTTGGCTTTGCAACCCGATGGCAACTCCTTTCTTGCCCTCTTTTACACCTCCGCCCCTCCTCATCCTACCAGATGCCAACCACACTCACGTTTTACATCCACGACTTTAACTTGAATTCTATTAGTCCTGTTGCTGGGTTCTGCGGTTAGTCGACTCTCAAATGCAGGTTATAATTATATTGCCCGATGTATCTTTAGGACGGCAAGGGTGTTCCCATGGTTGCGTAGAGGTCTTTAGAGAATCATAGGGATGAGATAAATGGGGAAAACTGATCATGGATAGCTGTGACGTTGAACTTGAACGAGGTATTAAATGATTTATGATTGAAAAAGCTATGATCAAGAGTGATCAACAGTAATTTTCAACAGTCTTCCTTGAAGGACTCTCATTATTTTTTTAATAAAGCTATGAGTCATCTTCTTTAAATCATTTACAATACCAAATACAATACTACTACTTCTACTACTACTACTTAAAACGTAGTTAAATTATAAAATATTTAGTTAAAATGTATTTAATAATAAATGTCTTTGTCTCTCATAATTATTTTGTCAATCTCTACATTATCATTCTGGATGTTTTTTCAACTCTTGAAAGTCAATTTTTCGAGAATATGCATGCAAAATAATTTTCTTCTGTTCATCGTACATTATTTTTGTGACGAATAGAATAGGATGATTTATTTGCCACAAACAATAAAGTATTATATTTATTCCCTGATTGAGAAATGTATACTGTAGGAATTCATATTGAATTTAATATTTTGATGATTAATAAGTTTAGAAGTCTAGAAGTTTAGAAGTTATATCAGTTTGGTACCTGTCATTCGGCCAAAGCTACTGAGGCTGAAAATCTTTTCTGTTCAGATCAATTCCTGTTCATACAGGTCATATGTGTGAATTATCATTTTCACAAAATCAATGCTACAAGATTCTTAAAATGCAGTGATGTAACTGTGGTTACACAGGTATTCATTTGAATTTCCGTGTTAGTGGCCTTCAGACTTATAAAAAAAATGGATTGAAAATTTCTCTTTTGATGTGGATAATCCTTATCTCAATTGATAATCCTCATCTCATTTGATGTGGATAATCCTTATCTCAATTGATAATCCTCATTTCAATTGAGAATTCTGTGTAACTGGAGACATATCAGTTATAAGACATATCACTCTCAGAGAAATGAGGAAAACTATCACAAGATGTTCAGAGTGGAAACTCTTGTTGAGCGAAATCTGTGAACATTTTTGAGCAGCCAATATCAGTGAAAGAAGGAGAGAGAAAGAGTCCTGGTTCCATCAACTAATTGAATGGCTTGCTGTTGAAGAAGGAACAAGAATAATTTATTAGCTCATTTCTTGAACTACCCTTCCATTAAGTTGAGTGCAAATGAATTAGATCTGTGAGAATTGCTCTCTGATTCATATTCACGCGCCAACGATTAATGAAAGTTGAGACTGAAATTCGACTCGGACTTTTCATATTCAAAAAACCGTGTGATTAACTCATTATCTTCACAAAGGAGTTCTCTACCCCTGTTACTCAATTATCTCACTGAATGAAACTGAATTTCCACCAACGATCACTTCATTAACTTCTGAGTTGTATTTCGCAGATCGATTCAATCGAATGTTTCTCTGTAAAATGGTGTTGAATTGATATTGTATTGATTCTGTTAAATATCATTCAACTTTTAGGGGGTCGGTAAAAGCATAGAGGGGGTAAATCCTACTCTGTGGAGGAAGGTTTTACCTCCTCTGTGGTAGAAGGAAGAAAGCCAGTTTTGGGATTGATTTTATTGAGAGTTGAAAATGAATGAGAATTAAAAAGTGATACAGCTGAAATCAATACATTGGATTGATTATTCCAAGACTTCCATTATCAATTCGAATCGTCTCCTTGTATCTCCCTCATCTTCACAATCAACTGTACTGCACAAAAATCCTCAAAACTAGGATATCATTCCGTTCACGTACTTCTAGATTTACAACTGAAAACAGAATGAGAGAATACGATGTACATTGATCAACAATAAACTCGTGATGTAGGAATATAAGAAAACACTGACAAATTTTAAAAAAATGAGCTAATATGAATGGAAAAATCTTCTCATCCCAATTGAAAAATGGATCACATCGGCTTTTATAACTATTGACCTAAAAAAATCGTAATAATAAATTTCGGTTCTTGATCTCCCCATTTTTCTAGCATTCGTGTGTGGAGGCAAATCACTTCTGTACTTTTGGAGATTGTATCTTAATGCATTTCGAAATTGCATTACAAAAGAATAGTATAAGGCTAGGCGTACACCGGTTAGTCAAGACAAGACAAGACGAGATTAGTCACGTTTAGTCACAGTAATTCACATACTTGCTTATGAAGCAACACACACCGATGTAATGACTAATCGATGTGTGTTGCTTCATAAGGATCTATGTGGATTAATGTGACTAAACGTGACTAATCTCGTCTTGTCTTGTCTTGACTAACCAGTGTACGCCTAGCCTAATGAATAATACAAGTAGTAAATTGTACTACTTTTTGCTCACTACTTTTTACTTTTAAAGCTCAATCCATCATAGAAAATTATCTCATTATTGAACTATGTCATTGCAATCAACAATTTACGAGTTTGTTACACAGATACATTTTTTAAATCCATGAATTTATCCTAGTACCTCATCGAAACTAGAATTCATATCCGATACATCATAAAATATATCCAGCAAGTTGTAGAACTAGTTTCGTCCTTCCTCACCTCTCCAACGGCGCGAACGACATTGAACAAATAACCTATTAAGTTGAAAACGGAATGGAATGTGTTTTGACCGTTATAACTAATCTGCAAACATGAGGGGCTTCGCGTTGAGAACGAAAAGCCAGGAAATAAGCGCTGCTGCCTGTGTTAGTAAAGTGGAGCTCGGACGGGCATTGTGAACTACAGCTACGAACTTTGTGACACACAAACTGAATTAAAAGTTTGATCACGTTACAATCTCAATTAGATTTAATGTGGAAATGGCCTCCTACCCTCTGCTCGAGCCCGGAGGCTGGATCTCTGCGTCATTAAATCCCCGGAATGAAATTGATAATATAGGAAAACGGAGATCACCGTGGCGCCAATTGGATGGCAGTAGTTTTGGAGGATGGTCGAGAGTATGTACTCGATCCAGGAACCTTTAGATTATCAGACCGGCGCTTATCGCCCTCGCCATTCCGTAGTGAATAAAAATACAATTATTTTCTATACACTACTACCTTAACAAGTAATGTACAATTCATTTGTAGTTTTGGAGACTAGTCGAAAGTATGTATATAAATATAATTATTTTTTGTACACTGCTACCTGAAAGAATGGAAATCCAATATGGGAATCATAATAGAAGTTTACTATCAACAAATACGATACTACTGATATCAATAAACAAATATAACGAGATATGATATGGTATGAATGGTATTGGATCTTCTTCTTCATCTTCTTATTGGATAAGTTAAGTTAAATGAGGGAGGCAGAAGAGAGAGGAGGAGGAGAGGAGAATGAAGGAAAGGAGAGAAGATTGGAGGTAAGAATAGGAAAATGGAGAAAAGGAGAGAATACAAGAGAACAAAGGAGAAATATCCTATTATATTAAGCGAGCAATTTCTGTATGTTTATATGTTTATATGTTTATATATATGTTTATATGTTTTTATGTTTATATGTTTATATGTATGTCCAACGGATCTCGAAAACGGCTCTAACGATTTTGACGAAATTTGGAATATAGGAGGTTTGTGATACAAAAATTAGGTTTGCGCCGGGTCTCATCCTGGGATAACTCGCTAAAGGACCCAAAAAGGAGAGAAATTGATCCTTTAAGAATCAGCTGACAGAAGAAAGAAATTTCCGTCGGCTGTAAATGATGAGAAAGAGTGAGAGCGAGTGAGTGTGTGAGTGAGACAAGATTATTATTTCAGCTGCTGAGACAGTGACAGAGAATCAGCTGACAGGAAGAAACAATTTTCTGTCGGTTCTTGATGTTGTTGGTAAAACCAGCGGTTCCATTACTAGAATTGAGAAAAATATCGAAACACATAAGCTGCTCCTATTCCCCTTTTTTTCTGATTTTAATTTATCTATAGAAAATCAAAAGGAATTTGAAATTTTGAAAATATTCCATATTGTATTGTTATTTTAAAATTTGAGGCATGAAGTTAGCCATGTGATCTGTTTTTATTTATTTGAAAAAAAATCGTCAAGAGTTCATCTAAACAGCTGACCTAAAAATAGTTATCAACCCATATTATTATTTCTATATGAAGCATATAGAAATAATAATTGTAGCAAAATATTTTTTAATGAAAATAATGAAGTATTATTACTACTAACTACTATATGAAGCAAAATTATACCACATGTGCGATTTTTCAAATGATATGCATTCAAACTCGATTATTCATAATACTTCGAAAGCTCAGATTACTTTTTTTATAGTGCAATGATGAATCAGTGCATAAGACTAATAGCTGTACTTTAAAAAATTGTTCAATTTCATTCCTTTTTTCCTTTAAAATTTCCATTCCTGTGCCTTTGTAGGCCTACCCCCGAGCAGAGCTCGGTACCCCGATATTATGGTGTAATTTCTGCTCAGATCTGGGTCGTCTATCCAAGGCTGTTATTGTCAAATGAATAAGAGCAATGATGATAAAAGCATGGAGCATAATATTGATCAAATGTGAAGTTATAAAGCTGAGTGAAGTTATATAGAATGAAGCCAAGTGATGAAATGTAAAGTTCTACTAGCTTACAAATTGAAACAGTCACCGGAATTATCATTTCCAGGAATTTTATTCTCTGTTGAGGCTTCTATTACGGTTATCAAAGCCAAATTAGACTATTCATGTAACGATAACGAACTTCCCCACTGAAGACGATGACTGGAAAAAGTGGAGAATTTTCTGAAGATGCTCTTGATAACTCTCTCGCAGGATCCGACCAGTTGAGACGAGTTGAAAGAGTAAGAAATGCAGATCGTCTTAATTCGGATTATGCTGATTATCTTGTTTTACTTGCAGATTTAATGCCAGATGCCTGGACTGGAATTGAAATTCTCTCCTCCATGAAGCTCACTTCTTCAAAAATTCACTAATCATCAAAAAAATCAGCTAAGATACATCAGCTTTAGGAGTTTAATTTTTCACATTGTTGTGCAATTAGAAGATGATTTGATTAATCGTAATGCAAAATCTATCCTGAAAATTGCGATAAGTGTCAAAATTTATCATGTCTGATATAGATGAAGTGGTACCGAACTATCTCCGATTTCGATATTGATAAAATATTGAGTGAACTACTGTATACACTCATGATACAATCATGATACACTCATGATACAATCATGATACACTCATGATACACTCATGATACAATCATGATAGGTTACTTTCATTCTTATTACTGTCGATTGTTATTTTTATAGGCCTATTATTTCAACTTGATCAGTAATAATTATTATCAGCCTTCCAAAACTCTCCACAACTACAAAAATACGAAGCAAGAACTAAACAAAACTTCAGTATTTCAACCAGTATTTAAAAGATCCTTTCTGTTCTACTTTCACTATTGCATTGGACGTGGCTTATTAAGGAACTCACAATCGATATTATTCGAGGGCAGGTACAACAGGCAAGCTTTCGCCAGAATCTGTTTCTCTTCCAATTCATAATTGGATCATAATTCATCCTACTATCAATTTGAAATTGATTGTCTAATCTTATGATGTTCTCTGATTCGCTTCTTGTTGAACCTGTAAATCGAGTGGCGAGTACAGCAGGATTCTTTTAACTTGTCAGAAAACAGCTGATGTAAACGAGCGTACATCAATCAGCTGTTTTCTGACAATTTAAAAGAATCCTGCTATATTTGCAGATTGTGAATGTTGTGCATTGTTTAATGGATGGCAGTAGTGCATTATCTGTACGAATCCATCACAAGGCTGGCGTTTTCTGTCTCATGCAATATTCAGTGTGTGCTCGAATCAGAGCCGGCTTGCTATGCCTGCCTGTATGACGAGGAATAAATCTTGGCCCGCCCATGTTACAAAGCATCGCCACAAAATACTACTGGCAAGACAACGTCGCTTTCTGATAAAGCTGGATCAATGTTGCCAACCTGCTCAGTTGACTCGTGCTCTCGTTTCTTTGCAAAATGCGGTGATTGGAGGGGGAGGGAAGTGTAGTAGAAGAAGGAGGGGGTGGAAGGACTGGTGGTACAGGAGGAAGTACAAAGATGAGGAGAAAAAGGTGGAGGAGAAGGATGAAGAGTAGGAGGAGGAGGAGGAGAAGGATGAAGAGTAGGAGGACGAGGAGGAGAAGGATGAGGAGTGGGGGTAGGAGTAGTAGTAGGAGTAGAAGAAGGAGGATGAGAAGAATAAGGAGTAGGATAAGGATTAGATTAGATTATTCACTTCATTCATGTAGATTACAATAATTATGTCGCTTAAAGTCTATAAGGTTCCCAATAGAATGTATATTTTGTCTATGAGGTCGCTAATAGAATATCTTCATTTTGTCTATAAGATCCCCAATAGAATGTCTTCATTTTGTCTATAAGATCCTCAATAGAATGTTTTTTTTTTTTGTCTATAAGGTTCCCAAAAGAATGTTTTTATTTTGTCTATAATATCCCCAATGGAATGTCTTCAATTTGTCTATAAGGTCCAAAATAGAATCTCTTTATTTTGTGTATGAGGTCCCTAACACTGTAGAATGTCTTAATTTTGTCTATTACATTAGAAAGTAAGGTCCTCAATAGAATGTCTTCATTTTGTCTATAGAGAACTGTAGAACTTTTTTATTCCATGTTTTTTCAAAAAAAGAAATTATACAATACCAAATTAACACATAAAGTGAATGAAAAAATTCTTAATGCTGTTTTTTCCTGAATGAACATCCTTCAGTTAGTCGCGCCCTCCCACCTGTGGGCTGGCAAAGAATATATATGTGTGTAGAGAATATTGATTGAGGAGTGGTTGGGGAGGAGGATCAGTAGTAATGCAAGTTATAGATGATTGAGGAGGGAAAGGAGATCAAAACATTTACAAAACATGAATGACGAAGAAGGATGAGAGAAGAAGAAGAAGGGAAAAATAGCAGGAGATAAATGAAGTATAAAGGGAATCAAAACATATGATGAGAAAAAAGATTATGTAGAAAAGAGAGAGAGAGCAAGAGGGAGAGAAAGCAAGATCTAGTAAGTGGAAGACTAAAAAGGAGAAGTGAAAATGTTGGAGAGGAGACAAGCAGAAGTCGAATAGAAAGAAAAATTGATGTAGAAAGAGGAAACGCTGAAACGAAAGCATAAGATTGGCTGAAGGATGTCGGTGAAAGAACGTATTTTGAAAAATAGTCTGCCAGAGCATTAAGCTTGATGGAAATGACAACAAACTCTCTCAGTGCCTGTTGCTGACTTCAAGTCATGTATGACAATTCTATTCTTTTCTGAGCTTCTTTCAAGTGACTGAAGAGTTTGTGTGGTGATTGTGTATTGTGTAATTTACTCTTGAACAAGTAAATAATTCTCGTTTTTCGACTTCACCTTCTTGTTGACAATTTTCCACGAGAGTTCAAAATAATTTCAATCATTGCAATTCTAATTTATTAGATGCATGCAATTCAATTATATGCCTGTTGTATGGAGTACATTGTAGAACGTTCATCGACTCACATTACATTGACTAAGGTCAACGAAATCAAATAATCTCAATGTATTATGATTGTCCAAAGGTTAATGGTGTTATCCAAAAAGTTGAGAAAAAGCTTGTATGTTTGACAGTCTCGAGTATAATACTCATATTACTTCAATGGAATATTGTTATGAACCTCATGCAAGCTTGAAAGTGAAATTGAGTAAAATTACCCCTTGAGGAAGTCTATAATGACTTTTTTTCATGATGGGAGCAAGGTAAGTTACAAGTGGAAATAATTTAATATGATGAGAAAATCAAATTGTGTAGAATTTTGGATGATCAAAAATATTGGATAATTTTAACGAATTTCGAGAAGAATGTAGAAACTTAAGCCATTGAATGATCAAAATCAGAATGTTGTTTTGTTTTGCCACTAAGTATTAATATCCTAGTAAGGTTCTTTTCTCTCTTATTATATCTTTTCATTTTGATTAAATTGTGTTGTCCTTTGAGGAAAACTGTAACAAGTTATGTTATTTCATTTTTGGTGTGCAGAATAAAACTTATTTGACTTTTGACTTTTTGTCTTTTGTTTACACTAATTTTGGGGGCTGAATTTGCAGAATATTGTAGATAAATCTAATCAAGAAAACATTGGCAATGGAACAAATTTCTCAAACATGTTGATCATTATTTTTGGAGACCCATTTTGTTCTCACTGTGACTTTCAAAATGCATGAGAATAAGTATGAAATAGGGTGCTTAATCAGAAAAGGTACAGAGGAAGCCATTTCCACGAATATTGAGTGCGTGTGCCACTGTGTGGAGGTGTATGTTTCAATGCATTCGAGATGACAATCTAGAACAGGGACCGGGTCCTTTGTCTGACTGCTGTTTGACTAGAAAATCCTTTGTTTGACTTGTTGATTAGATCATGGCAGAGCTTAAGGCGTCCCAATCTCTACTCTTGTAATGTGCCTTCTGTTAATGCGCTGCTCTCGTTCACATCTACAGAATCTATTGTCTGTCGCATCTACCTCAAATATCAAAAGGCTATTCGCTTTGAATCAGTTCTGGTGCTAGAATTTCAGCAATGAGTTCCCCCACTACACCGCCCAAATGACAAACGGACCTTTTCCAGGCATTGTCATCCGATTGAAAACCCGAGTTCTACACTTGTTGACTACAACTTCTCTCGATAATGTATCTCTCTTCCTCTCAATTAACAGTCCGAAGATTCTAAGCGAGTCTGATTCTTGTACTGGGCCTCTGATCCGTATCGGATCCAAAAAGACTGACGATGCTCCGATTTGGAATGCGATCCTTCTTGAGAGTAAGTGAGTTTTGAAACTTGTCTGCAGGCGAACCAGAGCGTACAAAATCGAGTCTTTTCTCTTCTCTCAGCCCTCCCTCTCCCTCTTGCTGTCCTGTTGCTCAATGGTATTCCAACTCCAAACTCAATTCCACCCAATCTTTCTTCACAATATACTTGACATCTGCGAAAATCGTCAACATTTTGGAAAGCTGGATCATTCCATTCATTTATGTATTCTTCATTTTTTTCGGGGTGATAAACTCATGAGATCTAGGTTTATGCGTGGGTTTATGAATTGTGCTTTCTGGGCAGTAAGTATTGATGGCTCTGAAACACATCCTCCTGAATATGACAGGAGAAGAAAATCTTGGGAGACAAACTTAATTCCAGTGTATATTATTATAGTGCTGCTTATTCCACTAGTGTTTTTCATGTATCATCTTTTTGTGTATGAAACAATAATAATTAATGATTCATTGTTCCATGTATTGCTGACAATTATATGAATTCTACAAATGTTATGCTAATAAATTATATTTATGATCATTTATATGAATTTGATATTCTGTAATTCAAGACATTCTTCATGATTCAAGTTTCTTCTAAAAAACAAAATGTATAATTTGTTTTGAATTTGTATCAAATTCTACTCAACTTTCATTTTTTCAGTCTGATGTTGGTGGCAGAAATGAACACAGATCTATGATCAAGTTCACATCAGCTTGATTCTCCAACAAATTGAACGTTTCTCCACCATCCCTTATCATCATCCATTTCTCCATCTGGTGAGTAACAGCCACATTTTTATCATTTCAACCTAAGGAACATTCCAATATCGACTATCGTGAGTGTTTGTTAATCACGCAAAGTATTTTTTTTTAACCTCATCCTACTATTACTCTAACTTAGCTCTCGTTCAATTGCACAACTAGATTTTAAGATTCTAATGTTCAATAATTCAATGTACAAAACAATTCTAACTCCTCTCTAAACATAATTGATTTTTTCATTTGCAATTTACAATCACTATCATGTCTGAGAAGACCTATATCTAATGTTCATGATCAATACAACAAAAGTTTCATAGTTCATACATCAAAATTTTCATAGTTAATCCGTCAAAGACTCATATCAATTGTTCAATATCTTTATAATTCGAAATAACGTATTGATTCAATGAATTTTTTGTTAGAAGAAGTTCAAGAATCGATAATATGTTTTTTTCTATAGAGAGACCCATATCTGAACGCACATACGCTAATAAGATTTCAAATTATGAATGAATACATTCAGCCTCATCTCCATACAGGAATATTATACTTTGGGAACCTTTTATAGTGGATGAATGGACATTGAATCGGCTAGTCTGCTGGCAAGCTCCTGGGAATTCTAGCTTTTGAAAATTTATCCTGAAATTGCAAGGAGGTGGATTAAACGAGCGGACAAGAAAGAGGTTAAAGGAAACGGTACTTGAAAGTACCAGGAAAAATAAAGGAATTGCAAGGATATATCCAAGCGCAGAATGGAAAGGGTTCACTACCCGCGCAATTGATGTTGTGTAGTGGGGGAAAAGGTAATATATTGTTAAGACGGGGAGAGTGACCAAGGTTAGTGGGATAACAGGTGGGTAGGGTCGTAAGAAAAGTCTTTCCCAGTGATTCTTTCAGCTTCTAAGAAGGATCCCATATAATAGTAAAACGGACAAGCGTTATATGTCGGTGAACGATATTATGTAGTGCAGCTTCGATATTTATCGCAATCTCGTAGGTCGAATGATAAATACGGATGAAGCGAGTTGGGCTTGGAGGCCCCGAGGCATTCAAGCTCATGCAGCACTCATGAAATGGTTTCAAAGCCAGTAAAATGGCTGCTACATGTGAACGTTATTAAGCATTCAGCTCGGGCCGCTTTCATTACAATACTGCTTTTATATTACGGATAGTCTGACTGATTTCGATACGCGCACTGAATATTAATATACAACCACGTATGTTTTAACTTGTGCGCCCTCAACTATCATGCAGAGTATTAAATAACTGTTCGCATTTCCAGTAAATGATCACTCGGCTTTGAATTTGTGTAAGGCACACTTTTATTGCTTTCAAAGTGAGCTGCAACTTGGTATCCATTACTCATTATTGCTAGTTTATTTAGCTACTTCTGAATAGATTGGCTGGGCTGAAACGGAGTTAATGTGTGCCAGAGTCTATTGACAAATTGAAAAGGAATTATCAAAGTGTTCAATTCCAAATTTGAATGGATCCCAAAGGCCCATGTTTCCACAATGTTTTGATTAGAAGCTATGTTACTCTGAATGAACTTCTAAAGCACAAATAATGGACTATTATAGAGGATGTGTGAGTAACTGAAGCCAGAAACGTCTTATATTCAATCATTTATAATGAAAAAAATTAAATTCATTTTATCACTTTGATACCGAAATGCAGTCAATTTATTTTAAATGTATGAAACAAATTTGTCAGTAAGTAGAATGGAGCGCTTTCGAGTTTTTGTATAAATCGCAGTTCGTAAATGGATAAGAGAAATCATCATCTCTGAATTAAATTTTATATAACATGCCCAAATATATCAACAGCAGCTTAAGAATGATCTAAAATTCTTAAAATGAAATTAGCAATCAATTGAAGGAAGCCAACATAGCTTCAACAGCTAACAAAGCTTTGAAAATTCACAGAATAGAATAATCAAACTGAATTAATTAAGCTCATTGAAGAAGTCATAAGATAATATTGTTGAGTCTATTGCATCAACGATAATCATAACCATGGAGGTAGGAAAAACAAGTGGAGATTCAGTTATCTATGTTCTGTACATGCATTTAAGGTGCAAAATTAGAGCACCTCGGTCATTTTGAGAACCCAGAAAGTTTTTAAACTCTTTAAAAATAGCGTTAGAAATGAGTTCCAAGATTGCGGACTTTAGTGTACTCGAAATTTACTCAACTGAATCTCCCCTATTCTTCTCTATTATTATAATAGTGGATCAGTTATCAACAATCATATCAGAACTAAAACTCATTTGCCGTGTAATTTGGTGTACTAGATCGCTCAACAGCCACCAAAAACCTGTCACATGCTGGAGTTGAGGGACTTTGAATCTGTACGTAATGAACGGGGAAAAGGCAACTCGAGGCAAACATTCATCGACGGTGGTGAAGTTGTCGAGACGACCAAGTTGGCAAACAGTGAAGGATGCGTCTGCCTGCTATATGGCGGCGGCGCCGCACTCAGTGTGTGGAATATTGTGAAAGTTTTTAAAACAGGAGTGGAGTTGTCAACTTTGAGCACATGATGAATCAGGCTAATAGCGCCGTCACTTGAGAGCATGCTTTGATTTTTGAGAGGCTGAAATTAGTTTAGTCAGCAAGCAATATGTGATATGACGTCAGGCTCGCTCAAAGACAGCCAGTCAGCGTTCATTGGGCACGTCGACCCTTCAACTCTCATTTCGAGCAACTTGTTTGCCTCTAAGCATTGGCGAGTTGCAAGTGGTTTGAAGTGATCTCTCAGACGGTGCTTCAGAGTTCAAAATTGTTGTCAACAATGATACTAACGTGTTATGCTATTAAATGAGTTTCAGTGTTGTTTTGAATGAAAAATGAAATTTTTTTTAGCCTGGTTTGGGTAAGTTATGTAGATGTTTTCAAATAAGATTCAATTAAAATGCTTATTTCTCTTGTTCCTTAAGAAAATTATGTGAATTGAATTAGGTACCGGTTTTTGATGAGTTCATTTGCACCGATAATAGCCCAATAAATTCATAGATGGTATTCGTGTTTAATCTGAAGATTTTCTTATTCACTTATCACCATTATAATAAGTAAGAATTAGATAGAAAATTTTAATAGAATTGAATTGAAATCTTTTTGAGTTTTGAAGCAAATGATAATACGGAATGTGGGTCTATGGGACGGATTCATAGAAAATCATACTTATCCTGTTTCCTAGTTTCACTATTCATATAAAACTTATTCAGGCCCAGATAAAAATGGAATAGTTTTGTCTGTGAATGGTATGGAAATGGAATAGGATGCTGTGAATAATATAATAAAAATAAGCGATCTGGATCTGTATCCTTCGACAGTTTGTTATTGGACATAATATCTTTGATAATTGAATTCGATTAACTGTGTGGTCTCATTGATCTCAGTGTGGGATTAGTTGCTTTGTACATGTTTTCTGGAGTCTTTCCGGTGAATGGAAATGTAGAAATTGTACTAGAATGTAGTATTGTAGTAGAAATTACAAAATTTTAATAATTTTAAATATTTTCCTAAATTAATTTTTGAATTAAGTATCTAGGAAAGCTATCAACCTATAAATAAGACTAGTTCAATATAATATGAGAAATTTGAGTATTGAGGGTATTGAGAGTATTGAGTATAGAGGGAATTTTCATAACTTTCAATACTTTCCTAAATAAATAATCGATTAAAGTTCCTATAAGACTTATTGACCTATGAATGAGATGAGCTCACCTATGGATGAGACAGTTGAAGCCTATAATATCTCTGTTGAAGCCATATAGAAATGAGCCTTGTAGAACCTTCATGTGGACAGACTCCATGTTATCATCAACACTGCAAACAATACAACCTCTCCTAGGAGCTGGTAGGAGTTGTTGGAGAAGTCCTTTGAATAGGAGAAGTTATGGGAGCTAGGATTTGAGCTGCACTCCACCGACAATATTCGTGATCCAGAAGCAACCGTCTAGTTTGAAATGGCAATTTCGCCATTTAGTGTAAGAATTTAATCAGACACAGAAGTGGTGCGTCTTTGTGTTTAGCAGCGCGGCAATTTCGGAAAATTTATCCGGCGCGCAGTGAAGAAAGGATTGAAACTCATCAAGAAATTCAAATGACGTAACAGCAATTAAGGTGTAGATGAAATTGGATCTTGAGCGAGATCAAATAAGCAGTGGATCGTCATTGTATTGCTGGCAGTGTCTTGGATCCACTCACTTCAGTTCAGTTGCCAGTGAACGGATTATTTCTTGAGACCGATAATTGTTTCTGGCTCTAAGCTTGTTCCGCGACATTTGCTCCAAACTAAGATGGCGTCTTTCGCATAAAGTCCTTTTTCCGAATTATTTCCGTTCTAGCTGACTTTGGTTATGCTAAATTCGTCTGCAAGATGGAATCCACCCTTCTTACACACTCGCAACGAATGCCAAATAGCCTCCTTATGCTAGGCTTCATAACGGGTAATTAGGTTTAAGTGGAATAGCTGCATCTTGGTACACTGTATGTAGTAGGGCTGCAGAAGAAATGCTACTATTGCAACGTCTTGGCAGATGGTAGATTTTCTCATCCTTGACAGAATCCGTATACAAGTAGTGAATAAATGATTTTTTTTCCAGCCTACAGTTTGTAATTCACAAAACTTGCTACGGGCATAATTGAAACATAGTATAGCTAAGCCCCTTCTTCTTTTAAACTACTTCAATGATATTTGTACTACATTCACTGGAAATTTGGATTTTTAATCATTTTTAGCACAATCGAATTGGGGTCCCTAACGTTTCTTTCAAATATATATGGAAATTTACGTATTCGTTCTTATAAATTTCAGATATTTTATTATCTTCTACAGTCCTGGCCGAGCCTAAGCTCCGTGTCCCTGACTGCATTGCTTTTGCATTGTCCAAGGGACACAGAGCCCAATCTGGGCCAGTATGTTTGCCCTTTCTATCAACCTAAAATGGATAGATGTTCAATAATCTTGGTTTTCCCTAATCTTCACTGTAGGTCATCCTACTTCTGGAAGTGATATTTCATCATTAAGGATCATTAGCATTATTATAATAACTTGAAGAGATATATAATCTGTATTAATATTATTCTCAGTCCTTATTAGATCCTATAATGTTCCCTTCCATCTTAACTAGGGTTCTTTCAATTTCTATCGTGTTTCTAGAAATCAATCTCCATTCTTGACCTTCTTGATGAATAATAGAGTGGTAAAGTTTAGATAGAGAAATGACTTTATCTTTCAAGATTACCAAAAGTAGTTCATAGATTATGAAGATTATAAATTTGATGAATAGAGAGTGGTGTAATTTAAAAATATCCATATTATCAAGATTTATTTCTAGATATTAGTTTCTATCATTCTATAAGGTTCTCTCATGAATATCAGTATAGTGTATCTTGATCCTTTCCATGTTGTGATCAAAACTTTTTGGTAATTTAAATCAAGTTTCTGTTTACTCATTACAATTATTGGGATACTTTATGAATATGAGAACAGTAATCAGAATCCATTCATCTCAATATCAAATCTTTCAACTACAAAATTTTGCTTTGAAAAATCGATGATACTCAGGAACTCAGCCAACTGAATCTGATGATACTCATGCTCTGTAAGTAATCGTTGCAGAAACGGAGGGTTGCGGATGCAGAAGCAAGGAGGTCGTTTAAGGTCAGCCGGCGTTTCCGGCTCGGAAATATCGTGAAAGGTCAGAGCGGGAAAACAAGAAGACTACTCGTACCGTGTGAACCGTCCCTAGGACTGGGACGTGGCCTTAAAGGCCGGCACTGGCATTGTCTTCATTTGCATACGGAACAAAGCTAAGCGTGGTCAGAACTCAAACGAGTCTGATAAATATACACTTCTATCGTACCGTGCCAACCCCCGGTCCTCATCAAACCTTCGTCCCGAATACTACACATCATAAATGAAATTATGAACCATGAATATTTAAGAGCATTTTCGTAATCCATTAACCATGACACCATACGCAGGTAGCTATTTCTCTCACAATGGAAATTTTTTCAGCTCCGAGAAGAAAAGTGCAAAAAATTAATAGAACGACTCGCCTCTCTTTCGGTGGATTCGTCTCTTTTTGTTAACAGTTGGCGGTGTACAGTTGACCTCTGAAATGTGGAATACGTATGCAAATCGTGTGAGGTGAAACTGTACGGTGAAATTGAAATCACCATCAATCGGTCTCCTGCTTCCATTATATATTTCCTATGAGTTTCTACATCTTTTTTAATTTTCGTTTTGAATAGTCTACCACCCCACAACACCAACAAAAATCTTAATTGTCCAAGTACAGCATAGTGTATGTAGACGTAGTAGGCCTAATTAGCATGAAGAATACTACTTCCAAACCTTGATATTTAACAATTTAAGCTTCATTAAATGTCCTTCTTATTGTAGATCACAAAGAAAATTTTTCATCATCTCTTTATTCAATTTTTTATCATTCTCATAGAAATCGTTAAATCATGTGAATAAGAAAATATTTGAAAAAAAAATTATAAGGCTATGTGTTCCCTCTTATCTCATTCATCAATTTGTTGATGATAATTATGCTTTGGATTCAGCTTCCTTTCAATTATTACGTTCAGTCACAAAACTAATTTTCAATCACCTCTCCCTGTTGAAATTTTATATGAGAAATTCTTTATAGGATATTTGTTACCTCAAGTTCCAATGATTAAAACTCGTTGATAATACGCATAGGTATTCTCGGCTTCCTTTAAAGCTCCCCCTCAATAACCATCAGTCCCAAAGCTAATTTTTGAACAGCCGGGTGAGCCCCTGATGCCCCTTGAAAGTTGTGTGGTCTGAAATGCACCAATCAGCTTTAGCCCCTGCTTCATGTTGGTAGCCTGCTTCAGCATGCATGGAGAGGTCGCAGTCTGACTAATTACCTACAAGGGTGGGTCCCCTCGTCTTTCTAGTGGGCAGGTTAGATCGAGACTTGCAGGTGTAAATATTTGAAAGTGTCCTGGGCTTGTGACTGCAAGTGGGGTCACAACATCAAAAGCATGCCTAGCATACTTCTTCCCTTCACTTTTTCCTCATGTTTTGTGAGCTACTACCATACATAATGCAAGTCGGACACTGTAATAATACCTGCACTGCTATACATTTTATCTGAACAGGTCTTCCGGGTTGACGGTCTATGTCTGTGTAGTGCTTCATGTTTTCGTATTTGATCCACTCCATGTAACATTGCCTGCTGTGAAAACAACGATTTTCCTCTCACCTTATCTACCGTTCGATCCCATTTCCTCCCCCCTTTTAATGTTGTTCAAACCTTCTACCCAGCTTCTTCATTAGTCACCTCATTCACTTACTGCGATCTCTGATTCTCTTCCTTGTCTCATCGACCTTGTAGGCGGAGGCCATTTTTGTCAATACTCATAACATATTATTGTGTTAATCAGAGAAAAAAAAATTCAAAAAAACTATGTAAATAGTTCTGAAGACTTCTGCTACTGCAAATAAAAACATATTTGTGTTGTAGGGCAGTTTTTTTGGAATTGGAATATAGAGGTATTGAAGAAAACCCATAAGTTTATTGCGTGTTGAAATAACAAGAAATATTATAACAAACGCTATCTATCGACGAAAATAGAAAACCAAGTAGGCTGGTACTATCCGTTAATGGTCAACTCCCATTGGCCAGCTCCTCGCAGTGTTAAAAGTGGGAGGAACAGGTCTCGCCCAATCACAGAGCTTCATCGTAGCGTACAAGTTCATTTCAGCCATTTTGTTTTGAGAGGCTGCCATTTTCTAAGCCGATATTATGAATCAGTGCATTTTCCGATCAACTATTGGAATTAGTTAATTTATTTTATTTTATAGTTATTTATTAGAGAAAAAATGAATTTGAATTTGATATTTTGATAATGTGATTACCTTTTGAAGTAAAATAATTTCCGTTAGATCAAAATGTTACTAAAGAATGTTACTCATAACTCATCTAAAGAATCTCAAGAGATAAATTTTGTATACTACCGACTAGTTTGAATATTTCTTCTTTCAGTTTTAAAAAGAATAGGGATTTTTTGGCTTTCGGGCACACTCCTAACCTCATGTGGACTTGGAATACGCTGAATGCGTTGCCTTCTAATGTCATGCGAGTTTCGAGTAATTTTTTACTGTCTCATGGAAAGCACATAAGTGGACTGTAAATACTCGATTAGGACTGAGCACTTAGAACAGAGTAAAAACAAACTCATTTTCACTCATGATATTGATTCCAACAGTTACGGGTCATGAGTCACGACTTGCTGAGTATTATGTGACATGTGACACCAAAATGTTCTTACAACTGCAACCGAAAATTTACAGAGCCACTGACCCATAATAATAATGACAATCATTTGTTTTTCTCACTTCAAATAAACGGACAAGCTTGATAAGTTGATTGAATCTCAATAGTCGATGTTCTTGTTCTTATTCTTCAAAAAAGTGATATATTATTCATTCCTATAATTTAAATTCGCAATACAATTTAATGTAATCTAATTGATTATTACCTAGTTCTAGTCATTAACTTTCAATAACTATGTTTAACTTATTCTTGAGGTCGATTCTCCATCATAACTGAATTATTTTTTTTACTATTCTGATGTATTATCTGGAATATTTCTCGGAAACATTTTTTAGAAGAAAATGATTATATTGTTATTGTGAATAATAGAGCTGAGATATCGAAGTATGGTACTAGAATGTCAGATTTCTATGCCTACTCATGACTTAATCACAAATTTATCAAATAGTTTATCACTGTTATGATGGTAAATAGTTGATTAGCTTAGTATTATTGATTGCAATCTACAAATCGCATAGATTTTTATCTGTAATAATGTTGACATATCACTCCATTCTATGCTAGAATAGTACAATGTGCGATAATTAAAGACAATTGAATTTCCATAGAAGCTATAAATTCTCTCCACAATCTGATTGACATTTCGTAGATCTTTGTACAAGTAAGGAACTGCAAGTTCATTCATTCTTTTTAACAGATTATAGACTATTCCTAATTTTAAAGCTAATACAAGTGTAGGCTGATTGATGTACGCTCGTTTAAGCGTTCTGACAATTTAAAATAATCCTTCTATACAAATTTCTTCTCATGTATGGGTTGTATGTATGAAATTTCACGGTGTTTAAATCTTCTCGAGAAATACCGTTGATCATATGAAATTACACTGTGTTATAATTTTCTTCTTGAGAAATACCGATGAGTATATGAAACTGTGTATATTAAACTGATATAGTTTTCTTCTTGAGAAATACCGTTGAGTACTTTAGGGTGCGATAATGTAGCGATCGATAATGTCTGCAGTTATGTGGCCGGGAGCGATGCACGAATAATGAATTGAGGATGATGATATTATGCAAATAATTCTTCGAAGAAATCGAGGTGGCTGTGGCGACTTGCCTCCCACCTGATCGCCCGCGCTCCGCTTCCGATTTGCTCAGAACTCCGGCAGCTAAAGTTTCGCTCCAACTTTGCCCTGCTATCTTCATGCATAATTCTTCAACAAGCGCGAGTAATCACCTGAACTCAGAACAAAGAAGTTCACGGATGATTACACCAGACGCCTTCGATGCTGTGCGCTCTCATTGTCTATCCCTCTTTATCCCGTAATACTGTCGCGGATATTTGGCGATGAATTGAATATTTTTGTACACTGTATTAATTCCTTAAAGAGAATTTTGTTTGTTATAGAAGGGAAATCTTGGATTACATGCATGTGTCGTTTTAATTTGAGGACAGATAAGCTGATTCAATAATCATAATCTTCAATTATTGTAAATTTTTATTTCATGGATATTCATACTCTTTGTAATGTAGTGATTGATGTGGATGCAAGAGCTACTGTGTAACTAAGAAATGTATAGCAGGATCAATTTATCTTGTCAGAAAACAGCTGTTTCGAAAATCAATATCACAATGCTTCTTAACCTACAAGTGCTGAATCTCGCAGATTATTGAAAAGGCCTTTTAAAAAGGTATTTTTTGAAAGGTCTTCTTTGAAAAGGTCTTCTAAAGACTTTAAAGGTCTTTAAGACTTTATAGCATTTGGATTATTGTGTCAAAATCAATGTTTACTTATTGCCGAAACAGCTGTTTTCTGACAATTTAAATTGATCCTGCTATATATCCCATTACATAATCTTCACTAAGTCGGTTTTGTGAATTACTGTGACTAAACGTGACTTATCTCGTCTTGTCTTGTCTTGACTAACCGGCGTACGCCTAGCCTTAGTTTGCAACGAGAATCAACCCCTTCCAACTATTATCTATTTTATCTCGCACTGTTCTCCCTCCAATTTTCTTTCGTCGGGTCGCCCTTTTTCCGATGCAGTGCTCGTAATTATCGGATTTATTCAATTAGCTATTAGTGGTAGGTCGCTATTGTCACAATGGAGATGTTTTGTACGGATTTAGTGCGCAATGCTCGTTCCTGTTAACGAAATTTGCTCCTCAAGTAGACCAGCACAGGCCAAGTACGTGATTGTGCTGGGAATCGATTGGCTGCAACTGCAATAGAAGTGTGCTCGAATCTTGTGTGCTCTCTGTTTTCCATCAATTTGTATAAATTATGCGTTGCAAACCAACTGAAATAGCAGTAGTAGAAGAGCGGTTGAATCTTTTAGTGGAGCAGATAATAGTATTATTATATTAGTAGAAATATATACTGTACATAACTGTGTATATAATGTATATTAGCAGATTTACTACCTAACAGAGTAAAGAGATTGAAGCAGTTAATGTTATTAGTAGAAATAAACTGTTCATACTGTGTATGTACCGTATATTAGCAGATTTATACTACTTTAGATATTTCAACAGATAATCACTGTTAAAACACTATATAGATCATTGGTTTGTTCCTCCTGCAGACTTTATATTATTGTCATTTTTCTTCTACGTTCCAGTAGGTTTACAAATTCAAGTTCTTGATCAAATGAATGAGAGTGATTATGAATTTTAATTAACTTTTTTTTCTGACGAGATTCAATCGATTTAACTGTACTTGTAGATAAAAGCAGAGACCGAGTAGCGGAGACTAGCTGTAAAAACTGTTGCTTTTAAAATTTTACCTTATGGAGATTACAGAATTTATAATAGTAAGTGGAATATATTTCTATTGTTTTTTTAGTATCGCAGTAGTTTTCCATGATTAACCAGTCGCAACTAGCAAACAAAAACTAATTTTATAGTTTTTGAAACGGTACTTTTCAAGATCACCTAGTTTGTATGAGCAAATAACACGTGTGAACTGTTCGTTATGTGGAGTTGCTGGATCACGAATCAAAGAGTACGACATGAATTGGTGTTCACGTCGTTTTTAATGGCTATGTCATAAACTTGCACATTTTCAAGTGCTGTTAGCTTGCTGGTTTGGAAACTTTGTAGACAGTGCTTTCAGAGTTGGAAGGGTGATTGGGGGGTGTAGGGGTGGGTTGTATGAAACAGAAATGTAGTTCCTGGAGAGCTTCGCAAACTACTCACAACTTGCATCCAACACCAAAGTACTAAATTCGTTTTCAACAACTTACCTGAGCTATTGTGAAATTTCGGACTACAGCATCGTAGGGCCAGACAAAAGTTATCGGGAATTTAATGAAGTTTGCCGATGATTGAATGGATGCAATTTTGGGTGATAATGATATTTTATCAACATTAAATCAGAAATCAGAAATCAGAAATATTTATTGCCATTATAAAAACATTTTTACAGTATAAAATTTTTCAATATGAACTTGTAAAAGAAAAAATATATAATACAAATCATAATAATTGTACAAAAAATGATAAAATAAAAATTATGAATAAATTAAAAATAAATAAAATACTTGAGATTGTAATTATCTTAATGGCATTGCTAGCATAGACAGAATGTCTGATCGCTAGCAATGAGTTGAGATTCAAGTGATTGAATAAAGTGAACATTATAAGAACATAAAAGCTTTTACATTGATACATTTTTCCTTCTCTAGATGATTCTAATATAGATTATTTCCTCAAAAACATTTATGTGTAAATGGAGCATTTATTTTAATTTGATTGCAATTTCTCATTCTACTTTATCACAGATAAATGAGGAAATAGAGGTTGATACATTTCAGTAATGGATTTTACATGAGATTCATTGTTTTTTGGCTTGTCTATGAACCTTTTCGGTTTCACATTGATAAGCTACTTGTGATTAACTTTTTCGAGTGTGAATAACTGTGTATGTTATAGAAAATTGTGGACGTAACCTAACTTTGGATTTTATCGAGTGAATTTTGGAACAGAACAAATTTTGGTCTGACACATATTCTTTTTTTCCTTGATGGTATATTCATTGACATGAATGAATATGAAATTTTAATTTAGAAATTTTGGGCTGAGGCATATTCTTTCTTTCCTTGATATTATATTTAATGAATGAATGAATATATGAATAAACATATTTGCTATGAGGTCCCTTAATAGAATGTCTTCATTTTGTCTTCAAGGTCCAAAATGGAATATCTTCATCTTGTCTATGAGGTCACTAATAGCATGTCTTCATTCTGTCTATACGGTCCAAAATAGAATGTTTTTTTTTGTCTATAAAGTCTCCAATGGAATGTCTTTATTCTGTCCATAAGGGCCCCAATAGAATGTCTATTTTGTCTATGAGGTTCCTAATAGAATGTCTTTATTTTGTCTATAAGGGCCCCAATAGAATGTCTATTTTGTCTATGAGGTTCCTAATAGAATGTCTTTATTTTGTCTATAAGATTCATAAAAGAATGTCTTTAATTTTTCTATAAGATCCCCTAAAGGATGTTTTCATTTTGTCTACACTCTATAAGGTCCCCAATGGAATGTCTTCATTTTGTCTGCCATTGACCTATTGTTAAACGATTTTCAGTCCTATATTATGCTATTTGATGTCATTGATGGACAATGATCAATTCTCATTCAACTAACGCATCTTTATATCTGTCTCCATTTTAAATACAAATACAATTTTACTATCAACTATGAACTAATATTAGTAGTTATAACTAATTATTAACTATAAGTAGTTGAATTGTCTTTGATTCTTCATCTATCACCAGCCCGCTAAGCTGCATCGCAGAAGCTACAAATTGAATATCAATAAAATTGCAAGACACAAGATGAAGATCGACAGATGATTGACAGAAGTAGGCCCTATTGAAAAATGGCGGCGATCAAAATTCATATTGTTAAAACCATGAACATTCATTTCTCAAACGGCTTTGTCTTCAGCGTGACGGCGCTTGGTGTCATAAATCTTGGCGTTCGACAGAAACCATTACGGCCCTGAATCAACTGGCAGGGCGGAGGCAACAGCGACTTTCTGCTTCATATCTTTCTTATCGGTCGAAATTCAATTTCAAACTCTTCCAGTTCGCGATCTCAGTTTAGCTTCTGACGAGAACTCAACGGTACTGCGTGAACGTTTGATACGAAAATCATTCCAGGGAAATTCAGATGTCACGAAAAACTAAAAATAATAAAGATTATATTGTTCCCTTGAAAAATAGAATAGAATAGAATATTTTTTATTTCATTTGCTCAAAAATACAATAACAGAATAGGAAAGACTGCAATTAAGGAGCAGATGAAAATGTAGATTAATTGAATTATCGTTTACAAATAGTACAGTATAACTAGTAAACTAGATGTATAGAATCAATGTTATTTCTGTACACCTGTCTATTTTCTATACACTTTCTTCGGTATTAGCTGAATCTAACTAGTAGCATGTTGATTTTGCATTAAATCTTTAGTACTCAGGCCCAATTCACTGGTAGAATGATGACAAGTAACGCATTATTTAAGCCTAAGTGAGTAGAAGGGGAAGAAAACCACGTTATCTGAGTGTGGTACTTAACGAAACAACCATTTTATAGTTCTAGTAGTAACAGCCACTGTGCCATGAATACTGATCATGCATCTTCTAGGCTCTTTTCATTGTGTATTGTGCGATTGAGTGAGATGGAAGATAAATAAATGAACAAGAAAGCACGATAAGAGTGTATGATGGAGTGAGATGGGAGATAACAAGATCGAAGACAAGTGGACAGGAGGGTGCTGAGTGAGCTGAGCTGAATGATAAAAATTCGCACCCCATCTTCTTCTTGGGCAGTCTATTATTCATCTGAAGTTCATCATTAGAAATAGAAAACTATCAACAAACTAGCCTAAAGATATCTGATGAGAGTTTGGAGTGGAACGAATCCTTCCATGATGAATTTAAAACTTTCTACGATGTTCATTATGATAATATGGCAATAATGTAATTAGAAACCGATAGGCTAAATAATCATTGTTGAGCAACTACCTTCCATGAATGGTGGAGTCTATTTCAATCGTTTTCTCCCTTTAATGAATTCTTCAAATGGAAATGTAGAGAAATGTTAGTGAATCAGGATTGGTGATAAAATAATCATGAATTGAAATGATTCATCCACTTAGGATCAGCCTGATGAGCAATTTCATTTTTTACATTTCATAAGGTGACAGATTCGATCTGATTTTGGATGAATGCACTAAATAAATTAAAATTGACAAATAAACTAAAAAATAAATTAAGAGTTATGGAGCTTCAAAAAACATTAATAAGCGTAATAATGAATATTATAAGTACTGTATTTGATTACATCGTTATAATTTTGTTGTAGATGGGTTTTGATTTAACATAAAATCTTCATAAGTTACTTTTCAAATGTTATTCAATTCTCCAAAGCCCTGGTTGATGGTTGGTTTTATTTGTAATAGGGCTTCATTATTACCTTCATTATCACATGAAGGTGATAATGATAGGCTTCCAATAAGCCTGTAGATAAAACGTGATCTATAGCTAATGATAACGATAATAATCTATAGCCTATGAAGAAAACGTCTATGAAATGAATAATCCTAGAAAGATAAAACGGAAATACAACTTGAAAGCTCAGACTTGAATCTTGGTTTTAAAAGGATTAGAAATGTGTAGGACAGGTCTGATCTGAATCATTCCCCCTTCCGTTGTCAGCTCATCAGCTTATTGGAAGCCTATCATTATCACCTTCATGTAGAAGCCCTATTACAGATAAAACCAACCATCAAATCCAGTTTTTATCCGAATGTCTTTTGAAGTCTGAGAGCCCTCAGGTAATATTCATTGATCACCGGTGACTAACGCATTGTTTAGTTGAAACGTACGGTGCTTATTAGGGATAAGGAATCAGAAGGGATTCAATCAAGTAATTTGGGTGTGCGTGTGTGTGTATATAGTGCCAATAAGTGAGGGTTGCCCTGGGGGGGGGGGTTGATTAGGGGAGTGGGAAAGAACAAAACATCACGGATCGATTAAGGCACTATCATTCTTGGACAGAATGGTCCTGGGTAGGTTGTAGAAAGTGGGTGGGGGCGGGAAGGGGGGTTGAGTTTGTAACCTGACATAGCACGCCAAGCAGCAGCTGGAGTCAGGTTGGGGTCATGTTGGAGGGGGGTTGGGGGGAACTCATTGCCATCCAGTGCGGAGATTATCTTAGCTGATAGCCAGACAGCCACCAATACCAGTTGCCTTATTAAAGCCCCGTATGGAAAAGCTTGTGTCGCCCTAGCTAAAGCTATGTGGTTTGCACGCTAACGCCTACAATAGCCTATTAGGACACAAACTAGGCTTTCCTGACAACCGATCTAGACGACCGACCAGCCCCCCCCCAAACACCCTCATCCCCCAAGAAGGAGAGGACGTGGTAAGACTCGACTTGTGTTGACCTAACCTATGCTGCTGAGTCCTATGCCGAGAGAGACACGGCACAGCCCCGATCATTACCGGTCCATGTCTCTTTTCTTATCTCTGACAATTTCCTATCAAAAGCGAGTAGCTCTCTACTTTCGGTCGTCGTTATTTTGGGAGTGGTCGCCGCCCAATGGGTCATGGTCCCCAAGACGTTGCAAGCCATCTAATCCGATTAGTCTCTTGCTTGCTAAGGATATGAAGCCTAATGATTATTATTTTTGGATAAGCTGAGAGGGAGACGTATTGAATTAATTGGTATAGGCGTTAGTATTCAAGTAATGATACAGTTGGGGAGTGGTTGAAGGTCACTCAATAATCAAGAGTTAGATCATTAATTTGATGTTAATCGTTACAATAACCTGTAGTTATTGACCTATTTGTTATTGAACTGTATCTATTTGTATTGAGCTGTAGTTATTGTAGTTATTTTTGTGTTAGATAGCCCATATTAAAAATCTAATAAATTGTCTATTACAGTTCGATCGCGAATTTGATGTAGGCATATTGCTCCAAAAACTTTCCAAGTAGAATGTAATTCTTTGATTCCGTAGAATTTCATTTATCTCCCGATGTATTCCTGATTTTAAGTATTTACTTTAAATTATTCTTTTCTCAATCATCCCGATTTTACTTAATTATTCCTGATTTGTAAGTGTAAAGTGTTCAAGTAGTGATAACTATTTTCAAGTAACTTCTCCCTTCACTGTACGAGTGTTTTAATATCACACAAACATGTGAATTTTCACTATTTCCATGGAAAATAAAAATCAATATTGTTTTATATCATAATTTAAATCAATATTGTTTCCCGCCCGGGCAAAAGTTTTTTGGACAGCCTTCATCGAATTTCCTTACTAGCTATTATTCTGTTGTCAATATTCGCAGTAGCGGAAGTCTTTAGAGTATTTTATGGCATTATTACCTAGGAATTTTGATCAATAAATTATTATTGTTTGTTTCATGTTTAAGATCCCTAATATTGACTTTCCTCATACATGTTGGAAGATCAGCTACAAGGAACACGGATGAATCTGAATCAAAGTAGGGTGATTTGATACTTACAACAATTCGTGAAATCATTCACTCTTGTTCCAAACACTCTTTGATCGAATAGAAAATTAAAAACAGGAAGTTCCATGAAATTCATAATCTCCACTTGGAGTTCTTGGCAAAAATATGTTGAGAAAATTAAGACAACTCTATTAGGATTGGCTGCGATATAGGGGTCGTCCTCACTTGGTTCACTTTGATAAGGTAATATGCTTGGCTTGAATCCAGTTTGGTATGTGGCTTATATGTGGTGAAGAGTACGTGGAGTCGCAATGATTCCTGGAAAGCACTACGTGGACTTCCTCGTTCAACATTTAGGACGCCTTTTTGATCCTGGTAATAGAACCCGTCTGGAATTTATAGATCAGATGTAGAACGCTCAAGAGGTTGAATAACTTCCTTATCGGAATACGTTTCATTCCGTATCTTCTATCGTTAACTTAATCGATATCTTATATCGATTCAACTTCAAGTGGTGAATGAATAAATAAAGAATTTAGAAAGAAAACAATTCCCTCGAGAACGAAATAGTTATTTGTGCATCTAGGGACTAAAGTGCAACTTTTTCTCCCTGAGGGAGACTGAATCGTAGATGAGGAAATACTGTTGACTTTCACTTGGATAAGATTGATTGTAAGTAAAAGAATGATCATAACAATAGATGTATAATACTTTTCTCAGAACACTATAACTCAAACAATAAAGTTATCAAAGCCTTGAAACGTTGCGAATGAGGCAAGACTGTTGACTTTCACTTGAATAAGATTGAGGCAGACATTCACTGGCTTCACAGTAGACTATTGGATGGAACAAGATGGCTGAGTAGAAGAAAGGTCTGGCAGGGTCTGGTAGGGGAGGATGAGCCTCTGTCTTCATTAAGTCGCGGTGTCACGCCATGATGTCCGCACTGAGAAGATCAGTCTGTTTTGCTGTGCTGGCAGATAAATAACCGCGTATAAACGAGTGCCGCTGCGCCTTGATCGTCTCTCATAAATTTCCACCAAGGCGATCCACTAATTCGGGATATTTCTCAGCCGTAGAGAATAGACTTCTTAACGACGCGGATCAGTTATCTTCCATCCAGGAGCCTCTGGGAGTTTGATACTGGGTTAGGTGTGGTTGAATATTATTTAAAATGTTTGGACTGGTGTATTGGAGTCAATTTATACTTGGGTAGAGTGGAATTATTGTAAAATTTATTTTTGGGAATATGAAAATGAA